>CM033321.1:94453674-95053674 GCA_019359835.1 Pharus latifolius | reverse complement strand
AACGTGAGTCTCAAATACATAGGTTAATTGCATATGTTACGGATGTCATTAATCACCAAAACCCTAATCAGGGCTCAAGATTCAACACTATGTGTCTAAGATTTAAATAAGTTCAATCTAGACTCGATGACCTAAACTAGAACTATTACAAAGTATTTATAGTCTAATCGTATGAATACGTGTCAGACTCAATAACCTAAACGTATTAGACTTAGACGACTAACTAAACATAAATAGATAGGACTTAGTTATCTATATTTGGATCAAATTACAACTTCGACCAGAGATCGAATCTTTTCCAAGATTGCAAACCTTTCCAAGGTCGCGCTCCTTTTCATGGTCATGAATCCTTTCCGAACTCGACCTGAGATCCACCTAGATCATGACTCCCCTATTGAGAAGGAACCAACTCCCGTTGCAACCTGTGATCAAAACTAGAGATGTGAAAATTGAGCTTGACCATCTTCTCGGGTGTACCACTTTGCCACACGTGCTCGCTGACCCTTCCGTCCTATTCGAAAAGACTCTCGTATACCGCTGCGAGTGGTCGTCATCTTCTTCTCCAAGATCACGTCGTCAAGTAGAGATCTTTTCATTGATAGACTAAGTCTTCAACAGATGAAACTATGGTATCTGGCTCGTCATTCAGCATTGAAAGCTCAAAGAGTTTGAGATATTCAACATTAATAACCAAGTAAATATCCATGTATGGATGATCCGTTTGAGACCTAGTCTTGGTTTTCGTACTAGGCTCGCCCAGATTCTAATATGCGGAATAACGGGATCTTACTCGAAAATACCGAAACCCAAAGTAATTGCACAACTCTTTATTTCAAAGAGGGCTTTACACGTCGAACGTTAGGCACACTTGCCTACGTCAAAGGAACTATAAGTGTCTAAAACTCAAATAAGTTCTATGACTCTTCGATTGAGTTCGATGATCTAAACTAGACCTATTACAAGGTATTTATAGTCCAATCGTATGAGTACGTATCATACTTAGTAATCCTAAACGTATTAGACTCATATAACTAATCCTAAACAGATAAGCTTAGTTATACACATTCGGATCGGATTACAATTCCGAACAGGGAACGAATTCCTTTTCCTGGTCGCGGACCAATCCATGGTCGCGGACTCATCCAGGTCGCGAATCCTTTCCGAACACGGTTAAGGTCGCGAAGCCGTATGCGATCAGGACTTGGTCGCGAATCCGTATGCGATCAGGACTTGGTCGCGAATCTGTATGCGATCAGGACTTGGTCGCGAATCTGTATGCGATCAGAACTTGGAGATCCTCCCGGATCAATAGAAGTAACTCGAGCTAACAAACATTAATACCAACTTTTCATAAAATCCGAAAAGGACCATAATGAATGGGTTTGAACTTTTTACCTTCACCTTTAAGTCTTTCCTTACTCAAATGTAACCATACTATATCACCTTCTTGAAATTGAGCATCAACTCGGTGTCGATCATGTCACGCCTTGCTATGGCTGGGTATGAAAACTCGAAGTTCTTTCAAGTTGTGGCTTCTAGAAACTTTTGATGTAATTTTATCACCTTGCTTAAAGATGATTTTTTTGGAGAAATAGGAAGACAGAGTTGTACTACTTGATGTTTTTGAAGAACTGGAAAGACAAAGAAGAATTGTCAACTGTAAGTAAAGTCAGGATAGGCTCAGGAGGCAATTGGTACGCAGGCAAGGTGATATTGTAGCCTCTACAACTTAAAAGAATGCTCCGGAGAAGATGTATGACGCTCTCTTCGAATCTGCTCCTCATACCAAAATAGAGCACCACAATGTCGACAAGTATGAACAGGACCAGCAAAATATATAATAAGGGTGCATTGTAAGGGTGCACCAGTCCAATTAGGTACAAGTAGCAATGATCTTATTGAGCAAGCTCCAACAGTTAATAAATAAAGGCAACTAAAAACAAATGATTCGACAGGGTAAACAAATGATTCCACTTTTGACTGTCTATGACATATGCCATATGCCATTTTTTTTTTACTGTCAATGACACATCCTTCTTTGACATTGTTACTACTGCATCTAACTCTAAGGGTATGGCATGTCAACATATAAACCAAGTGGAAGGCCCCCAAGGTCCAAGAAGAAAGTGCAACCAACATCTGTTTGATAAATGAATATGTTTTGCTTTTGTTCTTGTTATATCATCTATTAGTTTGATACTGTCCTTTTGTTCTGTTATGTCACATGGTGCTATTTTTACAACATGATACTATCAATTACTTAGTGATAGGTGCTATTTTTGTTATGTCTAAGTCTATTACTTAGTGCAGCCATCAAGTCTATTATTCTGATACTTTTGATTTTTCATCTATTAGTTAGCATACCTGACTTATGAATATGTTTGTTGCATACATCCATTTATAAAGTTTAAGACTGAAAATGCAAGCTATATAATGGTTAATGCTAATACTGATATTGCATATTGATACTGCCATTGCATACAAAAGTTAAAACTATTGATACTGCTACATGACATTTCATATAATAATACCATCTAAATTCTAGTAGTAAGAAACCATTTTACAACCATACATGCGATTAACATCCAACAAACCATCTTCAATTTGCAGACATTCTTGTGTAATGTTCTAAATCTCGTTATTCAAATTTGCTACTACTTTTAGTTTGGTGTTTATCTCTTTTATCATAACTAATTGCTCATTTATTTTGTTCTTTACACCTACAATGTCAGCTTCATCTTGCTCTCCAATCTCCTCACTGATGTACCTATCAATAAAATCTTCCCACGGCCAAAATGAGCATCCACTCTCTTGTATATTGCAAAACAAGATCAAAACCAATAAACACGATCCAAAAGAAGTAACAAATTAACAAAATAAGGTAAAAATACATTTACCTTCCATATAAAGCATCTCAAAACACCTGGTTATAGTTCTTATCAATGCGTGACACGTACCTGGCTACTCTCAAGTCGCAGTCGCACCGGAGTTTTGATGTCGTTAATGAGCCATAAGATCCAATAGAACAATTTGAGTTACTCCCTTCTCCCTCATTAGACATGCTCTCTCTCAATCTTCCTCCCCCCAGCTGTTATATATAGAGGCCACAAAAAAAATGACGCCAAAATTTTCCTCCAGAATGCACCAACCACGCGGTGCCAAAACTTCCTTCCGAGTGACATATAAACAAATCATACACTTTTCCAATGACATTATCCAAAAGGATATAACAGTCATTTTTACTAGTCAAATATGTTGGCCTAACGTCGTCAGAGTTCTGTCTTGTCAAAATAGCAATTTCAAAAGAAATTTCAAAATCTAATGACACATAATCAATTAGTCGATTTTTTATGATATATCCCACATTTTTCATTTTCTCCGAGAGTATGGACCGAAATCTCCCATTATCTATAGGTTGCACCTAATATGGCAATGATGATATATTTTGTTCAACATGTTCGTGCACCATTTAACCATGCATTCACCTTTGCACTAACTCGCTGCTGGCATCAACCTCATGGATGACCTCGTATTCCGTAAATGTAGGCTTCAGTGGTTCTTTTGGCAAGTGCTTAGCTTCAGCTTCCCACAGTTTAAGTCTCGTAAGCTCGATTTTTCATAGATTTGATTATATGTTTTCTTGACTATCATAAATTACTATGTATATGACTTAGACATTTGGTATATTTGTGATACGATAATATTTTATGATAAGTTAAAATTATTGGATTTGTGATTATATCTAAAATAAAATATAACAAAGATGTATATCACAATGTGAAACTCATTTTTAGAACCACACTTTTAGAAATAAATAAAATGTATGGCAAAAATTATAGAAGTTGTTGACAAATCTGTCATATCTAATTATTATTGTAGTGAATAAAATAATAGTCTAACAAGATGTAACACACCTAATTAAGTGTGACAATTTATCGCATACTAATAAACCAAATATATCCATAAATTCTAGCAAATTATCGGTTTAACATTAAGTTTAACTTCTCTAAAATTAATGCACTAGCTATATCTAGGCTGGGAGAAGTTAAGTTTGGCAAATTTAAACTTAAGCTCGAGCTTTTCTAAATAGAATCAATTTAGATATTCAGGAGGAGGATCCGTTGGATTTGCTGTTAATGGGGAGGTGACTCAAAGGAATTGTTTGGTGAACAAGCATCCATCTCTGTAGAGTATTAATTTGTATGGATAAGGAAAGTTCCGAGGTTGCTTCATGAATGAATTAATAATGCATGATAGTACGTAGTAGTATGGCTTGACTCATGAGGAGGAGAATTAGGAGACGCCACGCTAGCTACCACGCTAAACCAAAAGATTTCTGAACAAGTAAAGGCATGCATGAGCTATATTGGCCAGTGTCAAGCTATCATTGACACCTTGACGACCGTCTCATGCGTCAAAGCCGCTAAACTTAAAACTCTTTGGATCGTTAATCTATCGGGTTCGGTTCACCTGATTTCTCACCTTTTTCCCCCCAGATCGATTTCACTTCATTACCAGTATGCTCCAACTTTTCCACAATCGATGAACGCCAATATTCTGCTATTATTTCTTTTACCTGATTTACATATCTCAGAGCTCTTTCTGATGTAGACCTCAGCAACACTGGCTTAGACCAAAGTTGCGCTAGTTCGTCTGCCAAAGCATAAAATGACAACTCAAACATATGTAGGACTATCAAATTTTACTAAGTCAATGTATGATCATAACAAATTGTATATTATGATAAGATAAAAAAATTGGTTATTGAGATATATTTTTTGGTTTGTAACCAAGTCATATAGTGGCTATAGACTGCATTGAATGATGAAGTGTGTCAAACAAATTATACACCATAAATTAATAACCAATAGACGAGTAGAAAATTTGTCAAATGTTGACACCCAATACAAATTAAACCAAATCTAGTTGGCCTTGCAAAAATTGTTTGCCAATACTAGCACCACATACATATGAGAGAATGTTGCCAAAGGTGTAGCTATCACTTACCGAAGGACAAATGTGTGCCTAAATGTAGGACCACCAAATCCGTGCTACCCTAGCTATTGAATTGCGTCCAAGAGTGACTCAACTGTTGGTTTAACCCTGATTGAATGTTTATATAATAAATGTTGAATGAGTTAAACATAACTAATTCTAGTTTGATTTCTTTTTCCTACAAAATGAGTATAAAACCACAAGTCAGATTGTGCGAGTGTAATAGTTTCTTAGTAAAAGTAAACGAAAACGTCTTGGAGGTTGGGCACAGAAAATGCAGTACATTGGGTGTTTTTGACATGTGTTGTGGTGTGTGAAAATTATTGTGGAGCACAACCAATGAAGGAAGTGTAAAAGATTGGAGCAAGTATTGCGCATCAAATGGAAGCCTTTCTAATCTTAAAAGAAAAAAAAAAGGGGGGGCATGGGCAGGGTGACCTCCATGCCACGTCTGTCTTGTCGATTGGGAGCAAAGCCATTTCAGTGGACACTCGCCTCGCCCAACAAGTGACGTGTAACGACTGCAACGGAGTACATGAAGATTTTGGACGTGAAGAATGGCTGCTTCCATTATTCTGATGTAGTCCAACATCTCTTTATATGCATATGCAACTTTACATATGCACCCCCCCTTTTAACACTCTCTCTCAACATGGTGCATAAATATTACACATGCCATCTTGGACAATATAAAAGAAGCAACACCTAGATCAATACATCAACAATTTGATCAGAGGATTTAACAAAAAGTAAACAAATGATTTTGTTATCCAACTTCTCTGATAAAATGGCGATCGATCTCCATGTGTTTTATCCTATTGTGCTGAACTAGATTATTATCATTATCAATGGTTGTTTTGTTATCATAGCGAGTATGATAGGACCTTTATCCAAAAGGCATAGATCATCCAATAGACAACGGAGCCATAGTGCTTCACACACATCTTGAGCCAAGGCTCGATACTCTGCTTCAGTACTTGATCTAGCCACAACATTTTGCTTCCTACTATGCAAGGTCACTAGATTACCTCTAACAAAATTACAATATGTAGAAGTAGATTTGTGATCATCACAATATCCAGCCCAATCAGCATCTGTGTATACTTCAACACGAAGATTTCCTGTTTACTAAGCAACACACATTTTCCTGAACAATTCTTCAAATATCGAAGAATTCGATGAACTATATCAAGATGTGTTGTCCAAGGATCATGCATGTATTTGACTAACCAAGCTGATAACATCTGCAATATCTAGTCGGGTATGGAAAAGATAAATAAAGTGTCCTATAATTCATTGATATTGCTCATGATCTGTGAAGCGACTCGGCATTCCATCCACATGATAGCATGCCCAGTATGTGAACATTACCAAACAAAAACTAGTTTTCTCGAATAACGTCTAGTTCAGAGTAGTGAAATAGAAATATAGATTTAAATTAAACATGGTTAAAGCACAAGGGTTTGTCCAAGTTCAAGGAACAACCTAGATTCATTGATTACAAAGTATTAGAGTTTTCACAAAAATCATACATCTAGATAGCAAAATATAACCGATCTTGTGCCAGCTTTAGAAGTCATCGTCTCTGGCTTCGAAGTAAGTAGGGTCGTGGTTGTAGATGTCCACCTCCGAGTCCTTCGAGTCTTGAGCCATTTTTGCTTCTCCAATGTCTTCTTTGACAAAATCATCACCAGTCAAGAGATCTAAATCTAAAAACAAGAATTTTAAATAGGAAGGATGAGCACAAAAGTACTCAACAAGAAAAGTAACTAGAGATAATGCAATATGTCCTAGTTTAGCTAAATTCAAGATATTTAAACATTAGATAATTAAGTGAGTAAGAGATTTTTCCAATAAACTCTTGTTGTAATATGATCTTCAAGTTATTTAGAAAGTTCTGCTGAACACTTTACACCACAAGGCTGAGGCCACCTGTAGGTCTCCTTTCCTGCCGTGATGCAATTCCCGACCTGGGAATAAGAAGTGAATATTCATGTTGTACTCTACAGAGGTGTACCACTTTGCCCATAGAAACTCTTGATTTTCATGTCGTTGCTCATCAGTATTACTCCGCATTCCCTCTAATGTGTGCTTAGATCAAGAGAACATAAGTTTTCTCAAATTTATCCGTTAAGCACTTCCACTCCACCAGTTGAGCCTATAAATCTTTGGGTTCTTTGTAGGTGACTCATGCAACCCATTTGGATTATTTTGAGTGATCCGTGACGCCCACAAGTTATTTTGAGTGAACTGTGATGCAATATATACACGTTCCCATGTGAGGATGACCTTAGTTTCTAGATAAGGTACTACACTAGATCCATCTCATACTTGATATGTGGTCGATACGGGTTATATGACACTAAATGAAAGAGACAATTGGTTACAAAACTTACTGATTTCCATCCATAGTATAGATAAGATAGTCATTCGTTTTTCAAAATCTCGTGCTTAGTGACTTTCACTATCGTTGCCCAACATTCCTCATGTGCCATTTCATATACATATACTTCTATAGATCTTCCATCTGTTTTAAAAAAAATTCTATTTTCTATGCAAGAGATAAAATCTTCGCTAGATCAAAAACTATCTTGTAGGCAAATAGTTCAACAATCACATTCAATATGATCAAATGAGGAAAACATGCTTGAGGAATCGAAGTCAAAATCAAAGTTTGGCAATTCACTTCGAAGTTCCTCGCCAAGATCAGTTCCTGAAAAGATACAATCATATATTGATAACTATCGTACTTGTGCTCACTTTTTAGATATCTTTCCTCTTATTCATGCTCATTTTAGTCATAAAAATCATCAAATACTTAAATATAACTATATTTGTTGTCACTCGACCTCAACTATGTGTTTTGCTTATTTTAATTGCAGGTCTACACGTTTGGGTGATCTTTGGCTAAATGGACGAGATTCATGAACTGGATCTAGCCAACGAATGATGTCAAGTGTCATTGGGTCTTTTTGTGATTTCTGAAAAGTCTAGGGGCTTTTGTGCAAAATTTCAGGGTCCTTTTCTAAATTTTCAATCAGGCACTGGACTACATTGTAAAATGGCTGGTTTAAAAGGAAATAGGTTGAGAGGAATTTTGGAAAAGTTAGGGCATGGATAGTTATGATGGCTGTAGGCTCGCTCTCTCTCTAACTCTGGAAATGAGACCTAAATTGTCTCGCAAAAATGAACAACCCGAAGGTAGACTCGATTTCTATATGCTGGATGATGACAAGATTTTCAGGATGAGCAGTCGGACTCGCCAAAAATATTGAGACGCAGCTGCGAAGAAACCCTAAACAGATACTACTACAAGTCTGACTGCTAAAATTTTAAAACTCTAAATCTGAAAATCTTGTTTTGTTTTTCGTCAGCATCGTAACCTCTAGCCAGCTTCGTGGCCTCAACTGCTGACCAGCTTCGTGGTCTTCACAGACACACACACAATGGTGGTTCAAACTATAAAAAAAATGCAAGGATGCATGCTTCTATATCCTCGGTTTCCCAATCCACGATTGAATACAGTCAAACGACAAATCGGGGCTCTAGATCCTCAATCCCCCGACCCAAAATCAAACAAGAAAATTAGCTACATGAAGTTTCCAGTGCATCTTACCCCTCTGGTGTCTGATTTGTTATTTTTGTTTCTCCTAATATATATTGAGTTAAGAGTTGAAATTTTGTAAGCTACTGGCCAACTCAATATACACGTTCTTTAATTTTTATAGAATTTATCATGACAATTAGGTAGTTTTTTGATATGAGATGCACGAAAATACCGAAGAGATGAGATGCACTGAATATTTACCCATATAACAAAAGGATCAAGAGCTAACGTATTAATAAGATGTCAATATACAATAACTAAACCCAAACATATACAGGATCATAGGGTAAAAAAAATATACAACTAGACAGTTTTGCAGTTTGTAAATTATAATAATGTATCATGAAACGGAAAAGGATAAAGAATGTTACGGAGAAACGTGGGGCCTGCAAGTAAAAGAAAGGGACAGGAGAAGGTTTGCACGCAGCAGCAGTGTGTGATGCAATATGCGTGGTGCTCTGCATGGAGACTGCTTATCGATATGTTGCAATGCACTTTAAACTCGTGTCGTAATTCAGATGGGGATTGTACTGGAATCTGCACTGTTGTTGACATCTGGACTAGATTCAGCCTCAATCGGTCAATCCATCATGGATGCATGCTGGAAACTCCTCAAAAATAATGTGCATGAGCCACTTTTGCATTCCACCCATCATCCTTCTTGACAACTTTCTTCTCCAACCAATAAACACAGACAGAAAAATATCCTCATCACTCTTGTTTTTCACATTCCTTCGGAACTCAGAATTAAACTATGGAGTATATGATGAACTAGATCGTTGGTTAGACAAGTGCAAAAACATTGGAACATTAGCAGCCAAGTTTGTTTTTTTTCCTTATTCAAGACAATAAATTCATGAGAGGAATGAAGGAAGGAAGAAGCAGAATTAAGCAGCTAATGAAGTAATTGGATCGCTTTCGTGAGTCGTTGGCATAATCAGTGTCTGGTCCAGGCGGTCACGCAGAAATGCAGATTGACCAAAACAAAGACTTTTGCCTAACCATGCATCATCATCTCCTTTACTTGTCCGTTTTGTCCTAAAAAGAAGTCGCTCTTGTTGAGGACCCTTGTGCAGATGCACTGTAACACTGTCGCTCTTCTATCTTTTTATTCATTCTTACACGAGTCCAGCCCAATTAAACTCTCTCTAATAATGTTTCATTTTTTAACACACCACATAAAAGATATACTATATCATCTGTTAAATCCCAATACTATAATGTATTAATTCTTGAGTCGAAATAATGTGTCACATCATAAAAATAAACACATATTTTTTATTTAATTTTTTTATTCAAAAAAAATTTTAAAAATCAATCAAAACAACTTCCAAATACATCTTTAACTTTAACTAACACGTATGCCAAATTATCTTTAGACCCACATATCAATATCTATGGCCAAAATAAATTAACACTTCATCTTTGTAATGGCAAAAAACACAAAAAAATTGTGTTAAAGATTGACATATGAGCCAATTTGGGTTGGACCCACTTGCTAATGAGAGATTTACACGTGCACGTGGGTGGGCACGCAAAGCGACGCGTGCACACCAGTTCAGCGCACACGTTTTGTGGGACCTACATGCATCGCTTACCTACCCACACGCATGCACACCACACATTGACAATGGCCTCATTTATTTTTGTCCTCACATGTCAACTATGTAAGTTGGTCAAGACTTGATGAACGCAGAACATGAAAACTGTAGTACCCACAAAACGCATTGTTTCGAGCAAAGCCCACATCCAATGGAGCTACTTCATTGACATGAGCCGAGCATGGCTCACTTATAGAGTAGCAAATGTTTATTGCTCTCACACGCATCTACACAAGCTCTGTGTACGAACCCAGAACCAAGCCAACGCTAAACTAAGCAGACGCGCATCGAGCACCACGCCCCGGTTGGAGATGGCCTTTTGAGCCATCTAGCACATGGACTAAAAGAAAGAACGGAAGAAAAACGAGATTTTCAGATCAACCCAACCTATCTAGAAGAGCACATCTTCAAAAAAAAAAATTACTCCCTCCTTTTTGTAATGGTATTCTAGTTTTCTTAAGAGAGATTATCTAAAAAATTTCTTAGGAGAAGCATCATTTCACAATATCAACCTATTGATAAATTTAAAAATGACTTATTATAATATTTTCTGTTTTGTCTATCTTAAATGTTACTCCAGAGGGAGAGAGCGTAACAAACACCCTATTTTAATTAGGGATAATAATATCTATTTTAATTATCTTTCTTCGGATTAACGGTTCTTAGTTTCTAAGATGCGCATCTGACGGTTGAACAAACTTAGTGAAACAAAACAAGTATAAACAAATTAATGCTCGTCTCAATCACACAATATGACAGTATCTCTAAGTACTTCAAAACGATTTTAAAGAGCTGTTCTTGTGAAAGGATAAAGTTTTGGAAAGTTGTAAAATGTAGGAGATGCTCAATCATATGGTGAAAAGAATGAACGCATCCACAGCATGGGGATGTTCCTCAAATGAAGAAGTAAATACGGAGTATGTTTTCATTTCATCAACATGCTAGTTATTTATTTGTGTCATTTCAACTAAAAGTGCTCATATTTTTTTACACTAAACTCTGGTGGCATCGCACGAGGTTAATTACTCCTGCGCGCTTATCTTTCTTTCTCACTTCCCCCTGTTTTCAGGTGTACTATCATCTACAAATAATGATATTAAACAAAAAAAAAAAAGAGTCATGCATAGTTATTTTTTTATTAATGTTTTGGAGTATTTAATCATTTGTTCGCTAATTTCTTGTCTATAAATGCACTTTTAGTTTTTAAATTTTTCCATAAAATATATCACAATCTGTCAAGCGCAATTGTTGCAGTCCAAAAGAAAATGAAAAAAAAAATCACGTAAGCCCGTCCTACAAAAATTGCATCATTGCTTCGTGTCGGTGTCTCATAACGTAAGTGCATTAAGTCAACTTTTTAAAAGAAAAAAATGGTATATGTAATTTTCTAAATTAAGCTAAAGCTAAAATATTGTGTCTTACATCTTACATCTTGCTAAATATAATCTCTGATATCTGGCATGTTTTGTGCTGTTAATTTTTTTGTTTTCACTCTTGAAATATGATAAATCTGTGTCAATGAGTTCTTGAAATAATTTTGCACGTTCATCTGGAAAGTAGATCATGCTCAAGTTCTATGTCACGTATCATAGGAAGGCCTAGGGAAGACGTGTTTAGAGAGTTTTTCTAACAGCTACTCTGTTATTTGTGGAATAACCATACCTTACTTCTCACGCACATCAGCACTCTCCTCTTACACATGTGTGACTTGCTTGTAGGATTGTTCAATTAAGCAATAGACATGCACTAACTTAATAATTTTAGTCTGATACATAAAATTATTTGTAGAACAAATTAATTTATAATGTCGTGGCGCTCATAAAATCTTGAGTATCCTCAGAACAATGCTCTTCATCAATACTATGTCATTA
This sequence comes from Pharus latifolius, assembly GCA_019359835.1. Classification (NCBI taxonomy): domain Eukaryota; kingdom Viridiplantae; phylum Streptophyta; class Magnoliopsida; order Poales; family Poaceae; genus Pharus; species Pharus latifolius. The sequence goes on along the minus strand of CM033321.1, from coordinate 95,041,600 downwards.
TGAAAAATGTGAGATCTAAAATATTTTCAAAAAAAAAGAGATTATGTCGAAATAATAGATACATCATCGTCAATTCACCTTGATAATCCATAACCATATTTATCACAGAAAATTCTTTTTCCAAGTTTGCCCTTCCCTCGTTTCGTCAGTATAAAAAGAGGCGCGCTTCTAACCGTTTCAACCATGGTGGCCAAGCAGCCCACCCAAAAGCAGAGCATTCCCCTTACACTTCATCGCAACATCTCACAGGCACAGCCATGGCGACCAACCACATGTTCCACTACCCTCGCGCCTATCTTGACTCGCCGGGCTCCTCCACCGGCTCCGCCGAGTCCACGCCGTGGAACCACCTACCCGCGCCCTCCCCTCTGCTCCCATTCGACACCAACAACCCTGACGAGATGCTCCTGCTCGACATGCTCGCCCAGGGCTCCCCTCCTCCGGGCGCTCCCGCAGCTCCGCAGGCACCGGTGAAGAAAGAACCCAAGAGCGAGGAAGGGGAGGAGAAGCCGAAGGCGCGCGCATACCGCGGGGTGCGCAAGCGGCCGTGGGGCAAGTACGCGGCGGAAATAAGGGACTCGACGCGGCACGGCGTGCGGGTGTGGCTGGGCACGTTCGACAGCGCGGAGGCCGCGGCGCTGGCGTACGACCAGGCGGCGTTTGCGATGCGGGGCGCGGCAGCGGTGCTCAACTTCCCCGTGGAGCATGTCCGGCGGTCACTGGAGGGCGTAGAGGTGTGCGGCGGGGAGGACGGGGTGTCGCCGGTGGTGGCGCTGAAGCGGAGGCATTCGATGAGGAGGCGGCCGGCGTGCCGGAAGGGGAAAGGTGTGAGGAGTGAGGGGAGGCAAGAAGGTGTGATGGAGCTGGAGGATTTGGGAGCAGAGTATCTGGAAGAGCTGCTCGGGGCGTCTGAAGACGCCACCAGCAGCTCTTCTTGGAGTTGGAGTCACCACTCCATCTGAATTTTTCAGTGGTTCTGGCCACGAAAATTCTATAACACGCGCTGACAAGCAAGTTTGAGCAAGATATTATGGCTAGGCTAATATGACTTTCTTCTTTTCTTTTTTATCTTCTTCTTGATTCATTCCCCTGTTTGCAAGTGCTTTGGTGGGTTTTCCTCACTTGGTTGACAAATCAACAACTGATATTGTGGCATTGAGCATTGTAAGTTTTGTAGCGCCAAAGATGATGTACTTGGTTTCCCTCCTTTTGTAAATATTTATGATTTTATCTTTTTGTCTAATTGTCTGAGTTCAATTTTTTAAGAAGAGAGTATTTCCTTACAAAATAGTCATGAAATCAGTAGTTGAGATGGAGCACGCAAAAAATAACATTAGATTTAAATTTCTTCCATCCTAACGATTAAATTGGAGATTGAAGGGTTTAGAATGGTCGTGAAATCAACAGTTGAGATCGAGAGCGCGCCAAGACTAGCAAAGTGTGAAAAGGCACGATTTTAAATTTTGTATGATCTTGACTGTTAAGTTGGGAGAGTGAACGGCTGGGGTGGAAAGAAGAAGAAGAAGAGTTGGTGCATGGAACCGGCGCGGGATGATGACCAAGTCAAGGTCCTAATATGTGGGCGCTTTCAGCCACGTGCGTGTTACTTAGCATGCTTCAATTCAAATAATATAAAAAGGTACGAGTTTAGGATTTTCTGTCGCAATCCTTGCATCTACCATCACAATTTTTTTTCCTTTTTATCATTACGTTTTACTTTGTCAATTGACAAGTACAATGAATCATTCTGAGTGAAGATAAACATATCATATTTTGTTTTAAATTGTATATTACAGTTAACTAGCTAAAGAGTACCAACTGAGTTTGGGTTTACACGTCTCAAATTTAATCTTTTTGCTAGTTGTAGCTTGAGGATATATCACTAATTAAATTGAATTGAAAGATGTGGACTTGAGATGAAACCGACAACAATGATATACAGAAATCAAATACAAGTTCAGAAAGGACAATACGTGGCCAGCAATCATGCACAGAGATGCAATTTTTTCAAGCGCAGTTTGTGGTTGTAGCCTACTTGTTAACCGTCTAGTGCAAAACCATTGGATGAGAATATGTGCAAACCTTAATTAGACATTACCGAACAAGACAAACACCATGGTCTCAGCAACCAGATAAATTTGACCACACACATAAATAACTATCGGTGCAAATTCTGTGAAACGTCCTAAGACCATATTATAATAAATATATGAACACGTGCATACTATTGATGCAGCACTTTCTTGACCAAAGTAAGCAGCTAGATACATTCAGAACTCGATGGAATTTGAAACAGCACATAAAATCTGCACGAGTGGCGAACCAAATCGTGCGGATGCCTTTGGAGACCAACTTGTTTAAGTTGTGTCCTGTTCCAAAGTTCCCCGCCAAAAGCAAACTACAGATGCATGTCACTGTTATGCTATTATGTTGCTGCACATATCAGACACGATACAAAGACAAAAAGGGATATGAACTTGGAGTGCGCTTGTGTGGTTGGGGCTCACATTCTACAACTCTCATGCAGCATTTCTTTCCATATGATCTAAGAAGGTTCCATCTTCTTGTACAAAATTTAGAATATTAGATGGTTCCTGGAAGTGGAGAAACTTTTTTTTTATCTTCCGTTTGACAGTATCGGAGAACTCAAAATTCCCTTTTGGTAGCTCAAAAACTTGGCATTAAGGCAGACAGGCAGGCAATCCACTTGTAGAGAAGAAAACAAGTAAAAAAGCAGTTCACCAAGTGTGTTCCCAGCTCATGGACTGTGAAAGCAGATGGTTCTAGGAAAGAGCGAAATTACACAGCGGAATTGACATAATTTGGAACGTCAAATGTTTCATATCCGCTAATTAATTGATTGCTTAATTAATTAGAGACGAGGAAGCAAAACTGGATACCGGGGTAGCATTAATGCTGCGAAACGACGCGCGGGACCCCCTGTCGGATGTGTCGTCGTTGCAGCTTGGAACAAGAGAGGCTTTGTCTTTTGTCACGTTGATGGGTTGGGCTTGGGCCGTGCCTGGCTGCAGTAGAGTGCAGACACTAGTCCATGCACAGGCCGGCCCATGTGGGGTTCTCTTTCTTTGCTAATTTTGGCATAACACAACAAAGCTCGACATTCTGACACAAAAACTAGTCAAATCACTCTTCCAAATTACAACAACGTTCACTGTTACACAGACACATAACCTTAAACCTGCAACCCAAGAACAAACTCTCTTACATGTACTGTACCATGTTGCCTACTTCATACCTACTCCATTATTCCTGTTAAGCTACCAATCAATCACAAGTATACAGGCAACTGCTATGGAGCACAGCTGACATTATTAGACATAGCCCGATGGATAAGCACTTGAAGGTAAGTTGCCTACAACAAAATTCCTCGAGTCAGCTTTCACGAGCTAGTTCATCTCTTCTCTCACTGACACTTAATTGCTTCAGTTCTTTGAGTGCCACTGCAACAAGCTAATCAACGACAACTTAGTTTCCATACCAAGTGAACTGAAGATCAGTTAGGCAGAAAGATGGCAGTCAGTCAAAACTAAGCTTATATCAAGTGAATTTTTAAACTAATCTGAACTCTTATTGAAATACTCTAAATATTCTTTTGAAGATTCTGAACAGAATCAACTGAAGAAATGGATATAACAGGATACAGCCACTCACCCTACTGGAAGCTCCATTTTGTAGTCTGAGACTTCTCCGCGGCTCAACATCCTGGTTTCGCAAATATGATGAACCATCCTGGACAACAGATGACAGATTACCACTCCCTGAACAGCCATCCTCACGGCTTCCTCTATATTGCTCTCGACTTCCAATTTCACTACTAGCAGCAGCATTGTGATCTTTCCTTGAAAATTGTGTGGCTGCAGCTCGAGCACCAGCTATTGCTGCAGTGACACTTGGAGTTTTTTCTAGTGCAGACTTTGAGGAGTTGAAGGTAAGAGATCCCGGCTTCAAAGAGAAGGGATCTCTTGGATCTGGGAGAGGGAACTTGACTGGAAGTGGACCTTGCACAGGGGAAAGGCCTCTTACAGCTCCATCATAGATCTGCGATATGTATATATTGAAGAAGCTTAAAGTCACAAGTAAGAAACAAAAAAAAAAAAAAAAAACATGTGTTGGTTATGCTAAACAGAACTCACCCTTCTTTCTAAATTGTAAACACCCTGGTAACCACGCATCTCGAATGGAACTACTAACTTCTGCACAAGTCAATGCACCAAAAATGTAAACAAATCATAAGCATCTCAACACTTTAAGCAACGGGCAGCACAGATGAAAAGGTGAGATTAGGAATATAAACCACTACTTCTATGAAGAATAACAAAGTAAGATTGGGAAAGTTTGAGCAGAGTTGTAAGAAGATCTGATATTTCGGGCCTGTGGCAAACTCACCTGTGGACTTTCACAAAGCCAACAAAAGTCGGTCAAACCTTCAAGTCTGACCTGCATTTAACAAAACATCCTTAGATAAGCACACAATGCCATGCAAAACTTCACAGAAAATGGCCGCAGCCAGAACAAGGGAGGAAGGGGAACATACAGATTCAGGTACAGCCTCCCAGCATACAAGTTCCTCAGATCTAATACAACCTACTACTTCAACGCAACCTGCGGTATAGAAAGAGAAACGTTGCAGATCTACCATGAACAAATTTGAATGATATAAAACGGGTTCTAAGCATGCATCTTATAAAGAATACGGGACAAACTCACCAAGTAGACGTGAGACTGGATAGTGTTCAGGAAACTTGATATCTGCTATTCCATTCACAGCATATATCTCCCTGTAGAAATCCTCCATAGCTTTAATAGTCTCAGGATCTGGAACTTTTGATGCCGCATGAATCCATATTCGACCTAGACAAAAGCACAAAAAGAGAGCGTTACAAAAGGCAGTAGCACATGAGGACTCATTGTACACAATCATTGTTAGTTATCATTTATTGGATACCATAAAAATCTCGGCGACTCAAGAAAAAGTTCAAACAATTTTCGTATGAAAAATGACTCTGAAAGTTAGAATACCAAGGCATTTCAAATTGTTGAAATATTCATACTTTAGACTGTTGAAGAATTTTTTTTTGTCGTATGTTGTTGCATTTATTTACGTAATATTTAGAGAACCTTAACTATGAATTAGGAATAGTATTTTTCTCCATTACTTCATTACCATATTTTGAGTTGTCTCAGTTTTCACATTTACTTTGTCATGTTTCGACATGCCAAAAATGCGAAGAACTTGCACGCTGTTTTCCATTGCCCTCCTAGACAAGTCTCCAGCCTACCAGTTGTTGGATACTGATCCATTGGTCCAGTTCAACATTTGCATGTAGCTTGGCCTTGGATGTCATTGGCAGCTAAACCCAATTAAGAGGGGGAAAACAGGAGGCTGCTCCTGGGATTTTCGTGTGAAATGCAGCAAAAGATTATGGCGCCCACACCTTTCGTTCACTAGAATTCGAATTTATAGTATAGAATAGTCAAAATAACCTGGTCAATCAAGTATTCTTGATTTCAGTCAAGATAGGGTTTGGTGTGTGTGTGTATATATGTAGGGTTCTTCTGAAGCTAACTTCTTGATTGATATTTCACATTAGAACTATTAAAAAGTCACAACATTAATGTTAGGTAGCTCGATGAGATAAGCAGATGGCCAAATCAACGCAGAGATGCTCTAGTGAGTAAGTTATATACCATCGAGCAGTGGTGTTTTTGGAGCAAACCCAGTATGCCGGATAAGAGGAGTGTTATATATTAATTAATAATACGCAGTTTTAAACAACAATCAGAAAGCCAGGCAGGGAGAAGTAGCAAAAAAACAGATCTTGAGCCTTCTCCCTGCCTAAATTGAGAAAGGCCAAACGGCAGTCATTGCAGGATCTGAAGCCACTTCCCGAGAGTCAGTGAGTCTTTTTCCTTCATTCTATTGGTGTTGCACACAAGGGCAGGGCGTATCAAAGATTAGTACATGTTAGAAAAAAGAAAAGAAGAGTACCGGTGATGGGGGAAGGCCAGGAGCGGCCTTCGACGCGCTTGATGCCGTGGACGAGGAGGGACGCCCATGGCTGGTGCATCGTCAGGCACGGGTTCCTGTAATTGCCATTGTTGTGCCCTCCCCCTCCCCTCGCACGGCCCCTGCCGGAGTACCCGCCCCGCATGCTGCTCTCGGTGATGCCTTTTGCGTCGATTCGATTGGATGCTACTGCTACGAAAGGGTGTTCTTCTTCTTCTAATTATAGCACTCCCAAGTCCGAATCCGAAGCAAACCATGGATGATCCTTGATTAGAGTTCTATCCCGAATCCTAATAGTAATAGGGTTTCTTTTCATCTCGAATTCAGCCCGATACGGCCCACTCCAGCAACACTACTACTACTTAAAGTTGTATGATATACTTTGGTTTTGATAATTTTGTCAAAATTTGATTACGATGAAATCATATTATGATCAAATTTTGAAAAAAAATAAAAGTGTTTAATTTATAGTTAATGTTAGCCAAATTTTTATAAAAAATAAAATATTAATATTTGAATGGGTGCTAGATACGATGATCAAATTTTAATAATAATCTTAGTTAGTGTTTGATTTATTGTTAAATATGATAAGATAGAGGTGATACAAACTAGAATTAGCTTGTCAAATTTTAACAATCAAAAATTTTATTCTCAATTAATAAAAAATAATAATACAAGAAAAACTAATCAAAATTTAATAAGATAAAAAATAGAACCCAACCAAACGGTCCAAACATACCAATAAATAATATTCCGTGCCTTTGTGCGGGCACCGGGTTCTTATTCTTCTTCTTCTTTCCGACTTTTCAGCCTTGGGCCTCGCTCTGCGCAACTGTACAAGCTAGGTTGGTTCTCTTCCTCCTTTGGTGCAGCAGTAGTCTTAAAAAGCTCCATTTTTTTCTTTCTATTCTTGGGAATGTTATCAGTTTCTTGCTGTTGTTACTTACAATCTTTGAACCTTCATCTCTTCTTGAATTCCTCCAGTTCTTGCATACAGTTCATTCAAGTCTTGTATGCTCTGTGGTGCACTTTTTTTTTCTTATTCTTTATGCAATTTTGTGTAGGTTCTTAATTAGTTCCCAATTGATTTCCTCTACTTTTCGCACTAGATGGAAGTCCTTTAGGAATCGAGTAAGTTCTCTCTTTTGGCCCTATGGATGGCCTTTAAGATTAAAAAGCCCATACTTTCTCTGCTCTTTTAGCTATTATTTCCGGTTGGGGTAATTAGCTTTGGTTATTCTTCAGCTCTTTTGCTAGTCGTCCGTATTGTTTAATTAAGCTCTTGCAATACATTTAGAATCTTACATCCTTTTATCCAGAGAAAAAACTCCTTGAGTTAACATTTTTGCTTCTTTATATCCTGTGGAATCTTCAATGGGTGGCTGTAGAGGGTGGAAGGGAAAAAAAAAAGCCTTTTTTTCCGATGTCTCACTATTGCATGGGTGATTTTTGTGGTGGTGGCTACTACTACTTTCTGCAATAGGGAAGTAGCATATTGTCCTATAGTTTGAGCAATTTAGTTATGTTCCTTTCTCTCTCAACTTTCGAATCTTGCATTGTTCAACGTCAACTCTTTGTGCTCATTGAGTGTCTTGTTGATTCTTAGAGGCGTTAGCCCCTGCCATTCGCTGCAGGACAAAGCATGCATGTAGGCTCGTCTACTTAAACTTCTTTCCTTTATATCCTTTGGACTAATCCTGCAAAATCTTGGTCGCTTTTGTTTCTTAGGTGGTCTAGTTGCAAGTTGCAAGTTGTAACTTGCGTTACGTTACAGTACGTAGTAAGTGATCTTGAGATGACAGTTCTGGCTTTAATTCTTGCTCAGTTTGCCACTTTAACAGGTCGCTGGTTCTGCTCCGGTGAGGAGACATATTAATCCGGTGTAGAATTTAGGGATGAATCGTTCGGTTTTGGATGATATGATACGGCGGCTTCTGGAAAGGCCGCGATGCTTTACCGGGAAGCAGGTGCAGCTCGCCGAGGGGGAGATCCGGCAGCTCTGCGCCGAGTCCAAGGACGTGTTCATGCGGCAGCCCAACCTCCTCGAGCTCTCTGCACCCATAAAGATTTGCGGTACGTTGCTATATTTTAATCCTAGGATATTTTCCCCTTACGTACTGTACCTTGCGTAAGTTGCATTAGATCAGACATCCATTTAATGAAAACCAATAAGCACCGTAGTTGGTACTTTGATGTGCTTCTTTAACTGAAACTTCTTGTCATTATATTACCTGCCTTGCTTGATCTTACCTTATCAATGATATCATCTCCACTGCATTCCATTCTTTACACTGGTAGTACTTCATTTGTTCTAAATGCTCCCATCACTGTCTTGTTGACTTTGTTGCAACATAGGTGACATCCACGGACAGTATTCTGACCTGCTGAAGCTGTTTGAATACGGTGGATTTCCACCACAGTCTAATTACCTGTTCTTGGGAGACTACGTCGACCGCGGGAAGCAAAGCATAGAAACAATCTGCCTCCTCCTGGCCTACAAGATCAAGTACCCTGAGAATTTCTACCTTCTGAGAGGAAACCACGAATGCGCGTCGATAAATCGCATCTATGGGTTCTATGATGAGTGCAAACGACGGTACAATGTCCGGCTGTGGAAGGTCTTCACGGACTGCTTCAACTGCTTACCTGTGGCTGCCCTCATCGAAGACAAGATCTTGTGCATGCATGGGGGCCTTTCCCCTGACCTGCATCAGCTGAAGCAGATAAGGAATTTGGTCAGGCCGACAGATGTGCCGGACACTGGATTGCTCTGTGACTTGCTCTGGTCAGATCCTAGTAGAGATGTACGAGGCTGGGGAACCAACGACAGAGGTGTCTCTTACACGTTTGGAGCTGATGTGGTCACCTCCTTCCTCCAGAAACATGACCTGGACCTCATCTGCCGTGCTCACCAGGTTTAATTACTGCAGAGTTTCTGAATTTTTGCGACAGCCTTCTTCTGATTAGCATTTGTGTTTCTTTGGATCCATGCATGTAGGTGGTTGAGGATGGATATGAGTTCTTTGCGGATAGGCAGCTCGTGACGATCTTTTCGGCGCCGAATTACTGCGGTGAGTTTGATAACGCCGGCGCCATGATGAGCATAGATGGCACGTTGATGTGTTCATTCCAGATTCTGAGACCTGCAGAGAAGAAGAGGTTTGGGTTTGGCAGCTCAACTGCATACAGAACACCTCGTACAGGTACCCAAGTCTTTTTTTAAAAAAACATGCAAGAGGCTGCACATTTCATTGAAAAAGGAGGATGAGGATTTGTACAGCATTAGAATTTACAAGAGTTTCTAAAATCCAAACCCTCACCAGCCCCTAGCTAACAGGGAGCTTCAGAGTTATCTCGTATTCGCCTAGAGATGCTTCTTCTTACGTTCATACTTCATATGCCAGTTCATTGATATCCCCGAAGGAACTGTATACTCCAATTTAGAAAATAAATTGCAACCATCAAATAGAATCTAAAATGGCCTACATTGATAGAAATTAAGAAATTTAATCATTTTTGCGAGAAATTGTAAATTAATGTATGATCTTATTGTTTAAAAGATATTTAAATGGAGAGAAGGGCAGGTGTCTTTTTGTTCTCTATCATAGAGGATGTTAGAGATAAAAGAGTAATTATTTTGAGAGGAAGTACACAAAATAACAAAGACATCAATTTTGTATATATTCAAGTCTAAACTAGAATTAACCAACACTCTATCTAAATTTCAACTCGAACAATTACTAATAAGTGAAGAAATAACTCCCCATTGACCCAAATTCTTAGAGTAAAAGATAATACTAACCATTCTCTTCGATTCAATTTCTTATTGATGAGATGAAACACAACTCTAACAATCTCTTTCTTAACTCGAAATTGTTAGAAAACGACATGCACAAATAGTAAGAAGTAGATCAAACAAGAAACATGAGACAATCAATTTAACGTGGAAAAACCCTTGCGGGAAAAAAACCACGGGCGCCGGCCGACAGAAACTTCACTATTTTCGGAGAAGTTACAAACGCAAGAGATTACAATGAGATCACTCATTCCCGTGTAGTTTACAAGAGTATATATAGATGGTGGAGACCTAGAATCCAACTCGGAAACAAATCCGTAATGATCCGTACCACGGGGGCTCCGCCCCCCCGCACCCCCACGGAGCGACCCCAGCAGGGCAACTTGATGGGCCAGTCTGGGCTCCGCTCCGACCCAAGCCTCCGGCTTGAGCCTCCGCTACGCTACGCTAGACTTGGCCTTTCTCTGAATTTGGATCATATACAACAAACTCCACCTTGAGACAAATTCCATCTTACAATCTCTGAATTTGAATCATATAGCAACAAACTCCACTTTGAGACAAATTCCATCTTGAAGCAATAGCAAAGTAAACATCTATTGGCGGCACCAACAGCCACTAGGGCTCAAACGGTAACACCAACTAAGCTTGAGCAAAGCTCAAACTTAGTCGCAGGAACTGGTTTTGTCATCATATCAGCAGGATTATCATGTGTACTGATCTTGCATACCTTGATGTGACCTCGAGCAATAACATCACGAACATAATGATATCTGATATCAATGTGTTTAGTTCGCTCATGAAACATCTGATCTGATCCTTGGTAAGGCATATAGCACTTTGACTGTCACAAAATATAGTAAGGCAACACGTGACTCCACAAAGCTCAGCATACAAACCTCTCAGCTAAACAACTTCTTTACATGCTTCAGAAATAGCCATGTACTCAGCTTCAGTGGTGGATAAAGCAACAGTAGCCTGCAGACTTGCTTTCCAACTAACAGCACAACTACCAATGGTGAAAACATAACCTGTGAGAGACCTTCTCTTGTCCAAGTCACCAGCATAATCAGAGTCAACATAACCAACAAGTCCATCTCCAGACCTCCCAAACTGCAAGCAAGCATTAGAAGTACCACGCATGTACCTGAAAATCCATTGAACAGCCTTCCAATGTTCCTTGCAAGGATTAGCCATGTATCTACTAACAACACTCATTGCATGAGATAAATCAGGGCGAGAGCAAACCATGGCATACATAAGCGAACCAAGCACTAGAATAGAGAACTCTAGGCATATACTCAATATCGTCAGCAAACTCAGGACATAGAGAAGAAGACAATCTGAAATGAACAGCTAGATGAGTACTCACTGGTTTTGCTTCATGCATATTAAAGCGACGAAAAACTTTCTCAATATAACGTTGTTGGCTAAGATACAACAAACCAGACCTTCTGTCCCTGGTAATTTCCATACCAAGGATTTTCTTTGCTGCACCTAAATCCTTGACGTCAAATTCATTACTTAACTGTGCTTTTAAGTTGGCTATCTCTGACTTGTCTTTTGCAGCAATCAACATGTCATCAACATAAAGAAGCAGAAATATAGTTGACCCATTAACAGATTTCATATAAACACAGCTATCAAAATCGGACCTCTTAAAACTGTGTGAGAACATAAATGAGTCAAACCTTTTGTACCATTGACTTGGAGACTGCTTCAGGCCATAAAGAGACTTCTTTAATCTGCATACAAGGTTCTCTCTCCTAGGAACAATAAAACCCTCAGGTTGATCCATATAGATGTCTCCAATTCGCCATGTAAGAATGCAGTCTTAACACCTAATTGTTCAATTTCATAATTATTCATAGCAACAATATTGAGGAGAGTGCGAATGGAACTATGCTTCACAACAGGGGAAAACACATCATTATAATCAATACCTGAGATCTGACTGAAGCCTTTAGCAACTAGCCTTGTCTTAAACCTTGCCGGTTCAGAAGGAGACACTCCTTCCTTTCTTTTGAAGATCCATTTACAACGGACAGCGTTCTTATCTTTAGGAAATTTGACTAAATCCCAAGTACTATTCTTTTCGAGTGACTCCGTCTCATCTTGCATAGCAGTCATCTAACTGTTGCGATCAATAGAAGTAATAGCCTCGACATAATTTGAAGGTTCTGCATGACCTTCAATTTCTTCTGCAACACTTAAAGCATATGAAACAATATTGCATTCTTCAATTAACCTTTTAGGTGGATTAATGGACCTTCGAGGCCTATCAACTACAATAGAATGTTGTGGAGGCTGCACAACTGAAGAAGAATGCTCAACAATAGGTGAATCTTCAGCTAAAGGTGCATCTTGGACAGCATCAATATCATTATCTGGTGTATGTTCTATATCAATAAAATGCTCCACCTACACACTTGATTTATGTTGTCGCTCTATAGAAGCATTAGTATCCAGATTGTCATGTAACATAGCAAATTCATTAAAGATAACATTTCTACTTAACAGCACCCTTTTAGTTTCAGGATTCCACAATTTATAACCTTTAACACCAGATTTATAGCCAAGAAAGATGCACTTAGTAGCTCTAGGTTCCAATTTACCATTATCAATGTGGGCATAAGCAGTGCAACCAAAAACTCTCAATTGTGAATAATCAGCTGGAGAACCAGACCATACCTCAATTGGAGTTTTCTTATCAATAGCAATGGAGGGTGTCCGATTAATAACATAGCAAGCAGTGGAAGCGGCTTCAGCCCAAAAACTCCTAGGCAAACCAGCATTAGACAGCATGCAACGGATCTTAGAGATGATAGTTCTGTTCATACGCTCAGCCACACCGTTTTGTTGTGGAGTATGAGGAACGGTATAGTGTCTAACAATGCCTTCAGACCTACAATATGCATTAAACTCGTCAGAACAAAATTCCATCCCATTATCAGTGCGAAGCTTTTTTACCTTCTTTTCAGTTTGCCTTTCAACCATAACTTTCCACTCTTTAAAAGCGGAAAATGCTTCTGATTTATACTTCAAGAAATAAGGCCAAACTTTTCTAGAATAATCATCAATAATTGTCAACATATAACGAGCACCACCTAGTGAAGGCACGGGAGATGGTCCCCATAAATCAGAATGCACATAATCAAAAATACCTTTCGTAGTATGAACAGAAGTGTTGAATTTCACTCTCTTATGCTTCCCAAATACACAATGCTCACAAAAATTCAACTTGCCAACGCTATGTCCATCAAGAAGTCCTCTCTTACTCAATTCTGCCAAACAAAGTTCACTCGTATGCCCAAGGCGCATATGCCAAAGATTAGTAATATCAGAATCAGATAATGAATGTGAAGTTACAGCAGCATCACCTGTAATTCTTGTGCCTCGAAGACGATATAAATTGGCAGATTTCAAATCGTCTTTCATTACAATAAGAGAACCTTTTGACACCTTCAAAACTCCATCTCCACCGAAGTACTTATACCCTTTGTTATCAAGAGTACTCAAAGAAATTAAGTTCCTTGTCATCCCTGGAACGTGTCTCACATCTGTTAAAGTTCTAACCATACCATCATGCATTTTTATCTGAATGGATCCAATTCCAACAATCGGACGTGGTGAGTCATCACCCATCCTAACGGAACCAGCACCTTGAACAGATTCATAAGTGATGAACCAATCTCTATTAGTGCATATATGAAATGATGCGGCAGAATCAATAATCCATTCATCGCCACTACTTGCACATCCAACAAAAGCAACAAGAACCTCATTATCAGAAATACTATCAACAGCAGCAACTGAAACTTTACCTTCTTCATCTGATTTACCTTTCGCCTTGTATGTGTCGTTTCTCTTTTCCTTGTTCTTCAACTTGTAACATTCAGATATGTCATGATTGTCTTTCTTGCAAAATCTGCAGAATTTTTCTTTGTGTCTGGACTTAGAACGGCCCCTGTAACCGTTTGAACTTTTGCCTTTGTAACCATTATTGGATTTCTTCTCTTTTGTTCTGCCGTGAACAAGTAAACCTTCGCCATGCGAAGTAGAACCTTCAGTGGACACCATCTGTTTCATCTTTTCTTTGGCATGCAAAGCTTCATAAACTTCATTCAAGGTAAGAGTATCACGACTGTATAATATGCTATCTCTGAAGTTTGCAAAAGAACTAGGCAGCGAACACAAAAGAATAAGACCTAAGTCCTCATCATCATATTTTATCTCCATAGACTGTAGGTCAGCAACAATCTCCTTAAAGACCGAAAGATGGTTAAGCACGGAACTACCTTCTTGCAACTTGTGTGTGTATAACTTCATCTTCATATGCATCTTGCTGGTAAGATCTTTGGACATGCAAATTGATTCCAACTTTAACCATAGGGCAGCAGCAGTTTTATCCTGCAAAACCTCCTGCAAAAAATTGTTGGATAGATGAAGATGAATTTGAGACAAGGCCTTACGATCTTTCCTCTTCTCGTCGTCTGACCAGTCCTTTGAATTTTTCTTCTCGAAACTGTCAAGCGCATCATCCAGATCAGTATGTGCCAACACCGCCCACATCTTGACTTGCCACAGAGAGAATCGCGTGTCCAGATCTAGCAGCGGAAGATCATACTTCATTGACGCCATGTCGACAGAAACCCTAGATTGAACGAGTGAAGAACGTGGCTCTGATACCACTTGTTAGAAAATGATAGGCACAAATAGTAAGAAGTAGATCAAACAAGGAACACGAGACAATCAATTTAATGTGAAAAAACCCTTGCGGGAAAAAACCACGAGCGCCGACCGACAAAAACTTCACTATTTTCGGGGAAGTTACAAACGCAGGGGATTACAATGAGATCACTCATTCCCGTGTGGTTTACAAGAGTATATATAGATGGTGGAGACCTAAGATCCAACTCGGAAACAGATCCGTAACGATCCGTACGGATCCAACTCGAAAACAGATCCGTAATGATCCGTACCACGGGGGGCTCCTCCCCCCGCACCCCCCGGGGCGACCCCAACAGGGCAACTTGATGGGCCAATCTGGGCCTCCGCTACGCTACACCAGACTTGGCCTTTCTCTGAATTTGGATCATATACAACAGAAATCTCATCGAAAACAAAATCAAAATGTGCCCAACTCGGCATAACAGCTGAAAGTTGAACTTCAAAAGAAAACACCGCTTTCAAATTTTGTAGCTCTTCATTATTCTTGTATCCTAGTGCAAGCAGCATACTAAATGAACCCTAAAAACTGGAAACACCAAATATGAGCCATTTAACTCTGGTTGAATAAAATAGCCATCATACACAATTGCCACAATACAAAACTTGAAGTACAAAACTTTGTTTGTGTTGCCAAATATGAAATCTTAATGACCTTACACAAAAAGAGACAAAAGAGTTACTGGTGCAAACACAACACAACACAAGTGACCTTACACAAATAGAACAAATAGTTTGTTGTGGGTTTGAGATACCCAACGGCAAAGTCTAACGTGGCATAATTAGAACGTGATGTGGAGTGACCGTTCTACGGGTCAACCCGAGTCTAACAAAAAGAGAAAATTGAACACGCAAAATTTATACAGATTGAGATCCCAAAAGGAACCTTAATCTTGTTGGCATGCCCCAGACATTAGTCGATTGAGAGACTTCTTCAAGGGGAGAAGGCTCTAAAGCACACCTTGTGGAATAGTTGTTTGTACGATAAATTGAGAGAAATTGGTTACAAATGAACAAGTACATGAGATATTTATAATCTAAAGAAGTGGTTATGGACCATAACATCCCTCTCGATGCCCTTCGATGAGGAGCAGGATGGTCAATTAGGTGTACTTTTATTCTCGATCTTCAACGCATATCACTATAGGTCTCACCTGAAGATCCAAATATCACTTTTGAAAAAGTGGTTCCCGCGATCTCGATAAGACATCCCCTGGTGAAACCTCCTATGGTTAGATATCTGCCACAGAGTCATCTTTAGATGAGATATCTCTCAAAGAGACATCTCCAAGAGAAAAGTCTCTTGGAAGACATGGGCTTCTCGTAGATGAAATCCCTTTCCTGAGGACCTTGGGTCATGGAGGCCTCAAGGCCCAAGTCCAAATGGTCCTAGGAATCCGAGGTTCAATGAAAACTCTCCCAACGACCCAGAGCTCCAAAACAAGTCTCCCAGTGGATCTTTTTTCTGGACACTAAATGCCTTCACATAAACCTTGGGTCCCATGGTCCCTGAAAACCACCGCCCACAGACAACTCTCCTGGGAACCGAGGTCCGAATAAAACTCTCTCGCAAGACCATGCCCTCTCACATAGACAAAGTCCCTTTTCGGGTATTTTGGGTCCCAGAAGTCCCAAGGCCTGGGTCCCAAGGACCAAGAGTCTGGTGACAACTCTCCTTGGGACCTTGGGCCCGGAGACAAATCTCTCGCAAGATCATGCCTTCTTGTAGATAAAGTCCCCTTCTTGGGAATCTTGGTCCCAGAGTTCTCGAGGCCTGAATCCCGGTTGTCCTAAGGACCTGGAGCCCAGAGACAACTCTCTTGGGGACTTGGAGCCCAGAGACAAGTCTCCCAGAAGACCTTGATTTCTCCGACACAATTTGCCCTCCTGGGGACCTTAGGTCTTAGATGTGCCAAGGTCTAGGTACTCAGTGGTTCTAAGGACATGGAGACGACTCTCTTGGGAACTGAGACCCAGAGTCAACTCTTACAAGTGACTACACCTTCTCGTAAACAAAATCTCTTTCTAGGGATTTTGGGTCTCAAAGGCCCTGGTGCCCGGGTCCTAATGGTCCCAAAGACAACTCTCCCAAGGACTCGGGCCCAGTGACAAGTCTCCCAACACTATGTGCCTTCCCAGTTTGTGGGGACATGGGGCTCGACAAGTCTCCCAAAATACCTCGGCTTCAAGGAGACCAAGTACGCTTCTCTTGGGCCTTTGGTCCTTTAGGTGTCGAAGGCCTAGACCGAAGACCGAAGGGCCTAGAAGACTTTGGCTCCTCAACAACTAGTCTTTTTTAGGAGAATCTTTGGTTCGGGAGACCTCGAGTCATTGAGTCAACCTTCTTAGGGGTATAGGACGCCCTAAAGGCTAAATCTCTTCCTGGTGGTGCCATGATGGGCATATAATGTGTTCATTTCAGATTCCTTGCATAACCCACATAGGATCTATATAATCTTTCTTATGTAGAATAAAATGCATAAGATGTCTTTTCTAAAATTTCGACCACTCAATTAGAATTTGAAATAGGCTACATTGATGAAAAAGAATTAAGATGTTTAATCATCTTGCGAGAAATTGTGAATTTCTCACTCATCTTAATCTGGATTATTAATATCTAAACTAGATTTAAACCGAGAGAAAAATATGTGCCTTTTATTCTCTATGGCAGAGGATATAAATCGTTTGCTGCTGTGTAGTATACACTAGGAAATTGTGAACCATTTTATTGAAGTAGATTTCTATTTGGTGAATTTAGATCCAACCATCCGACGATGGATAAGTTGAAATAGTTTTCTCAAATGAAAAAAAAGAAAAGAAAAATTGAGGATATAGCGTGAAAGCTGGTGGATTTAGGGGAACTAAAAGCAAATAGAGGGCGACAGAAGGAAAGCATGCGTACAGGCTAGGCCCAACTGAGTCGTTAGTCGTGGGCTGAGAGAGAGAGAGAGATGTATTATCTTGTCTCGTGCTTTTCCTATACATGTTCATTGTTATCACTATCAGACTTAAAAGCGCATTTGTCAGGAAATGAGGGAAACAATGCTAACTCTTTGATCGACGTGTCTTTTCTTTTCTTCTTAATTTGTTTTAATTTATTTGAACAGTCTTTTCTGGGCTATAGAGCATGGCATTGGAAATTTGTTCGACCGACAACAACGTGAAGAATGAGGTTCTGCTGGCCTTCTTGGAACGGTGTGTGCGTGTGTAATTGGCTGGTTGCACGAATTATATGTGCAATGGGTTGTAATTTCTGTGCAATACTGCATTGGGGGTGTGTGTGTGTCCGTGAGATGAGGAGAGCGATTAATTAATGGCAACTCCAGGTTTGGAGGAGCCCATCGTGCGTGTGGGTGTGCCTGTATTTTTATTATGTGTCCGCTAATTTCTTCTTCTGTTTCTACTGTTCGCTTCCTTTCTGGTTCAGAAAACTTTTATCGGCTGGGCTTGGTTTTCTCTACCAATTTGGTCATAGCCTCGAACTAAAGCATTTTTATATATGGAAGATCTTTAGAAAATTTCATCAGTTGCCAAGACTGTTCTAGATTCCAGCTAGCAACGACATACATCAATCAGTATATATGGTGCCAGCGAGAACAAAATTAAAGGCGATGGGAGTTGACTCCCTCTATCGAAAACTTTAGTTCTACTGATGGCACTCGTCTATTGCATCTATTGTTTGACATTCCATCGATGGTGACCTTCAAAGTGATATTGTTCATATGCATGTTGGTGCTTCCGAGCCTAACAGAAGTCCATCGAGATAAGACAGTACTGTGCTTGCTTTCCAATGATCCATCCTATTAGTTAATCTGCCTACTTTATTTTGTATTTTAGTGCTACTACTTAACATTGATGCCATGAACAACACAAGAAGTAATCATCAGTGGTGCAGATGATATATCCATCAACCAAGACCAGGATGGCATCATGTTGACGTATTTGCCCACTTTGAAATTGCTTACATATTTCAAAGAAATCGGTGTCGAAGACTGCAAGTCACGAATGTGAACAACGGAAGCTGGATAGTGAAAAGTCTTAACAAAACAAAAGGGCGGATTGCCAAGGATGAAAAAACTGCGTGCTTTCTTGGAATCTTCTATTGATATGGATGCAAGCACGGGGCAGCGTGACACTTGATTCGTCGCTTCCTTTCGTCCTACTTCAGCTGGCTGAATCTCACCTTTTCCAAAGTATACCATTACTCCAAATTTCTCATCTCTTTTCTATTTTGGCTAGATCCGTGCCTTTGGCAATTATCCATTTACATCCTTACATTGTTCTATAAATCTAGAAAGAGTGCATATGCATTTTCAATGGAGATGGACATATGTTTACCAAAAAGACATGGAGTACAGTGACAAAGTAAAAAGGCAAAATAGACAGTACAAAGAACCAAAAAAATATTTTGAGCCTTCAATCTTGTACAGATGGCATACGTCAGACCATCATCAATGAAATGGTTCCATGAGAGTTGCTTTTTGTAAATATATATAACAAAAGGAAACGAAACTATGTCTAGTGTCCAGGGAGGATAGGGGTGCTACATAAACATCTGGCATGTTCACTCAGTTGAAGATTAAGATACACTAGACCATTTTGATAATGAAGTCGTAACACGCCATAACTCTAGACCATTTTTGCGGCTACCCGTCGGCCGTCGTATAATTGGCATGTACAACTATTGCTCACTTAATTCACACCCCAAATATGAATTAATGTTGATGATTGATTAATTGTACATCCCTGCATAGCTTGTCAAACCGCCGACCCTTGATTTCTTTAATCTGCTGCTATTAATGGTCAAATGGTTCACACACATATGTAAGAGACGTGCTTCCCCCATCGATAATGAATTAGCACTGGTAGTATAATACGGTCACGTAGTAGCATTGAGAAATGGAAGCACGTTTACACATGATGTGTGTGCATATCATATATTCAGGATTTCCGTTCGTCGCCGGCCATAGCAAACTTGTCGTTGCATACTAATCTGACTTTTCCCCCCACTATGTATCTCTCTTTCATTATGAGTCGAGTATGAATGATTTTTGAGTTAGGAAGCTAGCTCTTGTTTGACATTTTGCTCCTGTTTGCTTACAAATATAGGCTACATTGACAGGTGTGCCGGTCAATATGTACGTTCTTAGTTTTTACACCCTTATTATTATTATTATTACGAGCGAAAACTATGACCTTGAGTGATTGGGTTATTAGAACAGCCAATTATTGGTAGCCACAAGACAAGAAAGGGAAACGAATTGCAGCGAATATCAAATCGTCTTACTTAAGGACTTTCTTTCTTTTTCTTAGCATGTTTTTGCATTCACACATATTAATATTATCTTTCTTGGAATCTCACATTCAAATATCATCGACATCCAAAAAAAAAAAAATTTAATAAAAAAAAGCAAAGAAAAATCGCATGCCGCGTCTGCACAGTGCTTAGTCAACTCGACAGGGAAACTGAGATAAAGACTTCACTCTTAAACAATTTAATTTTAAATTACATCAACAAAAACAATTTCAAAACTGTTGCAATGATTTCAGATATGTGAGATAAAATATATTAAGAATCACCCATAAAAAATCTGACGATTCTGTAGTCATATATATATAATATATAATGATGATTGATGGCGTGAATCACTCGGGAGCAGGTGCTGAATACAAGGAATTGGACGACGCAATACACTGATACTACAAATGCTTCATTCCACTGTCAATGCGGTGGACCCGAATATGCTAGAGTATAAAATAAATTCAAATCGGATAATTTTTTGTTTTGAATCATCAATTAATTTGTATCATCCTATCCGTGATTAGGCCGAAGGATCAATCCTTATGGAATCAGTAAGCTAGAACTTAGAGATATCTCCTACGCCATTTGAACTCAAAATACAAGTAATATTTATAATATTTCTGAGAGAAACCAAGAGATACGAGTATTTTATATTATTGGACTACTTTGATCACAATCATAAAAACATCTTTTGATCATAATCATTAATCTACCATGAATCAATTCACCGAACCTAAATTGTAGCATCCACAGATTCTGAAATATCGGCTTTTAATAAATTTATTGGACTAGTGTGCCCCCAACAAGGGCTTATTATTGGCATTATTAAACTATAATTCCATAGGCAGCATGAACAGGCTGGATTAATGTTCTTGAAAATTATTTGCTTAACCTAAACTAAAACGAAATACTTCATTGGGCACCCTGTTCCATGGGCACCTTGTTCGCGGGAGCAGCAGTGCTTGAGTCCACCTCACACATTCAATACAGTCTATTTTGGTGAATTATGATACGATAGAGTGAAGTTACAATTTTATTTTGACTGTATGTTATTGGAGTATTTCATTACATCATCTTATATTAAATTAGAAATACCAATAGAGCATAATCACAAAAATAAAGAGACACAAGTATAAAGACATAACAGATAAAATTCTTCAATCAGTTGATCTCTGGACAGGATATATAGGTAGAATTGCACTCAATAATATCCGTATAATTATTTTTGATAATAAAAAAAAAGAAAAGGTAGAAGGTAGAAGAAAGAAACAAAGCAAGTCTGTGGAGTACAAGAGCGCGTGGTCCGTGGGAGAGTTGTGGGCCCCCTTTGACCAGCCCCGCAGGACTCCGTTTCCGTGACCTAGGAGATATTCCGTCAGGTCCCTCCGTTATCCTCCCCCTCATAAATACATCCTCCCTCCCTGCCTCCTCTTCAAATCAAATCCCAACCATCTCCGCGTCCATCCGGCGACTTCCTCGCTTCTAGTCAACCTGGTTTGTTCATCTTCTCTACATCCCTCCCATTGCTTCTTTATGTTTCTTGGCTTGCTTCATGCTTTTTCATACTACTAGCCATATTGTTTTGTTAGATTTTCCTTTTCTGAATTTGGCTTCTAACTACTGTATGTCTGTATTGTCCGTCTGAGCAAGATGTTGCTCAAAGCGTACAAAACAACAGGATGGGCATGAGCTCAGGTTATCTTTTTTAAAATAAAAACAATTTTTTTTTATTTCGTTGTATTCACTTGCATCACGAGCACTTCTACAAGTGAAACGAAAAAAGTAGGAAAAAGTAAAAAAAACAAAAGACTCCACCTTTTTGCCCTTTTGTCTTCTCCTAGATCGAAAAAGTTGCCAGTGGGATTTCCTTTTGATTTCCCTGCTTTTCCGGCGATCATGGAACTGGAAATTATTGTTTAAACAATTCCTCATACAATTTTTTCTAATCTTTTATTTCAAACTGCACATGCAGTTCCGTTCGCCCTTATCTTTCAACAATAAAATCTCTTCTTGTTTTTTTTTTTTAAACAAATTGTGGTATCTTTGTACGAAAAGGACTTCAATTTTTTGTGTTCTGAATTGTCCTGCTATTTATTCTAAACTAAAACAAGTAGGCCCTATTATCCTCTAGTCAAAGAAGTAGGCTCCAATCTTAATCTATTGGTGTTTCTTTGACCTTACCTACCAATTCTTGGAACAGAGCAGCAATGGCGAAGGAGCAGCTGCAAGTGCTCAACGCGTTGGACGCAGCCAAGACGCAATGGTATCACTTCACCGCCATCGTCATCGCCGGCATGGGCTTCTTCACGGACGCGTACGATCTCTTCTGCATCTCTCTGGTCACCAAGCTCCTCGGCCGCATCTACTACTACCGGGAAGGCTCCCTTGACCCTGGCTCGCTGCCTCCCAACGTGGCGGCGGCCGTCAACGGCGTGGCCTTCTGCGGCACCCTCTCCGGTCAGCTGTTCTTTGGATGGCTCGGTGACAAGATGGGCCGCAAGCGCGTCTACGGCATGACGCTCATGTGCATGGTCATCTGCTCCCTCGCCTCGGGGCTCTCCTTTGGGAACACCCCTAACGGCGTCATGGCCACCCTCTGCTTCTTCCGCTTCTGGCTCGGCTTTGGCATCGGCGGTGACTACCCGCTCTCCGCCACCATCATGTCTGAGTACGCCAACAAGAAGACGCGCGGCGCCTTCATCGCCGCCGTCTTCGCCATGCAGGGTTTCGGCATCCTCACCGGCGGCATCGTCACCCTCATCATCTCCGCGGCCTTCCGCGCCCGCTTCGACGCGCCAGCCTACCAGGACGGCGCCCGTGCGTCGACGCCCCTGCAGGCCGACTACGTCTGGCGCATCATCCTCATGTTCGGCGCCATCCCGGCACTGCTCACCTACTACTGGCGGATGAAGATGCCGGAGACGGCGCGGTACACGGCGCTGGTGGCCAAGAACGCTAAGCAGGCGGCGAGCGACATGTCCAGGGTGCTGCAGGTGGAGATCACCGAGGAGCAGGAGAAGGTGGAGTCCCTGGCGTCCAATGACAAGGAGTTTGGGCTCTTCTCATCGGAGTTCCTGCGCCGCCACGGCCTCCACCTCCTCGGTACGACCACATGCTGGTTCGTGCTCGACATCGCCTTCTACTCGCAGAACCTGTTCCAGAAGGACATCTTTACCGCCATCAACTGGATCCCCAAGCCCAGGACCATGGGCGCGCTCGAGGAGGTCTACCGCATCGCCCGCGCCCAGACACTCATCGCGCTCTGCGGCACCGTGCCGGGATACTGGTTCACGGTCGGCCTCATTGACATCGTCGGACGCTTCTGGATCCAGATGATGGGTTTCTGCATGATGACAGTGTTCATGCTCGGTCTGGCCATCCCCTACCACCACTGGACGACGCCCGGCAACCACATCGGCTTCGTCGTCATGTACGCCTTCACCTTCTTCTTCGCCAACTTCGGACCCAACAGCACCACCTTCATCGTGCCGGCCGAGATCTTCCCGGCACGATTGCGTTCGACTTGCCACGGCATCTCGGCGGCCGCGGGGAAGGCCGGAGCCATCATTGGATCGTTCGGGTTCTTGTACGCGGCGCAGAACCAGGACAAGTCGCTCGCAGAGCACGGCTACCCGGCCGGCATTGGCGTGCGAAACTCTCTGTTCGTGCTCGCGGCGTGCAACTTAATCGGCGTCGCGTTCACATTCCTTGTGCCGGAGTCGAAGGGGAAGTCGCTGGAGGAGCTGTCCGGCGAGAACGAGGACGCCCAGGCCGACAATAGAACTTTGCCCGTTTAGTTAGGTACATGTATCATGTATGGGCCATGCAGGGAGAAACAAGTATAATTTTCTTAAGTGTAATTTAAGTAGAGAATATAGCATGCACTCCTCGTGAGCGCATGGTTTGCGTATGTTTTTTTTTGACGTTTCGACGTGGAAGCAAGCTTTTGTTGAGACTTGAGAGTTATTTCTTCTACCTCCGAATTGACATGTCTGATGTCACACTTGGTTCTGAATTATTATTCGTTTGTAGAAGTTTTGACATGTTGCAGCCTGTGACGTACTGAATTATTATTACGCCAGACTTGATCCCTCGCTAATTTGGTCAATATAATACACGCTATAATGTTCCTGAAGCAAGGTTTGCGAGGCCAGAAGCTCACATAAACAGAGTGTTGTTGTTTCAACGAGGATGGACAGAAATTGGCAAAAAGAAGATCACTTACACACCATTTATCGTTTTGATGAGGACTCGTGAAAGAACCTTTTGAATTTTAGATGCTACTTTTTTCCTCGCCAACGTTGAACGAGCAGCAGAAACTTCAAAAAAGACAGCACTTTAAAGATTTGATGCAACAAGTTGGTCTTTTTTACATTCGTCTCGTTTGCAAAGGACCTTTGCCTTAATGGGTTGCAGGTTGAGTACCCCAGCGCATGTTGAAGTTGAACAACGCGACACTCACTGTACCGCGCCTTGCAGACTTTGGAAGCAATATACCTCTTATCTATTTCGGCAGCTTAACTTGACTTGGAGCTTAGTTACTAAGATCCATTCACGTGTTGAAACCTGGTGGGGCAAATTAAAGTTGTTTTCCCAGATCATTCTGCTTCAAAAGAACACAGCATCCAGCTACCCAAAACTGTGAAGTGCGAATTAATTCGCACATTTCCTTGTCTCCTTATGGCCCCATCCTTCATTAACATTGTAGACCCAATGAAAATTTGTGCTGCTCTATTTTCTTCTCCATTCTTGCAATCCATCTCAAAAAATTATGTCGCTTTGCAAATCGAAGCGTACAAAGGCTCTTGTATTCGAATATTATATTTTTAACAAGATTCAAAATTTTCTTTAACCTCAATTTAACATATGAATCAAACCTGTACTAGCACTCACTTAATTTAGAGAACACTCATGAAGCTTTCAAACGCACTCATTCACATTGGCAAAAGGTACTGAAATTCATAGTCATATGGGATCACTTCCACAACCTCATCCATCTTCGGATGGCTTTGCCCTCTCCAGCAGTCAACCATGGATCTTCTCAGAGACCAAGATGTCGGGAGCTGCTCGCATATCCAACGAACTAGCGACTCCAAGTCTTTTGCAAAGTCATGCATGTTCGAATGTATCAGATATGGTATCATTAGCCTTCTGGTAGAGGTTACCACTAGTGAGGCCTGTAGATAGTCCAGTTTTGCCTTCTCCAAATCCATCATGACACGATCTGGTTTATATATTCGTAGCTGCAGCGCAAATTTATTCATATTTGGTTAAGATAAATTCATTAAACGTTTTCCATGCGCTGTAGAAGCACTCTGAAAGTGGATTTTGTTCAAAGAATCACCACATAAATCAGCTTGAGAAAGAACTATTTCTCTCTTGAAATGTTCAATCTGAATTTAAGCATGTGTTTGCTTGTATACTTACAGCCGGAGATGATCTAATCCCACAGCACAATGCAAAGAGAATGTTAGGTTCAGCATTGTCCAGTCCATACAGATTCCGCACTTCTTGTTCTTCAACATCTACTTCGCATTTCCATAGTTCCTGTGATGATATTAATGTAAATAGCTGCTACTTAAATTTTCAGGTGTGAAAACATTCCTGGTTAAAATGTTTTATATATAGTACTAGAGATGCTCACTTCTTTCACACTGGATGGCTGCCTCAAGATAAAATTTTCTATCACCAAAGCATTGAACTTTTGGCCTCCAACATTAATTGTAGCCTGCAAAACTTTATAATTGTAATACTTCATTGAGGCTGAACACAAAAATTTCTCTTGAGTCACCATGTCGATTGTACCTTATTCTTCACTGCAAGTAACTTTTCGGAGTTTGAGGGCAAACCATGCTGCAAAATCCCCTGTAAAAAAAAAAGAAAAATCAACAACCTTTAACTTCCATTAGCAGATATGTAGAAAAGTTTGTAACTACGCATGAACCACACATACATGCATGATACATGTGTTGTATATGTTGAGCCAGAATGCTAGCTTCTGCTGGTGTGTCAGAAACCTTAAATCCACCTGATGTAGTGCCTCAAGCATCCCCCTGACATTGTCATTAGACAGTACCAAAGTTTACTAATATATAATGCCAAAAAGAAGATGTACTGTACTAATGAAATGGGCACAAAAGAATGTGTTCTGCTTCTAGGATAAGTGGTGGTAGAATTGATTTACCTCAACTTACTGAGGAGAGGAGAACTAGAAAATCCTCTCAAGTCAAATGAGCTTGAAGTGAACCTGACAAGATTCTTGTATGGACCAATGTCTCTGATAATTGAATCTTGGATTGAAAAGATCCCATAGTGATCTTGCTGCCCTCTCTCCTTCTCCTTTGCAGTGCTAGTTGTTATGTTCATCACGGTATCCATTCTGAAGCTTCCGGGGTTCGCAGACCTTGCCAGGTTGCCTGACTTCTCGAGCTCTGCAGCTCGTGAAGTTCTGATCAATCTTATGAAGATGCAGATGAGGCATTTTACTATTCTCTCAGACAGCTTGTTTGGTTGAATCTTCTGGTCATCTTTATTCGTTGAGCTTTTGATTATGGGCGGGTCCTGGAAAAACCTGGATGTGTTTTCTACATTTCGATCTGATTGCTGAGAAAAAATTGACAACATCAGTTTCTGTCAGAAGTGGACTAACTATGCATACACACACACATCTTTAAAAGATGTACTTGTGCTTCAATTGAGAAATAAAATTGCAAGAGTTTTAAAGCAAATAACGAGGTGAAGGACTAAGCTGCGCCGTTCCATAACAAGAGATGGTTCAATAGTTATATTTTTTTGATAGCACAGAGGCAATTCTATGTAACGTTTAAAGAAAAAAAATACTTGCCTTTTCAAGTGAATGCCTCGGCGGCAAGTTAAAGATAGTATGCTTGGGGCTCTGGGCTCCTCTCCTCGAAGTCATATCTTTCGGATTCTGTAGCTTGTCATCACCGAGATGGAGCTTCAGATACTCACCGTTCATGGCTTGGCTGATGAAGAACATGGACTTGATCTCCGGCACGACATTCCCGTGCGGCGGTGGTTGTTGACGAGACGGGGGGCGCGTGGAGCCGTCGCCGTGTGCGGCTGCAGTTGCATTACTGTCCGGCGACTGTGAGTGAGAGTGGTTGTTTGCGTTTGCTCGTTCTTCTTGCAGGGCGCGTAATCCCCCCTTCATCTTGTCTATTTGGCTCTCCAGTCGTGCAATCTCTTCTTCCACCAACACAAGCTCGGCAAGTAATTCCTTTGTCTGCAGTCCAAACATGTAATTTTGTTTTGTTTTTATTTAAAATTTTCAAAATTAAATCTGGCCTAAGCAGACAGTTAATTATATGGCATTAAAGATAATGGAGGACCTTTTGGGGGATGAAGGAAGGGAGGTTGAAGAGGACGGAAGATCTGGTGGAGTTGGGCTGGAGAGCACGTTCCAGAATATCATGCACCGTCTGCTCGTTAGATAATTGTTTCCTCAGCTCACCAACCTGCAAAAATTAGAATCAACACTCGTGTGCCTTGCAATTTTGTAGCATAATAATAATAATAATAATAATAATACCTCCTGTTCCAGATCCAACCGTCTCGATTGCATCACGCCACTTCTTTTCCTCTGCAAGTAATATACAACCGGGAATAAAAATTAAGCAACCGCGTCTTATTGGGCTGATTTGTAACATATGATCATTAATTGTTTAGGTTTCCCAGTTCAAAATTTATTATTTATCCCACTGCACGCCAACCAATTAATCCGCGATACACCTCAGTTTTTTTTTCAAAAATAATGCTATTCCCTGCTTACATAGAATAATCATAATTCTATCCATGTATAATAATTTGTTGCGATTGTAGCGTAATATTTTTTTTTTGTCTTCTCTTATATATGATTTGTAATTATCTGTGATTTGACATAAAATGTTATGTTCTATAAGACATACATACATATAGGCAAAGAATAGATAAATTGCATTAAAATATTTACTTTTTGAAAAGATAAATATTTGTTGACATCCAAAAATAGTTCGAATAACATCCCAATGCCAAAAAAAACCCATGCAAAAACCATTGAATTGCACACGCAACAACTCGAGATTATTCCAATTGCACACGTCTATATATCTACACGTATAGCCACGAGCAATCTTTTCGACTTAAAAGTAGTAGCTAAGATACAATAAGAAAACTCACAAACAGAGCGATTCAAGCTTGATTTATTCACACATCACACTTTAGACACTGCAAAACTATTACATGTGAAACAACAACGACGACCAAAATTATCTCAAGAGTAACTTCGCATTACATGCATGAGCATATGAAGCATGCCTGCACTCCATATCTACACCATATTCCACACCGAACACAAAGTTAGTAAATACAACTCACCGGACGATGGTCGGAGAAGACCGGAGCAACCGTGCGAGCCTGCGGCCGCCCTGCAACGACATACTCCATGACCCTGCGGAAGAACCCGAAGGCGAGACGAACGGGAAGAAACGAACCCTCCGGCGGTAGTCGCTTCTACAACCAGTACTACTAGAGCCAGTGCTCCTACAGGTAGAATGAGAAGCAAATGTTTCTGGTTGGTGCAATGGAGGAGGAGGAGGCCTAGCCTTTGAACTAAAGAAACCCCGGTGAGATGGAGATGGAGATCCCTGAGGGGTTGGGAGGGAGCTGTCGGAGATGTTGGTGTCGGTCGTGGGGTCCGATAACTGCCGCCGCTCTCGCCTGCGTGGCGCCATAGTTGGTTGGTTGGTTGGTTGGTCGATGGTGTGTGGAGCAAGAGTTGCAAAAAGGGTAGTGAGTGGAGTTTGGCTTGCTTTGTTTTTTTTTCTCCTTGCCTTCTAATCCAAAGCATATGTGCCTGTAGAGGTTGATGGTTGGAAGCAAATACTAGCTGCTGCTTTTTGTTTTGGAGTGCAAGCGAAGGGTTTAGGAGGGGGTTTAGTGCCTTGTTGGGTGGGTTGTTCTTGTTCATCCACATTTATGTATAGCATTAATCTATTTAAATTGATTAATTTTAGAAGGCTAACTAGGTGGTGTTGTTGGTGAGTTTTTTTTTTTTTAAAATATATCATTATAAGTTGTAATATTTGTTATATTAACAACATTCTATTCCATTCTTAATTCTATCTTCAATATAAATATTTCAATTAAATACATATAAAAAATAAATAAAGAGAATCGAGATTTGAACTCATAATTTCTCTCTGTATAACCTCACACTCTAATCGTCTTCATTTACATATAAGTTAATTGGTCACTAGTAAATGACATTATTTTTTCTTTTTAGTAATTTTCAATGGCTATGTGCAGTCTAAATATGTCCATGCATGCATCTGTATTTTGTCAAATCCAATGTTTCGGGAGTTGCACCAATATTACCTTCCATATTAGTCGTGCATGGAATTGGAAACAACCAGCACAAATACAAAGAAGAAGGAACTCAACATTAATTGCTTTCTCTTTGCTTCAAGACTAAATGTGTAAGTAAATATACACTCCTACCAATAGTAGTGATTGCTACACCATTGGAGTGCAAGTGAAGGGTTTAGTGGGTTTAGCTTTAGCTCACAGTCGACACAGGGTAGTTGCAGGGGACGCTCCTCTCATGATGCATGCATGGCTGTTGATATTCTTTGCTCGTTTCTCTGTGTGCATGTGTGTTTCTGTATATATATCTTACTGTTCATTGAATCTAATATTAAGATCTATGCGAATACCTAACGACAGTAATTACTAATGAAAGCAGTAACCGACAATAACTACTTTGGGGCACCATTTAACTAGTATGTTGTTACAATTAACACCAAAACCCATAAAATAAGGAATTGTATGGATATCTATTAGTTTGTTGTAAATTGTTGCCATTTGTTAAAAGAAACACATTATTGTTTCCTCCCATCGCTATAAAGAAATCGACATCGACATTGACATTGGTAATAATTGTTAAAGGGGCTAATAGTAATTCGACTCCATCATTGTCTTAAAACAAGATAAATTACTGTCTCAAGTACTGTAAATTATCATTATTGGAGAAATTAGATCAATACAAACAATTCGATAATTTTTCATCTTTCTTACTCACATATTTAATTAATGCATGAGAAGATAAATTACTACATCAACATAAAGCATACTCCCCCATCAAAAACAATAAGGACTATACAGGATGATTGTGAAGAGATAATAATAAGAAAGATATCAAAAAATACCAAAGCATTTGACATGACGATGAAGTATTCAAAAACTTGAAATCCCAATTACAAGAAATATAATACAAGATGGATGATGATGAAGATATTGTTATGGGAGATGAAGATGACAATGACGATGACGTTCATTATAAAAAACCACCACTGTCTTCCAACAAAGGAAGGAAAAGGTAGGTAAGGATAAAAACTCTAATAGAGACTAAACCAACCAACAAAAGAACAAAGAAGATGTGAAAAATATGAAAAGTATGCACACAACTCAGGAGCATGCACAAGAAATTAGATGCTAGAACAATCTAACATAAAATTATACGTTTTGTTGACAATGTTTACTATACTTTTGTTTTATACAAAATATAAATAGTTGTCTTTTACATCATTTTGTTGACGTTAAGTTTGTTATATGTTGCTCATATATTGAGAAATATTCACATCATCTCCTAATTGACAATAAACTAAAACATTACGACTATATGAACATTGCATTACTAACATTTCCCAATATGTGGTTAGATAATTTAAATAGTAACACACATTATTGCTATGATGCAAGACGATTATTCTTCTTTGTATGTGCCATTACTGTCTTAATATCTGTCACTGCAATGATGAAATACAATTACTATTATTTGTATATATCATTACTGTCGAAATACCCATTATTGTCATGATGCAATACAATTACTGCTATGTTGAATACCATTATTTTTCTTTATATGTGAGATTACTATTCATATAGGATCATATAGATTTCTAGTTGGTTAAACAAAATACCAATAAAATCATGCATAAGAAACATCTGTCTATAATCCCCCAAAATTTAAGTGAGAATTTTTACTTTCCAACAAGCAGACCATAAAGAACCACATAACATATTAATATATAATTCGCATTACATTATTTTCAACATACGACAAAATAAAAGTCGTATACAATTGTTTAAAATTAGATATGTTTGTTTGCTTGGATGAAAGGTGGAAGCTCCTTTTGTGTATTGAGAGGATGATCAATGCTCTTGTCCTGTGTATAATTTGTATGAACAGTGTCAGCTAGATGTGGTTCAAATATGCAATTTTATTTGTCTCACAAGACAATCATGACACTTACAGGGTCAATGCTTTCAGTCAAGTTATTCTCATCCCATAATCTCATAACACCTATTACTGTCATGATGAAAGATAATTATTATTCTTTATACATGCAGTTAGTGTCCTAACACTTTTTTTTTGCCAGGATGCAATGCAATTACTGTTCTTTGTATATGCCATTATTGTTCTAACACTTATTATTGTCATGATGCAATACAATTATTATTTTTTGTATGTCTAGTCACTGTCCTAACACTCATTACTGCCATGATGCAGGACTATTACTGTTCTTTATATGTACTATTACTATCCTAACACATATTAGTGCCATGATGCAAGACAATTACTGTTTTTTGTATATGTCATTACTGTCCTAACACCCATTATTATACTTTGAATCTATAATTATTGTTTGTAATATTAGTCAAAAGATGCAAACGCCAATGGAGTGCTCTTCACTAGTTGATTACGTAATTACTTCGTTGATATGATGGCATTCTTGTCACGTCAAGATCAACAAGGGGGATGCAGTATTACTTCAGGCATAATTAATGTAGTAAACAAATCCTTGTATGGTCCTTGCTAATCTTGGTGGGGTGAGGATTTCACAATATCTATGTTGTAGTGTATCTTAATATGCAGAATTATTTATGTGAGGAAGATGAATAAGAAATCTACTCTTCCTCACCCCATTTTCAAACTCTACTGGAAGACAAAGTGTATGCTTAAAATTAAGATTTTCGTTTGAATTCTCCTTTGGGAATGTCTTAATACCAGAGAGAGATTAGGAAGGATAAATTAACTTGCTGATATCTTCTTATGAGTGTGAGCTTTGCTCTGATGGTTTCCTTGAATCACACTTCCATCTTTTTTTTGAATGTGCTTTTGCTCTTTAATGTTGGAACTTTATTGGACTATGTAAAATCTTTTTTCAAGGTGTAGCAATTATGTTGTTTATATTGCAAATATGTAGCAAATGGTTCACATAGTTGTTGTAGGATCGAGGATGCTGACTAGAGGGAGGTGAATAGGAGACTTTAAAA
This sequence comes from Pharus latifolius, assembly GCA_019359835.1. NCBI lineage: Eukaryota > Viridiplantae > Streptophyta > Magnoliopsida > Poales > Poaceae > Pharus > Pharus latifolius. The sequence goes on along the minus strand of CM033321.1, from coordinate 95,009,410 downwards.
CTTTTCAATTAAAAACAACTTTCGCAAAGAATAAGAACAAAAGTAATATAACACAAATAAAAGGAAGAGAGAAGAAGACAAACACAAGAATTTTTCTCGAGGTTTCGAAGACTCGCCCGGTCTCCCCTACTCCTCGTTGAAGCACTCAAATGAATGAGTCTTGCTCCAATATCCACGAAGGATATTTCTCACTAGTGGTTGCTCCTTGTCCTCCAGAAAGGCGAGCATCGATGCCTTTTACAATCACGCCGAATCTCTCCGAAAATCTCCAAACAGGAGAGATCAACGGCCACGCCACCAAGCCGTCTAGATGAGGGCGTTTGCCAAGAGTAATAGGTTGCAACCTCTCTCCTGGACCTCCAACAATCACCGAGAGCTCTAGATATGCAAAATTGATGTGAACAGAAAACTCGGTGGATCTCAAAAACTCACGACTTGATCAAAAGATCATGATTTTTGTGTTAAGAACTAAATCTCAAGTGTATATATGAATATGAGACCGCTTGGTGTTAAAAACAATAGCTGAAAGTCTCTATTTATAGCTCAAAAGATCAAAAGAGCCGTTGTGCACGAGCTGAGAAGTGACAGTGCATGCTGACAGTCAGCATAGGTCACGACCAGTACGAAGTAAATCTCGAAGAAAACTCAGCTAGCCGTTTAAGGTCATATATGGAAATAAAACAGCACATAATGACAGTCAACAACACATGCTAGCAGTCAGCATCCACAACCACAACTCGACAAAAATCACGGATAAAACATTGCTAGCCGTTTGTGGTCGCATATGGAAGAAGTCGCTCATGCTGACAGTCAGCATCGACCACAAAAATGACCAGTTAAAACAAACTCTCAAACAAATCAGCTCGAGGTCGAAACTCATGCTGACAGTCAGCAACACATGCTGATAGTCAGCATAGGTCAAAAAATTTCATCTCAAAAAACACATTCTCTGGACAAATGTCAATAAACAAAACTGACATTTCATGCTGACAGTCAGCATAGCACGTTGATAGTCAGCGTGGATAAAAACAGTCGTATCTTTTGATCCAGAGGTCCAATTGAAGTATTTGATAGCTTGTTTGAAAGATAATTTAAAGGGCTATATTTTTGTCAACAGAAGAAAAATCAGATCTACCTAGATCTTTCTAGAAAATGAAAAAACACTTCTGTTATCAAAAACTCATCTGAAAAACCAAATCAAATCAAAACAAATCCAATCGAAAAGAATGAATGCAGTGACCTAAGAGTTTCTCAGTTTATGTTGGAAATGTAAAGAGGACTTGCAACCCCTCTTTATAGTACGGTTAAAACTAAAAACAAATTTCTAAACCGATCAACCTCCAAAACACCGAGACCAGTAAAATAAATACACATTTTACCTTAAGTCTTTTGCAGTTTCATTTTGGCGATCTTGCACTTGCGACTATGGCTCGCGACCTTGGACTTGCAACCTCTGACGACACTACGACCTTGTGCTTTCAACCTTGGCTCACGACCTTGTGCTTGAGACTTGCAGATCCTCCGGATAGCTTAGGTCTCTGTGGCTTTCTTATTGCCGATCTTGTGCTTGCGACTTTGGCAATACTGCGACCTTAGGCGAAATAGCTCTTAGGTCTCTGCATACAGATAGCTCAAAGACATGATTACATCCAAAACACTTAATGTCATCAATAATCAAAATCAACAATAATAGGGGCCTAGATACAATAGTTGTAATATACATTTTGTAACAATTTTTCTACAAACAGATGCACATATTACACTACATAAATGACATGCAACAATTGACATGCATAGTTTGATATGACTGTAATAACTCAATTAAGAGTTTTAGCAACGTCATTAATAAAGTATAGTAACTTAATGTCAAAATAATAACTTTATGAAAAAAAATAATTACAGAGAAAAAATAGTCCTATAATATCTAAAATATTAGAATAATTTATAACTTTTGTTCATGTATGGCAACTATATGTCAAATTGTAGCAAGCACCTGTTCGAAATGTAATAAATTTTTATAGAGGCATGGGCACTAAGAGGAAAGTGAGCCAATACTAAGTTGGAGATAGTTGGTGGAGGTGAGATAACATCAGCATGTATGAGATTAGGTTTAATAAAATTTTTAACATTATTTTGTTGGTGAGTGGTTGTTTTTAGTTTAGGTTGGGGATGGACCCATCCAACGATAGATGAGATGGGTACAAACTATTAAGTTTATTAAACCTAATATATACACACATACACACACATTACACCCACCCCTAGAATAGCTATTCTATACCTAGTCTAAAAACTGTCCGATCTAACTTACTAAAATAAAGTACAACCGTTGGATAGAGGTAGCTGTTATCTTCTGTTTAAAAAAATTTAACGTCGTTTTATTCTATAACGACAGCAATTATTTGAAATATTTTATTGTTACTGATCGATACCCGCACCAACCGCCTCTTCATCTTCTTCACTGCGCTCTCACGTCTTGTTCACATCCAGTAAATTTATATTATATCACCAGTAAATTTACTGACAAAAATATATAGTATATATCTATAGTATATGACCAGTAAATTTATACTACATGACTAGTAAATTTACTGATAAAAATCTATAATATAATCTATAGTATAATCTATAGTATGTGACTAGTAAATTTATTGGTCATATACTATACATTTACTGGTTCGTCTAGTAAATCTGTAGTATACTACCAATAAATTTATATTACGCGACCAGTAAATTTACTGACTAATATGATTTCGGTTCCTATTTTTTAAGATAGTGTGCGGTTATAACAAATTGTGATATGGGTTCCTATTTTTAAGAGATAATGGAGCCGTTTATGGTAGTTACCGTCAATAAAATTCTAATCTTGATGTATGATCCAACGATACAAAAGATGAGTATAGAATAGCTATTCTAGGGATGGGTGTAGAATATACATATATATATATGTGTGTGTATATGTGTGTGTGAGAATGGTGATGGCTGGGTTTCAAGAAAGTTGAACATTGCAAGGAATTGATAGATAATTGTTTGTATTTTTCTTCTATTTTGTGTCTATATTTTGACAATTGTAGCATCTTGTCGAACTATTTCTCCATAAAAAAAGTTAACTACATGCCGCTGCTCATTAGAGAGTTATCACTTTAAAACTTGCTTTGTTATTCTATTAAATTTTATGCCAGTTCTCATTCTATTTTATGTCAGAGTAATGCAAGGTGTTGTAGATATTGGTGAGCCTACTGAACCCTCTCATGTGCTTGAGATTGTTGATGGGGAAGTGGAATGGATAGGAAGAACAGAGGCAAATGTTACAAAGAGTGTTGGTAGACTCACTCGAGCCTAGCTTTTGGATCATACCGGAAATGGCTAAGATTGTAAGAAAATTACTCTTCTATGTGGTGAGAGAGGTCATGCTATTAGAGAATGTCCTAAAGTGATTATTTTTTATATCTGTGATAAAAAGGGACATTTCACTTCAAGGTGTTTCTTGAGAAAATTGCCTAAACTCTTGAAAAAATGACATTCCGGTTCTTACTTAAAAAATTCTTACCGTAGTTGAATAAGCATTTCCTTTATTTACTTCTAGAAGGACTCGATCGGAAGGGCATTGTCGACATCTCTTCTTCTCCTTCTACCTTCAGCCGACTCTCCCTCTGAACCTTCTCAAAGACTCCTTTTGCACTGAGAACACAATTAACCTTCTCACAAGAAGGCAAACCTTGTACGTTGATCGAATCTTCACGAATCCTATTTTCTGATTATGTATGCCGTGACATTACGATTTTTAGCTTAATCAAGATTTCTTGTTTCTAATAAATAATAAATCTGTTCGCATAAGATCCAAAGAGTTCTCTTCGAGCTATTTCCCCCTTTCGTAACTACTTCAACCTTTTTGCGCTTTCTCATAGATTGCCCAAAAGATAGAAACCAATGGTTCTTATCTAAAATTCATGACTGTTTTTCAAACCCCTACTACATCTGCATTTACTATATTTCGTACGTTTCGGATACTAATAAATAATAAATCTGTTCGCATAAGATCCAAAGAGTTCTCTATCCATATAACTAAATTCACCATTCACCAAACCTAAACCTAAAAATTTTGTATGTAAATGAGGCGAGTGAAAATTCAAAACTCAGATTGTCCTTTTCTATTTTCCATATGGGTTGCCCAATTAGTAGATTGTGTCTGACGCATATACATGAAAAATCAAAAATAATAATTATATAATAATAAGAATAAGAATTATAATCTATATCATGCGAGTTATAACAGTCCTAGGGAATTTGTTCGGTGTCTTTTGCCGGAGGGGAATTACAGAGTTCGCCTCTCGACATCTTGTTTGGTAAACGGAATTTTTACACTTTCAATGCGTGAAATCCGTTTCGAGTTAGAGTGCAAAACTTCTTGCTGCAGCCGTTTTATTCGCACTTTGGGCAGTTAGCAATAATCTTTCTGTGGACGTCCGGAAATCTGTTTCATGTAGCTTGGCAAGGAAATTTTGAATTAAGAGCTAGAGGTGTACCTCACCATATGAGAGACTGGAATGCTTTGTGTGAAATTAGGTCCCTGATGGGTGTTGTTCAAGATGTGGACATGATCAGCGTTAAAAGGAATGAGGTGATCAAGATTTTGGTCAGTGTTTTGAATGTAGATAATCTCTCTTAAGTAGTGGAAATTGCCTGTGGTGAATATGTTTCATGGACAAAGAGGTGACACAGTGTGGTAATTAAGACAATGAATAAAACTTGGTTTAGGGAGGATAATCATGATAAATCGGATAAAAGTGAAGATAATGAGGATGATGTAAACTTCAAATGTTTGAAAAGCTACTCCAAAAGTGGAAGCAAATAAAATGTGCAACGTAGCATTGACGAGCGGAAAGAGGTACTGCTCAGGGCAAAAGAAAGTAGGCTATGTTGAACCTAAAGTCAGAATCTTAATCTTCAAGAGGCAGATTACATTGCTAAAAACAGAACCTTAACAGTTGGAAGAGCAAAGAGCTGTTTGAACCAACCCCTCAAGACATAAGTCACGTGTCCATTCTGGTGGTAATACAAAGCCCTCTCCTATAGCTGAGCTTCCTCCTTACCATGCTATGGATGTTACCAAGGAAGCCTCCCATGCCTCTGGATTTAAGGATATGGTGGCTATTGGTACTTCCTCTACGTGTGTTTGCTTCCATGATGCAGAATGATCTCCTCCTTCTCATGGGCTCAAAGTAGTAGGTTTTGATATAGTGTTTCATCTTTTATTTCACATAAAGTGTAGTTTTTGTTCTTTATTTTATAATATATCTAGATGATTTTAGTATCCATTTTAGACAATTAATAAATGAATTCTTTGAAGTGTTGTATGGCATGTAGTTTTTATTTGTCCCACCTTTCTTATAAAAAATTAGTCATGTTGACCAAATTTGACAATTATTTAGTTTGTTATAAAAAATTTGACATACCAGTGAAAAATTGTTCAAAAGTAGTTCATTTTCTTGTAAAAATTTGTCAAAGTTGAAACCAACAAATTGATGACTAATTTTTTGGAAAGCCAAAATTTGGCTATGCAAAATGAAATTAAGTTTGGGTGTAAACTAAACATACCCTTAGGCCTTCAGGTTGCTCTGCTTAAGAAAAAAAACTAATCACATACAAGTGATGGATTGGTTTTTTGAACAATCCAAAAGGATTAAAAGAAGTCCTGCTTAGGAATTTGTCTGGAGCGGTCAACACATTTGACCCGGGCCGCAACAAAAAGATATTTAAAAAAGAGAAACAGGCAGGCTACGACCGCATACGGCAAGAAATCCAGGCGTACAGATCAAGAAAGGCGGCTCCTGCCACACTTGATCCTGATGGACACTGATCTTAAACACCCATATTCTGACTGACACATGGACCCTATATTTTCTCTCCCCCATGGTCAGTGAGTCGTGTTAATCTGCCTTCCCCACACGCGGCGGTTTTTGATTGGATGGTCATTAGCACAAAAACAAAATGAACCGCCCAAGTTAAGCAAGTAACACCGACATATGGGCCATTATATGCATAGTCCCACCTGTCAGTAACATTACTTTCGTGAGGCAAAGGTATGCCATCTACATCGGTATATTGAAGCCTCGGTTCATCCCTTCCTCTTCGATCACGTTTTGCCGACTTTTCCTATGCGTGTTTGTGGATGCATATACATATACGGATACAGATGCACATATATTTGTCAGCTATATTTCGATTTGATTTGAAGTAATCGAACCCGTCTCTGTTGTCGCCATCAGTGGAAAGGTGAGAGGCTGCAGAATCCTTCCTCCCGAAGTAACGCTTCCGTTCTCCAATTCTTACACTTTTTTTTAATAACAATTTTTCTCTTAATCTTCGCATTCGTCTTGTTCGTCTCTGAATGTGCCCGCAATTTGAACGGTTTTGGTTACTGCTGATGATTCGATTCGATTCAATTTGATCGGCTTGCGAACTTAATAGGCAATTTCGTTTAAATAGATTAGGTATTTCAGTTCACAGTAAGTTACAGAATGGCGTTTACTGTTTTGATGCAAGGTTCTCCCAGAGATTTGCTAATAAAGTAGTGATGGTTTTATGTGAGCAAGATCCCGATATAGTCCGATGGGGCCTTCACCATCTTCTTTGCTCTGTTGGTGATCATGCTACCACAGATTGTGGCAACTCTGGTCAAGCTGATCATGCTGTTCATATTGAAAATGGGAATGGCTCTAGTGAAATCAACCATGCAATGCATAAGAGTATTGTCGAGAACGATGAAGTCATCGCACACACTCTCCAGGAGGAGTTCTCACAAATTGCCATTGCTGAAGCATCCGGAACATCATACGCCGATGAGCAGCATTCGGCTGTTCTCACACAAGAGTGGTTCCGTCTGCCCATCGGCAATGCAGCTTCAGGTATTTAGCTATGACGCAACAAAATTGAAACCACAAGAATGGTTGAATAGTTTGCTACTTGCCTGGTGTTGTAGTGTTAAATTCTTTTGATTGTTGGTTCATATGTAGAAACTTTGCCAGCTTCCCAAGATGCAGGAGACATGGAGCATTCCAGTTCATGTTCAAGCCCTGGAGATAATGCGCATGATGGGAATGAGTGTTTAATAGAGTTTGTAGATGGCTTCACTGCTTTAGATGGTGAAGTAGGGAAGAGATTGAATGAGATGGTTCCTGTTCCTGTAAGTTTTCATTTCCTCTCCATTGGACAAATTAATACTGTTGGTTTATAATAGAATTAGTTACTGAGCGATGCTATGGGTATGAACAAATTCCCATATGAACAGTGATTGACAGGAGCCCCACCAGGGGTGGAATTCAAGGGGTCCTCATGTCAACCACGATTTGTACATTGTATGCGAATTTTGTTTGTATGCACAATGTTCCATTATTCGCCAAGTGAATATCCACCAATAGCAATTCTGCTACTTAAGTCCCTTTAGCTATATCACTGTTTCAATCCAAATAGCAAGATGAGCTGTTCAAGTTCTACATTAAAAACCAGCCTAGATTATTTAGGTCATTTTAGTGTTCATCCTGACTCCTGCTTTAAATATTTAACAATTAACATCAATGGAATTCCTTATCCTTCTCTTTACAAATCATAAACATATGTCTTCTATTTTCCATTCAATGACCAAGGAGCTCATTTTTTCTTTGGAAATATTTGATCTGTTGAATTGTGCCACTTGTCAAGGTATCTTGTATACTATCGCTCCAGGATCAATTACATGTGCTAGATTTCTGCTTACCCATTGCTTTTGATATTTCAGCATGTTCCTAAAACTAATGGAGAAATTCCTTCTGTTGATGAAGCCTTTTCAGATCACCAAAGACTCCTTGACAGGTAAGTAATCCTGAAGTATATTTGTCTCACTGCAAAGTTATCTTGGATAAACTTCAAATACTCTGGCCAGTACAACTCTTAAAGCTCATGCTAACCTTTTTTTTTTTTTTTTTTTTTTTGTGGTTCTAATCTTGTGGCTGGACAAATTGTTTACTGCATAGAATTGCAAACAGTGTTCTTGACCCTGATGCATCTCCCTTAATGGTTTGCTTTGTGAACACTACTCTTTGCGGTGGTCTGACATGTGACTACAATGCCCTTTGTTATTTAGGTTGGCATTATATGATTTGGCTGAGCTCAAGGTTAAAGGAGATGGCAATTGTCAGGTCCATTTTCAACTTTGCTTTCATTACAGCGTTTTGGTATGTCACTGGAAACTTACCACAAGTAGTACTTATCTCTTGTTGAATGTGCTTACACAGTTTCGGGCATTATCTGATCAATTTTATCGCACTCCTGAACACCATAAATTTGTTCGGCAACAAGTTGTGAATCAGGTTAGTACATTCCAAATGACTCTTGATGACCCCCAAATAATGATTCTGTTCAATGTTATGAAATGACATGAGAAGGTTTACTAGAAATTTGATCATTGTTGAGTGTATGCCATCTGCACCATGTAAAATGTAGTCATAAATTAACATAAGTCTTAATTGCGGTTGGGTCAAAGCCAAGGGTATCTATTTCTTGAAAGAAGTTAGTAGTGTTCCCTCTGTTCGTGCCTTTTTGTGAATCATCTATGCTGACATGGAGTGGAGCCAAACAACTTCAATGGCTTCCTCATAGATCAGCATGCATGGGGCTTTTTTGACTCGTTCATGAACTTGCACACTTGCACAGTTCAACGGGTGACTGTCTTGTTCCATGGTGGTAGTGGCATCGATAGTAACATACAGTTGTATGCACGCAAATATGTGGGCAGACAATGCTGTTTTGTTTTCTTAGACCATTTTCTCATCCTGGTTGACTTCTCTTTTTTCCTGCTCCTGAATTTGCTCTAAACTCCTTTTATATTGTTCCACAGCTTGAATCTCATCCCGAGATCTATGGGGGATACGTCCCTATGGATTACAGGGAATATCTTAAAAAGATGTCAAAGTGAGTTTTTGCTCCATTTTCTGTTTCTCTTAACAAATCTTTCATTTAGATTGCAAAGTTATAGTCTCCATTTTGATGTTGTTATGTTAATTAAACAAACCAGGAGTGGGGAGTGGGGTGACCATGTTACATTGCAGGCTTCTGCAGACTCGGTAAGCATGATGTTTCCTGTACTTTTATTATGCTGCTGTACATAGTTTTGTCCAGCTTATGCTGCTAAGAAAATGAAAAACTTCTTTAGTTTAATATTGTGATGACTGATTGATTATTGTGATGAGTTACAGAAAAAAAAAACATTTATATCGATGTACATGTTTGTCCTCATGTAGTCCCTTTGTATTTGAACTTTGACTAAACAGAGTGCATATAAACTGATATGATTTATTTCCTACTTTTGAGGTTTTGGCAACCGCCAACCACAACCAGCTTATCTTAACAGCTATATTGCAATTGCATGCATAATTGGCACCGTACTTGAGCTATTGCTGCTCTTAAACTTGCTGCTTTTGTACTTGATTAACCTTTTGTTGTATTTACTTTCTAGTCCACATTGTACGTGACATCTACCATTTGGTTACTTCTCTTGGTACGTATGAGAATGTACCTCTTATTGGGCCTATGCATTCCGTTTTTGTTATGTTCTTTTTCAGTGATAGTTCATAGCTTGGACTCTATTGTAACTGCGTCACATTTCTGGCGCCTAATATGAGAATCTTAAGTTATACTATTTATTAGTTAAAAAGCCTATATTTTCAAATTTCTTGGCATAGCATCAATTATCTGTACTACTGTGTTGTTGTGTTTTAGGATTGCTCATTGTTATGAAACTTACTAAAATATGTGCATTGATTTTTGCAGTATGGAGTAAAGATATTTATCCTAACGTCATTCAGGGATACATGCTACATTGAAATTCTTCCTGTTGTTCAGAAATCAAATAGAGGTATTCTTTCACTTGTTAGCTTGCTTGCTGCTAAACCTTTTTACTAGATCGAACCGATATCTTTATTTCTTAGTTCAAATTATGAAGTTTGTCTTACTGGTTCTTAAACCTTGTTTCATTGTTGGATATGAAAAATCTAGATATGCTATTGGAAGGAAAATTTAACAAAGGTTAGTGCTAGTTTGATTTATAGATGGTGCCGCAAGATATGAAATTAGGATGCATGTATTGGTGGAGTTTGTCAATATAGTTATCTAAAATTTGATCTAGCCTCAGATTGCAAATCATTCTCTCACCCTTCTTACTGTTCCTCTAGGTTGAATTTTGGATCTACCAAGTAATGCCTATTCCTATTGTCTGTTCTGTTGTTGCCATTTTGCTGTCAGGATGATCATGCCTCTGCAGAACCAGCTGCACTGTGTGACCTATGATCTCCGTCTCATCATCATTTATAATGCTTGTTAAATACAGTATGATATGTTGAGTATCAGGTTATTGATCTGTCATAGGGGTGCGCCCGCAAGAAGCAATTTGAATAAACATTACATTTTCACTATATAAAGGAACATTAGATTTCTGAGGCTCTAAAAATACAAAATTGAGTTCAACTTCTGGATTGGTTTAAGATTTTCTACACATTTTTTAGTACTGTCCTTAGATGATTAGCACAATCGATCATACCGTGTTTATTGTTTTCTCTAAAATCTTTCTGTTTTTTGTTTTCTCCAATGTCCCAGTTATATGCTTGAGTTTCTGGGCTGAGGTGCATTACAACTCAATATATCCAGAAGGAGGTAAGCTGATCTCTTTCCCATTCATGAGGTTCTAACTTGATAGACCAACCCAAACCTCAGCCATGTTTGCTCTTTTCTGGTTTTATTTCCCTTTGGTTGCTTCCCTGTGTTCCATTTCCCAGCGGTAAATTGCCACTAATAACCAGTTGATCTTATCTGGATCAGGACAACTTGCAGATATAACATTGCTTTTAATTCTTGTGAAATTCATAGAAGCTGGAGTTACTGTATCAGATAACCTTTTCAACTTGTTTTGAGTTTACATGGTTTAGCTTGCAGAAGTGTTTATATACCTAAACACAATATTAAGGATAGCTAATTTGAAGCAAAAGCAAGCTCCTCATGCTTTAGTTAAGTAAATCAAACAATTGTACTTAAAAATTGGAACCCAGCTTTTTATAATTCATTAGTCATGCAGATAAGCAGGCCTTTGCCACTGATTTTGTGAAGCTCCAGATTTGCCAATGCAAAGTATACTGTGTTCTCATGAACAATGTAGTACTACTCCAAGAAAGCAGTCCAGTTCAGATTTATACAGTTAGATATATTCTTATTTGAAGGTCAAATATGAGGTTGCCACAGAGAGAGATGCGTTGTTAACTGTAACGAGGATCTAGCATGCACAAATTGTAAACGATCTTTGAGATATGCTGTACTTTCCATGGCCCTTTATGACTTTAAGATCATAGTTCAGAGGACGAGCCCTATCCTCATACATGCTTTAGCTCCATGCACATATCTTTGTACATATAGAATTTGCTTCTTAAATCTATGAAGTATATTTTTTATCGTTCTTCCCTAGAATAAAGTCAGAATAAAGTCGCTAGAGAGTTGTTTGATTGCCTCCATCAATCTCAATCTAACTCATTCATGCAAAACCTTTTCAACAATTATGTGTTTGGTTGGTTGAGTTGTATGGCTAGATTAAGTTTTCATATGCAAAAAGGATGATTTGAGCTAGACTCTCAAGGAAGCTCAACCATTAGGTTAGACCCGCTAACAACCTTATTAGTGGAGTGATTAATACATACTAAAGATTTTTAAGATGGATTAAGGTGAATTAAAAATTATTAAGATATATTGATAGTTACTTGGTACAATAAAGACAATGAATAGTTCTAGTAATTTTTTTCACATCACATATTCTCACTTGCAACACTTATAAAACCAATTAGCCTTCATCAGCATATATAATAACAAAACAATATCTAGTTGTATCTCTTCATTCTATCCAAACTATACGAGTTTGTCTCATTGAACTAGGTTAGATTTGTGTGAGTAACGAAACATGCTCTATCTGACTTGCACGGTTTACACTTGTGATGATTGATTGACTTGATCATTGTGTCATGCTGCAGAGTTACCAGTATTGGAGAAGAAAAAGAAAAGGTGGTGGCACTTCTAAGCACTGGGAGAAAAAATAGCAGAGATACCAAACCGTCAATTCAGTTGGTGCAGTCATTTGATTCGTTCATTTTTTTCCCCATGGCAGCCCGTCCGATGAGTGGATGACCTGTTCAGCGATGTGATGACTAGGGATCTGGCGGCCGTGGGAAGCTGCTTTTTGAACTGACCATATGTGTACAATGTACATAATAGATGTATATATAGGTCATTAGTGGAAATGGGAGTGACGTTCTTCCATCTAATTTCATTAATTGTCGTTGGGATCTTTCTTTGTTTCATTTCTTTGCATTTTGTATATTTGATAGATATTGATTGAGTTATCGAGCCCGCTGGGAAAAAGCATGTGCTGAGAGCGGTCGGGAATGAAAATCCTTGCTATAATCACGTATTCTGGTTGGGATTTTCAGTACCCGGGTGCTTTTTTTTTTGCCGTGGGAAGTTCAGGCGGAAGTTGATTGACCGTAGGTACAAGTTAGACAAGTTTCTTTTTTTTTTTTGGCATATATCATTTGCGTATTTTCTACTCGGGCATCTTCATTTATCGGGTAACATTACTGGCTTTTGACAGCGTCTTAACCACTTAAAATCTGTGTTAGTTTGTCTTGTGAAGCACATACATGTGCACACAAGCAGTTATGATTAGAGCATGTACATATAAAAAAAACTATTGATCCTTTACACATGTTTAAATGGAGTATTTCTGAAAATGCAGTGGTTCGTCCGGGGCCGTTGGGGTGTGTAGGTAGCACGGTGAATAGATGATCCTAAAGTTGAGTAAAGAGGCAGCCAGAATGTTCTAGAAGTCCACCGTGCCAACTCCAGCCGCATCACTGCGATCCCACAGCACCCCCTGGCCCACTCTTTTTCGTAACTCCCAGTCCCACTAGAAGTAGAACAGAAGAACCCTCTCCAAAACCCTGTCTTTTTACCCTACTAGGCTACTACGATCATAAGGTCACACTACTCGTCCTCGCCGCCAGCTCAAAAAAACCTAACAAATGGCCACCATCTCCACCACCGCCTCCTCCCTCCTCTTCCTCCGTTCCTCCTCTCTCCACGTAAATCCCTAGACCCCCCCCCCCCTTTATTTTTTGCTGTTTGGGCTAACTTTTGCTGGCGACAGAAGGATCGGAGGAACAGGACGGTGTCGGCAGCAAGGCTGCCCGGCGGCGTGCTGAGGCGGCCGCAGGTTACGGTGCGAGCATCGGCCAAGGAGATCGCCTTCGACCAGGGCTCGCGGTCGTCCCTCCAGGCCGGCGTCGAGAAGCTCGCCGCCGCCGTCGGCGTCACCCTCGGCCCCAGAGGTGCTGTCTCTGTGAATTTCAGATGCTTTTATCCTTTTGCCAAACCGAACGAATTGGTGTGGTGAGGGGTGCTGGAACTTTTGATTCAAGTTCATATATAACCCACTGACTGATGTGATGCGATTTCCACTGCTAGTATAATAGCCTCGTGGAAATTTTAGTCACCATGAAGACAAAAGTTGATCATTGTGTTTTTTGGATGTATATCATCATAGATTTCTGTAAAAAAGATCACTTCTCCATATTAATCTTTTCACATCATCCATGTATTACATTATCTACAACCACTTGTCACTTTTGTTGCTTGGAATGTAGGAAGAAATGTTGTTTTGGATGAGTTTGGGAACCCCAAAGTGGTAAATGATGGAGTCACCATTGCTCGGGCTATTGAGCTTGCAGATCCGATGGAGAATGCCGGTGCTGCTTTAATTCGTGAGGTAACTTGATGTATTCTGAAAGGAATTTATTTATTTCTCAATTGATATCCTTTAGAAACCAGGAAAAGTTTATATCTTTCCTTGTGACGTTTACGCTTTGCATCTGTTAAATGAAAAAGGTTGCTAGCAAGACAAATGACTCAGCTGGTGATGGGACCACAACAGCATCTGTTCTGGCTCGGGAGATCATAAAACTAGGCCTGCTCAGTGTTACTTCAGGTGCAAATCCAGTGTCTATTAAGAAGGGCATAGATAAGACTGTGCAAAGTTTAATTGAGGAACTTGAGAAGAAGGCAAGGCCTGTGAAGGGTAGTGGGGATATTAAAGGTGTGACAACATCTGAGTATTTGTGTGTTTTATCTTTATTAAACTACACAGCGAGTTCACTCTATCAGCAAGGAAAAACGATGTAAACCATTTCATTTTCATTTTCAGCTGTTGCCACTATATCAGCTGGAAATGATGAATTCGTTGGGATCATGATTGCGGACGCTATTGACAAGGTTGGTCCTGATGGTGTTCTCTCAATTGAGTCATCATCATCGTTTGAGACTACTGTTGAAGTTGAAGAAGGAATGGAGGTAAGAAACTTAGGATCATTTTCTTGGTTCCTCCAATGTTGTAATGGAATAACTGCCGTGTTTTTTATTTCTGTGGTACTGAAGTGGTTTCTCATTTCCCCATCCATACAGATAGATAGAGGCTATATCTCTCCTCAGTTTGTCACAAATCCTGAGAAATCACTTGTTGAGTTTGAGAATGCCAGGATTCTCATCACTGATCAGAAGATCTCAACAATAAAAGAAATCATTCCTTTTTTGGAGCAAACAACACATTTGAGAGCTCCACTTCTCATAATTGCAGAGGATGTAACTGGTGAGGCATTGGCAACTTTAGTTGTCAACAAGCTTAGAGGAATTGTAAACGTAGCTGCAATTAAGGCTCCTGGTTTTGGTGAAAGGCGCAAGGCCATTCTTCAGGATATTGCCATTGTTACAGGTGGAACTCCCTTTTCTAGCTTAGTGGGTTTGGTTTGTGCTTTGAAAGATGGTTATGTTTGTCAATCTGAAGCAATCTCTTAATTCTTATGGGTTGACTACTTTTGTTTGCTACTGTTGTTATGATATTGTTTCCTGTATCAAATTACATATGCATACCAAATACAAGTGTAGCTTATATTAGATCATCAGGTAAACTTGCTATAGGTTTTGTTTAGTCCTGACTGTCAATTACCCTGAATATGTACCAAAAGAGGGGTGGGGGATGCAGCAGGTTTTGCAATAGTAATGAAATCCTTTGCTGTCTATCTAGTTAGTGTGGGAAAGACTAGTGAGAGGGCTGAAGCTTGCAAATTCAGTATTAATTGGCTGTGGTTAGGAATTAACTTTAGAGGTAACTGAACTGGCTTACAGGAACTCTGAACTTTCAGATTGAAAAGAATCACATTTGTTCGTTCTGTAACCAGTCCCAGCTGTGTCTTTTGTGTGTGTGGTATTCTCTATCTAATTGTATCTTTCGTTTCAGGTGCTGAATATCAGGCGAAAGACCTTGGATTACTGGTTGAGAATACAACAGTGGAGCAGCTCGGCATAGCAAGGAAAGTCACAATCTCCCAGTCCTCCACAACCATCATAGCAGATGCTGCCAGCAAAGATGAGATCCAGGCAAGAATTGCTCATCTGAAGAGAGAGCTTGCTGAAACAGACTCTGTCTATGATTCCGAGAAGCTGGCAGAGAGAATTGCAAAGCTTTCAGGTGGAGTAGCTGTGATAAAGGTTGGAGCTGCAACTGAGACAGAACTTGAAGACCGCAAACTCCGTGTAGAGGATGCCAAGAATGCTACTTTTGCAGCTATAGAAGAAGGTATAGTACCTGGTGGTGGTGCAGCCTATGTTCACCTATCAACATGCATACCAGCTATCAAGGAGAAGCTGGAAGATCCTGAAGAGCGCCTTGGTGCTGATATCATTCAAAAGGTATCTTTCTACTTACTATAACTGTACTTTCAGTTATTCACATGGATGATGATTTTCAATGTAAATCAATTGTTAATCAGTACTTAAAATCAATAACCTGGGTACTGAGTCTAATTATCCATATACTGCAAAATTGCTTGTCTGGACTCTATTTAGCCACTATGTTTTAGTTTAATCTACGAAACACTTCTGCTGCTGTGTTGACACATGAAAAATAATGAGTAATTTAAATTTGCACTAGTAATTTTGATTTGCACTGTTTCTTTGATACAATAATAATGTTTTGGTTTTTCATTTCCCACTTTTATTTTCATTAGCATGCATCCAAACATGAAGACACTTTTGTTTTCATGTTGTTGTTTATGTTTCTGACTGTCAAGATATCAACAAAACGCACCAACTTTGCAACTTGAGCATCGTAGTGTTCATTTAGCTCACTATTTGCATTGATTGACAGGCTCTAGTGGCACCCGCTGCCTTGATAGCACATAATGCTGGGGTTGAAGGAGAAGTGATTGTAGAAAAAATCAAGGACAGTGAGTGGGAGGTTGGTTACAATGCTATGACTGACAAGCATGAGAACTTGGTAGAATCTGGTGTCATTGACCCCGCGAAGGTGACAAGGTGTGCTCTTCAAAATGCTGCCTCAGTGGCTGGGATGGTCTTGACTACCCAAGCTATTGTTGTAGAGAAGCCAAAGAAGAAGGCTCCTGCAGTTGCTGGGCCACCTGAGGGTTCTCTTGCCATCTAAGTGTAATTTTTACTATCCTGGGGCTGGGAACAAGAGTATGCAATTCAGCAGCATTTGGTCGGATCGTTTCACAAAGGTAGACAACTGTAGGCATCTTAGCTTTTTCTTGTGTTGCCACCAGAACGGCAGATACTGTGCGATTTTGAGTTGGATTAAGCTAAGTTAAATTACGGATGTTAGAATAAATTTAGATGAATTGAGATCTGAGTTAAAGCTGTCTTGTGCTGTGGTGCTCGTATTGTGTGGTAAGCTGCACTGGTCCGACTATCAAATGATTTTGATTATTAAGAATTTGTTGCTCTTTAGTATACTACTCCTTCCGGTTAAAAAAAAGGGTAACTCCTAGAATGCTAATTTTGATCATGAATATATTTAACTTGAAAAATATTTTTATAATGTTATAATATCATTAGATTTTGTAAATATGATCAAATTGAATTTTAGAGATAATGCCAATGTCTAAAAAGTCATGTTTGTGACTAGAGGTGGTACTCTATAAAGGGATATTGAGTAAGCAATGTTAGTAAAATTTTAAAAATTTTGAAAGCTGTAATTATTCATAAATTAGATTATCATCAGCAGCGGAAGAAGAGTTGAAGAAGATAACTGATCTAACAATGTGCACGTTCAACAATTGATAATTGCTTGTAGAACGGGAAACGCTATGGATTATAGTGATCGCTAGATCGTCATGATCAGCATATCAATTGCAACAATACTGTTATCAGTATCCACACATTCAAGAATGAACATCATATGTTCGTGTGTTGATACCAACACGCACAATAAAGGTTTAGTAGTTATCATTCTAATGAAAGTGAAGGCTAGAGTTTTTCTTAATTTATCTCAAAATCCCACCATGTATCCCTTTATATAGAGTTCTGTAAGAGAAATCTTACTATGTTAGAATTCCTAATGCGATTCAAAATCTTATAACGGATATCCAAATATAATACGAAATCTCATACAGGTGGAGTTCTACATTAGATATCCAAATATAATACGAAACCTATGACAGATCCAATCCAAACTAACTTATTTCAACTCATTAAGTATGTGATCTTATAGATTCATACATACTTAGTCGCAGTCCAGGAATACTTACCTGAACTGTGAGTTGACAGTAATCCCTGATAGAACAAAACAACTAACGAAGATTATATCCAACAATTCTATATAATATATTCATATTGATCCTTTTGTTATACAAATCAGATTAAACCCAAGACATAATACATGCCACTCTTCATGGTTCACTCCTTTTTATCGATCTTATTGACCTCTCTTGTTATATGAGAGATAAGTTCCATCTTAATCATTCACATTCTTCTGTATGATTCATAATATACTCGAATATTACCTTTATTATCACACAATTAAGAGTAACGTTTGATAATATAAAAATATACTATAATGTATATAGGAAATTATGTTGATCTTAGGTCTAAAGATCAATCATAAATATTATTTGAAATCAATTTGTGGCATTTATATAATAATCTGAACAATATCTCAAAGTGGATCAATTCAATATTATATCTTTTAAGATATGTCTACATTATTGATTTGACATCCTGCATTTATAATCCGTGAAACATAACCATCAATCAATATACGTACTGATCTATTGATCAATAATATTCTATTTAATGATAGTGAATCAAAAATTTTATAAAATAGTATCAATAAATAAATTAATAGTTTCACGAACAACTCACATAGTTATTGATTAAAGAAAGACAATAATTTATTCGAGAAACAGAATAATAATTTTTATTCAAATATTCAAAACATAGAGATAAAACATCCCTATAATTGCATTTAAAACATACCACTACTACTTTACACACTCTTGTGTTGCTTCCTCGTTCTTGAGGAGACATGAGTGATATGTTCCGTTAACCCTGTCGGTGCTTCGGCATTGAGATGACCAGAATATTGTGAGGCTTGAGATTCTAAAAACAATACTTGGACCCGATAAACCGGTATGTTTCCAGGTCCTGCCATTATCTGGTTAACCTGATTTTGGGCGAACTCGGTCACATCGGTGACAGGTTGCAAACTTAATAGAATGCCAGTTTAAGGTTTGAAGAAAATTAATGCAAGTCATAGGTGCAGAATGATTAGTTGCATTTTTTTCTAACTATGTGATTCATAAATAAACCATTTCCAATCTCCTTACGACAGCAGTTGTCTTCTAGGGATGCATTCTTGTACGATCATACTGTATGCAACAAGAACATTTGATGATTAAAAAAAACCAGTGCTTACTACCTCATGCATGAGAACTACTAGAACCCTAACGGCTTGTGTAGATCAGAGGAATTTTGGAGGAAAACAAAGATTTATTCTCATTAGATCTCTACTGAAATTTTTTAAAAAAAATTCTAAAAAAAAGTTCTCTAATCGAGACGGGCATTAAAAGGAGAATAGGAATAAATTAACGTAACTTGTCACTTGTTTAGCTCCAATGTGGGCAAAACAGTAATGGCTTGACCGTCAACAGCAAGAGAATCTTCACTGGTAAAGCATTTGGTTTTGAACTTCACACTGCCAAGAAAGAAGAGGGAGTTAAGGAATTCAGATCTTTGTTTTATGTAATTCTTAACGTAAAGAAAGGTAAGGAAGGATTGCAGACATGTATCTTGCGTTGCTCTGTTTGATATGTACTGCTTGGACTTGAGCAAGCACCTCGTCTCCAATGTAAACCGGAAGCGCAAACTTCAGGGACTGCCTAGCGTATACTGCTCCAGGCTACAATGCATCAATTTTCCGGATCCATAAGAAGTACTATAGCAAAACTACTACTCCTAATCCTTATTTTAGATCGACAAGGTTCATGTCTTCCAACACATGGAGGTTCAGAGAGAGATCAGGGAGTTTAAAGGGCGCGTACGAAGTGGGAGGCAATGAGGGAGGGGAAGAGGGAGGCGACGAGCATGCCGTGCACGACGCGCCCGCGCTCGAACCCGCCGACCTCTCGGGCGAAGGCGTCGTCGAAGTGGACGGGGTTGCGGTCGCCGCTCGCCGCCGCGTACGCCGCCAGCTCGTCCTCCGTGAACCGCCGCCGCTCGCGCAGCGCGTCGCCGACCCGGAGCACGGCCGGCGCCGAGGCGGTCGTGGTGGTGGTGCGGACGAGAGGTAGCACGCGCATCGCGGCCGAGGTGTGCATTCTGTAAACCCCTTGCGGAAAAATGGTCGGGTTGTGGGCTACTGGGTTTGGGTCTTCCCCAACTCCCAGCCCCAGGCTGAAGGAAACGAACCGGGCTGGGGAGGTTTACAGTTTACTTCAACAACTGCTCTGCTGTTAAAATCGACTCCCAATCCCGCGATTTCTTTGACGATTCGACTCCTCATCCGGTAGACCCAATCTTCCCTCAACTGCAAAGTTGCATCTTTTGACCGAAAGTTTCATTTTTTTTCTTTTGCCACCCTTATGGGTTAGATGGCTAATTTTGCTTGAATTCTTGCCTATCGGTATCTGATTCTTGAATGCTCAATGCACAGGTAGAGTTTTTGTGATTCTTTTCGTTGTGCCAAGGTGCCATGCCCCCTGCTGTTCCATCTTCATGGTACTTTCTAGAGACTAGAGAGCAAGCCAAACAAGTCAATTGTGTGGCAAACGTCGGCCCCCACATGGCAGCAAACTCATGGTGCAGCTTGCGCGCCTTATCCTCACAAATCCAACCTTCCCTCCCTCACTCGCTAAGCTATGCTAGTAAATATCATGTACCAACATCATCTCATCACTGATCTCCCTCCCTCCCCCACCATAGCACATACAAACACAAGAAAAGGCCGCATGTAAATGGATATGAGGACGGTGAAGATACAGTGCAAGACACAACCTGCGGTGGTGGTGACCTGAATGCTGTGAGGTGCTTCCTGTTGTTGCTGCTTGATTGCACCCTCCATGAATTCCAGCCGGAGCCTCCTCTCATCGCCCCTCTTTGCTAGCTCATCTCCAAACTTCAGAGCTAGCCCCTCCATTCCGTCCTCCTCCTCGTCCCGAACTTCAGGTAGTTACCATTGGCTAAATTTATTTATCTTGGTGATAACTGATTTATAGCGTTATGACAGCCCTGAAACTAATTTGGTTTTGCAGTGCCAATGCTATATGACAACACCAGCCGAGCATCTACTGCATGCCACTATTCTCCATCACTTGTAGCGGAAGAGCAGATTAATGGTTCCAAAGATTTCTTGTGCTTGAAGGATGAAAAGGCTTTGCTGGAACTGCTGCTGGACGTGGTTTGTCATCCTGTAATCTGACCTTACTTCATGTATATGGTCATGATAGCCAAGATGTATCCAACCAATAAGAACACATATACCAACAATGAATTCAGTTGAAGAGTTTATGGCACCTTTTCTGTAATTAATCTGTCTGTTAGATTCATATCAGTAGGCCTTTTGCTTTTGTGCTACATTTTTAGCTTGATTTTACAGACAACTTCCTGTAACATAGGTGGTCTTCAAATAGAGTAGTGCTTTAGTAATTATCTGCATATGTGCATGTCACACTTCATATGTAGCTTTCTGTGGTTATCTGTGGACAGATCTTGGCACCAGGAGAGGCTTGTTAATTCTTCTGTCATTCTGTGTTGTTGTGTACTATAGGCTTAGCTGACCAAGTTTGTACTCCAGTTCCTCTTTTCAACAAAACAAAGTGCGCCAGTTTGAATTCATTTGGTTTTTAGTTTATTCTTCTTAGTGCTAATGTCATGTTGCTTGGTTCTTCAGGCTTTGGAACAACATGCACCAGTGAAGAAGTTTGTCAGCGAAGAGAGGGAAGAGCGTGAATTCAATAGCTCTTTGAACGATGCAAATAGTGAAGTACTTTACCAGCCCGCATTTCGGTATGTCCCTTTTCTGCTTCTTATTTAAAATGTTTTGTAGTTTTGAGAGGAGTGAAAATTGTGTAAATCCTAAAGCAGTTGTGGCTATTTATGGTTATGCACAAGTCAACCCCTTTATAAGTGCTTTACAATATCTGCAGTTTTCTTGTTCTGGACCTTTTCTGGTTATTCTGATCTCAACCAAGTCACTATTGGCAGCGAAGAGGACAATTCTACTCCAGTGAGCTCATCAAAATTGGCTGCAAAATCAGATGGAAGTGCAAATCGTGCCACACCTTCAACAATGCTTAGGAATGACATGGCTGTATTTGCAGAAGAATCGGGCACTTCAGCCACTCAGCTGGATGTACCACAGCTTCACCGGTTTGTTCCCTTCATACTTGTAGCTCTGTCAATCTACATTGCAGCCAAAGTCAAGTTCTTCATTCTAACCTATATGCAATGTGCTTTACAACCAGTGTGGATCCAAAAGACTCATATGAAGAACCACCAAGTAAGGGACGAGTGTTCATCAGATCTAAAAGGTTGCTCGAGAGGAGATCCAAGAAACGCAATACTTTCAGAGCATCAAGTAATGATGCTTTGTGCATTGCTGCCAACTCGAAGAAGAAAGAAAAGGTGAAGAAGATCAGCAGAGGTCTTGATCCGGATGAACCCTTTAAGTTGTTTCTACGGAATATTGAGACGACAGAATTCTTGACAGCAAAAGAAGAGAAGCATTTGTTCAGTCAAATACAGGCATGTTTTCTATACCATCTTAGTGCCCAGATGCACTTTTAGTCCACTAATTCAAAGGTATGACTCCTGATAGCATAATTGCAACAGAGTCTTATGAAATTGGAGGAGGCTCAGCAGAGACTTGAAGCTCAATTAGGTCGTGAACCAACGCTTGCTGAGTGGGCTCAAACTGTAGGAATGAACGGCAAGGCTCTGCAATCCTGTATACGCACTGGAAGACGCAGCCGAGAGAAGATGGCTCGCTCTAACTTCCGTCTTGTGATACATGTAGCTAGGAAATACGAGGGATATGGTCTTGACATTGAAGACCTAGTGCAGGTTCCACTCTCTTAAAATACTCTTAACAGCTTGTCTTCACGATTCATAGTCAAATTGTTTCCTACTCTTACTTCTAGGATGGATGCTGTGGATTGATGAAGACCTTTGAGAAATTCAATCCAAACAAGGGATGCAGATTTCCAACTTATGCATATTGGTGGATACGTCAATCAATTAAAAAATCCATTTACAGGAATTCAAGACTGATCCGATTGCCGGTACTAACAGAATTTTGCCATGCTAATCCTGTGTCCAAGTTTAAAAAAATTCCCTTTACTCTGACTGAATTCCTGTGCTTTGAAATTTGTATGCTTCGCGATAGGCGTCATCGTGTTGGTTTGTGCCATCTTTGTAGGAGAGTGTCTTCGCACTTCTGAAAAAGGTGGGAAAAGCAAGGATGGAATGCATCTTGGAAGGGGAGCAACCAAATAACCCAAACATAGCAAGGAGAGCTGGTATCACTATTGAGAAGCTGGCAAGTCTGAAAGCAAAAACCAGAAAACCTCGGTCAATGCAAGATCGAGTTTGGTCGGATGAAGGTGTCACTTTCCAGGTACCACCATTTTCTGCAAACTATGTGGTACATTGCAAACAAGAAAACGATGGTAGTAGCACAGCACTTCAAAACTTCTCTTCAATGAAAAAGAAAAAGGAAAACTTCTTAGGCTCTGTTTGGGAGGGTTGAGTTTATTTGAGAAGTAGTTATCGACTGACTGTCTTAACAAATAACTGATGGGCGGTTTGAGATTAAACTATAAGTTGTTGTGGAAGTCGGGTGTTTGGGAGAGATTAGACTTAAAGTCGAGATAAACTCAAATTAAATTCCTCAAACAGTTCCTTAATAGCAGTATTGATAAAAGGGAGTAACCCAGGTTTCCAAAACTAGATATCACTTGGTGGTTACCAATTCTCAGCTGGGTTATTGGTGGTAAGTGGTAACTGATCTGATGTGGTCCAAAATTCTTTGTCGAGGAAACTTCACAGCTGATATGTTGGTTTGGTGATATGGGCCAAAAATTCTTGAAAGAATAGGTGGGTATGGTGCAATTTCCTCGACAAAATTTGGTGCTGCCAGGATTTCCTCCAGTTTACCGCAACATTTTGGTGGAGGGTACATCCTTATGTTAAAGCAGAGCACCACACCTTACTCAAAATTAATCGTTCCATCCATTGATCCTTGTTTCGATGTTGCAGGAGGTCACAGAAGACCCAAATGTGGAGCCTCCTGACCTTAACATAGACATGGTGATGATGAGGCAGCAAGTCCGGGACTTCCTGGGGACCCTGAGCCCCAGGGAGAAGGAAATCATCGAGCATCGTTTTGGAATCTACAACGGCGAGCCTAAAACCCTTCATGCCATCGGTGACATATATGGCTTGTCCAAGGAGAGAATCCGGCAGCTCCAGAATCGTGCGTTGGGCAAGCTGAAAAGGAGTGTATCAACACAAGAGTTTGATGTTTACTTGGACTTGCTAACTTGAATAGATCAAGCAGCTTGCTGCTTCTTGCAATTGCCAATTTGGTGTCAATTCAATTGTTCATACAAAACGAGAGATACATACATATGTAGCTACTCCACATGTACACATCCCCGCCAATGACTATGTACAGGACTACAAGTACAAAATGCAGCGAAGTACTAGTAACAATTCTACTAATTTGGTGACATCCTAGTGGGAGCCGGAAATGGACCAGCCTAAAATTTCATATGCAAATGAGTACTCCAATTTACAATTGCAAAGGTGCTCTCACGTGGAGAATGATCGACTTTATATAACCTGTAATGTAGCTCCAGCTCATATTTCCATCATCATACCAAGTGAAAGTGGTTCCAGTTGCTGCACTTTGACCCTGCAGATGTTATATCGTAGTATGATTCTCTCTTTTTTTCCCCTGCAATGTTTGATGGAATGTACTGCACGCATGTGATGGGATTGACATGGAGATCTGCAGAGCATCCCTTACATTAAAATTCACTGTGCTTAGCTGATATACTCCTACAATGTTTGGATCTCACGTCAGCAACACAGTAACAAAGAAGTCAGTGAGACCCCCATATTTCCATTTCCATGATAACCCAATTCTAGAGCAAATGCTAATAATAATTAGATCAAACGTTTCAACTCAGATTGATGGGGTTTCAATCATGCATTTAACTAAAGTCTAGAGTTCCAAGTAATTTTTGGAAGGAAAAAACTTAGCTATGACTGGGAACAAACATACGCCTAGTAATCTGGAAAAAAAATATATGTTGTAAAAGGAATTATTTGTGGATATTATCGAAATTGCCTCAAGGGCAATTATAGGTTTTGCCTATACAAATCTTATATTCTCTAAAGAGGGGTGGATTAAGAAAAAAAATTCTTATCTACTATTCTCTTTATTTTTGTGATTGCTCGTGTTGATTAATTATGCCCCATCAGCAACACAACAATTCTACGATTTACAACGCGTTATCAGTACCAATCGGTCCAATCTGATAAGTCATCGCAGTCTCATTTATTACCACATGTTACTAGATTGCATTACACAAGATTGATTTTGATCTGTTTAGACTTGCACACTAGATGGATGATTGTCTAATCTGTGTCATTCAATTGTCTTGTGATGTAATTGGTATTATAGTCAGTACTGACTAATCTATGTTTTCAAATCACATCACATATGAACACACTATTAAGTTTGACATGTTTTCTGTTGCATGCATCAAACACATATTAGATTAGTATTATTCTATCTACTTAAAAAAAAAAGAAAGAAAGGAAACATGGGATGTGCCATCGTTGCCGTCACCAAGATATGGACGCCGCCGTGTTTGTAGTGCGCGTGCACCACCACAATTGTTGACCACATCCGCCACTGTGGCCCGAAGCCGCTGCCACGGCATAGACTCGCGCGCCACCGCGAACCACGGATGTCGAAACCCACGAAACATTATAGTTGTAGACAGTTGATTTACCTCCACAATTGCACACTCCATTTCAAATGAAAAATATGAATCTAAAACCAAAATGATAGATTTGTTCAGTAAATCTCTACTTTTGCCTATTTTTGAAAATTAGATCTAATAACAAAACGACAAATTTATTCATTAAATCTTTATCTCTGTCTATTTTAGAAAAATATGTTTATAGCATCGAAATGTTGTCTTTACGAGAAGTAAATATTAAAAAATAAATATGAGTTTTTAAACTCTGAAGGTCTTCACCTAGATTAGACCATGAAAATTTTCATCTAATTTTATTATTCAACATATTTAGAATTACTAAAATTTCCAAGAGCAATACAATTATATTCTAAAGATGAATGTTGTACTATTTTTTCCTCAATTAAATTATTCTCATCCGGTTTGTTTAATTGAATGTTTTTAATGAGATAGTATGTGCAATACAAAGAATATATGTACTATGTGTTATGTGTTCTTTTTATCCAATTATATTTTTTCAATGAATTTTTGGGTGGAATATTTAATGAGACGTATATATGTTGTAGTAATATCAAAGAAAGAGTGCTATAAAAAGAATTGTTTGTAGATACTGTGGAGCGACAATAGCTTTTGTTCATATAGAATCTTGAATGAGGAAAGAGATATGAATGGAGAAAGAATTAACATGTCTATTTGTATGATGGTGTGAAATGAATTGCATAAACGATAAAAGAGGAAGAAAGTGGATTTAGGAAGGGAAAAGTTGATGAGGAAGCAAATGAATGAAGAGTCCAGGAGGGCTGGCACCCCTGCTTGCGCACACGACTCCCCATGCAACTGCGAGGTGGGCCTCCCTCACATCGTCTCATGCAGCTTTTGCTCATTTTAATAAAAGCGCAAAGCAAAAATCAAAAGCTTAAGCTTCAATTTTTTCTTTTGGTTTTCTTTTGCCCTCCTCTCCCTCCTCTCCCCTCTGTTGTAGAATCATCAAAAGTTTTCCTATGGAAGCCTCTTGGGACATCAACTACCGCTCTTCCTCTTCGTCGGCGAGCAGCCCTGCCGGCAGGGCTGCTCGCGGCTCCGGGTTCTACTACCTTGGCCGTCCTGGCGCTCTTCGTCGGCCCATCTCCTTCGAGGACTCCCCCGAGTGGGACGACGCCGAGATTGAGCCCCCCCTCGACGACCTCTCCGCCGCCGACTCCATCCATTTGGCCATCACCACCGCCACCGCCTCCATCAACAGCAGCTCATACCCCTCCCCCTCCCCTTCGCTTCCAGAACCTTCCGCCTCCGCCTCCGCCTCCGCCTCGGGGGTTCGGGAGAGGAAGGTGGCCGGGGCGACTGTGGTTTGGAAGGAGCTGACGGTGTCTGTGAGGGAGAAGCGGCGGCACTCGGAGCGGGTCGTGAAGAGCTCCAATGGCTACGCCCTGCCGGGGACCCTCACTGTCATCATGGGCCCCGCGCGCTCTGGCAAATCCACCCTGCTCAGAGCAATCGCTGGTTCGTACGTACTACTCAGTTATCTCGTAATCTCACCATCTGATTCTAGGAGATATGCATAACCTTAGTTTAGTAGTTGTTGCATACTTGCATTCATTGATCGATTCACCTGCTTCAAGCGCACGTGACTCTATTTTTCTGTTATGGCTCTCAGGCAGGCTGCGTGGTGCGGAGAGATTGTATGGTGAAGTCTTTGTCAATGGTGTCAAATCTCGCCTGCCGTATGGATCCTATGTAAGTTTCTGCTAAATCCTCTCAGATACTAGGATGTCTAATGTTTTTGTTTCTTTATTAATTTAGGGTTGATGATTAGATTGGGTTCATTGAAGCTGCTAGAGATTAGGTGTCCCTTGGTGCGCGTCACATTATGCTTCTGAATATGGTAGAAGTTTGCCTTCTCCAAAAGATAGAAATAAGTGTACAAGTATAATAAAACACGACCTTCACATGAGAATTGAATGACAAGAATAAAGATTAGAAAGCACCTACATCATATAATTTTCTTTGACGTTTACATTTACTGTTTGCAATGGAATGGACAAAGTCAAACCTTCTTTTTTTTTTTTTTTTTTTCGTCCAAGGGGTTTCTGAAAGAAAAACACTCTTTTGTAGTTGGACCTGCAAGTAAAAGGGATCAGAACCCAGCCAAAATTAACCATGCTGAATTTCTTCCACCTATGTTAAAACTTACGGCATTTGTGCGTTGTTATATATTTGAGAATTAAGATCATTCATGGTTGTTGTTGGAGCACTTGTAGGGTTATGTTGATCGAGACGATGTGCTAATTGAGTCTCTCACAGTCCGCGAGATGCTGTACTACTCAGCGCTCTTGCAGCTTCCTGGCTTCTTCTCTCGAAAGAAATCCATAGTGGAAGATGCTATTGCAGCCATGTCATTAGGTGACTATGCTGATAAACTCATCGGTAGACATTGTTTTACAAAGAGCCTTCCACATGGAGAGAGAAGGCGGGTCAGCATTGCAAGAGAGCTTGTGATGAGGCCACATGTTTTATTTATTGACGAGCCTCTCTATCATCTTGACAGGTTTGTCTCATTCACCATGCTTGTAAGTGTGCACTCCATGTCAGTCCAGTACTCCAGTGGAAAAGTGCCAGATTAGATGTTTCATGCTGCTGGACATGAAATTGCTGCATTTCATGTAGAATTGATGTTATCATGTTCATTATTACGCTCTTTGTCGATAGATTCGTACCATTGGACTGTTTGTTTGTAGTTTGGTTGTAGACTGAAGTGTAACTTCAATTCTATGACTTCTCTTTTGGTTACTTTTGTTTCAGTGTTTCTGCACTCCTCTTAATGGTTACATTGAAGAAACTTGCAAGTACAGGATGCACGCTCATCTTCACAATGTACCAAAGTAGCACAGAAGTTTTTGGACTCTTTGATCGAATTTGTTTGCTTTCGAATGGGAACACACTCTTTTTTGGGGAAACGTTGGCTTGTCTACAGGTGAATGATCTATATTGATGCTGTCATTAAATCCTAGTTCTGCATGTGTGATCTTCTCATCCTATGGTTTTTCTGACTGTGCTCAATTTCCTTTTTTTTCCACTATTCTAGCACTTCTCAAATGCAGGGTTTCCGTGCCCAATCATGCAAAGTCCATCTGACCACTTCTTACGGGCAATCAATACTGACTTTGACAGAATCATAGCCATGTGCAAGAATTTACAGGTATCTGTTAAAATCATTCTAAGCATAATCTTAGTACTGTATTGTGATTTCTTATTCAACATGGAGAAATGTACCTATATTGTAAGAGTTAAAAACCTTTGTAGTTATCAACAGGATGATCAAGGTGATTTTTCATCAGTGAGTATGGACACAGCTGTGGCAATTCGAACATTAGAAGCGACATACAAATCATCAGCTGACTCTGCTGCTGTTGAATCTATGATTGCAAAACTGACAGAGAAGGTAACACAATACAGTAAAGTAATAATATTTAGATTATACTTGTCAATATACGTAAGCACTCTGGCTTGCGTGTGCACATATCTGGCACAGGTTATACAGAAGGATTAACAAAGCACCCCATGTCAGTTTAATTTTCATAATGCAGATATAGCAGTACTATGCATATTACTTTTTTTTGAATGAAATGTACTGTGCATATTACATTATAAGAACAGTGCATTTACACCAGATCCTTATGGTTTTGAAGTGACCCTCTGGCATGAAATTCTTGCAAATTTATCTGGAGTTCCTTTAAAACGATTCACTAGTTGGCAGGCTCGTTTTTGAGAAGAGTCTTGAATTTGGGTTGCAGTCCAACCTGTGGAATGTTGAGCATTACCCATAAATTATGCTAGTAACATGTAATATGGTGGCTGATCAAGCCACCAATCACAATGACTGTAATGTGGATTGAATATTTGTTTGATGACTTGATTAGTTTCTCACCTACCTATTGTGTAATCTCAACCATTTATCAAATGATAGCTCTGAAAGTCACACCCATTTTCATTTAGAATATTATAGAAGCATACACTGAATCAATTTATACATATCATTGCAAGAGCGTGATATTTCATTTGTTTTGCCCTTTCTGTTTATCTAGTAATGCATAACTGTGTGCTGCAGGAAGGTCCTTATTTGAAAAGTAAAGGCAGGGCCAGTGATGCAACAAGAATTGGGGTTCTCACCTGGAGGTCATTGCTAATCATGTCAAGAGATTGGAAATACTTTTGGATTAGACTTATCTTGTATATGCTTCTGGCTCTCTCATCTGGCACCATTTTTCTCAACATTGGTCATTCATTGTCATCTGTAATGGTTAGTATGCCTCGACATATTCAACTGAATTTAATTCACATATGATATTATAAAGCAAAGCACTGGTGTCATATCGACGACTTGAGATGCTGTCGTTTGGATTTTGGACTTGCCTCAGTATTTTGAAAAGATGCAAGTCTTGGCGAACTCATATTCCATGTGACATTTGGTATATCTGTTTTCAGAGTAGCTCTTACTATTGGGGATATGTCAATCAATATAACATGGAACTAATGAGAGCTAGAGTTACTCGTGCAAGTATTGATGTTTGTACAGGTGACAGATAATATACCTAGAACTAGACTTGATGATGAGAGTTCCCTTGCTTTTTACAGGTAAGGGTTTCTGCGATATTTGCGTTTGTATCATTTGTCATCCTTCTGAGCATTTCTGGAGTACCTGCTCATATTGATGAGATCAAGGTGATTCTTTAATCTTTAAAGTGTTCATGCAGCTTCAATATTGCAATCTTATAGTTTTTTTTTTCTTTTGACATTTATGTTTTTGTCCATTACAGTAAAAAAAAATCAGTTGTGCTTTCATGATTTCCCTTTTTGTTTTATCTGCTACAAAATTGTGGAATTTTAGACGAGAAAACAACTAGTCTAATTCTTCCAACACTAAAATTGTATTCATATCAGTTATTATTTAAAGCAACGATCCTACTATTTAAAATATGATATACAATACTTCCCTCATATTGGACCATTTATGTTGCACCTGCCTGTCTTGGAGATTAAAGAAGAAAGACTAGCAATTGAAACACACCAGCAAGCTAATCAGAACATCTAACACAAGACAAATGGATGGCTCGATCATGTTTTTCTCTGATGATGTCTCAGACAATATTCTGCATGCTGGTGATTAGCATTGCCAACATTGATCTTCTGACAAGCATAGTTCAAGTAATAGTTGGAGCTATCATGCTTCATGTACAGCCTTCCCCATACACTTTTTTTTTTTTTTTTTTTTTTTTGCACTTGACCAAACAACCATACTTGTCTCTTGCTATGCTACAATGACAAGGTTGCCTCCAACAAAACCATTCTGCTGTTAACCTCCAATTACCACCAACCTAGTCTTGATCTGTGGTGACCCCAATTCTAGATGATCTCATGACCATGTTTGCTCAGCCACACTGATACTGCCCAGAGTTTACCAAATCTCCGATGCCTGTGGAAAGATTGTGATTAGGATCAACAGGAATAGCTGCTGGCATACAAGGCTTAATCTTGCTAAATGCAGTATATACTTTTGTTGTGAGACTTAAAGGCCATTAGCAGATCTAGCTACCTCAATGCCAGAAATTTTCAGACACCAAAGGTCCTTGATCTCCAAAGCAAAGTTATTTTGCACAGTTGATATTTCTATCTTTCAGAAACTTCATTTAAACACACAGTTTTAGCATTTTCTCTGCTTCAGAACAACTGGAATTCATTGATACCTGGAGGCCTGGGGCCGCCTGGCCAGAATCACGCATCTAATAAAATATCTAGAACCAAAATGCAAAAATTAGAGTATGTTTTGTAGCTTGTTTCACAGGTTACTTGTGTTCCTCCATCCGGAGAATAAGATATTCTTTCTGTTATACAGATATATTCACACGAGGAAGGAAATCAGCATTCTGGGACAATAGTTTTCTTGCTAGGGCACTTCTTGTCCAGCATTCCTTTCCTATTTCTGGTCTCCATTTCGTCTTCGTTGGTTTTCTACTTCCTACTAGGGCTCAGGAATGAGTTCAACTTGCTGATGTACTTCATAATTACTATCTTTATGTGCCTGTTAGCAAATGAAGCACTTATGATGATCACTGCATACATCTGGCTTGAAACATTCAAGTGCATTGTCACTCTTATTTGCATATATGTAAGTTCATCCTTCTGCTCAGCTTTTGAGTGTTCTTAATTTAATGAATCAACAACCACAGTATTTTTATTTTTGGAGAAATACCAACTGCCAGAGTTATCGTTACCATTTCAGGTTACTATGATGCTTGTGGCTGGATATTTTCGAATACGAGAGGCTTTACCTTATGCCGTGTGGAATTATCCTTTGTCCTATATTTCATTCCACATTTACGCTGTCCAGGCAAGATATATTCTGCACTAGGTTATAGCAAGCAAGTATTGATAACTCATTTATGGTGGGACTTACACCAAGCATGTATTTAAACAATGTTTCAGGGCTTGCTGGAAAACGAGTACATTGGTACATCCTTTGCAGTCGGAGAGATAAGGGCGATACCAGGTGTCCAAGCTGTTCGAGGTTCATATGATATTTCATCTTCCACAAATGCCAAGTGGGTGAACCTGCTTGTTTTGCTTCTGATGGCAGTTGGATATCGTATTCTCTTGTACATCTTGCTTCGTCTAGATGTAAGGAAACACATGAGGCTTGGCAACTCTTGCTGGCCTAGTGTCCATACTGCAACAGCAAAGTGACTGTTCTTCACCCATGGTAAGTTTTGTTCGGTGAATCCATGTATGTATTTGTGTATTCCTAGGCATATCAACGCATGTAGAAAAATGCAGGCATACACACACACACTGTATGTATCATCGTGTTTTTTGAGAATTGGAGAAAAGAATCATGGGGTTTGGGTCATTGGGTGTGTTCCATCAATGTGTGGGAGGAGACTTGGATGGCCAGCAGAAGTCATGTTGCTATGCATCTTTTGCCTGTGGAAATGTATAGTGATGCGTTGAGCTAAACGAGGACTCAAAATTTGGGACGACTTGAACAACTACTAGTTTTTTAAGTCTTCAGCATGTGGTTCTCATGTTTCAAGGAAACATGACGTAACGCAACTAATTGGCGGCAGACAATGGTGTGAAGCTAGCTTTTGGGAGGTGAGGAGTGTATGGGAACGAACGTCGCAAGATATGCTAGCTGCCAGGGTCGCAGAATCAAAATGTGTCCCCACCACCACACATGCAAAAATAGTGAAAGCCAACTACCGCATTGGCTTACTTCACTAGTATCTATCGCTATACTGTCGATGCAATCTCTCACTAATTTTTGCATGGACTAGAGCTAACACGATGTGCTTCTGTTTGATGATCCTTCACTCCGAACTCAATTCAAAAAGTGCACCACGATGGCTAGTTTGTACTATGTTGATGTTATTGTTGTGTGCGTAAATTACACCATCGTCTCTAAAATTGTATTGTTATCTTAGGTTAACAGGTCCTGATATTACATCAGTTATTCACTCTAATTCGTTTGTCAAGTAGATATAGATAAGCAGTCCAGTTACTGTTTATGTTTTTAAAGTGTTTGTTGTAATTAATTATAGTCCGTGCACGCTCCATAGTTTCAGAATTTGGAGAGAGAGAGAGAGAGAGAGACTATGGTGCATATATGAAACAGTGAAACAGATGACCAATCAGATGCCCTTTTGTCTACCAAATTTGCTACATTCTTTGTGGGTGGTGGTCCTCTCAATATCTCTCTGTAGCTACAAAACAAGATAGCAGCTATCTGGAGCACATATGTAGGGCATATGGCTCCAACAACACATGAATCTGGTAAATTTGGCTTGTAACCTCGTTCACCTTTTGGGCCTTTATGCTCTTTTCTTTGTCATACTATTCGAATTTAGTTCTTCCGAGATCCTTCAACATATGGAACAACAAATAGGTATGGCTGAGAGCAGTCTCTTTATGTATGAAAGCCACACATATAAATGTTGGCAATCTGTAATTGCAGGACATGCTAAGTATCACTTCTTGTTTTTAACTGAAGAGAAATCCATTTAGGCAAGAGAAAGCAGCCATAAAATTCATAACAAAACATAGAATTGTCTATGGTATCACTCCCATGGTGAAAGGTTGGTGCATAAAGGAAAACAACACCAACAAATCTCTACTACATCATGGTGGTGTCCACGAGGAGAGGAGTGTAAACTGTGAGAAAGGAGGAAAACTACCACTCAGTAAAAAAAATTAATTCAAGGCATCTGTTGTGTACTACACGCACAGGGGGAACTTTGTTGGATAAGAGGAAAGACTTGACAGGTGAGAGTGACAAACCTTTATTACTCTTATCATCTCTGATCACTCATCTTTTTATACATGAATGAAATTGTTGTCACACTGATCATGAACATTCATATCACACCATCAAAGTGCCATGGCAATCAGGGACTTCTTACAGGTTTTTTTTTCTCTCAGAAAGGACACTCTTTTATAAACTATGTGCATTCCTATGTCCTGTAGTAAGTAATCTTAAACAAAAAGGGCATCCAGCCCGATACCACCAATTTTCAACAGCAGCATTATGTGACCATTGTTGTCTCTATTAACTACTGCAGTAAGTGGGAAAAACTGAGAAGAGTATTAGAAAGGTGTAAGTAAGAGATGGTAGGTACTCTCTCTTGCTCTGCTATTTTCATCCTTTGTTAAGATGGATGGATGGATAAAAAGAGGCTCATCTTTTCCTTCCATGTGGCAGGGAAAAATTTGTTCTCCTTTTTCTTTTTCCTTTTTCTCGCAGGAATATCAAAGAAAGGTAACCACGTGAGTCCCAGAAGAAAGGGCTATAGTATTATTAGTCTCTTGTGCCTGCATGCATGTCTTTCTTATTACCTCCCTCCCCTCCTGTAAAGCTGCATGTTTTGTAGGATTAGGTACTGCTGCTCCCCATGAGAGAATGTAAGATAAAAAATAAAAAAAGGATCAAGATGATGCATCATTCTCTGATTGCTACTCTCTCTCTCTCTCTTTCTCTCTGAAGAAAGGGAGGTACTACTAAAATAATAAAGAGTGTAGTCCAGAGCAGTTTCTGCAGTGCCATTCAAAAAATTTTGCAACAATTATGGACCTTCTTTTCTATCTAGTAGGAGTAGCTCTTTTCCTGTATCAGCTTTACTTAGCTCAAGTGACTTTTGTCAGTGGCCATAAGTTCTTTTTTTTTTAATCTTTTTTGGTACCCAGAGCAAGGATATCTATCGATGTAATCAAGGTTAGTAGATTATCCGATGTGTGATACATATAAAATTAGATATCTATCAATCTGTGCCTACCATACCCGTGTTTGACATATATATGAAGATGTGAACTCATTTATTTATCAGCCACACTGTATATACGATGAGGCAGGGGTTTACAATTTCCGGTCTTCTAAGTTTTCGCGCAATTTGGATGGAAATGTGTGAAATTTGTAGAATTTATTGTAAGACATTCAGACTTTTTTATGGTTTCAACCTCAATTGCTCAAACCCCAAACCAACAGTGCAGCGGGTTCTTGGATTTCAATGGCAAAACTAGTGGGTTGTGAGAACCCTAGCTAGGATGGAATGTTATGAGATATGCTAGATAAGCCATACGTACATGCGGTTAGAACTTGGAACAAAATAAGGAGAAAAGGAAGGGAGGAGCGATGGAGGACAAGGGGGATCGGACAATTTTCAGATGACGTCTCGTCGATGGATCGGTCCATTCATCGCTTCACACAGGATACCTAAGACGTCGATCGCTCGCTTGGTTTATATTTCTTGCTTCTTCCACAAGCATGCTAATCAATCACCATCCATCCATCACGTCCACCGTCCACCTATATAGCTTTTTAATTTCCTTTTTACCAGCAATTTTCTAGTATATACCACATATATTCTCTAGCTGTGCTTACAGGAGCAATAAGACATCCATTTTTTTTAATGCATGATTGCTAATCATTTGGATAAATAGTATTGTTCCTCTTAACTTATGTTGTGAGATTAGTATTTGGAATCGCATCTAATGGGGTGCAAATAGTAAGTAGAAGTAGGAGGATGAGAAGTTTTGGATGAATGCATGCAAACAGAAGGCAACAATGGCAGGGCGGTCAAGCTCCAATGTGACGACACCAACCAAAAAACTCCATGCATGAGGCTGGCTGGCATAATTCCCGAGGCTACGCGGGGCCATCCGCTTAGTATTTACCACAATTAAAGCTCACTACTCGAGGCAAATTTAATGCTCAAATTAATCATAGCAACGACCAAAAATAAACCAGCCTCGGAAGGAACCACCAAACCAAATGAAAAGTGCTAGAGGCACTCCGATCAAGATGCATATTCATTCAATCCACACCATGACTCTGTACGGCACTCCGTGGCACCAGTCCCACTCCCAAGTCGTTGAGCAAAACAAAATCTGTGTACTACGTACATTTATACTCCACAAAAGATTGAAACCATTTATGCTCTGTTTGCAAACAAAGTTTTTTTTTGAATTTTTGTTCAATACTATGATTTTGAAAGAAACTGTGGTATTAAAAACTAAAATCTTGTTTGGTTACAAAATTTTTTATGATTTTTGAAACCATGGTTTCTTCAAAATCATGTTTTTTTTTAGTTTTACAAACTTGACTCCGGTACAAAGTTTTGAAATTTTTTTTTGACCAAGAGCTTTCTCTCTCGTACTCTTTCTCTCTGTTATTCTCCAAAATTCAACTTTTCAAATTTATCAATATTGAAGTTGAAGTTACAGTTGAAGTTTAGTGTTGAATTTGAAAAATTACAATTTTTTAGACATGAAACAAAATTTGAAATTGCAGCTTCAGTGTTGAACTGTGAATTTGAAAATTTTG
The DNA here is from genome assembly GCA_019359835.1 of Pharus latifolius. Classification (NCBI taxonomy): domain Eukaryota; kingdom Viridiplantae; phylum Streptophyta; class Magnoliopsida; order Poales; family Poaceae; genus Pharus; species Pharus latifolius. Next base: position 94,973,140 of record CM033321.1, on the reverse strand, counting down.
AAGTAACAAGGAATTGGATTCTGAATTTCTGATGCTTCATGTCTAAAGAATTTGAAAATTTTGATATCCAAACACCCATAAAAATTGTCCAACAACTAGTTTTTTTAAACTCATAACAACTAGTACATTTAAATATCAAACTGAAAATTTTGAAAAAAATTGTGTATCCAAACACCTTAAAAAACTGTAATTTTCTCAAAAATTGTGGTTTTGAAATACTACAGAATACTGTGGTTTTGGTTGCATTACAATTTCAAAGCCATAGTTTTCAAATACAGTGATTTTCAAATGCTGTGTTTTCAAACGGGGTCTTATCCGTGTTCCTCAGTTGTAGTATACTCCTATATAATTAAGTTGGCAATCTTTCTCTTAGAGGGGAAACAGACTAGCTACAATTCATTACTCTTAATGAGCTTGCTTAAAACGTCACCTCTTAATTTGGCACTATATGTACGTACTTTATGAACACACCCTGCATGCATCCTCCTCTAGATCGCACACACAAATGGAGACAGCAAAGAAAATAAAATAAAAGAGAGGTGAAAAGCTAGTAAGAGCTAATCCAAGAGCAAGTAGTTAATTCACTAAGCTGTTTGAACACCAACCACCCTCACATGACAGAGCAGGCATTCGGGTTCTCATCACTGAAGAGCTGCGGCGCGTGCAGCATCTCCATCCGGTACCCTCCTCCGTACATCGCCGCCGGATCCATCACCACCGGCTTCCACCCGTCCATCTCGGCCGCCATCGCCGCTGCCATTTGCTTCTCATTGACGACTTCCTCCTGCTTCTTCTTGTCCTCCTCCCCTTTATCCTTCTTGTCCTCCTTCTTGTCATCGTTGCCGCCCTTCTTGTCCTTCTTCTCGCCACCGCCATCGCCGCCGTTCTCCTTCTTAACCGGGACCACGGTGACATCGCGCTTGAGCTTGTCTTTGAGGACGCCGGGGAGGGCTTTGGGGTCCATGCTGCCCTTCACGGTGACCTGCTCCTTGGCGGTGTCCACGGTCACCTCCTTCACCCCTGCAGGGGCAAACCCGTCATTTCCCAATAGTACATTTCGACCTGCACCAGACCATCACCGGATTACTCTAAAATTAGTTACTACCTTTAACCTTGTGGGTGGTTCGTTTGATCCGGTCAATGCAGCCGTTGCAGTGGAACCGTATCTTGAGCACCACCGTGGATTCCGGAGGCTTTCAACAAACACACGTACAGAAAAAAAAAAAAAAAAAGTTGTAACAAAACCACCACACCACGTAGTTTCTAGTAATTATAAGGAAACATGCAGTTGCTGCACCTCTTTGTTCTTCTCATCGTTTGGGTTGCTGTTCTTGCTCTTGCCCTTGCCAGCATTGCCATTGTACGCGGCGGCGGCGGCCGGTTTCTTGCCGCAGTCTTCCTCCTTCTTCTTCGGGGGGTTCGCCGGCGAGACGAAGACGACGGCCTTCTGCGCCCTCGACTCGACGCGCTCTTTGAGGTCCCACGGGTCGGGCTTCCCGCTCACGGTGACCGTGCCGGCCGCCATGTCCATCGACACCCCCTCCACACCTAAAATATTAATTAGTAATGATCAAGCGCGCACGCACATCAACTGATTCAATGAATTTTGTGCCAAAAGAATCCATAGATAATGACAACGAGATGCAAAGGCAGAAAGTTGACGCAAAAATAAAGTGGAGCGAGGAGCATGTATGTATGCATAAGCATAACTGTATATAGGTACGTACCTTGTGCGGCTTTGATGGCCTTCTTGACCTTGAGGGCGCATCCGTCGCAATGCAGGTCCACCTTGAGCACCACATCTCCTCCTCCTTTCTTCCCTTCGCCACCACCCTGATCACCTTTCTTCTTGTTCTTCTTCCCCTGATGCTCACCTTGATCACCTTTCTCCTCCTCTTGAGCCTTCTCTTTCATCTACAAAACAACAGTGCAAGTGCAAAACCAAAAGATCAAGACCAAGTTAATCTCTAAACAAACCAAAAGAACATATCACAATGTTGTAGCTTTGCTTACCTCTCCCATGAAATTTGTATGAGTTGAGTGCGTTTAACTGGAATGGAGAGCGGAAAAGAACATGAGGTTGGCGAGAGGTATAAATAACGAGGTGGGCCGGGTGGTGAAGGAGGATAGGATCCGATAGCCCGGTAAGGCTATGACCAGTTCTCCGGGGGGGGGGGGGAATCTTGCGCGGGATGTGATTAGCTGCGGCGTGGGGTAATGCAGGGCAGCTTTACAGGTGGCCTCTCTTTTCGAGCCACGTGGCGTGTACTATTGATATATTCTACGTAGTTACCATACTACCCTCTGCGCCGCTGTGGTTCTACCATACGGTGGATTGAGGGTAGTATGGTAAAACTGGGAAGTGGAGGGGCAAAGTGACAGCCACGTGAAGGAAGTCCTTCCCTCCTGAGCATAGGTCGGTGTGCGGATCCTGTATGGTTTTATCTGTGTGCGCTCAGGTTGTGTCTGGTTTTCAAAAACATGAGTAGTGGAAACCTTTTTGGAAAAATAAATCTTTACAAACACTCTACTTGTTGATTACCATAACAAACACTATTTGTACAAAACTACTGAGAGAGAAGTATTAGAGTGGGATGTTGATTTTATGATACTTAACAAATATTGATAATTAAATTTGAAATGTATATTTATGGTTAGATTAAGTTAAAAACAAACATCAGTTACAATATCCAACAAAAACCATGAATATTATTGACGGGGAAAACTTCATTATTAAAATATATAGGTTGTTAAGGATATACATAATCTCTAAATATTGAAAGATTGATGTTAAGAAAAGATTTGATTATTATAGCTCGAGCGATTGTAGAATATGTCAAATATTTGTGCATAATAGTTTTTAAATACGGAATATTACATTTAGATTTAAGTCGATACAAAAGTAAGGTGGGAAGAAAAGAAAGAAAGAAAAAAAAAAAAAACTAGAAAGCGACCGGTCCGACCCCAAATCCCAAAAGGGTCTCGCCCTAATCACACTTCTCCACTCCCGCGGATCACCAAACTCCCCTCACCGCCGCCGCCGCCACCCTCGCCTTCCCCGAACCCTAATTCTAACTCTGCGGTCTGCACCCCTAACCCTTGACGCTATGGAACCCGCCACCTCCGTTTCAACTGATCCGACGCCGCAGGAGCACTCGCCGGCTCCACCTCTGTCCCCATCACCGGCCGCCTCGCCGGCGAAGAGGTCTGCCTGGAAGCATCCTTCCTCCAACGGCTCCGTAGACTCGTCTGCCGTCATGGACGCCAACCACTGGCCGGCGCTTTCCGAGTCGGCTAAGCCCAGGCCCTCGCTCCCCTCCGACTCTCCCAAGCTTCAAGACTCATCTCCCGCAGCTGTCACAGCCACTTCTTCGGTCAGATCCCTTTCAAATTTTCCCATTTTTTGGTTGCGTTTGCGTTCTGCGTGCGATTGATTTCTTTCTGGCAATCTGTGGGTATTAGGCACTGGCGAATCCGTCCAATTCGCTAAAGCACAGCTCGGGGACCCACCACGGCCGGCAGAAGTCTGCAAGGCGAGGCGGTGGCGAGCACTCTCCGCGGGACCACACGGAGCGGAACGCCGGTGGGTGGGACCATGGCAGCGGTGGTGGCGGGAGGGGCGGCCAGAGAGGCCACAATAACGGTGGTGGTAGGAGGGGTAATGGCAATAGTGGCTCGGGTGGCGGGGTTGGTCACCATGGTGGTGGATATGGCAATCGGCGCAGAGGGGGTTTCGACGGTTTCTATCGCAGTCCCCCTATGGGCATTGGGCCCTACATGAGGGGTGGGCCACCCCCACCCCCGCCACTGGCGGTTGCTCCGCCATTCATTGCCCCTCCTCCACCTCCAGTGTCGCCTATGCGGGCTTTCGCTGGACCAATGGTGTTCCATGGTAAGGCTATTTACCATAATAGATTGCTCCCGCAGCTGCTGTGGAGCTATCCATTCAGTATCTGATATTGACCAATCTGTCATGGTCATTTGTGATGTTCAGAGATGCCTTCTCCGGTATCCTCTGTCCCCCCGCTGTATTATGTTGGGCCGCCGCCACCTCCAGAGGCTCTTAGGGGATTGGCTGCTTTTCCACCTCCTATGGTGGGTCCACCTGCTTATCCATATTTTCAGCCTCCTGATGCTGACCGTGGCAGGCTGCTGAACCAAATAGAGTTTTACTTCAGGTGGCTACAATGAGTTTCTGCATCATTCAATTCGTTGCTGGGTTATGAGTGTACTTATGCTAATGGCGAACTTTTCATCCGCAGCAAGGATAACTTATGCACAGATGTATATTTGCGGCAACAGATGGATGAGCAGGGCTGGGTCGATATCCCTCTTATAGCAGGCTTCAAGAAGGTAAGCGTGCTTGCATCCCTTTGATGTTCCCTTTTGAACCGCATGTTTACTAATAAGTTAGTTGCAATATATTGTGGACATGTCCATTCACTATATACGGTTGGCGGCCTTTTTCGATTGCTGATTCATCATTGATGCTAACTGTTGATGCTAGTTTTGTATATCATATAATCTGGGCCTGCATTGCATTTTGGGCATGAAATGTGTGCATTCTAATGAACGAGCTCTATTATGCAAGACTTCATTTTTGTATTTCAATAATCCTAGCTAAACAGTGTTCTAAATAGCGGTAAGCAAGTGGTCACTCCACCTTTAAGTGCTTATGCTGTATGCAGCCTTGTATGCAGTTTGACTATCACAAAAAAATAGGCATACTTATGGTATGTAATGGTATAGGATTCATGCTAAATATGAGTAATGTATGCTTTAAAACAACAAAAAGAAGACTCGAATAAAATTTATTTATACATGCACCAAATAACATAAATGAACTATTCAACATGTGATTAGCGTCGTTGAACCACTATATACCAAACATGACCAACACAAAAGTAGTTGAGTGGCATAGCTTAGTGGTGGACCTACAGCTAACACTTATGTATCACCATATGTAGCTCGAGTGGACTTGATTTAGAACAGTGCAGCTAAATAACAAAATATATTCTTTGCATGATTGTCTTTTGTTTCTTAGCTCTGACATAAGTTCCCATTAATGGAAATGTGCAAGTTATGTTAACTATTTTTAGTCATATGATGGTTTATGCCTCTTAGGCTCCAAACAAGTATTCTGTTTGATATTCCATTTTTTTTTAATCATGAGATCAACAACTGTTGAACTCAATATGCAGCACAATCTGTTTTTGTTTCCCTTCTAGTAAGCATGTAAATGCCCCTTGCTTGTCAGACATCTCTAATTAATCTAACAGTTTTACTATTTTTTGTTAAGCTTTTAGTTTTTTGAGATTAGATTGACTTGAACTGTTAAACATAATTTGTGAAAATCTTTGTTGTAACACCTCATTTACAATTCTAGTTTTTTTCTTTTGTCACAGATAACTAGTTTGTTATAGGAACATATCCATCGACTTATCTGTGGACACTAATTAGCACATTGTATTTTTCTTGGGATATCCTAGGATTCCTGGAACCTTGAACTTTGACTTTTGAATCAGTTCCATTCCTCAAAGTTTGAGTTTTTTTTTGGACTCTTGAGTCTTTTGCTCAGATTTGTCCAATAAGACTCCACTTCTAAGGTGATTTGATATGATCTTTTGTGCAATGCACTGTGTTTAGTTTATGTGTGGTCCTAGTTATTCTTGGCAAATGTGGTTGCATTTGTGCTAAAAAAACGTGTGGTTTTGCTTGGTTTCTTGTCTTCTTTTGAAAGTGATTTTATATGAATCCATCATTGTCTTTTATCCTTTTTAAAAGTCATTTTGTCTGGTTTGATATGAGCTAGTGGTTTTGTTGGGTTGGGATTTACATCTGGTTTAAAAGGCGGGACCTTTTTGTGCTTCAGCATTAGAGCAATTTTGCTTTGTTTGCTTGAGATCCAGCTGTTTGTGGGCTGTGCAGCTGTATTTGTGCTCAAAGGTCTGGTCTTGTGTGGAATATTGCCTAGTTTGATGTGATATACTTGTTAGTTGCTTGGAGATGTAGAGGTTGTATTTGAAGCCAGAACTGTGTTCAAAGGTGTGGCCTTTTGTAAATTTTGCATGATCTTTATATTGTTGATTAGTTTTCTTGGGACTGGGGGGCTGGTTTTTGTGTATAATATTACAATATTTTGGTTAATTTTGCTTGAATTGATGTTATGTTGTTCATTGTGGGTGGAGTTGTGATCTCATGTAATTTAGTAAATTTAGAAATTATGCAGTGGTGTCATCTTTTGTTATAAGAAGTGTATCCATATGCCAGAAGCTGAGGGAATGGCTTTTTTTATGTGAAATTTTTATGGGGTCTAGAGGACTGAATTTATATGATTTTATGCCAGTGTAGATATAGATTACAACTATTCAGTATTGATTGATGATAATGAGATTTAGATTATGCATCTGCTATTTCTGATTTTCTAGCCTTAAAATGTGATACTTCTTGATAAGTTTTGAAAAAGACACTGAAGTGTATCCTTTGAAAGGTCACATGTAACCGGAGACATCTGGAAAAATTTAGCAATGCTACCTGGACACAGACATCTGGGAAAATTTCCCCCTCAGCGACACTTGTCGACACATCCGACACACGTCAATGTGTATTGGACAGCATGCAACACAGATCGGAGTTGTGAATGGCGCATTCTTGTTATTTCTTGACAAGGAATGATTAGCAGCACTGAGTTGCCAGTGAGACTGGCTATGACTGACCAAATTAGGGAGGAGGTGAGGAAGAAAGAGGGAGAAAGGGAGTCAGTGACGGACAGATCTGAGAAAGGAACGGAAGGTGAGGGAGAAGTGTACTAGTGGTGCAGGTTGGAATAGGGAGGAGGAGAGGAAGGAGGGTAGGGTGGGGGGAGGTGGGGTGTCACTGTTTGGGATGGGGAAAGGAAAGCATAAGCAATTTTTTTTTTTCTTTTTCCTGATGTTGAAGAGGAACAGCCATGCAGCGTTTGTGTTCCCGGTGGTAATTGGCCAGTTATCACCAGTAATCGGATATGCCAGTCTGGACCTGGAGAGTGAAAACCAGACTGGCGGTTGGAAGAATAATTTGTTTCACTTGTAGGAAATAATGTAATACACCATCCAATGGATCCATAATTAACATAAGGAAGTTGAGTTGTATCAAATTAGCTACAAGGATGGAGTAGTTATCAGGAACATCACAATTATGTTGAACTAGTTGGGGGACTCATCCTTTCATATTTGAGCTAGAAGATTAGAAAATCTGAGTGCCTTGGCCTAGTGCACTATATGGGGGACCCATCCTTTTCTTGTATGTTTCATAATATAACCTATTTTTAATAATAATATGAATGCACTATTTAATGAAATTTTCCTGCCCTACCTTTTGTGATCTTCATTAATAGCCATGCAAAGTCGCATGCAAAGTTAATCCCTTGATTTAATAGGTAAGTATGAATGTATGATCTCCTATGTATTTTCTTTGATTTTGCGTCACATCTCCATGCACAGAGAATTAGGCCTATATGTGAAACGGAGGGAGTATTTTGTTCAGTTTTGGTCCTCTGGTTTCAAATCAGCGTATTTATGTGATTCAAGCCTTTATTTTTATTAACCGTCCGGTTCTGTTGATCATGCAGCTCCTTGTAACGAAAAAATATTTTGGGAAAAATGCAAGGTAGGCTGTTAATTCCTTTTTTAGATAATATTGCATCAGCATCTGTTTTAAATGGTAAAAAAAGCAAGCATATAGTTAGCCAGAAATTTATTTTGGTGCATTATTATGTTGCTTTTCGTCTTATTGCCAATTATTTTGGTTCACAACTTTTTTGTTTATGTGTATACGTCAACATAAGCTGCCAATTTGCAATCTTTCCTAGCTAGCCTATGGTTTCTGGTACCATAATAAAGCTATTGCTATTGCTTTCACTGTCATTGGGAGGGTCTTACGGCATCCTGCTGGTCAATCTTTATGCCTTAATGCTTAGAACAGTTAGCCTGATGGGTCCATTAACCATTATTTTGGTGATATGTACCGCAGTTGCTTTCATATTAGTATGGGAACTTGCACCCTAAAACTAGTATCTGTGTATCTTGGCATTGAGTGTCCAGTCCAACCACAGGAGCTAAAGAGATATGTTCTTGAATGCAGAAGACCATTACATCCTTCCTTGAAGTTAACAATGCATTCTTTGTATTTGATATAACTACTTCCTTTTGCGGAAGATAGATTCAGTTGAGGAGCAATTAAGCTATAACACACAAGTTACCATTAGGCAAGCTGATGAGGACAAAAAATCATTAAAATTTGGGAATTAAATGGCCAAATCAACAAAGTAAGAATGATAGTCAACAAAAATGTGGAAGGTTAAAGACTTAAAATCAATATAGGCAGTAAGTTGATGGATCAAAATCAACAAACCTGGAGTTCGCTTTTGCCTATTGGAAATAATGATTTTCTATAAAATATTTTTAGAACTGTACTTTGTGGTCTTGTTGATTTGAAGTTAAAAAAGCTCAAATGTATATTAAACAAAATTGTTGATCGGAGAAGGGGAAAATAATCAAACGATCCACAAGTTTTGAATAATTGGACTAGGATGCTTTATTTATAAATGTATTTATCTATTTACACAGTGTAACTGGCTTTTGGAATTACTTGCTTTCCTTCTTTTGTACACTGTAACTGGCGGATATCAGTTACTGGAAGTGTGTAGGCCATTGCTTTGCATTATCTGCTCGATCTTCTATTATGAACATTTTAAGGCAGTTCATTGACTGGTCTGAAGCATTGTTTTGTAGGTACAGGAAATTACTGATAACCTTCAATATATAAAGGAGACTGTTCAGTCCTCATCTATACTGGAAATACAGGTATATGGTTATGTACTTCCATTGGACTTCATTTTTAGCTTGAGACTTGATACTTGATACTTTGGGACAAGAAATTGTTGCATCCTGTCATTTCTGTTAATGCCCTCAAACAGAAGCATTTCACTTGTCTACAATAAACTTAAGAAACAATGTCGGCAAGCAATTTTTTTTCTTGTGAGAATCTAAACTTTTTTAAGATATCATCTTCTGGACATGGATGATGTTTCTAATTGATTATTTGATTAGACCTCTGTATCTTTTAATGCAGGGTGACAAAATTAGGAGGCGAAATGATTGGAACAAGTGGGTAATTCCTCGAGAAAGCAATCCTGACATTCCTTCAAATCCAGTGCCTCTGCCAAACTCAGATATCAATAATCTGACAGCACATTTTGGAACTGTGGGTCTGCATGAATCTACTAGCTCTAGTAGTACAGTGGACCAAAACCATCATGAGATAGCCCTCAATGGACCAACCTCTGATAATATCAATGACCAGGCACCTGCGGTTGAAGACCATGCTGGTTGCCACTATCCATGATGAGAGACATTGGCTCTGGTTCACACTATGACTGCAAGGGTTTTGTCCGGGCGCGAGTTACGGAGTACAAGTGATTGTTTGCAATTTTTTGGTGGTATGCCTGTGGGGTGCATTAGACTGACAACTGAGTTCATTTCTGGTGATGTTCAGGTAAGATTTTTCTTTACCTTGTTATTGAGGTAGTGTGCAAGGTTTCAGGTCCGTGGTGCAAAATGCTACAGTTGAAACACAAGACTGTCCAACAAAAGCATATTTAGGGGCATCAAACAAAAATGAAAGATGAGAGAGTGCTAAATTCAGAGCCCTGGAGGACTTCTTTCTTACTATGCAATTCACTGCTGCCCTTGGCTATCTGGGCTATATGTGTCTGAACTTCAATTTTCCCCATTTGGATGTAAACCTCCAATTTTTGAGGGAGGATCTGAACTTTCTCACTCAAGAGGGTCGGGAAGGTGAAGATTCATCCAGAATGCTCTGCAACTCCTAGGAAGTACTGTTGTCTGAAAATAAAATTTTTTTGCGCTGTTTTTTAGTTTAAAACACATGCACACATATTCATTGTTAGTTTTGGTTATATGTACTAGAAGCCGCTGGGTAAGCTCATGTGATTGCTGAGGCCCTGTCGAATGGCTGGTACATCAGTTATTTTTAGTATGCTTTCTTTAGCAGGATTCAGACTTATATACCAAAACTGCCACAGGATGATGTGTTCCAATTCTTATGTCGGGCATGGGTTTGGCTGTGCTTGTATTAAGAGCTAATAACTCTCGCTACATAATGTTTAGATTGGATCTGGCTGATTTGTGCTGACAGGCAATTTGGTATAGTGATACAACTGTTTGGTATTTAGCATTAGTTGCCTTCCAGCGTTGCTTAGTTACCATATGAATGTTGTGTAGGGTGGCATAGTTTAGTGCATGGGCTTCTTTTGGCTGTTTCACCCGGTAGGGCTTGTGGGAAGAAGGGATTACTGGAAATTTTCTTCTGTGGTGACCATCATAAGACAAATCTGATGCATGAGGGGCTTAGATAGAAGGAGCCTTCGTTATTCTGCTCCATGGGAACATGCAAATAGAGCACCCTGAGATAGACATCCTGTGGAACTATGGCTATGGGGACAGACACCCAGCCTCTTACGACTGGAGACGAAGAGTGGCTGGTCCAAATTCTGAGATCAGATTGGTTTTGCAAACCAAATGACAATTGAATACGGAACAAACACGTCGTGGAGACATGAAGTTGAGACCATACGATCAAATTGTTTCCCGTTCAGCTTGGATGGGGGCTGCGCATTTCCAAATAATTCGCTTAGTTTCACCCCAAGAACGAATTTTTAATTAAGCTGCACCCTTATGTATATTTTAACAGATTTAGCTTAGCTCGCGAAGCTGGTTTACCATAGCTGGTCTGGTCTGGTTGCAAGCGAACGTTGGGAACAAATTCTTTCTGCAGAATGTTTCTGTTTCCGATCTAGGGCATATGGCGTGCAACAGATGTGTGGAATAGAAATGACATGTCGGACTTACAACTGGCAAATGGTACTGATCAGTGGAGTCAAGTGTTGATGTATGAACTATAGAGTTATCCTCGCTTTTAGGTTTATTAAAACTTTGTGACCTTTCGGATGCAGTTACCTATCATGTACTGTTTGTGAAAAAGCATGCACAAAAAGTTCATCTCAGGCCTCCACTTCCGATTTTCTAGAAAAAAGAGAAAAAAAATGGCTCATCTCTAGTATCATATGTCATTTTCAGATTTGATGCATCTGCACAAATAGCACGGCTTAGTTGTACAATGATGCGCTTCAAACATCAAATATAAGTGTACAAAACTCACGTGCTAGATTGCTAGCAAAGACCAAACAAGTTTACTAGTATTCTCCCAAAATGTCCTGTCAAATTCTCTTAACTGAACAAATTTGGCTGCATCGGTGCATACATGTCATGGCCTTGGTTGTCACTCTAGTTGTCTCACACAACTAAACCAATCTTAACTTCTCAAGCATGTGTACGCACACTACACTACTGTTATCTGTTAATTGATTATGTCTGGTTAGTTAATTAATTATGTTAGGTAGCACAATAGTAGTGTAATCTATCTCAGATCGATCTCACTGTACGCTTGCAGTAGCAAGCCCAATGACAGCCAAAGAATTGTCGGAGCTAGTTTCCATATTGTCTCGAACCGGCCGGTTTCTAGGAAGGGTTTCTACATATCCTCACCTACTAAGTTAGAAGTACCAGAAAATTGACTGCAAATTGGGTGGTTTCTCGTTGTATGCACACTGCTTATGCATTGAGTACCACTATACCATGGTCACTACTTGCTTACCGTTTGACAGCTCCCTAGATGAGAAGCTTTCTAGTTTATTGTACTTTGCCCTCCATTATACATTGGGGCAAACATATAATTATTAATTGGAATACAATTTGATAGGAAGCCAAGTGTAGAATCAATATTTTTATGTTGAAAGCAACAGATTATCAGGCTCTCGAGCGCCATAAAGCACGAAAATTAATGCCCGCAAAAGTTGTTAGTTCATATGCTTGTGCTGGAATTTGCGGTGAGCTGCTTTCAGGTACACTAAGCAGCAGTGCGACGTACAGACGACCTAACCGTTTGTTGGATGTAACTAACACATATATGTAAGCTTTTTATTCGACCATTTCTTCACCACCATATATGAGGCCGTCTAATGTCTATCTACAAAATTTCGTTGTGCGTATATTGATGTGCAGGAAATTAAGAGGTACTAGTAAACTTTTTCATGAATTTTTTTTTTCTCTCGTAAAGGACTTAGGACTACCATGCTGGAGAGGATACTATATCTCACGAGTTTGATGAATCCTGTACAACTGATGGAATTAAGTACGCCGGGGCCAATAGGGCTAGCTAGCAGCTACCAAACTGAACAATTAATGTGAGATGGAATGCAGCTACCTCATACAAAGCTCGCTATATATAGAGCAGAGGCGACGTCCAAATCCGTTCAGTTGATCACTTGCATGCCTGTTTCGAATCTAGCTAGCTCACTGCATGTATAATATATCAACACGTATACAGTACAATTAGCTAGCTAAATGCAACATAAGGAGACTAGTCTTCTGTTGGTGGTGGTGGTGCTGCTGCTGCTGCCGGTGTACTGCCGGGGCTATGAGTTCAACCAGTCGGCGATGGAGGCGATGGTGCCGGCGGTGATCGTGTTCGGAGACTCCATCGTGGACCCGGGCAACAACAACAACCTCAACACGTTGATCAAGGCCAACCACCCGCCCTACGGCCAGGATTTCGTCAACCAGGACGCCACCGGCAGGTTCTCCAACGGACTTATACCCACTGACCTCATTGGTACGTCTCAAATCTACATATAATGCTAAAATTAATTATACGTGCTACCTCTCAAACATCACCAATAATTGCTCGCTTGCTATAACACTTCTTATCGGTACCATCAACCACCACATACCACGACTCTAGGAACAGATTTATGATGTATGTACAGTACTAAGTACTAATACATTCTAGCTATATATATTGCTATTTGCGCAAGTATTTGACGATTAAGAAGCAATTTCTCATTATATCTAGCTAGCTAGCTTCACTTGATTCTACTACTAACCCACCCCAATACTAGTCTTGCACTATCGCCTGTGCACTAGTTAATACTACTACACTTGATTGGTAGTTCCACGCATACATGAGAACTATATATTTACCCTAGCTTAATTTTTAGCTTCTCACTTAAATAAGCTTAAACTAGCACTGAATGGAAGTATACATGATGGAATTTACTAAGTGACAAGTACTTTTAGCTTAACTTCGATCCAGTCTAAAAGCAGAATAAGTATATTAATCGAAAGGTCTAAGTTAGACCAATAATATGCCATTAATTAGTGTTGCAAGACCCCTCATTCTCATTAATTCACATTACTTTTTCGATAAATGTCATGTTCTCATGTGGTACATTCCCGTGTCTTGCGTGTAATCAGATTCGGATGTATTCGAATAATTTAGATATGAATCCGAATAAATCGGATTTGGATGTCTTTTTGGATTCGAATTTGAATATATATTCAATTATTTTTCCGGATTCGAATACTGATCTGATATGGGATATTAGTTTCGAAGTCGAATTCTAATTCAACTGATATCTGCTTCCGCTTAGTAGTATTTTATTTTGCATTTATATCATAGTAGCAATTCTAAATCATGTTTTACATTGTAATTATATATTTGAGAAAAGGATTTTCTATTATATTATTCTTGAACCCAGTCAAAAAAATATTGTAGAAATAAAATTATGTTAAAAACTTAAAATAGTAGTATAATCTGTGTAATATTCGAATTCAATCCAAATGGATCAAAAATCTGATTCAAATTCGTATTCGATAACTATCCGATTCGTATTTGAATCCAAGTGCATCCAAATTCATATTTGGATTCAAAGATAATAAGATTTAAATTTAATATGCACTATCCGATTCAAATCCATTTTGGTTACACCCCTACACGTGACTAACTCAACATTCTTAACCTTATTGACTGGAGTACTACATAGTTTTATCACAATTCTTAGACCTAGTACCTCCCAGAAGAATGTTTTGTGGTTTCATAAGTGATTTCACAATTTTTATGACAGTTACATTTTTTTTTTGGGAAAAGTAACAGAGACAATTTTTTAGGACAGTAATTCAGTAAGCACAATCTCTTTGAAGTAAGCTGAAGTTTCATTTGAATTATCTATAGCATTAACGATTGTTCATCCGAACTTTTTCTTATCAAATGACTACAAGAAAAATACTCATGCCGTTCTTTTTCATCTAATATACAAAAGTGTTAATAGTTTAAAAAATTTATAGTTAAAGTTGGATGATGGAGATTGTAAAGAGTCTAAAATAACACGTAAAAAGGAGCGGATATTGAAATTTGGAAATTAGTGTTCCTCGGTTAGCTCCCGCCTAAACAAATTGCACCAATTTACAAGAAAATTATATTAAAATTTAGTATAGTTGTACACTGACACCGGAGGGCGACCATTTTCCCATAATCTTTTAAATTATTATTGGAGTTGATAGGATTTCACGTCGATGTCACTGTTTTTAATTCAAGCATGTGCAGAACCATACACCAAAAAGAAGAAGAAAAAAAAGTGGGGTCTTATTACTGTATTGACCCATGAGTAGTCATAAATATGGAACCCATGCCTGTGTTTTGTTAAGAAGTGGAGGCAATTGATATGTTTGTTCGGTTGAAAGCCCTAACCTAATCATTTATTTTTTTCGGGGACGTAAAGATGCTGATCGCATATCAATTAATGTTCAACATAGAATGGAGTATGGTATGCATGGATAGGTCTGATTCAGTTTGCACTCGTCTTTCTAGTTTTACAAAGTTACTTGGCCAGATTTACCAACCTATTTGATCCATCACACTAAACATGACATTAAATAAAAGAATAGTTGTTCACCACATGCCCAATCTAGACTGTCCTTGAACTATGTTAAATCCACTGTATCTTAGACTTACTGCACCTGCACTGTTTAAGGCTCTAAATACTCACTACAAGTGACCATAGAACTTACTAACGGTTACTAGTACAATACAAGAGTCTGGACCAGACAATTTTTTTTTTTTGTAGGGAATTTAAGAACGATGTAAGAGCATTTATAGCATCTGATAGCGGACGTATGTATCTCTTCCAACCAATGGCCAGGTTAGGAACCGAGTTTGAGGTCAAGACTCAAGACCTAGGTATATTTGATTGGCGCCATTAATTCATCACCGCGTGTGAGCTGTCGTCATAGCAACAGCGACTGTTTCTTTTGTTTGTTTGATTCTTTCTTTCTTTTCAGCGACTCTTTGTTGAAACGTTGAGTTACATAGTCTAATTACTTTGATAAAATTTTTTAAAAAGAAGTCCTGGAGCACTGATGCATTGCAAGTTTTTAGCCCAGAGACTTGGTGTGAAGCAATTGCTACCTCCGTACCTTGGTGTTGAACTCAGCCCAGAAGACCTCCTCACTGGTGTTAGCTTCGCCTCTGGCGCCACAGGATACGACCCTCTAACCCCAGTTATCGTGGTATGATTTCATCTGTCAATTACTGTTTACTACTTTTAAGCACCGCTCAAGCTGTGACGCATGGTTGTTTTGGCAGAATGTGATGACCATGGACCAGCAACTAGAGTACTTTGAAGAGTACAAGGGAAAGCTGGTGGAAATAGCAGGCGAGGAGGGAGCTGCAAACATCATCAGTGGCGCGCTATACGTTATCTGTGCAGGCACTGACGACATTGCAAATACATACTTCACCACGCCATTGAGGAGCGTAGAGTACGACATCCCATCCTACGTCGACCTGCTCATTTCTGGCGCTAAAAGCTTCATCCAGGTAAAATAAAATTCAGATAGATGTACTTGTAAGTAAAGATCATTTACGTTTTCTTACTTGTGGTTTGTGTTGTCTGTAGAAAGCAAGTGCAAGGGGAGCAAGAAAGATTGGATTTGTGGGTCTCCCGCCGGTGGGATGCGTGCCGTCGCAAAGGACACTAGGAGGAGGCCTCTTGAGAAAATGCGAGGCCAAACGTAACTACGCGGCGCAACTGTTCAACTCCAAGATACAGGAGATCATCAGCGAGCTCAACCGGGACGCTGGCTCCACCAGCCACGTCGTCTACCTCGACATCTACGGAATCCTATATGAGCTAATGGAAAGAGGAGAGAAATATGGTAATTCAATTGATCAAATACAAATTGTAAGAAAAATGCAAATAGAATGATTAATTAGTAGAATTCTTTTTTTTGGTTGCAGGATTTACGGAGACGACTAAAGGATGCTGCGGTACAGGAGAAATAGAGGTGACAGGGTTGTGTGACAGCAAGCTGGTCACAATATGTGATGATATATCGACGCATGTCTTCTTTGATAGCTATCACCCCACCGAGAGGGCATACATCATCATTGTTAACTACATCGTCGACAATTACATTAAAGAACTCATCTGAATTATGCTTCTTATTTGCCATGCATCCTGTAATGCCATTCTTTTGCCACCAAAAAATGTCATTACTTGTTCGGATGCCCATCAATTTATTTAAGATGTTATGCCTATACATACGAGGAGATAGATCCTAAGTGGAGTACTTGATGATTTTCTCCTTTACAACTATTCCGAATCCTATGCTTTAGGTAACTGACACGTTTCATTTGCAAAATTCAGATGAACAGTTTGGAGAAGTTTCAAAATAATAATAATAATAATAAAGGCAATACAGATACAGAGGTGGTTGGGATTTCGTGTTCTTGCCTTCCCCACATTGAAAGCTCAAATTAATGGCGCATGGATAGGATATCTTTATGGTTTAATTAAGCGGTGCTTACGAGTGGGTTTGTCGTTTGCGTGTGTTTCAGGTTAGGCTACGAATAAGATGTGCTAAAAATTTGATGGGAACAAGCGCATGGAGATGAAAGTATAATAAATCCAGACAGAAAGCATTTATTAGTTGAGTGACTACGAGAAGTGAGGCTACTCCACAAAAGCAGTGTGAAAAGATTGCACCATTTAACCAGTGTTGGGCCGACCCATCAAATGGGTGGCCCATAAGGCTCACATACCCTAGTCACGTTCTCTTGGCCCGCTTGCTCATTGAAACGGTTGTGCGGCATACAGCTAAAATTGAGTAATTTTCATCACTAATCTCTTTTTTATCTTAATGTTCTATAGATATTTTTTTTCAATTTTAGCAATTATTATAACTTTCCACAAAAAAAATGCACATCGCACATGATATATTAAATAGAAAGACTTATACTCATTTAATATAACTTTCATTGGATGTGAAAAGATAAGCTTTTTATCTTCGAATCTTAAACTCAAATCTTCCTTCCATCTCTCCAAATATGGGGGCAAGAAGAAAAAAGATACTCTCTCTATTTTACAATATAAGACTTTCTATTTTTAGACTTTTCACAATATGATTCTCTTTACAATCCCAATACACGCCTTTACATCTTTACCTTCACTATAAGTCTTTCTTACTCCTCCATTAATATATTTTTCACTTATTTTCAAAGTTAATTTAATAAGAGCACTATACTCCACTACTATTTCTTTTCCTCTCATTTCATACACATTAACTCCCACACACGTAGTAAAACAGAGAGAGTAGTATCATGCAGAATTACAATAAGATTTTGTGATTTAATCAAATTTTTTTACAAGATATACTTCATCTGAAAAGGCATATATATATATATATATATATATATATATATATAGAGAGAGAGAGAGAGAGAGAGAGAGACGATGGTGAACATAGTATTTAGACAATATGTATAGAAAACAATAAATTAGAAAGACAAAGCAAATAAATAATAAAGCAAGAAAAAGAATGAACAACTGAAAGTAACAAAAGAACAATCATATTAAGAGAACATAATGCTTACAAAATCAGAAGATGAGTCATTCCGCTACATTCAAGCACGTACAGGGATCTCCACCTAGACCTTGGAATCCAAATGGATATTGTCTTATGGTGATGCATCATATGTGTCTAAATTAATGAAAAAAAGATATGCATATTTGTCTCTATGTACAAAAATAAAAGAATATTTTAATTAGTTGCCGCAAACATAAAAATATTTTCATTTTTAGTGTAAACTTGTTTCCATGCTACAAGTGAATAGAAAGAATAAATGTTGTGGAAACTACATTAAAGAAAATGATTCCATTCATTTATTGTAGTCCACACTACCAAATAAATTTGATGTACCATGTGAAATGATAGTATAGTCTTTTTTTTTTATTGTGAAAGACAATAAAAGGGAGTTGTTGGGATTATAATAAAAGAAAGAACTGATCGTCAAGTTTTAAAAAAAAATTATGTAAAATATTTGAGATAAAAGATATATCAATGATAAAAATTATTCGCTAAAATTATTATGTTGTAATCGCGCACACAATAGTAGTACATGCCATGGACTATATGCTTCAAACAAGAGGCTAGCTAGGAAGTACGTAGTATCCCAAAGAAATAGAAACCTAATTGCATCAAAGATGGAATTGCACCATCCGCTAGGAGAGTACATATAGGTTATTATACTTGGAGGCAATAATTAATCTTCCGTTCAAGGCAAAAATAGGGGAAGAACGCATACACAACCATCTCTCTCTCTCTCAAGGGCCTCCCTTCTCTGCCGGCATCCACTGCGAATGCTCGACCATCCCAGGGGGAAGCTCTTCGGATGCCACAACTACTCTACTCCCAAGACTTGGAGAGGAAGTCCGAGTACAACCTCGCCACAACGCTGCCGACCGGGCCGTGCGCAGCATGGTCGTGGAAGCACTCCCCTCGTGCGCGCGGCGGCCAAGGCAGTCACGGTGCAGGAGCGCGGCCGCACAGCTGGTCCTGGCAATGGCCATGTCGAGGAAGTCTTGTACGTGTGCGAAGACCCGCACCGAGGGCAGGATCTTCCGGCGGAGGCAGAGTACTTGACCGTTGCGCTTCTCCCGGAGGGGCTGCCCAATGACGGCCTCGACCGGCATCTCTTGCGCCGTGTGCCTGGATGGGTTTGCGTTCGAGGAGGGCGATCGACGAGCTGACGTGCATCATGCCTTGCTCCATTGGAAGTGCCTGGCACCGTGGAAGCCTCCTCGGCCTTGCATTGCTTGGGGACTTACTATATGGATGATGCCCCAGAAACACACCTTTAGGCAATAACACATTCAAAAACATTTGTAAAAATGACCTACACTAACTATTTTTTGCAAAAATGGCATGTCATGTCAGTCTGTCAAATCTCAAAAACTTGACAAGACACTTGTCACACGCATATTGAACGACAGCAATTTACCGAGTCTCAGAAACTCGACAAGCCGTTTGTTGTGTATCGAATACATAACAAATGGCTTGTCGAGTTTCTGAGATTATTATATGAGGCATACACCTGGACAGTCCAGGTACAACACAAACTATATGGGTTGGGGGGTTATGGTTAAGGTTAGGGTTAAAATTAGGGTTTCGAGGGTAGTTAGAGTTATATTTTCGGTCAAAATACAACACATTTGATTAAATTAATTATATCAAATATTAAAGATTGATTGTGAGAGTGAAGGCCAAATCATGATTATATAACTTCTTAATATTTCAGTAGAGATGAAAAGAAAGTCATAAATAACAACGATAGTCGTATGAACAGGTGGAACTATTTTTGCAGCAGTAAAAGGTAACTAATTATTGAAGCGCTTCCTTATCTAAGTAGAGACGATCTATATCAGGTAGTGTTCTTCTCTCTTTTATCCCACTCGGCATCTACTTATGATATTTAATTTCATTTCTCCTTCTTGTCTTCTCGGCCGCACTCTACATACAATCTTCTAGTATTGTTATAGATTCAAGAAGTACTCACTTTAATATCATATTCACATTGCCACAAGAATTCATTTGGTTCTAGCCAATCATGGGGCCTAATCAAGTCCTCCTGTACATAAAACCGTGCAATCTAAGACGGCAGGTACTTATCAAGTGACACGAGAATTTTGTAGACATATTTTGGAGGCATAACCTTACATTGATCCAAGGACCTATACCCATGGCAAGAGCAATAGCAAGAGCTCATGCATGTTGGCTGAAATCATTTCCAAATTGTTGAATTTGCCCTGAAGTCGGCCCTTCATGATGAGAAGATAGTTTATCATCCGTCTTATCTTCAATACCACTCGGGGTCGAGCCACTACAAATAACTGCACTTATCTATGTCTTCTCCAAGACACTCAAGAAACCTGCTCTAATAGTCATTCCTATTCGAAGTTATAGTAGTGTTTGACAACAAACCACAATAACAACAACTAGTCCCCAAGGTTTGGCCTTCATCCTAGAAATGAACAGGAAGAGGTAATTTCATAAGCGAATGCAAAGCCACTTATTTGAGGGGAAAACAAAATTATTATTTACCTTCTATCTACTTCTTCGACCATTATTATTCTCACTCATCATTACTGGAGACGCTAATAACAGAGAGCGGATACAACATTCAGAATAGTATGGGTGAATTTATAGGGTGGTAGTGGCGGACCTAAAAGTTTATTAAGCATGAAAAATCTAAGTTGATTGGACATACTAAAGAAAATTTGATTTAATTCATTGCTGAAAAGCTAATATGATGTAACACTGAAAAAACTAAAAGGTTGTTGATATATCACTGTAAAACTGATGCGATGTTACATTGGAAAGCTGAAAGGCTGTTGAAATGAATCCCATGAATAGAATAACATTAATAGATTTGAAGAAAGAATCTTGCAGGTAGAATATCTTATTTAAAAATATTTACATATGTTCATACTTTTTCCAAATACAAAGCAGTATGGTTGCTAAAGATTTCGACATCCCCTTTTATTTACTGGTATGTCTCCACGAAAAGGCAACAGTTAATATGGATCTAGCGAGACATGTAATCACTGCCCGATAGCTGTTTATGGTTCGTAGCACTCTATGTGCCCCGACGACTGCAATGGTTGTGTGGGTGGCGAAGGATCTAAGGCCTGGCTCGATCGAAGCTCATCAGGCAGATAATACTAATGTATATAAGAATCGGACATTCCTAGCATGTTTGACACCCAATCAACATTATCCCTCTATTGTACCACTCACTTAGCCACCTCTCCCTGCGGAGCATATATGCTTTGGTCTCCCTGCTTAAAAAGTGGCTCCTTCTGAAGGCTGTCCCTACTATTCCTATCTACCATACTATGCTGGGCATTGAGGAATCCAAGGAGCTGTGTTTTGTTGGGTCATTTTCTCCAATTAACAATGGTCCCAAAGCTCATCTCATGCCAGCTGCTCTGCCAAAGCCTTACTTGTAGCTTCCTAGATTCTTCTGATACCGTCCTCGTCTTCGGAGTCATCAAAATTATCGCCACCTGGTTGCAGAATGTTTGGCTAACCCTCCTATTTGTAGAGCTCCTCATCGATGAGTATACATCAATGATGCATGTGAAAGATGAGTTGGGGCAATATACGTCCCCGATATGTCGCTCCACCATGCAGATGATATACTATGCCTAGTAGGTTGTGCACCAGAGGTATTGGGGTATGCAGAGGATGTACTCTGCCGAGCACCAGTCATTCTAGGTCGAGAAGATATCGAGCTAGGTGGACGGCCCCCTCTCCTATACGGCATAGATGCATCAGTTGTTTGGCAGCAACTCAGGTCGGTAATGAGATGTTGAGCACCAACGTTGAATGTACATTCTAGTGAACTCCATACAGTACCAATGACCTCTGCATGCAATATCAACCAATATGGACCTGGTCTGCCTCTCGATGGATGTTGCAATGTTATACTGCACATGAGAAATTAGTTTGTGTTAGTAGAAAGAATACAGGATATAACGAAAGGTGAAATATCGTGTGGCCATACTGAATAGTGGATCCGCCCCAGCCAATCTGGATCAAACCCTGAACACACACTAGCTTCATATGATATATGTGCAGATGTAGCCTCAGGCACACGAGCAAGTAGAACGCAAGTACGTGGCATGTACCAGTCAAGATAAGCCTAGTAAGTTGTGGGATCGTACAGCCGGTGCTCGACAACAACATTAGTTTGTCCATGATCCATCCACTCTTGCACCCATTTAGCATTCTTGTTTTGCCAATTTTCAGAATCCGTCCCTTTCCTTGCTTACCTACATAATTTAATGTAATGTACATAATGTTGAAAAGTGAAATTGCAATAAATAATTAAATTATGATAAACATATTGATGTACTTGTGGACCTCCTTTGAAGGATGCCTCTGTCGATATCACTGTCTCCGGGTAGTATGGCTGAACTAACATATCACTGTCTCCGGGTAGTATGGCTCCACTATATGCGAGAAAATAAGATGATGATGTGTCATCCAACAATTGTGCTTCATTGTGCACTACATGGATATGTCGTGCTGTGCAATATCTTATATAAACTCCAATGTACATTGTGTTTATATTATTGAATATAAGCCCGTTTAGGGTTTCGGTGATTAATGACAACGAACAGAGCTAACACATTTATTAGTTTCAGATTAAAACATGATGACTCTATGACAAAAGCAATAGGCTGGGAACCCTCAAACCTCATAAGAGATGGCCGAAGTAAAGATGAAGGCTAAGGTTCTTTTTCCTTCTAGTCTTTTACTGGTCATTAGTGGTAAAGTCGACCGGATTAATCTCTTTAGTTTTAGATTTATTGGTCGTACTATTAAGAGGGGTGTAGCCTGCTTGATCTATCTAATACCTTGAAGCTCAAAAAACATATCATATAGTATAGATGCAAGCTAAAACTTCTCTGCAAAGAAATGGTGGCAACAGTAATAGATTGGTCGACTTAGTAAAACAAGAAAATTGGTTGCGACAGTAAGAATATTGCTTGGACAGTAATAGTCAATGGTGGCAACAACAATAGATTGGTCGACTCAGTAAAACAAGAAAACTGGTTGCGACAGTAAAAATATTGCTTGGACAGTAATAGTCAATGGTTGCAACGGTAATAGATTGGTCGACTAGGTTAACCAAGATTACTGGAAGTAAAAAGACCTAGTCGTGATCGGTTCTGAACAAAGCTAGTCATATCAGTATTGAATCTGGTCGTGGTCGTATCTGACGAGGATTGACACCCGGGTCACTCCTAATAAACTTCTGGTTCAAGACAGGTTCGAACCAGACACGTGTCTGAAGATGCGGACTCAAGCTATTCTGAGAGGCATCACCACAAGGTCGCAAGCTTTACGCGATCAAGTCGCAGCTTTACGCGGTCAGACCGTAAGCCTTGCGCGGTCAGAAGTTCGTGGGCTATACGCGAACTACACATTCGGGATATTACGCGATCAGCCTAATCCCGCGGTCAGAACATCTGCCGATCAGGATACCTGGGATCTATCTATCCGGTTGTCCATACGACAGGATATTCTAGGTATCCCGAAGATTCCTACACGTGGAAAAACAACCGTCAGGAGGTTGACACGTACAGTTATTCATGAATAACACGTGTTTTAACCTGCGTGGAAGTTAAGAGCAGTTTCAAAAACCATATCCAACCATCCGTGCAACCGATTGATGCAGTTTTCTTCACATGGCGCCCTTTCAAGCAGTATAAAAGGATGGCATGACGCATCAATCAGGGGGATCCAAGTTAGCCAAGTCTACGGCACACCTCATACAGCATTTTTAAGTCTTCTTTAGCTTATCTTTGTACACTTTTTACAGGAAAAATCCTCGCCTGTGAGGACTTTTTCCTCCACTTGTAAACCTTTACCATACTTAGTGAAATCCCAACAGGACGTAGGGCTTTTACTCCCACCATCGAGGGCCCGAACCTGTCTAAATTCTCTGTGCTCCTGTTCACCATTGTTCAGCATACCTTCCCGAAGGGTCATCTTGAAAGGTCTCACTATTACAAATTCTGCATAAGTTCGGCTGAGGACTCCGAGTCCAAATCGTCGACAGCTGGCGCCCACCGTGGGGCCTTTCTCAAGGCGTCTTAATTGAAATTCGGAGGTTTGCCGAAACATGGCCGGAGCATATGATTCCGAGAATGATTTCGATCTCGAGGATTATGCTCATATCCCAATGCCTTCTCCAAGTGATCCTGTTCCGATGGAAGAGGTCGAAGGCCAGAATCTTCCCCAGGATGAATCATCTCCCCAAGTCATGATAATCGACCAGGAGGTAACTGGCACAAGGTCAGAACCCGCAGAGATTCTTAATGTGTTAGGTGATGAATCCGGCCCGTCATGCGATCCCGCTGAGGGAAAGTATGATGGTGACCCCGAGGTTAGCCCAGGAAGGTTCGACCCTGATAACCTTCACCGTCTCTTTGATTTCGAGTCTGACTCGGAACAGACCGAGATGTTCTCCCCATCGACAACTTCTCTCCCTAGGCAGTTTGCTGCGTTGTCGGAGGAAACTCCCGATCAACAGGCTGCCAGGGAAGAACAAGATCGCAAACAGAAGGAGGAGCAAGATCTCGAGCAACAAAACAACGAACTACGCAGAACTGCCCTAGAGGCTCTTCAAGATGCGCAGGCTCGTTACGATGCTGCCCCGAGTTCTTCTCGACGGTCGCGTGGTCGTAGACGTGACCAGACTCCTTCCTTACCACCGGAGCATTTCCCAGTGGACGAGAAAACAATAACACCTGGTGCCCCTAGGAGAAGTACCCATGGTCGACTGCGATCTATCGCGGAAGTCATGCGCAATTTTCCTCCTACGGTCACAGATGCGCAGAGACCGGCCTTTTACAGGATCCTGGCGGAAAGACTGGATGAGGTCGCATCCGAGGCGACCCCGACAGCCTCTTCCCGCTCAGTGACACATTCCCATGAACGAGATGGTCCTCATTCGGGCTCTGGCCAACGGAATTACCCGCCGCCTATACCGTCCCGACAGGACAAATATCGGCGAATGCAGGACTCTCGTGCTAGGGATCGAGTTCCCGTTCATTCTCGTTTGGGACCCCGAGTAACCCCGCCATTAAGTGAGTTTGCTCGAAACCTGACCGAAAGTCGCAGGACGGTCCACGGTCCTTACGTTGGTTGCAAAGCTTTCTCGCCTGGCCTACGAGCGGTCGTTTGGCCCGATAAGTTTCGACCAGGGGCCATTGAGAGGTTTGATGGAACTCAGAACCCATCCGAGTTTCTTCAGATCTATATTATTGCCATCCAAGCAGCAGGAGGCGATGACAAGGTCATGGCTAACTACCTGCCAACAGTCCTCGTAGGACCGGCTAGAACCTGGTTGTTCAATCAGCCTGAGGGTTCTATCTACAATTGGGAAATGCTATGCGATGCCATCCTCAGCAATTTCCAAAACTGTTACCAAAAGCCGGGTAAGGAGGACGACTTGCATAGATTGCGGCAAACTTCGACCGAAACGCTTCGGCAGTTTGTCAAGAGGTTTGTCGGGGTAAGAAATACCATCCCGAACATATCTGATGGCTCCGTAATCAGGGCATTTAAGCATGCCGTTCGATACTGGAGATTCACTGAAGACTTGCTCATTCACCCTCCTCGATCGGTGGCCGATCTGTTCGATATGGCTGATCGATACTCCGATGCAGCCGAGGCAGTCGAATGGAACCGAATGGTTGACAAGGGGGACCTACCGCCCCAACCAGGTTTCAAGGACGCCAAGAAAGAAGATTCGAGCAAAAAGCCGGGGTCTTCACTGGGTGGGAAGTCAAAAAAGTCGAAGAGGAACCGCTCTGGACAGTACCGTGAGGTCGCGGTCGCGGAGAAACCACCTTCGACCAAAGGTAATAAGTCTTTTTTTAAAAGTAAAACTGCTTCTGGTGGCCGGGATTCCGACCAGCCAGAAAAATCAACTAATCCGCAGGAGGGCAAAAGGTGGTGTCCACTCCACAATTCCGCAGGCCACGATCTCAAAAACTGCAGAAGTTGGTTGAAACAGCTGGATGATTTCTACCAAGGAGCTGGGCCAATGCCAACCTTACCGCCCAAAGAGCAGGCGTGCGGGGTTAGAGACGTCGATGGAGACGAAGAAATGGCTTACCAGGTACCTCAAAATCATGTTAATGTCATTTTCGGAGGTTCCTCCTCTTTCGTTTCCAAAAGGCAGTTTAAAACTTTTTGCCGAGAGGTTAACCAAACGGAAACATCCCTTGGTGAACCTCAATATCCCCGTTGGTCGAATATGCCTTTGACGTTTGATCGCGCTGACTGTCCTGCGGGGCTAACTCGACCATTGAGGTTACCTCTGGTTATTACCCCAATCATCAGTAACGCGAGGGTCGAAAGGGTCCTGATCGATGGGGGAAGTTCCCTTGATCTTTTATTAGTCAAGGCACTCGACGAGATGCAAATTCCTCGTTCGAAGATCAAGCCCATAATCCATCCGTTTTATGGGATAATCCCAGGCCCCTCCATGATGCCATTGGGACAAGTGGTCCTCCCGGTCACTCTGGGAGAACCAGATAACTTTCGAACAGAATTGGTTACTTTCGATGTAATCGATTGTGATTCAGCTTATAATGCAATCTTTGGCAGGCCGACTCTTGCTAAGTTCATGATGGAAACGCACTATGCTTATCAGTGCGGGAAATTTCCTGGCCCCAAAGGTGTCATTTCGGTCTGAGGAAGTCGCAACGTGGCGCTCACGTGCGACCGGCTATCTTTGGAGATGGTCGATCAACTTCCCCTCCGGGACGCTCAGGTCGCCACTGTCGCCACCGATGCGATCAGGGCTGCTCCTCGACCAGATGAGAAACTCAAACAAGTTCCTTTGTACCCAGATGACCCATCCAAGACAATTCGGGTTGGGTCAGCCCTGGATGACAAATAGGAACTCGACCTCGTTGCTTTCCTCCGGGCTAACGCAGATGTGTTTGCGTGGAAACCGTCCGACATGCCCGGTGTCCCAAGGGAAGTAATTGAGCACAGGTTAGCAATCCGACCTGGACAATGACCAATAAAGCAAAAGCTCAGGCGTTTTGCCACCGACCGACAGGAAGCCATCCGAGAAGAGTTAGACAAACTCTTACAAGCCGGGTTTATCCGCGAAGTGAATCACCCGGACTGGCTCGCCAATCCGGTCATGGTCCGCAAGTCAAATGGCAAGTGGCGCATGTGCGTCGACTATACTAGCCTCAACAGTGCCTGTCCGAAGGACGACTTTCCCCTTCCCCGCATCGACCAGCTGGTTGACTCCACTGCGGGTTGCGAACTGATGAGTTTTCTGGATGCCTACTCGGGATATCATCAAATTAGCATGGCAGAAGACGATGAAGAGAAAACTGCCTTCATCACCCCGTTCGGCACGTACTGCTACGTCAGAATGCCGTTCGGTCTCAAGAACGCTGGTTCCACGTACCAGCGCTTGATGCAAAAGACCTTTCTTTCCCAGATAGGGCGTAATCTCGAAGCATATGTAGACGACTTGGTTGTAAAGAGTACCAGAAGATTGTCTCATTTGGACGATCTTGCTGAAACCTTCTGTAACTTGAATCGCTTTGGAATAAAATTGAACCCGGAGAAATGTTCTTTCGGGGTTTCTTCCGGAAAGCTTCTTGGTTTTCTTGTGTGTTCCAGGGGCATTGAGGTTAATCCTGAGAAAATCAGAGCTATTGAGCAAATGAGGTCGCCCTCGACCATGAAGGATGTTCAACGCCTGGCTGGTCGCATGGCGGCTTTAAGTCGTTTCATATCGCGATTAGGCGAAAGGGGACTACCTTTCTTTAAAGCCTTGCGGAAACATCATAACTTCACGTGGTCAGATGAGGCTGAAAAAGCGTTTCAGGAGGTAAAAACATATCTATCCAGTCCGCCAGTATTGGTGTCTCCTGAAAAGGATGAACCATTGCTTCTGTATTTGGCGGCCACCCCACACGCGGTCAGCGCAGTTCTGATCGCGGAAAGGGAAGGAGTGCACAGACCCGTCTACTATGTGAGCGAAGTACTTCATGGTCCTAAGGAGCGCTACCCTGAGGTCCAGAAGATACTTTACGCGCTACTGATGGCTTCCCGTAAGCTACGACATTACTTTCAAGCACACAAGATCACAGTACCTTCCTCTTTTCCTTTAGGGGATATTGTCCGAAAACCAGAAAAATCTGGTCGAATCGCCAAATGGGCGGTCGAATTCGGTGCCTTTGAGATCCACTTTACCCCTCGCACGGCGGTTAAGTCTCAGGTTTTGGCCGACTTTGTGGTCGAATGGACCAACCCTGAGCCACCCGTGCAGTTGGAAAAGGAACTGGAGTGCCCCGATTATTGGACAATGTACTTTGACGGCTCCCGTAGTTTTCAACACTCGGGGGCTGGAGTGATCTTAGTTACACCTCAGGGCGAACAGCTTAAGTATGTCATTCAACTACACTTTGTTGCAACCAACAATGCAGCAGAGTATGAAGGTCTTCTTGCAGGGCTTCGGGCAGCAAAATTCCTCGGAGTCCGTCGATTAGTGGTGAGGGGGGACTCACAGCTGGTCGTAAACCAGGTAAACAAGGAGTACAGCACCTCCGATGAGACAATGGCTCATTACCTGGGGGAAGTGAGGAGATTGGAAAAACACTTCAATCACTTCGAAGTCCAAAACATCCCGCGAAAGGACAACATTCTCGCAGACCAATTATCCAAAATTGGATCCTCACGCTCATCCGCTCCGGCAGGAGTGTTCATTGAACACTTGGGCCATCCTTCGATCATGACTTCGGTCGATGATGATCCGGCAATAGCCTTCGTTGCCAACCTCGGTCAGGAACAAGATTGGACTCATCCATTGAGGGTCTATCTTGAACATGGGACCCTACCCGAGGACGAAACCAAAAGCGATCGGTTAATTCGAAAGGCGCGTCTGTACAAACTCATAGATGGGGTTATGTACAGAAAGGGTACTCAAGGAGTATTCATGCGCTGCATATCTCAGGAGGAAGGAAAATCCCTCTTGAAAGAAATACATGACGGTGTATGCGGTGCACACGCATCATACCGAACACTGGTCGGAAAAGTTTTTCGACAGGGATTCTACTGGCCTTCGGCACTCGATGATGCCAAGCTTATGGTCAAGATGTGTCCACAGTGTCAGTTTCATGCAAGACAGGTTCATCAACCTGCTTATGCATTGCAAACTATTCCTCTCGCATGGCCTTTCGCGATCTGGGGAATGGACATCGTCGGTCCTATGCCACAAGCGGTCAATGGATACAAGTTTTTGTTCGTAGCCATTGACACGTTCACAAAGTGGATTGAGGCCGAACCAGTACGAAATATTACTGCATCAGCCGCACAAAAGTTCTTTCACAAGAACATTGTGGCACGATTTGGTGTTCCAAACCGTCTCATCACAGACAACGGTTCTCAGTTCGCTAGCGGTCTTTTCCTAGACTACTGTGATCAGATTGGGACTAAGGTGTGCTTTGCTTCCGTGGCACATCCACAAAGCAATGGTGCCGTAGAACGGGCCAATGGGCAAGTATTGCAAGGTATCAAAAAACGTGTTTTTGATCGCCTCAAGACCCGCTCGGGGGCTTGGGCAGACGAGCTCTATACTGTTCTATGGGCACTACGAACTACCTCTAGTCGAGCCACCGGTGAGACACCCTTCCATTTGGTCTATGGAGCCGAGGCTGTGTTGCCTATGGAAGTAAGTATTGGATCTGTTCGCACGAATCAATTCGAACAGGTCAACCAATCCGAACAGCGATCACGA
Organism: Pharus latifolius; assembly: GCA_019359835.1. Taxonomy (NCBI): domain Eukaryota; kingdom Viridiplantae; phylum Streptophyta; class Magnoliopsida; order Poales; family Poaceae; genus Pharus; species Pharus latifolius. The sequence goes on along the minus strand of CM033321.1, from coordinate 94,943,557 downwards.
GATCTCATCCTCCTGGAAGAACGGCGTGATCGCGCCCTGATTAAGTCCGCGGTATACTTGCAGGCTCTACGCAAGTATCACAGTAAAAAGGTGCGACCACGTGATCTCAATGTGGGCGACTTGGTTTTACGAAAAATTCAAGACCAGTCTAACCGCAATAAATTCTCCCCAAAGTGGGAGGGACCATACACTGTCGCCTCAGTACCGCGGCCAGGATCTGCGCGGTTAGCCATGGAGGATGGTCGGATTTTGTCCAATACTTGGAACATCGATCAACTTCGCAAGTTTTACGTGTAAGTATTCCAATCACCTTTTTCCTGTTCAATTAGCATCTTTCCATAAAAAGCATGTCTTGTTTTCATACAATGAGTGTTTTTCTTTAAGCCCAAATTATACAACTTCGACCTGGGGGCTGATCGCTGGCGGTTAGGTTATTACAGCATTTTTCAACCGGATTCGCTGGTCAATCTCATGATCACTTCCAGATAAGTTACTCCTAAATAAGCCGTTTCTCAACGCACATGGGACTATCTGGCTAGTCTTCGGTCATCCGGGTGGCTATCAGTTTGCAATAAGGTTAAAATGTTATTTTAATCTTGATCATTGGTTTGAAGCGCATATCCCTGGTCATCATACTTATGTTTTCCCCTCTGCTTAAAATACTAAGGCTTCAGTATTCACAAAACAGAGGCGGGGGCTAGAGGAATATACTTATAGTATGAAACTTATGATGTGAATATGCACTTTCCTTTGAAAAAATAGTTTTACATACATAGCATTGTAATTACAATTGTTTGGTTACAAAATATAAGGATCATTCGATCCTTAGCTCAGCCAAGAGCTTGTCAACGAAAGGCTTAACTTCTTCAATAACGGCGTCAAGCAGTTCGTCACTCTCGACCTCAACCGGTCCCACCAGTGCGCTCAGATTCGCATTTGGGCCATGGTGAAGTCGAACCCGGCTGAGTACGGCAGAAGCGGCTGATCGGACTCTCGTCCTGATTGTCTCTTCACGTCGCCGTACATCTCCAGGGAGATATTCGAGCAGTGATTCTGCTTGGGTTGTAAGCAGTGATGCCCAATCGCTGACATTTGGGTCGTCCTTCCTCAACTCTACCACATTGGTATTCAAAAGGCTGGCTATGGCCTTCCGTTTTTCGAAGACCAGTAGGCTCAACTCTTTGACCACTTGATTGGTGTGGTCGAGCGAGGACTCGAGAAGCATCTTGTCCTGGCTGAGCTGTTTAATGCGACCTGCTTGCGCTGTACAAAGAAAAGAGGTTATTAACAAGAAACGTCTTTAAGTCTTCTCAAGTTGGGAATCGACTTACCAGTATTCTCAGACTGAAGTCTATTGATTTCAGTCCGTAGTTTCTGAAACTCTGTAACTGAGTTCAGCTTTATCTTGGTTAACTCCTTCTTCAGGAACGTAACCTCTCTGCAGCAAAATCAAGTTAGTCACAATTAAAGCCTACTTATATTAACAGAAGAATGACGATCCTCACTTGCGCAAGCTGTCACGATCTTTTTGAACAGCCGCCATGCTAGCCATTGCAGCATGCGACTGGCTCGTCACCCATGACAAGCCCTGTGACACAAAGCAAGAGAGTCAAGTATGCTCTAAAGGCGATTCAAGCGCCGAAACAGAGGTAATCATACCTTCATAAACTTATTCAAAGCGGCATCATCCATGCTAGCAGGAATCCTTGCTAGCGCGCCTGAAGTGCCTGTGACGGGGACAGTTGATGGGAGTGCCGGCCGGATGCCACCCCCAGAGGCCACTGGTGGTGACCTAGTCCCTGCACTTGTTTCACCTCCCGCGGTCCGGATGACTTCCTGAACCACGGGAGTAGAGCGCTCTTCGTTAGAGGCTCCCTCATTAGCCCTAACTTCAACCTCCCCAGTGGCGGTTAAAGGTGTAGGCGCTGTCTTCTTTTGCCTAACAGGAAGAATGGGTCAGACAGTCTTTATCTAAGATTACTGTCAAGTAAGAGTTCTTACCTTATTTTAAATCCCATTCGTTCCTGGGACTTCTGGGGCAATTCCCCTTGCGAAGGAGAGCCGTCCCCGGTTCTAGCCTTCCTTATGGTAAATAAGACAGCACCCCCCTGCAAATGTCACGTTACAAGCATATTCTTAGGGAACAGGTAAAAACACATAGAAAGATCTTTACCTGGGCCACCGGACTAACTGGTGGGGCTGCATCTGAAGGCCTTGGCGATTCCTGAGTTGCTGGAATCGTCACAACCGGCCTTTGTTCGTCTACCTCCTCCTCTGTCCGTGGAGGAGGATTTTCCTCCCTGGAATCCCCAGTGGACCCAGGGGGAAGCTCTCCTTCCTGTATGTACATTAACTTGTCAAATGCGCAGAAAGAGTCATGGAGGGAATAGTCGAAAAGATCCTTTACCTTAGTCGTCCCTTCGACCAGGGAAGCAGAGATGATTGATCCTGAAACCTCGGGGGCTTCAGGAATTGGAAGGTCACCCGCGACCACAAGATCTTCGGTGGTCGCAGGGTCAGCCACAGCCACCTCTTCGGCAGCTGTGGTTTCTGCAGGGCAGCTTGGAGCATCGCTGGATGGAAGATCCGCCATCTTCCTCCTTCGAAGAATCAGAGGAACATCATCCTCTTCCTCCTCGCTCCCCTCTCCCTGTACGACGAAGAAGTGATTCCATGTCGCGCCTGAAAAAGTAGTAGGAATGCGATATCTTACCGCAGTCTTTCTTGCGGGACAAGGGATGCTTCGTGAAGACCCCTCTCCAGGGTTCAACTTGGTCTTCTTAGAGGCAGGACTCTTTGTCCTGGGTCTCTGAGAGACCTTCTTCACGTTCCTCGACGTCAGCTTCTTCAGAGAGCCGACATTTTCACTTGGGAATGTTGCATCCGCAAACCTCCCTAGGAGCTGTTCTCATTCCAATGGGATTGATTAGTGCTGGACATACATGAAAACTGCAAAACAGAGGCCAAGTGGAAAGTTTACCTTTCGGCGCTCTTGTTTAAGGTCGTCGCCAGCATGAATCAAGCTTTGGGGGCGAGGCGATCCCTTGGGGCCCTCTACCTCGGCGTTGTACGCCCTGAGGAGGTAGTTAGTCCGCCTCTCAATCTCAGCTGAGGGCAGGACTGTTCCCAGATATGAATTAAATTGATACATTTCGAAAATGACATAAAAGGATTTCAATGTCAGAAATAAGTACCTTCGTTATAGTCCAGGGTAGTGTCCGCCATGGACGTGATCTCCCAAGCCGGATGAGCCCTTTCACGTAGGGGGCTCATCCGATTCTTCACAAAGTCTCGGATGACGTCACGTGCCGTCAGCCCTTGTTCGACTAAGTGAAGGATCACCTCGGCATGCTTCATGAACTCCGCGTTCATCGCCGGGAGAGTATCCAACTCACTAGTTTTCTCCGGCCGCGAGTTCTCAAACCACAACCCGCTCTCGGTCGGCGGGGTGCAGTAAAACCATTTCTGGTGCCACCCGTGCACTGAGTCTCGCAGGGGTGGGGAGGGATACTCCTTTTTATCCCTCAGCCGGAAGTAGATGCATCCGGCGGCGTTGGTGCTCTTCGACCACGCCGAAAAGTAAAATCGTCGGAAAAGATCCACGCTGGGATATACTCCGACGAAGGCTTCACAGAGATGCTGAAATACTGCCAGAATCAGCATCGCGTTGGGGTGGAGGTTGATCAGTTCCCACCCGTAATGCTCAAAGATGTCCTTAAGGAACCGACTTTCAGGGAATCGGAACCCGCAACGAAAATACTCCTCAAAAACCACCAACTCGCCTTCTTGGACAGTTGGGGTTTCTTGGTCTTTCTCCGCAGGTCGCCAGTTAATGAGCAGCCGCGGAGAAAGGATCTCCTCCTTCTCAAGCGCCATCAGGCTCTCCTCAGAATGATGAATGGATCTGCTCCAGGACGCCATCTATGGTGTAGAATCAAAGGGGAAGCTGGCGATTTGGGGAAGATGAAAGCTGAAGAAAGTGAGGGTTTTGAGCGGCGGGAATTCTAAGGTTTTTTTCGCGGCTGAGTGGCTTCCTCAAGAAGCTACCTCCTGCTTTTTATAAACCCAAGGCGTCGCATTAATGAGTGAACGGCTCGTTTCAAACATTCCATTAAATGCTTTATTCATTTCCCATAATGGATACTGTCTCTGATGGACCCGATAAAGTACTCAGGCGTCGGATCTAAAACAAAAAGACTTCTTTGTTTTGGGAACTGAAAGTGTAAAAGGACTGAAAAATTTCCAGTACTTTTCAAAGGAAGTTTTTCCTTTTTATACTTTGAACATTTTGTTCGAAAAAATCACGTAACCCAATTTTTTACGTACTGAAGTGTTTCTAATTGGGTTATGGTTTTATCGAAATCATGTTCTAGGCTAAAACTTCGTCTCTAATCGAAGTAATAGTCTAACCGGATGTTCGACTCTGGTCGCAATTCAGTTCAAACCGCGGCCTTAAGTCTGATCGCAGCATCAGGGCAGGTCATGGTGATCTTTTAAAGCGCGATTCTAATCGCAAAACTGAAATTTCCTGTGTATGAATGGTCGCGGACTAAGCTTTTAACCATAAATTCGCACAGAAGGTATGAAGAATGTTCATATGAATAAAAGAAACTTTATTTATTACATTCTTTACATACAAAAGGAATACGGTCGATAAAAGCATCGACTTGTTCCGAGAGAAGTTTACAAAGTTCCCCGAGGGACATATTGTTGTCAGTAGGATCTACACTGACAACCCCCAAGGAACTAGCAACTACTCTAAGTCTATCTATATCGTCCCTAACAACAGACGCACTATTGTCCCTAATCAAGTCAGAGAGTTCTCGCTGTTGCTGAGCGAAGTCCCTCTCTCGACGGAAATGGTGCGCCTCTTCTCGGGATCGATCAAGACATTCTGCTAAACGCAGAATCTTCGAGGCCATCTCCTCGGTCTTCTTCTCCAGGGCATTCTTCTCTTCCAGAAGAGTCTGTCCGGAAGGAAGAGATGGAGCAGCAGAAGGCTGATCGCTGGGGCCTCCTACCTCCTGCATTTTGTAAAAGTTAGTCATATTAACTAAAATTATCAGCAAAAAAGGGAGAAGAATTGTTACCTGTCCCGGTGCATAACCCGTTGATACACCCATCTTGGGAGGAAGATCACCATATGGTGGAAGTGCAACCTTCCCAGAAGAAGATTGCTTCGCCAACCCAATATGGCAATCATCTGGTCGAGGGATAGTCACCGCTTGCCGACCAGGATGTTGATCACCCATAAGGATGGGAGAATCGAATGTGATGGGATCTTTCTCTAAGGATAAAGGCCTAACTTGCCGAGAGGCATGGACGGGGAGGGTCAAAGGAACTGAAGGAAGAAAGAAACTCGCTACGTTCTTCACCTTTGTTCCACTGGAAGATCCTTCGTCAACCTTGGGTTTCTTCCTTAAGGGAGACAGGACTTCATTCGACCCTTGTTCGACAATTTCCCCTTCATCGCTCTCAATCTCGATGATTTCGTGATCTGCCATTGGGAAGAGTAAGTGAAAAGGAAGGAGGCCAGGTAACAAGAAAAAGACTTAGGCGTGAGAGGGAAATTGTAAATCTTTACATGTCCAGGGGTCTGGTATTTATAGCCGCCAGGGCGACGGTTCGCCTCCCGGACACCTCGAGTTTCGTTAAGACATTTACAATTTTACCTCGAGATAAAAATCTCTACGGCGCCATCATTGCCCGTCACGTAATGTCAGAACCTGTCTTGAAAAACCAACCGTTTTCACTTAGTGCGCCACTAAGTGGAGAAGTTAAAGGGCCGGGTTAAAAATCCAATGCACGGTTTTTAAATTCGAAATAAACACGTCTCTCCATTTTCTTCGAATTTGGGGGCTAGCTGACGAGGATTGACACCCGGGTCACTCCTAATAAACTTCTGGTTCAAGACAGGTTCGAACCAGACACGTGTCTGAAGATGCGGTCTCAAGCTATTCTGAGAGGCATCACCACGAGGTCGCAAGCTTTACGCGATCAAGTCGCAGCTTTACGCGGTCAAACCGTAAGCCTTGCGCGGTCAGAAGTTCGTGGGCTATACGCGAACTACACATTCGGGATATTACGCGATCAGCCTAATCCCGCGGTCAGAACATCTGCCGATTAGGATACCTGGGATCTATCTATCCGGTTGTCCATACGACAGGATATTCTAGGTATCCCGAAGATTCCTACACGTGGAAAAACAACCGTCAGGAGGTTGACACGTACAGTTATTCATGAATAACACGTGTTTTAACCTGCGTGGAAGTTAAGAGCAGTTTCAAAAACCATATCCAACCATCCGTGCAACCGATTGATGCAGTTTTCTTCACATGGCGCCCTTTCAAGCAGTATAAAAGGATGGCATGACGCATCAATCAGGGGGATCCAAGTTAGCCAAGTCTACGGCACACCTCATACAGCATTTTTAAGTCTTCTTTAGCTTATCTTTGTACACTTTTTACAGGAAAAATCCTCGCCTGTGAGGACTTTTTCCTCCACTTGTAAACCTTTACCATACTTAGTGAAATCCCAACAGGACGTAGGGCTTTTACTCCCACCATCGAGGGCCCGAACCTGTCTAAATTCTCTGTGCTCCTGTTCACCATTGTTCAGCATACCTTCCCGAAGGGTCATCTTAAAAGGTCTCACTATTACAAATTCTGCATAAGTTCGGCTGAGGACTCCGAGTCTAAATCGTCGACAGTATCAAGACCTAGTTGTGATTGGTTCTGAACAAAGCTGGTCATATCAGTATTGAACCTGGTCGTGGTCGTATCAGCTCAATACTGGTTATGGTCGTATCAAGATCTAGTCGTGATCGATTCTGAACAAAGCTGGTCATATCAGTATTGAATCTGGTCGTGGTCGTATCAGCTCAATACTGGTCATGGTCGTATCAAAACCTAGTCGTGATCGATTCTGAACAAAACTGGTCATATCAGTATTGAACCTGGTCGTGGTCGTATCAGTTCAATACCGGTCGTGGTCAAATTAAGACCTAGTTGTGATAGTATCCAGTCAAAGCTGGTCATGTCAGCACGTAACTTGGTCTGATCGTTTCTGTACAGTACCTGGTCATATTTTACTTAAACAAATTGCAATACATCTGTATAGACCAGCTGTTCACCTGAAATTGCACTAAGCTTCTTTCACAAGCTTGAGTCAAACAGTAACTAACAGGTGGATTTATTGCTCAGCAGCTAGCGTGAGTTTTTGTCTGAAATTTACAAACGGCTAGTTCTTATATGTGAAATTTACTTACTGAAATTGATTTGATCATCATAGGACAGAAATTGTTAATTGTGCTTGTATTTGAAATTGTCAATTGTGTTTAGAAATTTTTAATATCTCCTATTCACACCCCCCCAGTCGACATCCTTCGACCAACACATATAACTCGTGAGTCCACAAGGAGATTGAATTCTCCCTGATATGGCACATACCACTAGTGAAACTATGATACATATCACCTTAGTTAATTCTTAGCCAATGTGTGCCCATGGTTGGTCAGTCAACCCAATTATGGAAGTCAACAGGTATAGCATATGGGTGGATTAGCCGGTCCAAGTGTGGCTGGCCGACGTGAAAATACTTACAAGAACACAGTTGGAGCAGTATTGGTGATGAGGACATCGCGACCACACATCCACATGTTTTAACTCGAGCACATGCACGTCGCCTTGGACAGCAGGTAAATTTTTTTTTGGGAAAATTAATTATTTAATTACAGAACAAATGATATTTCCTAATGATCACTCTTTGCTTTGTTGTTACATGTGAAGGAGTTCTGGAAGAAGTTGTTAATCTAATTCTTAGCCAAGAAAGAATGAACACTTTCCTAGCAACTTCGACCAACGATTCCTTCGACTTCATTGATCAGAAGAACTTTGTGTTCGGTCAGAAAGGCTCAAGGTCACAGCCCATGATCAGGAGCACATGGTCGCAGGCCGAGGATACAAGGTCGCAGCCGACCAGACTTGAGGACCCATGGTCGCAACCTAAGGATCATCCAGTCTGCCGATCAAGCTTGACTGTTCAGCAACTTTAATCAAGCGCCAATTTCAGCATAGATATCCAAGATAGTTGTGCGAGTACTTTTTGAAAATATATTCGAAAGAGCTTTCCAACGCATCAAGAATCATCGAATTCCGATATCGTATGCAACCAGGAGACCCGAAACAATGGCAAGTGCATGAGGGGGACGAGTCCTGTTCGGATCCGTGAACAGTAGCTCGGGATTTTCTTTTTATAGTTTGTTAAGATTCTATTCTGTTTCAAATTCATTTAGAATTCTGGTTTTAAAACCTTCTATCTTTGTAGACACCATCCTCTATAAAAGAGAAGGCATGGTCTTAATTTTAGCCAAACTTCGTTGATATACAAATTATATGCTCGTGTCTTTGCCGACTTGTACAATTCGGAGTCTCAATGTTCAACTCATAATTCAGATTATTGAGTGCTATCCTTCCGTTGTTGCTCTTACTTTTCTTTATTGATTTTCTTGAGTTGTTCTTCGTGAACAGGTCAATCTAGTTTTGCTCGGTTGATAACCAATTGAGGAGTGGTTTAGCGATTGTGAGATTTCTGGTCGCGTGTTTGATCGTGTTTAGCCGTCCCTTTGTCAAGATCACAACTCGCATTTATCCACAAATTTCTCCTACGACGGAAGATCGGGACCAAACTACATGCACGCATCTTAAAGTGAGATGTGTGCATATGAATGGGGCATGTGGATAGTAATGACTCCGATGCGATTCCAACACATGCTTCGAAAAACCCCTTGTAGGTGGCACATAACACTGTCATATCCCAATTATATTGTAGCATATCTCCAAGCTAGACATTGACTAGACTCTACCAATGGAATAAACCATGTGCATGCTGTATCTCTATGTGTAGAAGGGAACAAAACGTACTGCATTATAACCAGCAAGTACGCGAACAGAAGTTGCCATGCAACATCATCCACAACATTAGGTGGGTACTCGCGGTATTGCATCAAAAATATGTGAGGCACACCATGATTGGATACTGGGATCTCATTAGCCTGTTGCTCAATATTGAACCTCATATGCATCTATGCGTGCCAATCTGCAGAGGTTGGTGGAGGAACAATGGGCTATCCCATGGTAGATAGGTTAAGGAGCATACTCATATCCTGCAACATAGTTGTCATCTCTCCCCATCGAAAATGGAATGTATGCCTCTCAGGGTGCCATCAACCTACTAAAGCGAGGATCAACAACTTATTTAGTGTGAGGTAATGACCGGTCTGTAACATATGAGCTAAAGGAAATAAATCTACATCCCTAATGTCGCACCCCCGCCTTGGGAACAACGACTACTCCCGTGGAGATCTAGCTCACTGCAGTTGATCCCATACATGCATACCATTGACTTCCCAAGATAAGTCAAGCATAAGAGTATATTACATTGCAACAGAGTAACTTACAAAAATATTTAAGCAGTGTGGCCTGCTGGCCTTAATACAACATAAAGAGATTACAATGCCTTCGCAGCATAGAACGTTTAGCAAAAATACAACTACACAGCGGAAATTAGGTGAACCCCCCACAGCAAGAAGTTGACGGCAGAACAACACACATCAGGGCTCTGGCGGAACTAGCTCTACTCCTTCTGATTCCATGAAGTTCTCCACGCCTTCGTCTTGATCATGAAACGCTCCATCTACTAGATTGAAGGTTGCAAGGGTGAGTACTTACGTACTCAACAAGTCATAGGTAAGAGTAGATACATATAGTGGTGATGATATGAACCTATGCTAATAAAGAAGTATGGATGGTTGTAAAATAGTCTTTTCCTTTATATCTCATCTCATTGAAGTATTTTTCATAGCATAACATTACTATCCATGTTCACTATTTATAGCACTATCGCGACACGTCGACACACGACAGCCTACGGTAACACCCCTTATCATGACAACACATGTCATTTGGGTAATCTTGACCTATCAAATTTTATTTAGAAAATATACTTGTGCCACACCCCGTGGATTTAATCCACCGCAGCAGACTCTTATAAACCTGGGAACTCGGAGTATTCGAATACGTTTTTAACTCTGCATAGAGGTACCAATTTACCCGCAAGATATTCCACTTTTATGCCCATCCTATCAAGATGATTAGACCCTTCCTCATTGCACAGTGTGAGTGGCAAGGTGGAGATAACAAGAACTTTTGTTATGTTTCACTCACAATTCACCCCTGACCCTGTGGTTTTCACGCAAACCACAGTTGCGGAGGGCTATACCCCCACCCCATACTGCATCTTCCCATTATTGGGTCAGCGTGCATCATCACATCCAGTGATATGTGTAGGAGCCGCACTCTGTGCCAATCGTGCATCACTTTCCATCTCATACAGGGGTTTCATATGCGATCCACATACTTACTTGTTCAGACCTGTCCTATACCATGCTTGCGGTTAGCACGTTTTTCATACCACTAGACGCACAACACAAGATTCTAGTCCTTATATGCCAGTGACCAGACCATCCAGAACCACGCACATCCAGTGCCACCACCATTCCATACCAAATTCTGATCACGGCTAGGGGTTTTATTTCATGAATATACATAAATACACATATAATAGTTCATGGCTCAATACTTGATCATTTCCCATTTCTCAGGCATCCAGCTTATTACTGCCATTTCATATCATAACTCAATCATTCTTTCACATGCAATACTAATTATATTCAAGGTTATATTATAGCAACTCTTAAAATATAGATTCAAGATGTTCAAGAATATGACCTGTCTTCCGCGTTGTAAAAATCAGCAGTTGTTGTCAAGTCAACAGTGAAGTCCTCGAACTCAGCTTCTCGATCTGCTCGGCGACAAACAAACACACAATGATTACTAATTATATTAAAATGTTTTATGATCTACATGCAGATATGCTTTAAAAAGAATAACTGAACAATGCTGAAGATGATTGAGACTACAAGCTGAACTGAGTCGAGATTATAGGGTTTCAAGGAATCTAGGCTAAGATTAAGTATTGGAGGTTACTAGGGTTTCAAGACATCAAAATCGACATAGGGTACACGGCTGGTTTGATAAAAAAACAGCGAATATCAGCAAATCGACATTCGGTTCAAGGCCTGACATGGCTTTGGTTGACTTTAGAGTGCTTTTCTCAGGATAGGGTAGTGGAAGAAAATGTAGAACATGACTCTACAAGTTTAGTGGATTAGGTGGAATTCAATTTGCACAACCATAAGTGATTGAATTGGCCCAATGCCTTCAGCTGACATGGGCTGACATAGGCTGACAATGTCCAAAAATGACATTGACATGATTTAGGAGATTTCCAGTGAACAAAACAGATTTGGATCAAGGCATTAGGTGCAAAATTGATCAAGGCATCTGTTTGACAATAGGCTTTTCACAGAAAAGTCCAGAAGTTCAAAGAATTAGCAAAAATACCCCTGGACACAGTGAACTGAATGCCAGCGCACTGCCAAGAACTAGGGCTCAAGCAATTGATCAATTTACTCATGCACTACTTCGCCAACTATGTCAAATGGGTAGGTGAGGTCAAGGCGAAGCTGCTGGAGAAGTGAATTGAACAACGGAGGCGAAACGACGGCGAACGACAACGTCGAAGTCGTCGGCCTTGAAGAACAGAAGTGGGCTACGGTGACAGCGAGCTACAGATGAAGAAACCTAAAATTGATCGGGGGCTTTTGCTCTTGAGGTAGAGCTGATGGTGCTGGAGCGAGGAATCTGGTTGCAATTGAGGTTTGGAGCTCGTCGGTGTTGGCATCGGAGTTGAAAACGACGGCAAACGAGACAAAGATGATCTAGGGCAATGCAGATCAAATGGGCTCGGCTACACCATCTACAGGATACAAGAAATGATTTGGTGCAGTTGGTTTGGTCAGAGGTGATGTGGAACTCGCCGGCGACATGAGGCGTTCACGGCGGTGCGCGAAAATTGGAAATGCCTCAATTCGAGCTCAAATTTAAAATCCAAATGCATAGGCTTGCTAAGAAGGTTCCACTGATCATATAATTCTACTAATAGAAGGATTAATTTGGGCTAAATCGCATAGTATTGCCGGAACAGGGAAAATTAGAATCCTGGCGATCACCAGCGTTAGGGTCCACCGGACCTCAATTAAATGCTACAGCACTATGAGGTGATCAAGAGAGACTTACTGGCTGAATCAATTTGGAGAATGGTGCAGCAGATCGAGCTGGCACTGTGCTCCTCCTCGGCGGCTCGTCGGAGAAGAAGAAGAAGTGAGGGAATTCTGGCACTTAGCCGATTTTCTAGTGAAGTGGAGTTTGTACAGGGCGAAGGGATGCTTAAATAGTAGAAGGTGGGAGCTCTCGAGACTTGGAGCGACAAGGAGAGACGTTGAATCGACCGACAAGGAGAGACGTCGAAAACAAGGATTGGGCCTGAATGCAATTCCTGAACTTTGGCTTTGGATTGATCTGTAAATTCTGAGATTTTGAGGATTAGGGCTGATTTGAACTTCATAAATCTTATGAACTTTGTTCAACAAATGATTTGAGAGAAGATCTGATAAAATCTGGAAACTTTTGATCAAATTTGCACTGAAGTGAAAACAGGGTAATTTAAGGTGTTAGGATCTGGGTTTTGTCGAAACTGGAATTCTGAGACTTAGGGTGATATTTTGATATCCTCACAGAAGAAGATTTTGAGATTTTAGAGCTTAGGATAAAATAAATCTGAGCTGATTTTGTTGATCTTGAAGAGGCATATGCATGCATGATTTTTTATGAAAAGAATTTTCACCCAAACCCAGAGTGTTACACCTAAAGATGGGGATGTCTCTCTAATGAAGATGTCAGTACTCTATGGGACCCCTCATTATAAGTGGCTTGATGTCTCATCCCTATGATAGCATACGTCCACGATGTACATAATTATATCTATTAGTAAGCAGTTTTGGAAATTGTATATCCTCACCAATCATATCTCCAAAAACTCATAATCGTTAGTATAAAATAAAGAAATTACATGAAATAATAACATCAGGTATGCCATCAAGAAATAACATGCACGAATAACATCAATAAAGATCTTCAATACAGTTTATTTATGTTTTTATGCTTCTTTAGTTCGGTTATTTTACTTATTATAATTTTTTTAAAAATAAAGCATAAATAAAATCTAAGGTCGTTAAGAAAATGAATAAATTTTCAAAAAAAAACCTACACAGTTTAACTTTAAAAATTAACCTAACCACAAAAAGTGTTGATACATATAAATAAAACCTATGATCATTAAGTAAATCATCTACATCATTAATTAGCTATATACATTATTAATCACAAACAAACGTTGCTTTCTCTAATTAAGAATGCAAAGTCAGTTTTTTTTAAGAAAAATAATTGTAAGCTAGATAATTGGTGTCAGCTCTGAGCTCTATTTTGGGGGAAAAAATTCTTAACTAAATCTACTTGAGTGAGAACTCAAAGTTGTGCTCTCTCACACAAGAAGAAATATTATTTAAGGATTGAACTATCACATGCTTTTCCAAGTCACAAAGGAGCTAAAGGAAAAAGGAAAAACCTTGCTTTTTCCCGGACAAAGGCGAACTTATCAAGAGGAAAAGTTAGTAGCTTCGGACAAGATGAGATCCGGTGAGCCGGCCATGAGCAATAGCATCTATATATTCTGCAATATTGGGGCTAAATGAGGAGAGTGCAGTAGTGGGTGAAATTTCTTCAAAGTCACCGGGATCTGTTTTCTTACATTCCTTATGTTTGTGCAACGTGGTGACATCATGACTAGACAACCGATAAAGTTAGCACAAATCATTCAATAATAATTTCAATATGAACTACTACAAAAATAAAAAATAAATTCTGACATGAATAAAAATGTTTCACAAACCATTAGTTCTCTGAAGGAGACAACAGACTAAGCATGTTTCTCTCAATGACACCTCATAAGTTTTTCTGTTTCTTTTTTCTTCATTGATTACCACAAATAGAAGAACTTAGATTACCAAATGAAGCACATCTCCCTATCAGAAATACACGTGACTTGCTAATTATCGCCACGTTGGATTTCATCGATCTTGTGGGTCACCGGGTCTCATTGAATGTTTGCACTTAAGTGCCTTGTTTATAGATTCAACACTACAAATAATGTCTTACTGAAATTTATTTATGTATAGAGGACTCCGCTAACAATAAATCATAGATATAGAACAAACTAGCAATGTTTTAAAATAGCTTTTGGGTGCGTGTTTTGGGTTGAAAGCCACAACAGATAGTGGAAAGAAAGGTTACCACCAGCTTGGCTTATCCCGCTGATCCTATCAAAAAGTTAATACTTTTGTGGAAATTCTTGCCCAGCCACCGGCATCCAAGGTTAACATATCACCTTTTCACCCTTGAAATTTGCTATATTTTTTTTCTTTACTTGCTAAAAATATAGAAAATTTATGTTGTCTTAATTTGTCTATAGAGTAAGAGCTGAGAAAGCAAAATTTTCATTTATATATGAGATGTAATTGTAGATAAAAAAATAGATAATGATTGGTATATTTTTGGTTATCAGTAAAAGGACGCAATTGAATGTGAAAAGAAACTAGAAGCAAAGTTAAAAGGAAAAAAGGCTGAATAGGAAACATTAAATTTGCCCGTTCGTTCCGCAGGTGTATTGATTGTTGGCGAGGACAGTAAAATGAGTGATCACAAAAGGGATTTTGCAAGCTAAAAGACAAGTTACTTAAACCAATTATCTCATGCTTAGTGGAGAGGGATGCCGAAGGCACTACTTAAATCCATGGCCCCACCAATCTTCTCATGCTCATCATGCAGTCTTAATTTAACTTCCTTTTCAGAATCATTCAATCGTCTCGATCCAACGGTGACATTTAACTGGGTCTCACACCCCATACTACTTTCATATAAGTTGCTTCAATGTCATGCATGCTCTTCTTTTAAACATCCTGGGTGTATCTATTGATCATGTGCATCTGATGCTCTCAAATATCATCAACTTTTCCAAGACGTGGATGTAGCCTTATCTAGGAGGCAGGATTCATGGAATAAAACTTAACATTCACTCCGCTACATATTCCAAAATTCTTTCTTTCTTTCTTATCATGTCTATTCATGGATCTAATCTTCCTTTTCTTCTGTTGGCTGCTCCCCTAGCTACTAGGATTTCAGCTAATCATACGAATAACAGAAGAATCGATCAAGGTTTTAATCGCCGACTATATAGCTAGTTCGATTTGTTTTCTATGCATCCTAGCTACTACTTGCTAGTATTAATTTCATAACTGTGAGACAAATCCGAAGATTCCAAAGTGCAAAGTTTTGCTAGGATTTTTTATGCAATCGTGTCATCCACTTCTAACATGACTTTACTTTTCCAAACTCCTTTTTTTTTTTTATCGATATGAAAGCATGAAAGAACAGCTAGCTGCCCCAACATTTCTTGTACGAATTTATCACAATAAAACGTAGTAATACTTCTGGCAAACTAGTACCAGTAAATACCAACATTAAACTAACTAGGTCTATTTTTCTTGCTACTATCTCTGCTTGCAAAGAGTATGACATCCTAGATCTCGCTGGATAAGAGATTAATTTGTTGTTGTTGCTCCAAATGATTTTCTATTTATTCCATGAGTAGGAAATCTATTAAATCTGTCTAGTTCTTAATTTCCTATTCCACGTGTACTTCTTCGGGCAGGTGATCTGTAAAACCCCGAACTAGGGGTCTGAGAGATTTTAACATCTCCTAAATACGTTTGAGTCATACTCGTACGCATTCTGATACAGAGTGGAAACACAGATACATTGGCACAGCGAATAAACAAACTCTTTATTCAAAACTTAAAATCATCTTACAAAAATTATTGAAATAAAATTTCTCAAACTAAACTTCGATACTCTTCAAATTAAGCATCATCTGAGAATAGATCCCCTCCTTCGTGGTCTTTAAAACTATCATCGTCTGATCCCGCCACTTGGTATGGTTCTGAAGTTTCTGCATTTATTACCGTGCAACTATAGCTGCGAGTCTTTAAGACTCAGCAAGATAAGATATATTTAGTTACTTATAATTATGCACACGAAACAACTCATGAACAATCAATACAACAAAAGATTAGGTTTGCATCACTAAAGATGCACATGAATTTTGTAAAATAGTTAAATAATATAAAAAACCAACTTTTAACAGTTTGAAACTTCTATTGGTGAGACTATCGTACTTGTTGGCGAATATTCACACTTAGTTTACTCTGCAGACATGTTCCATACCACAGCATCCCTTAGCCACAACAGTCAACGCCATACGTGCCCTTCTGCGTTTCTTTTAACGCATGGCTGACTCTAAGGAAACAAAGTATTTAGCCGTATAGGGGAATATAGAGCCCGCCAGGACATGTGCGCACACATTGACTATGCACAAGCCGTTGTTGTGAACCGCAGCCCCACTACTTCAACTTCCACACAACTACCAGAGAATCATGAGGGTTACATTTCGTCTAGGGTTACTGAACTCAGTCCGCCCCATCCCAAAACTATGGCGATTAAGAACAAGCATTGGACACTCACCAAGTTATTATTAACTTAAACAGTTTAATATCCTTCTATGACAACAACGACCACAGATCAACTTGTAACAATAGATCTCAACCACAAATCTCCACAACAGATCTTGACCACAGATCCACACCACTACTCATGTAAATGCCATTAAATCAATCTATACATGCTTTCAATTGTTTTTCATCAAAAAACATGCAATTTCAATGTATAAAATAATAATAGATTATAATCAAAATAAATAATGCATAATAGGTAAAATATGCATCAAGGGTGGTATGCATAGATTGCCTTGATTGGTTATTGAATTCAGAAATTGTTCCTCAAAAACTGCTCCGGCGTCCAGTAACAGATCTGATGATTTTAGACGAAAAACAAATAAATAACTACTAAATAATTAAATAAAAATTACGCAAGGCTTCAATCTAAAGTTTCAAGACTTACTAGAAATCTAATATTCATATCTATGCCTCAATCTACAGATCTAAAGCTTAGAAACTAATAAGAAACCACTTCAGAGACTAAATTGCAAATAAAATAATTACAAAAGATCTCTGGGCTTTAAAACTAATCTAACCCTCATCTTCCTCAAGAAAGTAAAACACAATACACACTTTCAGGAAGGAGAAGAGGTGGTGGATGACTGCTTCTCTTCCTCTCACCAGGTTCATCCTGAATTTCTTGTGTTCTTAATGGTTGAAATCTGTCTTATTTATAGTCTCATGGGATCAACCTTTTCAAATCACATTCCAATTCTTAGTTTTCATATAAATATGATCACTTTCCTTTCTTCAAAAATCCCTTCATTTCTTCCAAATTTGAATCCCATTCCAAATTTGTTCTTTCATAATTTTTGAGGCATCACAGTCTTCCCTCCTTTAAGAAATTTCGTCCTCGAAATTATTATTTTCCTCAAACAAGAAAGGATAGCTCTGACGAAGGTCTTCCTCTTTCTCCCAAGTAGGCTCTCACTCTGTATGACGTTTCCATAATACTTTGTAGAATCGAATTTCTCGTTTCCTCATTTGACAGCTCTGCACCTCTAGTATTCGTTCAGGCTGTTCCTCGTAGGTCATATCTTATCTAATCTCAATTTCTGGAAGGGACACAATCTAGGATGGTTCTTGGATACACTTCTTCAATTTCGAGACATGAAACATATTGTGCACTCGAGATAGAGATCTTGGCAACTCTAGCTCATATGCAACTGATCCTCTTTGTTTGAGAACTGGGTATGGTCCGACATAATGAGGACTCAATTTTCCGCGTATACCAAATCTTCGAATTCCTCGAGATGGAGATACTTTCAGATACACAAGGTCTCCTATGTTAAAAGCTAGTTCTCTCCTCCGCTTGTCCTGGTAACTCTTCTGTCGACTCTGAGCTGTCTTCAACTTTTCTCTAATAAGTCTCACCTTTTGTTCCGTTTCTTGTACCAACTCTGGTCCTAATACAGTCGTTCTCCAACTTCATCCCAACATATTGGTGATCGACATTTCCTCCCATCGAGTGCTTCAAAAGGTGCCATTTGAATGCTGACTTGATAGCTATTGTTGTATGCGAATTCAACTAAAGCTAGACTTTTCTCCCAAGATAGACCAAAGTCTAATATATAGGCTCGAAGCATATCTTCTAAGATTTGATTTATTTGCTCCGTTTGTCCATCTGTCTGCGGATGCTAGGCACTACTAAAATCCAGTTAAGTACCCAAAACTTTATGCAAACTCCTCCAGAATTGGGATACAAACTATGTTCCTCTATCCGACACTATGCGTTTGAGTACACCATGTAAAGCCACAATGTGATACACATATAGTTCTGCCAATTTGGGCACTGAAGTATCTATTTTGATTGGTATGAAGTGTGCTACTTTGGTCAATCTATCCACAATTACCCATACAACATTATTTCCTTCTTTGCTTCGTGGTAACCCTATGATGAAGTCCATGCCTATCTCATCCCATTTCCATTCTGGTATGCCAAGCAGTTGTAACAATCCTACAGGTCTATGGTGCTCTGCCTTAACTTTTTGACATGTGTCACATCTTGCCACAAACTGGGCTATCTCCCTCTTCATATTATCCCACCAAAAATTTTCTCTTAAGTCTCTATACATCTTGGTACCTCTTGGGTGAAGAGTGTACTTGGTTTGATGTGCCTCTTCCATGATTCGTCTTTTGATTTCCAAATCATTTGGTACACACATCCGTCTACGAAACCAAAGTGTTCCATCATTCTTTTCCCAGAATTCTGGCTGTCTTCCTCCTTCATGTTTTTCCGCCTTTCTAATAGCTTTCCATCTTCCAGCTATTTCTCTCGGATCTAATTGTAGAGGGTTGGTTGTAGCTACATTACCATCATTCTTCCTTCTGTCTCTTGAGTTTCCAGCTCAATACTCATTCTCTCCAAATCCTTCAACTGATGTATCGCATACTCGACGTTCTGACCAATCTTTCCTGGATGGTAATTGATAGTCAAATCATAATCCTTTATCAATTCCAACCATCTCCTTTGTCGTAGATTTAACTCGTTTTGAGTAAAGATGTACTTCAAACTCTTATGGTCCATATATATCTCACACTTTTCTCCATATATGTAATGCCTCCACAGCTTCAGTGCAAAGACCACTGCAGCTAATTCCAAATCATGGGTAGGATATTTTAACTCATGTGTCTTTAGCTGACAAGAGGCATAAGCAATCACCTTCCCGTTTTGCATAAGGACACATCCTAAACCCATCCTTGAGGCATCACAATAAACTATATAACCTTTTCCATTTTCTGGCACGGTAAGTACTGGGGCAATAGTCAACTTTAACTTCAGTTCTTGAACTCCCCTCACATTGAGGTGTCCATTCAAATGTCACATCTTTTCATAGGAGTTGGGTCAACGGAGTTGCAACCTTAGAAAACCCTTCGATAAAGCGATGATAATATCCTGCTAGTCCCAAGAAACTCCTTACTTCACTCACCGTCTTCGGTTGTTGCCATTCCACTACTACTGCTACTTTGGTAGGGTCCACTGATATCCCTTCTCTAGACACAATATGTCCTAAAAAGGTAACTTGATCCAACCAAAACTCGCACTTCTTCATCTTTGCATACAACTTATGTTCTTGCAAGGTTTGCAAAACCAACCGTAGATGTTCCTCATGTTCTTCTTTATTCTTCGAGTATATTAGGATGTCATCAATAAATACTATGATAAACCTATCAAATACTACATAAACACTTTGTTCATCAAGTTCATAAACACCATCGGGGCATTGGTGAGTCCGAACGGCATTACTACAAACTCAAATTGTCTATATCGAGTCAAAAAAGCAGTTTTAAGTACGTATGTCCTCTGCTTTGACTCTCAACTGGTGATATCCCTACTGTAAATCAATCTTGGAGAACACACTAACTCCTTTTAATTGGTCAAATAGATCATCGATCCTTGGAAGTGGGTACTTATTCTTGATGGTCGCACTATTCAATGCTCGATGATCAATACACACTCCCATCTTTCTTCTTAACGAATAAGGTCGGTGCACCCCAGGGTGATGCACTAGGCCTGATGTATCCTTTCTTCTAGAAGTCATCTAACTGCTTCCTCAATTCTTCTGACTCTCTTGCTGGTACACGGTATGGCTGCTTGGTAATGGGTGCTATCCCAGGTTTCAAATCAATAGTAAATTCTATCTCTCTTTTCGGTGGCAAACTGGTTATTTCCTCAGGAAAACATCTGGGTAGTCACACACTACTAGAATTTTCTTCACTTCCTTGGGTGCTATGGCTGCTAAGATTGGCTTAAGAGTTTTACTCTCCTATTGGGTTCCCTGAATTACAAGGGGTTCTCGTCCGGTCACAGCTAGGGTTACTCTTTTGCTAACACAGTTGATGTCAGCACCATGGGCTGCTAGCCAATCCATTCCCAGTACTACTGAAATATCACTGAGTAGGATCATGATTAGGTTTGCCCTAAATTGGTAGTCCAAGATTGAAAAAGGACAATCTCTACATATGTACTAGCACAATTCAACTTTCTGTGAGACACTTATACTTAAGGGTTTCTATAGGGGTTCAATAGGCAACTTATGCTTCTTCACAAAATCTTTGGAAATGAAAGAATGAGTTACACCAGAATCAAACAATGCTAAAGTAGTAATTCTAAAGATGAGAATTTTACCGATTATCACATCATTGGCAGCCTCAGCTTCTCCTAGGGTCACATGGTACATCCGTCCCTGATTCATCTCTTGTGGCTTACCTCGACCTCTAGGTGGTACAGTAGTTCGTGTTTGTTGCGGATAGCCTACTTTAGATGGGGCTGGTAGAGCCAATTGCGATGTAAGCTTTATTCTTCCTGTTTTTGGACAATTTGCCTTCAGATGTCCAAATTCTCCACACCCATAGCATCGGCCTCTTCCATTAGGGAAATCTCGAGTCATATGGTCCCCTTGACAGAAGAAACACTTAGTAGTGAGCGGTGTAGCTAGAGCTGGGGTGTTAGTCTGACGGAAAGACTGGATAGCCATGGGTCTAGGGTTAGGGATCTCCAGATGTTGAGCTATCCTAGTTGTCCCTTTTACTACAGTCCTCGGGTCATAACAAGCTCTCTTCCTATTATCTTCTTCTAGAAACTGTCTCTCATGTTCCATTCCAATCACCCTATCCACAAGATCCTAAAATTCATGTAGTTTGAAGGGTTTGATTTGTATCCTCAATATAGGTCGTAGTCCATTCTGAAACCTTTCAATCCGCTTCTTTTTAGTATCCACATCTTCAGGAGCATAACGCGATAGTGAATTAAATTGGTGCAAGTAGTCTAGCACTGTTCCACTACCTTGCTCAAGTCTCCTAAATCCTGCCTTCTTCTTTTCTATAACACTTCATGGAATATGAGTGCGGCCGAATTTTTCCTTGAATTCCTCCCAAGTCAAGTTCTGGCCTTCCGGCGACGTTCGCCGAAAATTTATCCACCAAACAGCTGCATGCCCAGTGAGTCGATGAGATGCATAAAGTACTTTTTCTGTATCACTGTATTTTCTAGCTTCCATTCAATGTCAATCAACCAATCATGCGCATCCAACAGATCAGATGAGGTTGCGTATGTTGGAGGGTTGGTCCGCTTAAACTCAGACAACTTCCCAGTTGGACAGGGGATTTGCTGCGGTATTGCTGGGTTGTTCAACAACCTTTGGATGAGTGCATTTTGATTTTCAATCATTCTCAAAATCACACCATTAAACATAGTAGGGTCACTGAGATTGACAGGTGGCACTACTGGTAATACGTTATTGCTTCGCCCATTACTCCTATCAGTATCTGAACCAGAGTTTCCTCCAAGGTGGCTCATCTGTACCATTCACAATTTTAATTAAAACATACAATTAATTTATTCCAATATCAAAGAACCTTTAACATCTTAACTCAACTGCTGAAAATTGACAACTCGAAATCATTATTCTTGTGAACAGCTCAAACTGAACTTAAAAACACTAAGGATTCAAAGGACTCCAACTAAAACTAAGGACTTGAATAAACTCTAATTGGAACTATCTTCCATAGATTCCCTTTCCTCCAGATCTTCTTCTTATGAATCCTCTTCCTTTTCTAAATTCTCCTTCTCTTGAGATGGCTAACTTCATGGTACTGGTAAAGTAATGTCCATACTATTACAAAATGTAGACTGGTTCTAATAGGCCTTACGGATGCGAAGGATTTCCCACAAGATCAACTGGGCTCCTAATAGGTCTCCTCGAGGTGGTCCTAAATTGGCTATTACTAACAACATAGATATAAAACAAAATTAGCTAACGGCCTAGAAAATAAGCTTTTGAATTTTTTTAAAAAGATATTTTGCACACTTTCAACGAAAATTCGAAGAATGCATTTTATTAATAGTAAGGTAACATAGAGCCCTTTTACTCAAATGAAATACCTTCATACTTATATATTTCTAAAGGAAATTAATTAAAAAAATTTTAAATAAGAGAACTATATTTAATTTCCTTTGGCAGTAACCTTGTGAAAGGGATCTAGGATATCGACTAGAGGGGGTGAATAGGCGATTTTAACAAATTATCAATAAGACAAACAATTGGTAGTAAATGAGAGCAATTTAAATAACACAAGATGAACAATGAACAATTGCAACACAAGGATATATCCCGTGGTCTCGGTGATTTGCCGATCACCCCTAATCCACGTTGAGGCAAACTCAAATCTCTAACCGCTCCTCTATCTAGTCAACCTTCTCTCGAGAAGTGACCTAGATCTTGAGCCGGACTAGTGTGATGAGTTATCCAAACCTCAATTTCACTAAGGATGCACTTTACCGCTCCGGCAAGGCATGCTCAACCCTTTCACAAGACGCTTTGAGGCTTCTTCACAATCTTCCTTGAAGAGCTCTCCAAAACATTTCTCCTAGCCGTCTAGGAGCCGGCAAACTCCAAGAGTAACAAGCCGGTGATGATCACTTAGCCTTCTTCTAGTGCCACAAGATTGATTTAATGATCTAAATGCAATGCACTAGAAGATCTCAATTGCACACTCTCACAACTTCGAGAATTTGAACCCTAGAATGTATGAAATGTGCTAAACCTCTCAAGGATGATGACAATGCTCAAATTATGCCAAGTGTTGTGAACAGGGCCGTGCATGGGAGTATATATACCCCCACAATAAATATAGCCGTTACAAGCCATTGGGAGAAAAAGATCACCTGGCGGTCAGACCGCAGGTATAAGCTCGGTCAGACCGCCGCAATTGCAACGGCATTAAACAGGCGCAATAAATGCTCAACTGCCCTTGTCAGGCACATACACGGTCAGACCGGAGCCTATTTCGGTCAGACTGTGAAACTGTCCAGAGACAACATAGTTTCTGAACACCTTATACGGTCAGGCCAAAAAATACGGACAGACCGGCCATACGGTCAGACCGTAGTACAAAAACACGGTCAGACCGATTTCTCGGTCAAACCGGTCTAATAAAATGGTCAGACCGTCAAAGCTCAAAAACAACAGAAGGATAGGTCATGAAGTTCCAGGAGACTGACCGAGATTTTAACTACGGACAGACCGACCTTATAAAGGTACATACTATGCTAAGACATAATGTCGGTCAATCCGAGATCCTATTCGGTCAGTCCGTGAATTCGGTCAGACCGGTTCAACATACGGTCAGACCGACTGAGACAGTGCTGAGCAGTATTGAGCTGAAACAAGCATTTTCAAAGTATGTGATCTTCTAGTATGCAATGCAAGTTGATTTTATGATTTGTGGCACATAGATGAAGTATTTTGTGATACACCACATGCTCCTCTTACTAGTACGGCAATTGTCCTAAAATCCGGTCAAAATTCTTCTCTAAACACCTTAGACCGGTAAAAATGGAAAAGGCCTTATTTCGTACCTTTGCCCTTTTGATCAATGCACTTTCTTCATCATGAGGCTCTTTCTTCGCCTTTCATTAACCTGTCTTTTAAGTTTCTTCTTAACACAACTAGGCAGGTAACGTTAGTATAGCATTTGTAGTTGTCATTAAATACTAAAACACTCTTTAGGGGCCTAGAAGCTACACCTTGGCCAGGAAAGACTGCAACTGTTTTTGCTCACACTATGAAGGGAAACATTCCGCTTAGCAGGACTTATTAAAAGAAACCTTATAATGTGTTTTTCCCTTAGACACCAAAATTTATAATTTCTTGTTGCGAAGTATAATTCCCATATATTTTTTAGAGAAAGCAAAATATATATTTTCTTTTGGGTCCGAGGACCATACTCTAATACCATAACTGTAACGCCCCGAATTAGGGGTCTAGGAGATTTTAACATCTCCTGAACACGCTTGAGTCATACTCATACGCATTCTGATACAGATTGAAACACAGATGCATTGGCACAGTGGATAAAGAAACTCTTTATTCAAAACTTAAAATCATCTTACAAAAATTATTAAAATAAAATTAAAGAAATAAAATTCTTAAACTAAACGTCGATACTCTTCAAAGTAAGCATCCTCCGAGAATAGATCCCCTCCTTCTTGGTCTTTAAAACTATCATCGTCTGGTCCCACCACTTGGTATGATTTTGAAGCTTCTGCATACACCACCGTGCAACTATAGCTGTAAGTCTTTGAGACTCAGCAAGATAAGATATATTTACTTACTTATAATTATGCACGTGGAACAACTCATGAACAATCAATACAACAAAAGATCAGGTTTCCATCACTAAAAATGCACATGAATTTTTAAAACAATAAAATAATATAAAAAACCAACTTTTAACAGTTTGAAACTTCTATTGGTGAGAGTATCGTACTTGTTGGCGAATATTCACACTTAGTTTATTCTGCAGAGATGTTCCATACCACAACATCCCTTAACCACAACAGTCGATGCCATACGAGCCCTTTTGCGTTTCTTTTAATGCATGACTGGCACTAAGGAAACAAAGTATTTAGCTATATAGGGGAATATAGGGCCCGCCCGGACATGTGCGCACACACTGACTACGCACAAACCGTTGTAGTGAACCGTAGCCCCACTACTTCAACTTCCACCAAAACTAACAGAGAACCATGCGGATTATATTTCCTATAGGGTAACTGAATTTAGTCTGCTTCATTCCAACACTATGGTGGTTACGGAACAAGTATTGGACACTCACCAAATTGTTATTAACTTAAACAGATTTATAACCTTCTATGACAACAACGACCACAGATCAACTTGTAACAACAGATCTCAACCATAGATCTCCACAACAGATCTTGACCATAGATCCACGCCACTACTCATGTAAATGCCATTAAATCAACCTATACATGCTTTCAATTATTTTTCATCAAAAACATGCAATTTTAATGTATAAAATAATAATAGATTATAATCAAAATAAATAACGCATAATAGGTAAAATATGCATCAAGAGTGGTGTACACAGCTTGACTTGATTGGTTATTGAATCAGGAAATTGTTCCTCAAAAACTGCTCAGGCGTCCGACAATGGATCTAATGATTTCAAACAAAAAACAAATAAATAACTACTAAATAATTAAATAAAAAATTACGCAAGGCTTCAATCTAAAGTTTCAAGACTTACTAGGAATCTACGGTTCATATCTATGGCTCAATCTACAGATCTAAAGTTTAGAAACTAATAAGAAACCAGTTCAAGACTAAATTGCAAATAAAATAATTACAAAAGATTTCTTGTTCTTAAAACTAATCTAACCCTCATCTTCCTCAAGAGAGCAAAACACAATACACACACATTCAGGAAAGAGAAGAGGTGCATGGTAGATGACGACTTCTCTTCTTCTTACCAGATTCGTCCTGAATTTCTTGTGTTCTCAATGGTTCAAATCTCTCTCTTATTTATAATCTCATGGGATCAATCTTTTCGAACAACATTTCAATTTTTAGTTTTCATATAAACATGATTTGTTTCCTAATTTTTGAGACATCACATGATGTATGCTTGGTGATGGAGGGAATCAAAGTTAAGTTCATGGCGTCACCCTGTAGGATCGATCCATATGACCTGCATGGCTAGCCGTTACTTGATCTCTCCCTTTCCGTTTGTACTTTGTTACCAAAGCAGCAGTTCACAATTCTAATGCCCAACGCCTGCACCATAAGTATCTCACACATACACATCACATTTCCCGATAAGAAAGTGCAACCGAGGCAACTTTGCCATGACACCACAATCACAGCAACAGCAACAGCAACAACAACAAGATGAAGGCCCAAGCAAGCCCTCATGCGCGCTCCCTGCATGGGCGCAGCCGGCAGCGCGCGCCGCCGTGGCCGAGGTGCGGGCGCAGCGCGGCATCGCGCTCCCGCTCATAGCAATGAACCTGACGTGGTTCGGCAAGACAGCCATTACGACGGGCTTCCTCGGGCACCTCGGGGAGCTGGAGCTTGCCGCTGGGACCCTCGGCTTCAGCTTCGCCAATGTCACCGGCTTCGCGGTCCTCACCGGCCTCTGCGGCGCCATGGAGCCCATCTGCGGCCAGGCGCACGGCGCGAAGAACCACAAGCTCCTTCGCAAGACGCTCCTCATGGGCATCATCCTGCTCCTCGCGGCGTCCATTCCCATCTCGCTCCTCTGGTTGCACGTCGACACTGTCCTTGAACACTTTGGACAGCAGAGGGACATAACAAGCACGGCCAAGAAATACGTGTTTTGCCTCCTCCCTGACCTAGCCGTCACGTCCTTCCTGAATCCACTGAAAGCCTACCTGAGCTCGCAAGGGGTCACGCTACCTACGCTCTACAGCTCAGCCGTAGCACTCGCCATCCACGTCCCCTTGACCATAACGCTCTCGAGATGGAAGGGCATAGAGGGCGTGGCCACGGCCGTCTGGTTCAGCGACCTGGTCGTTGTGATCATGCTCGCCGTATACGTCCTCGCCACAGAGCGGCGCCGGATGGCTGCGAGCAGCGCCGACACAAAGGAGACGTGCGATTGGCTGCGGCAGACGCCGGCCGACTGGCTCCTCCTCCTCCAGCTGTCCTTCCCCTGCTGCGTCAACACCTGCCTCGAGTGGTGGTGCTACGAGATCCTCGTCCTGCTCACCGGGCGCCTCCCCGACGCGCGGCGGATGGTGGCCGTCATCGCCGTGGTGATCAACTTCGACTACCTCCTCTTCGGTGTTATGCTGTCTCTGTCAGTGAGCGCGTCCGTGCGCGTGTCGAACGAGCTCGGCGCAGGCGACCCGTCAACAGCGCGCCGGGCAGGGAGGGTGTCCATCGCCGGCGGCGCGCTTGTGGGCCTCCTCGGGGCACTGCTCATGTTCTGCACGCGGCGGCCGTGGGGAAACATCTTCGACCACGACAGGGGCGTGCGGGACGGCGTGAGCAAGGCGATGAAGGTGATGGCGCTGCTGGAGCTGGTGAACTTTCCGCTGAACGTGTGCGTGGGCATAGTGCGGGGAACGGCCAGGCCGTTCCTAGGCATGTACGCCATCCTCGGCGGGTTCTACTTGGTGGCGCTGCCCGTGGCCGTGGCGCTCGGGTTCAAGGCCAAGCTCGGCCTCGAGGGGTTCCTCATCGGGTTGTTGGTCGGAGCCGCTTCGAGCCTGGTGTTGCTGGTGACGGTAATCGTGTACATGGACTGGACGGCGGCGGCCGACAAGGCACGCAGGATGGTGGGCACTGATGAGTCCATCGAGGACGATGCCCAAGTTTGTTAGGTGTACAATTGTTAATTATTGGGCTGGCTGGTTAAAAAATGGAAGGTAATTTAATGGCTAGATAGGCTTGTAATCTGTCATGTATAGCAGTTTTAATTAAAGAACTGCAACATATTGCAATACGTGGTGCTACTTGTTCACATGACGCATGCGCCGTTATTAAGACTAACTTCATGGTCAGCTCCTCCTCAAAACTTTGCATTGAAGATCAAGAGATCCTTTGAGGAAATTTTTTGTTGACATTGTGAAGAATATTTTCTCACGCGTGAAGAGCATCTAGAAAAGTCTCCCTCTCCAATCCAAAGGCTCTTCGACAGGTCCCGCATATTACATATTTAATTTAAGTTTTTCTCGTAAAATTAACTATTAAATAATTTATAAAAATAAATTATAAAATGTACGACAATAATTCAAGTATATAAAAATTTAATTTGCGGATTAACAATTCGGGATAACGAAAATAAATATTTTTATTAAATTCAGCGGTTGAACATAAAATTGAATATACGACACTGTCTACATGCGGAAATTTAAACTTAAAATTTAACATTGAAGTGCTAATTAAAAATACTAGAAATGCAACAAATAAAGACTAATTACTGTGGGCACCTCAAAAACGCTCCCTCAATCAAATCTCTTTTGAGCAGCGCATGTATCGGTTGAGCACGAATGTCGATATTTCTCCTGATTACATCAACGAAAGCAACTGTACCACCATGTTGGATATGAGGTGGTGTTACGTTTGAAGTCCCTTATCTGTTGTCGAAATCGTAGAGTGACCCATTAGACTCTCGCTCATCCTCAACAATTATATTGTGCAATATGACACATGGCCTCCTGATTTTCGCAAGAGTTGAGTATTGCCAAAAGCAGGCGGGGCCATGCAGAATGGCAAAGCAGGATTGTAGAACTCCAAATACTAACACTACGTGCTTCCTCGCTCCTTGATACTGCGCAAACAGTCTGAGTTTGTTTGTCTAAGGCAAGGGTACCGTCTTCACAAAGGCAGCCCATTCTATATATATACCATCTGCTAGATAGTGTCACATGTTATACTCGTGTCCATTGACGCAGTATTGTACATGAGGAGCTCGTCCCTACAAAATATCAGTGAACAAGAGGGATTGGTTCAACACATTTATATCATTGTTAGACCTAGCAACACCAAAGAAGACATGCCATATCCAAAGGTCCTGAGAGGCGACCACTTCCAGCATAATGATTGGGACTCCGTAATCGCCGCGAGTAAATTACTCTTTCCATGCTACTGGGCAATTTCTCCATTCGCAGTGCATGCAATCTATACTTCCAATCATTCCCGGAAACCCGCTCGCCTCTCCTTGTTACAATAGGCGTTATATGTCTTCGACAGTCGGGCGTCGAAGATATTCCTCGCTGAAGTTACTGATCACTCCATCGACGAATTTCTCCAAGCACTGGATAATTGTGGACTCCCCGGTCCGTACGTATTCATCGACAACATCGGCAAGAGAGCCTTACGTCAACAAACGAGTACACTTCTGTAATGGAGACAACCCCCAGCGATTAACGGCATCTCTTCTCTCAGTAAAAAGGTAGACCACTCATCAAGAGATCCGACAATTCGAAGAAAGAGGGGTCTACTCATCCGAAACCTCCGACGAAACAGGTGGTCGGGGTAAACCGGATCCTCACAGAAATAATCCGCCATGAGGCAGTTATGGTCGTTTTCGCGGTCCCTATCGATGTATCGCTTGTTACCGCGCCAATGACGGTGGGAGGTAGAAGATTGCAGCCTGGCTTCTATACTAGCTACAAGACGCTCTTCTAACTCCACCATGGCGGGGTATGGATTGACGAATCCTGTAATGAGGTTCCATAAGGTATTTACGGTCTCTTCATCTTCACTATATATGCTTGAACGAGGTCATCTGCATTGGATGAGGACGATATGTGTGCACCGTCCTCATTCAGCCTTGCACTTTTTCCGATGTCGACATAGGTTCAATTACATTTAGGTTTGTCCCGAACATCCATCCATCCACCAGTGGTCAGAGTGAATGCCTGCCCCATCTCGTTCCTGTACAACTCCCGCACTTGTGCCATTAGTTGGTCGTCGGAACGACCACAAACGTACACCTCCTTCAGCATGCACCAACAACCATTAAATTAAACAACTTTTCTATTAGTCTGGAGCCAATGATCTTTACAATGCTTGACCTCCCTTCTATGATATCTTGGGCTGCTCTCATTGTACACCATAACCACACTCACCCAATACGTGTTGAATTTTTTGCTGTTCTCATCAACTGGGTCTAGCGAGTTCTTCAACCACACACTTATCTGCGCAACCGAATTATAACAGTGTCATGAGAAATGAACGTAAACCTTTCAAATAAAATCCCACAAAATTTTGAAACAACTCCATCCACAATATCTGAATGTCAAAATGAAATACTCACAAGTAGAACATCATCGGCCGCTGACCAAAGCAACCGCTTGCACCCGACAAGACCGGGAAGACCATGGTCGACGTCATTGTCATCTACGAGTTACGGCGTAGAATGTGGCGTACCGCATCTAAGGGGATGGGGATCTGAAATTTTACCTGTGGGATGGCAGTGGCGAGGGATGACCATAGTTGGCCGGTGCACCTTCAAAATGATAATGTAGCCTATACAGTGCATATGGATGACCATGTGGAAATGAGTGCGGCGGTGCATATGAGGAGGGATGCGGATATGCAGGAGCATGTGCATACTGTGGGCTGGTGGGGTACTGAGGATACCCGGACGAATAAGGTTGTTGTGGAAAATGTGGATTACCGGGTGGATATGGTGGATGATTTGGATCACCGGGTGTTTCTAGATTTTCTCCAAGTGTATCAGGAGAACTAATCTAATTTACAAAACCCTCAGGGAGATTACTATCCATAGCAAACTCTAAAACAATTTAGTGCACAAAATATGTGAAGGTAGTGTATGAAATGGTGTAAGATGTGTGAGATGGGTGTGGTGAAATGAAGAAATGAAATCTCTATTTATAGACAAATGCTATGGTGATTTTATGTGAATTTTTCTATATTTTTTAGGATTTTTTGGAATTTTTTAATAAAAACAATTAAAAAATACATAACGAACTAATTTTCGAATGACTCGAAATCGTGCCACTGACAAGTGGGTCTCACAAGAAAATGACAGTTGAATAAATTTTACATCCAAAAAACTTTCCTGTCGATTAAAATGACCTTTCGTAATTAAAATGAGCCTCTGACAATTGGACCAACAAATACTGGCTCCACATGTCATATAGATTGTTTGGAGTACGTGCGGTAACATGGGGAATCCAACAAGGACTGACGCGTTTTAGGTGTGGGACCCACCGTATTCATCTCGTGACTCAAAGAAACTTCTCACTCATTCGCTGACATGTAGGCCGTCGAGATTGTGTCACCACCTATCAGTCTTGGAGTTCGGTTGTGAAATATCGATTTGGTAGGTATTTTTGGGCCCACAAAATGTGTACGCCTTCGACCGCCGCGTGCCTTTGACCACTTCCAACGCAGCTTCCACCGCCGCATGCTCGATGGGGCCTACCATTTCGATCTCGCCCAGCGACCATGTGCTCGAGCGTCTCTGGTCGTGCTCGAGCACTGTAGCTTCTAGGCCCCTATAGAGTGTTTTAATAATTAATGACAACTACAAATGCTATACTAACGTTACCTGCCTAGTTGTGTCAAGAAGATATTTAAAAGACAGGTTAATGAAAGACGAAGAAAGAGCCTCAGGATGAAGAAAAGGCGCATTGATCAAAAAGGCAAAGGTACGGAATAGGGTCTTTTCCTTTTTACCGGTCTAAGGTGATTAGAGAAGAATTTTGGCCGGATTTTAGGATAGTTGCCGTACTATTAAGAGGAGCATGTGGTGTATCACAAAATACTTCATCTATGTGCCACAAATCATAAAATCAACATGCATTGCATACTAGAAGGTCACATCCTTTGAAAATGCTTGTTTCATCTCTTTTCTGCTCAGCAATGTCTCAGTCGGTCTGACCGTATGTTGGACCAGTCTGACCGAATTCACGGACTGACCGATTAGAATTCTCAGACTGACCGAACTTATGTCTTAGTATAGTTTGTACCTTTATAGGGTCGGTCTGTCCGTAGTTTAAACCTAAGTCAGTCTCCTGGAACTTCATGAACTATCTTTCTATTGTTTTGAGCTATTACGGTCTGATCGTTTTATCAGACCGGTCTGACCGTGAAATCTGTCTGACCGTGTTTTTGTACTACGGTCTGACCGTATGGCCGGTCTGTCCGTATATATCGGCCTGACCGTATAAGGTGTCCAGAAACTAGGTCGTCTCTAAATAGCTTCACGGTCTGACCGAAATAGGCTCCGATCTGACCGTGTGTGTGCCTGACAAGGGCAGTTGAGCATTTATTGTGCCTGTTTAATGCCGTTGCAATTGCGGCGGTCTGACCGAGCTTGTGCCTGCGGTCTGACCGCCAGGTGATCTTTTTCTCCCAACGGCCTGTAACGGCTATATTAATTGTGGGGGGTATATATACTCCCATGCACGGCCCTGTTCATAACTTTTGGCAAAATCTTGAGCATTGTCATCATCCTTGAGAGCCTAAGCTAGTTTCATACACTCTAAGGTTCAAATTCTCGAATTTGTGAGAGTGTGCATTTGAGATCTTCTAGTGCATTGCATTTAGATCATTCAATCAATCTTGTGGCACTAGAAGAAGGCTAAGTGATCATCACAGGCTTGTTACTCTTGGAGCTTGCCGGCTCCTAGACGGCTAGGAGAAGGGTTTTGGATAGCTCTTCAAGGAAGATTGTGGAGAAGCCTCAAAACGTCTTGTGAAAGGGTTGAGCACACCTTGCCGGAGCGGTAAAGTGCATCCTTAGTGAAAACGAGGTTTGGATAACTCATCACACTAATCCGGCTCAAGATCTAGGTCACTTCTCGAGAGAAGATTGACTAGATAGAGGAGCGGTTAGAGATTTGAGTTTACCTCAACGTGGATTAGGGGTGATCGGCAAATCACCGAGACCATGGGATATATCCTTGTGTTGGAATTGTGCTTCATTCATATTGTGTTATTTATTTGCTCTCATTATCTATAAATTGTTTGTTTAATTGCTAATTTGTTAAAATCGCCTATTCACCTCCCTCTAGTCGATATCCTAGATCCCTTTCAAGCACTATTTGCACCTGCGTGCTCGTTGATTCGACTGCCACATGCCTTATGAAAAACGCGCGTTGGAGAGAGCCTAAATTTTTCCCACCGAAAACAACCTTTGCATGTAAAACATTCGATTGGATTGGGTGTATCCATCCTAAAATTCTCATAAAAATGTCCGCTCTTGTAACTTCTTCATGCAGCACGACTCTAGGAGAGTTTTTATTATTTATTTGCGCGTTGTTCGATTTAAAGAATGGAGCCTCGTTTGCGCGTATTTTGGGCCTTATGGATACTGTTCCAGACCAACCCAAATAGATTGTTGGGCCTAGTTCGGATCTTGTTACGGCCTTGAATGGCTCAAGGGAGAATCCTATTCTCTCTCTTTTTTCCGCAAAATATGTGAACCACCTAAATTCTCATGGCAGGGACATTGTACCATGGAAAATATGTTTTGCTCCACCACTCCTCCCCATCCTGGCGGTCGTTGTCGGTGCTCAGCCTTTCCAGTCGTAGCCACTAGTGTCGAAAGCGGCATCTGTGCATTCTTGCCTCTGCTGACCATCTCCAGTGCACCATCGGAATCTATCTTTACCACTTAGTCATTGTCCTATTGTTCATAGTTTGTGATTGTTAGATTAAGTTAAAATGTGCTCTAAGTGAATCTTAAAGAGAATAAATTCACTTATCTATGAGAAAATATATCTATAAAAGATTATCACTTAGCAAATACCATATTTTTTTCATGGGTACAAGCGAATCCCTGCTTGTCGGGACATTTCTACGAGTTCCATGATGCCAAGGGATATATGTTCAAATTTTCCAAGAAAATGGGAACGGAAACTGGAATGAAACCTGCAACTCCCCAACCATTGAAATCTCTACCCGCATCGATGGCCTCCTCCTTCTCCACTGTGGTGGCCCGCCTTGCTTCCCCTGTGCGCGCCTCCTCCTCCTCCTCGGCTCCCAGCCTCAACACCACCCCCAAGAAGAGCCCAAGAATCGGCAGAAGGTAGTAGCAGGCCCAATCCCTATCTCCATTTCTTCCTCTCCAGATTGGACTCCAATCCCATCAAATTTTATTCTTCTTCTTGTTTTCTTACATCTCCCTTCTGGTTCTTGAGAAGAGACTTTGTCCTGCGGAGCAGTGAGCTTGCTACATTGGCAGCTATCTTCCACTTCAGGTATGCACTTGCTTCTTTGTTTCAGTAAGAATCTTAGGTTTCTCTTTGTCGTTTTACTGAATTCGATTAATTTGTGATCAGGAAATTTGGAACTAGATCATCATCGGAATGATTTTGTGCATGAACATCATAGTGCGGCCTGAGCACTTAAACACAACTGTTAGTAGAAAGCACAAAATGTCTTAAGCATTAGTTTGAAATGAAAAAGGGGGTGACAAAATGATCACAAGATGCTTGTAATGAATTGCTGTTGCTGTGGTTCCAAATGCATTGTAGCCCATTGATTCATCCATTATCTATGAGGGCAAAGTTGAAGGACTCTATTTCAATGAGTTGTATTATAGGGCAAATTCCAGCAATGGAAAAACAAGTACATTTGATTTGATTGCTGAATCTTCTTCTGATCAGAAAGAATCAAAGAACTGCCTTCATTCAAGATGATAATAACCACTTCAGGTTAGAATATGTAATTGAAAGATAATGTGGAGAAAGAAACTCATGAGACCAGTCCATTTAGTTTGTCTTCTTTATACTTTAATGCATGAAATATAATATTTTCTTTTGCTTTATAGTGGTTCTCATTTTGTTTCTCTCTTAAGAGATCGCTTCTTTGGTAGTTACATCAAAAGCAAAACTAGCTAAAGGAGTATACTTAACAAAATCTTTGTTTTGCTCTAACAAGTGGATTTGTTTTTCTTCATCTGACGGCTATAGTGGCACCAAACCAAACTACCTTGGTGTGCAGAAGAGTCCTCCATCCCTTGCATTGTGCCCTGCAACCAATAATTGCATATCAACATCAGAGGAGATAAGTGATTCCAATCACTATGCCCCTCCATGGTAAGCACTTGTTTGACAGTATTCTCCCGGTTCTTGTTGTTACATCTTTTATGTACTTGAAATAGCGACATGTTTTGAAAAAAAATAATGCATACCCTTTATGTTCAGTCAATGTTTTTCTCTTTTCAAAATGGAGCTTTCTTTGTGCTTCTTATTCTGTGAGGATAATTAACAATTCACAACCATAAGTGCGTTTGTAAGCTTCTTGGTGAATAGTCCTATGATCTATATCCAAAATATTTCCCTTGGGCACCTTCAAAGACTATTAAAGACTCATAATTGAAAGTAATTCAACACGGTTTTGGTTCAGGAATTACAATCCTAAGGATGGCAGCAGAAGTAAACCCATAAGCAAAGATGAAGCCATGGAAGAGCTCATTGAAGTGGTAAGTGTGAACACGAGCAGAAAGAACATGATTTTGTTTCTGTTGTGGGCAATAGAAGGGTAAATGCAAGGTTGCGCCGATACTTTAACAGCATCTTTTTCCAATATTGGGATCGGGGACAACCAACATTGACATCACATGCCTAATGCCTTTTATGCAGCATCAGTGAATTTGTAAATTGAAAAACAACTTGTTTCCTGACAATTCTGCAATATATCTTTGGTACTCTTCAGATACAGCTCTGATAGTTCTCTGAAGACCCCATGTTTTTCTTCTTTTGATGTAGCTCGAAACTTGTTGATACTCAGTACACTGTACACCCCCATCTCTTCAAATTTGATACCCCCATTGTATCTAGTGATGGATTCAAAATTCATATCCT
Organism: Pharus latifolius; assembly: GCA_019359835.1. NCBI lineage: Eukaryota > Viridiplantae > Streptophyta > Magnoliopsida > Poales > Poaceae > Pharus > Pharus latifolius. The sequence continues at coordinate 94,907,813 of CM033321.1, read as the reverse complement.
ATGGAGTTAAAATAGCTTATATTTTAAACTTTACACGTTACAGTGGGGTCTATCCTTTTAAAATCCTCAAAGATTTGTGATTTTTTTCATAAATATTAATAGAAATTAGACTGCTTTGCAAAAATCAGATTTAAACATCAATCCGCCACTGATTGTATCCATATGTGTATGGTAAAGGTGATAACTATTAAGCAGTGATATCATGCTACCCAGGGAAAAGGGAACAGGGGATTTTCGTCAAATCACTCTTAACATTTAGTTGGTTCATTTTTGTTATCATTCTCTTGAAGTGTCATTATGATTGGCAGGTCACAAAAACAAAGCCGGACAACTTCACTCCGCGTGTAGTAGAGAAAAAAGATGACTATATTCGAGTCGAATACGAGAGTCCTATATTAGGGGTACCACCTTCTTACCTTTGTAAGCCAATCGACGTGCTGACATATATGCAGATTGCGTTATTTATTAACAATACATCATTGTTCCATGCAGTTTGTAGATGATGTTGAGTTCTGGTTCCCTCCTGGCAAGAAATCAATTGTTGAGTATCGATCAGCATCTCGATCAGGATTTATTGACTTCAATATCAATAAGAAGAGAGTAAAGGCAAATCTCTTGTCACTGCTGTCATTTGGTTTGCAATATGCTAAAAAATTCTGTCCGAACCAAATTTATTCAGGACATGATGTCTCATTAGTCATCTCTGTTGCATGTCAGGCGCTGAGATTGGCATTGGAAAAGAAGGGTTGGTCATCTGAAAGCACCTTCTGAAGAAAGGCAGCACAGCTGCAAATTGTTTGATCAGCGTAGCACAGTTTCGCTTAGCATTCAACTGAATATTGTCACAAAATCACAATGCATCGGCATCTTCTGAGCCTGGGATTATTATGCTGTTGTTGTCACGCAAAACAAAAATGCTGAGTAACCAGCTCGTTTTAGCAACTGGTATCCCTATCTTTCCCTAAAGATCTCCCAAAATGTAAAGCTTTCTTCCATGACTCCAGTGTGGCATGCGAGAGGAAACAAAGAGGTGATGTTATTATTTGTTACACTCACAGTGTACCACTAGGAACAGTAGATGATATATGTGTTAACTCTAAATATAAGTGCAGTACTCATTAATGATCATGTTATCAGTTCATGAGACGAGCTACATCATTTTTTTTTTTTCTGTCAGAGCAATGCTAATGGAATTTTTTAGCAATTCTCAGGTAATTTTTTTGCCGCCTCCTGTGGCTACTAGGCACTGACGGTGGCACTGTTAAACGCGCATTTGGCGCTCAATTTGGCCACCTCGATTTCCCATTGCTCGCTGTGGTGCCATGATGACTACTTTTGTGGCACTAGAATGGATTCAAAAGCAAAGCAGTCAAAGCTAAGTGGTTTTGCATCAGGACATTCCAACTTGCATAGTATGGTTGACAGAAAGCGTCTTTCACAATAGCAACGGTGTAATGATGTCAAATGGTGGATAACTGGATATGATGCCACTCATCTAAAGAACAAATGAAGCTGTACTCCACGTAATTTGTCTGATCAATTGACCTCGATTCCCACCATTATATATTAGTTTGAGCATTTGGCATTCAAATCATACAATCTTAATGGTTTTGATTTGTATGCTGACATAGGAACATGAAATCGAATTGAGAATAATTGCCTTCAAATACCAGTTTTTATGAGAATAAATATGTAGTACTCCTTGTTAAAATTAATCTCAAGTTGTATTAGGGTCTAAAGTCCAGTATATATATAGGTACAGCCTAAAGGACTAAGATCTGACTTATACACCGACTCAATTACATATAAAACTCAAATACATATATTTAACACCCCCCTCAAACTCAAGACAGCTCAAACGAATTGAGTTTGGAAAGACTGAACTCATGACGATCTTGTGTCTGTGGCTTCGTAAAGAAGTCTACAATCTGAAGATCAGATGCCACATACTGGAGAGCAATAGTGCCATTCTCACAATGATAGCGAGTAAAGAAAGCATCAACACCAATATGTTTAGTTAACTCATGCTTCACAGGATCATGTGCAATCTGTATGGCACTCTTGTTGTCACATAAAAGTGACATAGGAGCAGTGCAGGCCACACCGAAATCAGCAAGGAGCCAACGAAGCTAGACGATCTTGGCAGTAGTCGTAGCCAAAACCCGAAACTCAGCCTCTGCACTAGAACAAGAAACAGCGGTCTGTTTCTTGGACTTCCAAGCAAGAAGAGAAGTGCCCAGGAATATGCAATAGCCAGTGATAGAACACCGATCAGTACCATCACTCGCCCAAGTAGAGTCAAAGTAAGCATGGAGCTGAAGTTGACTATTCCGTGCATAGAACAGTCTGCGGGAAAAAGTACCACGTAAATAGAGAAGTACTCGAAGGAGATGGTTGTAATGTACTGATGTAGGAGCATTGACAAACTGACTAAGTACACTAACAGCATGTGAAATATCCGGTCGAGTGACGGCCAGATAAACCAGGCTCCCAACAATGTGACGGTATCTGGAAGGATCCTCAAGAGGGAGAGCCATATGTGGGTCGCAGTTGCAGATGCAACTCCATGGGTGTAGTGACTGTACGAGTATCAGTGTGACCAGAACGAGCAAGCAGATCAAGAACATACCGCTCCTGAGACAGGTAGTACCCATCTGTAGTAGAGATAACCTGAAAACCCAGAAAATAACTCAAAGGACCCAAATCAGACATCTGGAACTGCTCGCTGAGACGTGCCTTAACAAAGGCAACATACTGCTCATCATCCCCGTAATTAACATATCATCAACATAGAGCAAGATAAGTGTTCGACCGCGAGCAAAAGTGTGAACAAACAGGGCCGAATCATAAGCACTAGCAACAAAACCAGCAGTAAGAAGCGCTGAACTGAAGCGAGCAAACCAAACACGAGGTGCTTGTTTAAGACCAGACAAAGCACGATGTAGACGACAAACATGACCAGCAGATACAGAATAACCAGGTGGTGGCTACATGTAGACCTCCTCCTGAAGATCACCGTGAAGAAACGCATTCTTCACATCCATCTGAGAGATAGCCCACTGACGAGTAACTGCAACAACAACAAGAGTACGCACCATTGTCATATGAGCAACGGGAGCAAACGTCTCCTCATAGTCACGGCCATACTGCTGCTGAAAACCCCGAGCAACAAGGCGCGTCTTGTAGCTTTCAATGGAACCATCCAACCATGTCTTGATTCTGAAGACCCATTTGCAAGTAATAGGCACGGCACCTGTGAGTAAAGGGACAACATCCCAAGTCCCTGTTCGCTCCAATGCTGAGAGCTCCTCTATCATAGCTAGCTGCCACTCAGGTATAACAGCCGTATCCTGATAGCTGTGAGGCTCCTAAACTGAACTAGTGATAAGCATACTATAACATGCAGGAGGTGAAATAGTAGTACAATCACGAAGTACATATCTGGGTGATGATGATGCTGGCAGATCATCGGTAGGAGCCTCAACAGAAAGGGCCAAACCACAAGTAACATGATCCAAAGATGGCTCAGAAGAGGAAGAAGACAAAGGCTCAGAAGAAACTCAAGGACGACGAGTATAATGATAAGGGTAGGGAGAGACACAAGTGGTGGGAGGTAAGGTAGAAGGTGAAGATGGAGGCTGTACTATAGATGACGGTGGAACAGGCGGAGAGCTACGATCAGACAGAGAAGCGGAAGCAGAAGAAGTGGAAGGAGGAAACATATGATAGGAGGGTAAAGAGAGGAAACTGATAGACTCTGTGGGAACAAACGAGTGAGAAGAACAGGAATAAAAGAAAGGTCGACTCTCATCGAAGGTGACATCTCGAGAGAAGCAAAGACGTCGGCGAGTAGAGGGATCATAACATCGATAACCCTTATGCTCAGAACTGTAACCAAGAAAAACACACTCAACAGACTGAGCGGTTAACTTGGTACGCTCACGAGGAGGAAGAAGGACATCCCAAAACGCGAAGATGTGTATATGTCGAAGGAGCAGAAAACAAAAGGTGAGAAGGAATCCGACCATCGAGATTAGTGGACGGCTATATATTTATAAGATATATAGCTGTGGAAATAGGCTCAGCCCAGAAAGAGTGAGGAACAAAAGAGGCAAGCATAAGAGTACGAGCAGTCTCAATAATGTGACGGTGTTTGCATTCAGCAACACCATTTTGAACATGAGCGCATGGACAAGATAACTGGGGAAGAGTGCCCTCATCAGAGAGGAACTGTCAGAAAGATGTGGACAAGTACTCACCTCCAGAATCAGAGCGAAAGGTCTGAATGGAGCTGGAAAACTGAGTATGAATCATACGAGCAAAAGACTTGTAAATAGATAACAACTGTCCAAGATGTTTCATGAAATAAATCCAATAATATCGAGAAAAATAATCAAAAAAGATCATATAACATTTATACCCACCTTTGGAAACAAAAGGAGCAGGTCCCCATACATCAGAATGGATAAGCTGAAAAACACGACTAGACCTAGAAAAACTAGTAGGATACGGACGTTGTAGCTGTTTGCCAAGCTTATAACCTGAACAAGATATAGAACTATCAGAAGTGACATGACCTAAAACACCCTGACGTTCTAGACTAGATAAGCGAGGGTTAGAAAGGTGACCCAAACGATGATGCCACTAGTGGAAACTGATAGATGACACAGGGATAGACGCGAAGGCTGAAGAAGTGGAGACCGAAAGAGCAGTGGTCGGAGAAGAGACCAGAAGATGTAGGTAATCAAGCTGGTAGAGATTCTTTGGGCTACTGTGAAGTCGGCCACGTCCAATGAGAGCTCCCGTCCGACGATCCTATACATAGCAAAAAGAATCATCAAACCCAATGAAACACTTCAGCCGAGCAAGCTGAGGTACAAACATAAGCCACAGCTTGAGCTAAGTACACAAGAAACATCAGAAACAGTAAACTGAGTGGTAGAAATGGTGTCCTGATGTGTGACCGGTAAGGTAGTGCCATCAGCAGTCTGAACAGAGAGATGATCCTCAGACGGCCAACATGACCGTAAGGCTGAACAATCATATGTCATATGGAAAGAGACTCCTGAATCCAGAACCCAAGGACTAGCTGTACCTGATGGTGGTGGTGTAGAGTGAACAGCAGTCCCGGCAGAGGATGAGGAGGATGTAGCAGCCTGGTACTGGAGAAGGGTATGGAGCTGTCGCAGCTCTACAGCAGTGAGAGGAGCCGGTTGATCCGAAGGTGTGCCAGAAGGCACAGCTACAGCAAAACGTCCTCAGCGAGCAGCATGATCACGCTCAAACTGGGCCTTCAGCTCAGGATGAAGACTGAAACAGCGCTAAACAATATGACCTGTCTTTTTGCAGTGTGAGCAGACAACAGGGGCACGCGCATTAGTGCGCAGAGTAGTCAAACTAGGCCGCGACGTAGCCAACACTGTAGAGGGTGATGGCGAGAACTGAGACGCCAAAGAAGAACGCAGTCGAGTCTCCTCAGCAACTAGGGTCCGGACAGCCTCTTCCAGAGTGCAGAGGGTCTCACGATTCAGAAGCTAAGATCAAACCATCTCAAACTCTAAGCGGAGAAGCATCATAAAGTGAAAAACACGCTCCTCCTCCCTATGCCGGAGAGTGAGCGGCCTTGCATCGGTGGGTGCTATAGAGTCCAGCTGACGTCAAATCGCGTAGAGCTGACTGTAAAACTCCTCAACAGTCTGATCGCCCTGCTGGGAGGCAGAAAGCTGCTGCCAGAGAGACCAACGAAGTGCATGACTCGCCTGCCGGTAGCGAGATGCAAGAAAATCTCATATGTCCTGGCATGTGAGAAGAGAGTCAATGCTCAACCGAATGTCCGACGAAGTGCTCTGCATAATGACATACTTGACCTTGCCTTCATCGCGCAGCCAAGTAGGCAAAGTAGGATCACTGGTGAGTGGCTTCGGACTTGTGCCGTCCACATGTCTACGCAGGCCAAAACCGTCAAGGAGAGAGGCCATGACAAGAGACCACTCCCTGTATTCAGTGCTGCTTTTGAGTTTCAAATCACAGAGCGGCATGGAGAAACCACCTGAAGAAACTGAAGAAGCCATAACATTGGAGAAACGGACCGTAAGATCCGAGGAGGCAAAAGACATCAACAGAGGAAAGCACAGTTTTTTTTATTGGAAACTGAACAAGTTAACGGATGGGAACCGTTAATCCCGGAGACACCAGATTCGCGGGAGAGGCCAGCGCAGGAGGCGGAGGCATGGGAGGCGGTTCTGCGGGGGAGGCAAGGCCGGCGCGGGAGGCGGAGGCGCAAGAGGCGACGTCGGCGGGAAGGCCGACGCGGGGGAGGCGACGCCGGTGCGGGGGAGGCACGGGAGGCGATGCCGGCGGCCCGTTGAGAGAACGCGAGCCGGTGACGCGATCTAGCAGTTGGTGGTGCGGGGGAGGCTTGGATTCGATGACGAGAGACAGCGACAACGAGGCGCAAAATGGCGCACAACAGCATGAACGTCGAGGATCACGGTTAGGGTTTAGAAACTATGTTCTGATACTATGTTAAGATTAACCTCAAGTTGTATTAAAGTCTAAAACTCAGTATATATATAGATACAACTTAAAAGACTAAAATCTGACTTAGACACCGACTCAAATACATATACAACTACATATACGACTCAAATACATATACTTAACACCCCTTTCTAAGTTTTGTAGGGTCAAATAGAAAATGTCGGAAGCTGCGACTTGTAACCACACGTCGGTTTCGTCAATATATCTGATAGAGATGGAAAGCAAAATCGTTAGATGGACACGAGTGTCTCAGGCACTGAAGAGCTTACCATACATACCCTGCATGTCCAAATTGGAGGCACTGTAAGACATACCCACCCCAACCTACAAGCCATGTGTGTCAAAATCAAAATATGAAAGAGATAGATGCACCCCCACCACCACCTTGTGTTGTTCACCTCCCACCAAATAAACTTTCCCACCATCAAGCAAATATGACTTCACCTCACTTCACCTGGGCTGGCTCGCAGGTAGCCCTCTAGATGTATGTACACCGTCTGATCCAAAAATTAACACTTAACATTGCTTTCAAATATTGATTTCTGAACTGAAATAATTTGTAGGACTCTGTGGTTCCTTTGCAACCGAAGCTGACTCTGTATGCCTCATTCCTACATCACTGTCCACCTTTCACAGATCGAAAGCTCCACAACTTTACCCTCTAGATCTTAATTACTAGCCACAGCATATATAGCACATATATATGTGTTTACTTTGCTCTTATTAGCCAATATATATATATATAGTACATACTTACCCACTCTACCCACTCACGTTGCCTCGCATTTAGCCACAATAGCCCATATTTGTCCAAATATTTACCTTAACCACCTTCCATTCTAAGTGTGTAGTATATATCATCGCGAAGGGCTGGTTGATTGTTGCCTTGTTAGTGGTGCCTTGCTCGTTTGCTTCCATCCACACGCAATGCCCATGGCTCTAGAGTCATGGCTCACCAAGGTCCGGTCGGCCATGGCGTCCAGCCTCAGCTCTGTCCGGTCGTCCGTTGTGCCGCCTGGCTCGGCCGGTCGGGGTGCCAAGAAGAGCAACGTTGGCATCCTGGCCTTCGAGGTTGCCAGCCTCATGTCGAAGCTGATGCACATGTGGCGAGCGGTCGGCGACGCAGCGGTCGCTTGCCTTCGCGACGACGCCATCAATCTCCACGGCGTCCGCAAGGTCGTCTCCGACGACGACGCCTTCCTCCTCGGCCTCGCGTCGGCCGAGCTCGTGGACGCGCTCCGCGTGGCGTCGGAGTCCGTCGCCGCGCTCGCCCCGCGCTGCGCCGATCCCTGCCTCCGTGAGTTCAGAGAGGCCTTCTTGGAGTTTGCGGACACGGGGCGCGACCGGCACCGGTGGGCAGTTAGTTGGAAGGACATGGACGCGAGGGCACAGAAGATGGACAAGCAAGTAGCGTCCACCGCCGCGCTCCGCAGGGCCATGGAGGAGCTCACGGAGACAGAGCATAGCCTCCGGAAGCTACTGCAATGCGGCGCCGGCGGCGGATGCCATCGCCGTAGCCTCTCGGCGAGCAAGATCTCGGCCGCTGCCGAGCAGCAGCAGCAGATATTCTCCAAGAAGCAAGAAGTGAAGCACCTGAAGCAGACCTCCCTCTGGGGCTGCACCTTCGACGCCGTCGTCTTGGCACTGGCGCGAGCGGCATTCACCATCCTCGCTCGCGTCAAGCTCGTTTTCGGCACCGGCCAAGATCCGCGCCCGACGCCGCTGCATCGCAGCCTCACGATCTCCTCGGCGGTGCACCCGTCCACCGACGCGCAGTCCCCACCGCCGCTGTCCCGGAAGTCCATGTCGTTGGAGGAGGTGTCGTTCGATAGAAGCGTCAAGCCGGATGGGGGCTTCTTCGAGTACAGTTCAGCGTCGCTGGTGCCCCCGCCCGGGACACTGGGCGCGGCCGCCCTGGCCCCGCGGTACGCCGGCCTGATCATCGCCATTGAGAGGATGGCGCGCGCACCGCGGTTGGTGGGGCCGGACGAGAGGGACGATCTGTATGGCATGCTCACGGCGAGCGTGCGCGCCCAGCTGCGCGAGCGGCTGCGGGGCGCGGTGCCCGCGGCCGACGCGGGGCTGGCCGTGGAGTGGCGCGCCGCGCTCGCGGGGATCTTGGAGTGGCTTGCGCCGATGGCGCACGCGACGATGCGGTGGCAGGCGGAGCGCAGCTTCGAGCAGAGGAAGACGGCGGCCGCGGACATTACTGGATTGCCCCCGAGGGGCGGCACCGTGCTGCTACTGCAGACACTGCACTTGGCCGACCGCGAGAAGGTGGAGGCCGCCGTCGCGGAGCTTCTCGTCGGGTTGAACTACGTCTGGCGGTTCGAGAAAGAGATGAGCTCTCGCGCGCTCTTTGCCGTCCACCGAGAGCTAATGGAGCGTGCACGCATGAACAGCTTGAACAACGTCGAGGACACCGGCGTAGTAGACGACGACGGCAGGGGCAATGGGAATGCGCCAATGGAACAGTAAGCTCATGCACGTACAACGTCTGATCAAAAATCAACACTTGGGCTCATGCGTGGAGATGGACTGTTTAAAGTTCTTTTTTTCAATTTCTTGGAATTTTTGTGAAAGTAGCAGATGAAACCTGCCTGTACAAAACAAAAAAAAAGTGATGGTGAGTGATTAACTGTAGTTATCAGTAATAATAGAACTTTCATAGCGCCTTTTTTTTTTCTTATTCTTTATCTTGGAAGGTATGCTTTTGTTTGTGCTCCCTGCCAGCTTCTTGAGTGAACTGTAGAGCTGACCCCGTTAGTGCAGTCCATCTGTTCATGCGACTATAACATCTACGCAAGTGCTCCGTTGACCTTGAAATTAGTTGTCACAAGTGGGTTCTACCAATTAATTAGGTGCTGCGATCTTGTATGGACCAATTACCAGTGATAACCTGCTCCATTTATTTCAATGCAAGGCGACTAAGACCAGACACTAGTGCAATTTGCAAAGGTTCAGAGTAGTCATCAACTAAGCTCAAAAAACAAGCTAAAAGTTGGCACTAACCAGCCCTATCAGTTGAACAGAAAGCTACTGCATCACATGGAAGTTGCATCCCTGACAGTTGAACAAAAGGTTCAGGCACTATTGCAAAGGTACTTACTACACATGCCTGGCTCACACATATTATGACCATAAAGCTACTACGATGGAAGCTGCATGCATCCCTATCAGTTGACCAAGATGATGATGATAGTGTCCTCCTAACTGGTTATCATGCATGGTTATATCAACTTCTTGTCCATCCATCCAGTTGAGATAATGATGCATCTATAAGAGTATACCAGTAAATGGTGGTAGAAAGTAGGAACATCTGTCTACTCCAAGGGGGGCAACTGTAAATCCTGTTGTAGATTTGTTCCTTGTGAGCAACATGGGGCTCTTGTTTACTGTGACTAATGGAGCAGTATGTACTACTATATGGAAGGGGATCCCTATATAGAATTGGTGTGTGATCTGGTGAGGCACTAGGGACACATGGGAGAGTTGGTTGAGTCAATCATGAGGAATCCATCCATCCATCCACCACATGATTAATGCAAGAAACTGGATGCATGCACCATCAGTATTTTATCTTTTGTGTTCATACAAAGATCCATCTCTTTTTTATTTCTCAATACCAGCCAACTGTATAGCTGGTCCATTCAACAGCTATTTGTCCCTATTGGGTTTAACTTCTTTAAAAAATTTATAATTTTAGCTTAAATTTGATGTAGAGAGGAGTTTAAACATCTCAATACAAATGAAGTTTAAATTTACTGAGAATCAACTCTGGTATAACTTCATTTGAGAGGGTTTAAACCTACAAAGATGAACACCTGTGAATTAGTTGCTTCTACTTTTTCCTTTCCTCAGCACCAAACTAGCTTTCTCTAAAGTTTCATGATTTTCCTTAGAGAAAAAAAGGGGCAAGTAGGTAATATATTATAGACAAAATATGGTCATTCATCATTGGTCAGAGACATTTGACTTGAAAACACTCAAACTTAGCCCCTGCAGGAAGATGAGCTCGACTCGAGTGCAATTAATGGAGGGGCCTCTCAAACAAAAAACGCCTTAATAAATTTGGATCTTAAGAGTCTAGGCTCGTGAAAAGACAAATTAATGAAAGAGTAAATTCCATCTGAAATCTTTAAAATTGTACGGTTATTTCACTTATAGAAAAATAACATCCGAGCTCCAAATGGAATGTGATGAGTAGTACAAAAGTTGTTTTACTGCCAAATGTTGGGCATATAACAGAATTTGAGTTTGAATTTGTATTGACTCCGTTTTAACCTGCAACTCAGAAGATTGGTTGAATTGGTTCTTGATTAGTCTTCATCCCCACAAAACTCGAGGCAAATTCCCACATCTAGAATATCTATTCAACATTTCTTGACCCTTGCATTATGAGATGAGATATGTTCTTTTATTTTCTTTTCCCTTTTCTATGGAGGCAAGATATGTTAAAGTACATGAAATAAAATAATTCTGGCAACTTTTTTGGTCCAAACAAAAAAAACTAGGCATAGAATCTATTGATAATCCACTTCAAGAAATGCCAAATAAAGAATAATGTGCTCTATGTCTTAATTACGCTCTTGGCATTTCATACTAATATTGTACATTATGGGAATCGTACGGTTCGAAGGTAGGTTATGCTTTACACGACATTCTCAAACATTCCATCTCCGTATACTAATATAGTACCCAATGTTAAATGTTTTTCTCAAACTTTTGTTCCAAACTGTTAACGCAACCACCCATTAGGAACAAATTAATTACATTAAGGCTTATGCTTATGTGTGATCATTGGATGGTAAGGCTATCACACGCACACACGAAGGCTCATTCAATTATTGAAGACAGCAACAATGTCTGTTTCAGAGAAGCTCTGGGCATCGTTGCTTTTCGAGATGCGATTGCAATATCGCACGCGTCAAAGCGTATCCTTTCAACAATTATACAGTCTCCACACTGTACGATACCACGCCTCTGCTAGCTTCTTGTTAAATATTTCGATCGGCATATACGCTATGCTATATAGGAGTGGCCTTTTTGATAATATGGTATGGTAGGCTATATAATTTGACTGCAAGCTCAAAGTGCAAATATTCTTTGAACAGTATATTACTTCCAGAATCTCAATTGTTCTTCATGGATCCCTGCACCTCCAGAGAGAATTTTTTAAAAAAATGCATATTTGCTCCACTATCTTGAACATTTGCAAATCCTTAATCATGGATAGTTGGACTTCATTGAACCCTCCAAAGCATCATGATATCCAAAGCAGGGCGAAAATACGATGAAATTTGAGCATTGGAACTTGGAAGTTGGAGCAAGCGAGCTACCTAGTGTGCATACAACCACTTTATAAATCAGATGATGCAAGCAGCAAGTAGAATGCAAGTAACATGATTGATGGCCGTCTATACAGCTCTCTGCCCAAGTTGAATTAATCTCTCTCTCTTTGCTGTGCGTCTTATAGAGGATGCTAAGGATCAATCCATCATGTTGAATGAACCTCGGGAGCTAACCACAGCTTCACCTTTTTGTCCACGCCCGCAGTCGCTAGAATTAATGCAGGCATGCAACCTGAAGAAAACAACAGAAAGATGATTTACAAGATGTAAATATGTGTTTCCTTGGAAGAACAGGTATATTCAAGCTGCAACTCCGCATAAAGCTACAGAAACCTTCGGTCAAAGTTTTATGGCTACAAAGAGTAGTGGATGGTAAAGGGACTCAATTGGTGGAATCTTTATCAAACCACAGTTGCTGTATGCTATGACCAGGAGGATGACTCGCCAAGCGGATCCAGCAAGGAAAATTTAGATTACTGGCACAGGCAGCTCAGGTTTATGCAAATTCAGATGAAAAACGAAGCAAAGCAGTAAAGGCTCAGTCTTTTGGTTTCCAGAATTCTCCTTACCATTTTGCATTGTCTGTGGAGCCCAAGCGATGCCGGTTATGTCACCTGAGCATATATACAAAACATATTAATCCATGCCAGAAATCAATAATATGTAGGCACTATGATATGAAGAACCAAGGTACAAGCTGTGCTATTCAGTATAAAGACTTTCAACAGCTGAAAAGTGGCTGAAATTCTGAAGACCACATATGATCAATCCTTTGAAGACCATAGTTCAGGTCACATATTCTGCAATTTTGGTCTAGTTCTTATTTTTCATAGCCATGTTCAATGATTAGGTTGCAGGAGCATCAGATAACAACACATGGATATTGATGTTTTGAGACAAGGTCAAGGTTGTTTTGTTGTTTCTCTAAACAAAGAGCGTCTCTATATTTTTAGTGACAACAGCAAAAATTCAATATATGGAAGGAATGATTAACTATTTATTGAGACTCAATATTAGGAGAAAAACCATGAGCAGTATCATTTAAACAGACTGATCTCCATACATATTCACCACCAATACAGTTATATAGACATCATTACTTGCAAAACGACCTGAAGAGGTTTCACTCTAGACATCACAAACCTTCATGTGCTTTGTCAGCTGAATCCAATACTACACCAGTTTCTGCACATAACCATTGCAGCGTCGATCCACTTGTTGCAGCCAGAATTTTCCCATCTGGTGAAATGCTTACATGATCATAGTGGCAAATAGAACCTTTTGAATCATGTAGTGGAATTGGGAAGACTCTCAATATTTTTGGATCCTCATCGAGGTGATACCTAACTAGCAAAGTAAAAGAAATTGTCGACCCATGAGAAAGGAGTAGAGAGGTATAATGCTTGAAAATTGCAAATTTTTATCATTGTAAGATAAATACATAGAAGTACATTTGCAAGATCTATTTACATGCATTTTCATGAGAACACCTCACATTATCATTTGATGCAAGTACACTGCTTACATAGTAAAAGAACAATGTTGCATATAACTCAAAGTTAAAAAAAATGCAGTTATGGTGATTTCCAGCAAACAAGGTTGAAGGTATGTTAGATGGAGTGAAGTCAAAACCAAAATATGCTGTCAAGGAGATGGAGGTAAACAGATAGAGCATACCATTAATGTTCCATACTCGAATGGAACCATCTTTTGATGTAGTAATAATCTGTTCGGAATTTGGAGCGAAACACAAGCAAGTAACAGCACTCTGAATAACACAAACTCATCAATATCTCATAAGAATTATGGGGATATATCTAGCAAGTTTAGGAAATAATTCAGACCCTTGAAAAAACCAGGACAAAGGAACACATTTTTACCTTATGACCCTTGAGTTGCATAACATTATTGACCTCCTTCACTGAACCATCCTTGGAATAAACTATCTCCCAGACCTAAAGAACAGGTAAATACCACCATATCTGAGCAAGCAATTAGTAAACAGAACAGCAATAGTTTCTGTAGTACAAAAGTTCCGTAATTATAAGATGTATGTCTGTCGTTTTCTCTCCATTACTTTTTGTATCTCCTTTAGTTGCCAAGGTAGAAGATAGAACTCATTTGTTCACTAACATCATCTGCTTCTCTCTTTCCCTCCATTTGAACAAAGGTTATTTTAGCTCTCTGGTTCTCCCCATCCAGGCTTACCACCAGTCTCTATGAAGCTAATCATACGCCCAAAGAATCGGTCAATCACTCGAAGCTAACTCAAATAAAGCAAACTTACTAGACTTAAGACAACTACCGTATCAACACATCCGAACATTTTTTTAAAATAAAAATCACAATCAAAATTTAAATTAGTAGAAGCATATGAGCTGCTCAACATAAAATATATTTCCTGGTAGAAGGCCATTATGATTTTCTATAACAGGCCTAATTATAGATTGACACTGATTTGTAAGGATAAAAAAAACACAATCTGGGCAGAATCAGTCACTACAAATAAGTTGCTCTTTCATGATTTTTTCTGAAAAAACAAAATTCACTTCCATCTAAAACTCAGTAACACAACCAACCTTGACATCAGCAGTAAAAGCTGCAGCAGCTATCATGCGACCATTTGGGGATATAGTAGCCATGTTGTTTTTCAACTGATTAGTGTCAACCGTTCCCAACTCCTTTCCACTCTTCCCATGCCAAACTTTGATATCAGTTGCTGTAAATAGTTTGTGAAGTTAATCTTAACATAAAAATAGTTTCTTAAGCTGGAGTCAAGTCCTTGATGCTACAGAATTACTTGTCATCAAACAATTACATTCAGATCAATAAGAAAATAGCATAAAAGATCATGATAGGGATGGAATCTATATATAACAGGGAGCTTCCATCATGTGAGGATCTACTATGTAACAAAGCAATGCATGTTTCTTAATGTTATCATTTGTTAGGGCTTATTTGATATTTAGAGAATTGAGGTTTTAGTATACTTTCGATATAGCTAGTGAGCCCCAATTGGGTCCTGTTACGTGCCTATATTAGAGAGAGAGAGAGAGAGAACAAGAGAGACAGATGGAGATTTTAAACTTTATTTCTTACTTGCCTCTACATATATAGGGGGCAGATAATATATAGCCTAACAATTGTAATCTAACAATTTAAATCTAAACTAATTCTATTTGAATAGAAAGAGATAAGTTCTGATCTTGTAAGAGATAAAATCAAATTGAATCTAAATTAATCTTATCTAAATAGATATAGATAAATCCTAATTTAAAAAGATATTGATTCTAATTTGATTTGGCTAAATCCATAATATTTCTCGTCTCTTGGAGAGTCAGCTCGTCCTTGAGCTAAACATCTATTCGTATGTCTGGCGAACGGTGGCGATGATCCCACTGCCACGTTTTCTTAGCACCATGTGGAAATTTCTCTTTTTAAACTCAATGGGGAAACCGATGAACGCCATGCACCGAGAAGAGGGCGTTAAGGCGACCGTTCTTGCCAATGCTCATCTTGCGAAGTTGTGCCTCGGTCCACGAGTTCATGGTAACGGAGTGGGCGAAGCTAATGTGCACGCCGAGGCCATAGTGTTAGCCCGATTACTCGAGGCACATGAACACCCCCATACAACATGCTTGCCCATTGCAATTTCCATTGTGCATACTCCATGCACATCGTGTTGCTCGTCTGCCCCTGCAGCTACTGCATTCACCGCACCTCTGTGGACGCTGTCTCCATCCGACCAACCCATATCAAATCCCCTTTGATCTGAGGCTCCCTTAGCGCACTAGAGTTGTTGTTCTAAATTGAATTATGGAACTCCTATGTTGGGTGCAAGATCCTAAAAGGCTGTATCAACCATTTCATAACTAAGAGAGAAGCAACAGCCCCATACCTTCTGAACAAGAAACAATTATTGTGCTCCCATCACCAGTCCCATAACTTGCACGGGCTGCTGAGAGGTTCAGCATCGACTCCTTGCCATGAATCTTGTGGTGCTCCCACTTGATCTCAGGGGCAGGGAGCTTGCTCTGCTGCTTGTTATCCCCAGTTGGCGGGCCACTAACATCTGCATACATATACAGAGATGAGCCCAAGAGGGCCTGTGCTGCCACAACAACAGACGATGCCCCTTCTGAGAAAGCAATAGCAGTAGGATGGGCCCCAGCAGGCAAGTTTATCCTCAGCAACCTGAGCAAATCCCACATGTCCATGCTCGAAGCATTAATATGGTGTCTAAATAAAGTAACTTGTATATAATGAAATTTCTTACTTAAAGCTCTTGCTAGATGCATCATCAATCCTGAATACTCTCACAGCCCCATCGGCACATACTGCAACAATAAGAGCCAAATCACATAAAGATTATAATTTAGAGCAGCAATCATGTATGGCTGATCAAGTGACACGATTACTAAACTGGACCTGTGATAGCATGATAGGAAACCTGATTTAGCAATAATTGCATACTGACCAGGTAAAGAAAGTTCACTCACAAAATATTGCCTATGAAATAAAAAATTCAAAAATCAGCACGCGAAAAAAGGGCTCTCTGATCAAATGGGAACAGGAAGCAGGAGTAGGCTTACCAGTGGCTAGGTCACAACCATCGTTGGAGAAGTCAATTGCAGTGACTGAATCAGTATGACCTCTCAAGGTGTTGACATCAAGATGGTGGTGCTTCTTCCCAACATCCTACAACAAAATCTTAATGGGATCATTCACCATAGTAAGCATCATTTGAGTAAAAATAATACAATACAAATATTATGTCACCATCATTCTGATTCCAACCGAACAAATAATCATTTGAAGTGTGCAATCATCACTGAGTATTCAATTCATGACAACTACAAGAAAATTAGTTAATTTTCTACAGCCATTAATAAACAAACAACGAGTGTGTTGCGCATTTCGATAACATTAGAATGGTCTATCAGATATGAACATTCAAATCGAATAATTCTCTATTCCTTGTAACTCTGCTTTGGGATCACTTTATCGATACTCAAAAGCTAGTCGACTCTCGACTGTATGGTACTATGAAAAAAACAGTTCTTTGCTTAGTAACTACTCAATACTGTTATGAGTTATGACTTATGAAAAACACCACACATCTCTCTAAGATGGATGCTAAAATCCTACAACCGAACCATTTCTCTATATCTTTCTTTGCGTCATGTAACACCTTATCAGCGGCGTGGTGGTGGGGCCGGAGATGGGCTTTCTTCGACGGCAGGGAGGACATGGCGGGTTTGGGTTGGTTGGCGGGGGGAGGGACGTGGGCGACGGCGTCGCGCTTGCGGCGGAGGTAGCCCGCGAGGAAGATGAGGGCGATGGCGGCGCCGAGGACGGCGGAGATGAGGAGCACGGAGAAGGAAGAAACGGAGCGGGTCGCCATCTCTACCGTCTACTCTGGCGTTCTCGTCACTGGAACCGTGGGCATGGGCATGGTCCCGTGTGTGGATCGAAACGGGCCAAAAGCCCCGATAGTTTTCGAGCCGGGAAAGTGAGCCGAGCCTTTTCGGGCTGGTGGACTGGGCCTATAAATGTTCTTGGCCTTTTCAAGCTCAAATGAATATACGAACAACACAGAAACTACAGTAATATGCCATGGAAAATATCATCGAAATTACTTTCTCACCTACAAGTTTGAACCATGTGGAGGTATCAACCCTAGCAGTCACCATTCCCCCTTAGCCCTAATCTCGCAAGCTAATATGACATAATGACAACTTCACGGCGAGCTTGGGATGCCGCTTGCCCGGTGCCTCATCGGTGCCTTTGGGTCTGAGGGTCTACTTCTCTCTTCTGCCTTCTCTGATAGGTGCCATGGTGGCATAGCGCTACACCGGCTTGCCGGAACCCCGAGCTTTCTGGTACGCCCGGCCCGCTCGATCCTCCTTTTTTACCAAGCCACACATCTCCTGACGAATACTGATCTTGGCTATCTCATTCGGGATGCCCAGTCCTCGTGATGCAACATGAATACCGATTTTTGTTTCTGCTCCGATCCCTCTGGTTGACTCAACTGTATGTACAAGATGAGAACCACAGAGTTTCTAACTAATTAACTGCAAGAACTGCATCACAGAGAACAACGAACAGTCTGTGTTGGTGTAACCTGGACGGGTACACCAGCTTGAATAGTAGAAGTCGACATGCATTGCTTTGTTCCTCCTCCACGGGGAACTTCCCGCAAGTGCAAGCACAGACAAGTTTGGAGATCGGTCTTGGACGATGTAGTGCAGAAAGGAATCATGCACGCACAAGAAGACATGTCACTATGAGGCACCAGCAATTGCATGGTTTTTTTTGTCTTCTGCTCTGTCAGGTTGCTCGTTCGATGAACAGATCCACTCTTGACTCAAATATCCATTCATGCCATAGTTGTAAGTACAACTATACATTACAGTCACAACTCATACATAGTTAAATTTTTACAAAAATAGTATGGTACAAAATGCTGGCATCAGTTCTTAATTTACATTAATACCCGACAAGACCGAAATAAAATAATGTTTAAGAAATTTTCATAAAACACGGGTGCAGCTGACTAATAAGCGGATATATATATAGCCCCGAGTAGATCACTTTTTATCCCAAAACTATTTGAAATTTTGTAACTTATTCATGTTATAATCATTATTTGGATAAATTTACTATCAAAAAATGTTTTATATTTGTTTTAAGATAAAACATGATGAGTTGGAACAAAATCAGACAAAAATACACAGAAAAATGGGATGAAACCGAGCAACATAGGCTGGCACAGGGGCAACTCGCCCGTGCTTAGAGCGAAGCACGTCTCCGTGCTCACCTCCGTCAAGAAGCAAAAATCCAATTAATTGCAACTCCGTAGGCTGCTCGTCATCTTCAAATTTCAAATCCATCCTCCATTTATATAATTCATATGCCCATGAATATATGCAAATATGTAATTCTATAGTTTCGTCTATCAATAATATTATCATATAAAGTATGGTTTTTGTCTCATCGGTGTCTGACCTAGATGTTGTTACGTCTCGTCAATCGTAAACATGATGAATGCCTTCGTCTCATTGATGTCTGGCATTAGTGGTGTTTGACTTCATCACACAATCTGGATGGTCGTTTTCACTTCGTTATTACCCAGCGATAGATAGTGTGTTGATAAAATTATGATAACACCATGACTTTTTTGGCCTTGGATATCCAGGTAGTCATGGAATGAATGAGTACATATCAGATATACATCGGTGCTCTAATTGTCACTCCCAAGAGGGCATGAATAACTCCGCATTTGAGTATTTTTGTATGACTCTCCTCAATAACTTTCTGAGTATGATTTTGACATTTAATCGTGATGAAACTTTTTCAAGACCTTTTTGAAAAAGCTTATTGCTTCTCCTAAAAATTTGACATTGATTAGCCCTCTGTATTAAAAGTTATCGACTATCTTTCGCCAATATACTAGGCTGAAATTCAACAAAACACCGGCTAACTTTCACAATTTTTTTGACTATGTCTATGACTGATCAAGGTGAAACATGGTGAAGATTCTTTTGCATGGGTTTCCTGTTCATTGTAAAAATTAGAGGCTGATCGGACTTCTAGATCAGAAGTTATTAATCTCGTAGTATCATTATGTCAATCGATTAGAATTCATCAAAACGCAATCTGTTGCCACAATCTTTTGGAGACCTTTCTGACCTCTGATCGAGGTGAAATTTGGTAGAGTTATCTCATCATAAGTCTTCTATCCTCCATAAAAATTTTTAGTCAATCAAACTTGATCAAACATTATCATCATCTCATCATTAATATACCACTTAGTATACCGTATTGAAATTCAGCAAGACATTCATTGTTTCAGCATGGATCTAGAACGACGTGTTCTACTCGCACATTCCCCAAATCCAATCCCTAGACACAATGAATCAGACTCCCCTTTATGGTTGGGTAAGGACCTTCATGTTAACATGAATTATCAGTGACAAGATGAAAAGAGAAACGATGATTCAAGATTATGTCGGTGGCAAGATGAAAAAAGGAAGGGCGAATCAAGATCGCGTCGCCATATGTCGGCATAGTTCTACCTCATACTCCATAAATTTTATCATGCTCTCCTTCGGAATGATGAATCTGATTACATACAAGATAAAACACCACCACTCCTTTGTTGCATGATGAGATGGTATCATCAATGGCAAGGTGAAGGTTATGCACTGTGATCGATAGGTACATACAATGAATTCCTGTACAGTATGAACATGCGGTAAGGTGGACATCTTGCACCGTGACTGATAGGTGCATACGACGAACTCCCATATGATACTGGCATGTAGATATATTGGATGACGGTCTTTATCTTGACATAAATCATTGGAGCCTTCCATAAAATATTGCCGGTGCCACAGATCCTCCATATGATACATATTATATGTTGTGCAAATGATAGGCACTCACTATAGATGATGATCTCCATACTCTCAAGCGTAGTAGATGAAGTAGAAGGAAAAAACTCTTATGCGCATGGGGCAAAATTTCATAACCCTTTTTTTGGAGGAGAGTTATGTGTAGAGGATGGAAATGATTTAAATCATTAATATTGAGGAGAAAATTTAGAGATTTCAATATTTTGAAGAAAATATTTCAAGGAATAGATAAGTTAGTTTTTATCTCTTCTTTTTTTATTTTATTATTTTTAAACGAATTTCTTAAATATTTTAGGCTCATTTATTCAATATTTTCATGCTCCACCAAGTTGTACATGAAAAAATATGTTCAAACTAAATACAAACTGACCCGACACATTATTCATGTCCCGAAAAAATACCAACTCTGCCTCGATAAAATTATATAGGAAAATCATATATGATTGCATCCATCTCGATGAGCAAAACACAATAAAATATTTATTTGCCTAATTCGAACTATAATAGCATATTGTTTAGGTATATAATCTTTAGAGGATTCAAAAAATCATGGAGCCACTATTTTTGTTGAATGGCCCTAAAGTTATAACCAAATTACAATTAAGTCCCTACGTCAATTTGACCAAAATGGACTTTCTATCTCTTGTATTGTTCATACTACAAATTTATATTGAATATGTCCCTTATGTCATAAAGTTTCTAAAATAACAAAGAATACCTTATTCTGACTTGTAAAAAAAAAAGTTAAGACTTTATTACAAATATGTTCTTTGCAGGAGGACCAATAGTTCATCAATTAACTATTCTTTTATTAAATTTTCCATGCCTTGTGCTAATCCATGAGGAAATATTAGTATCAAGATTAACCATAACACATAATAAGATTAACCGCGATGATTGTATTGATACATTAAATTTTAACCGAACAAGCACACCAAACAAGACAAGAGACAGTACACCACCAGTAGAAATTTATTTGATAAATTATATATCATAATATTCTTACTGAAAAATAGAATACAATTTTATATTTATTTGCTCCCGCAAACTAATATACGAAGATTTTTCATTTTAGTACTTAATTAAGTGTGATTCACATATGATAAACATATGACAAATTTTATTACAAAAATTCGTCTAACACCACTGTTTAGTCCCAAGGTTCGGTCCAGAAATGTACAGTTTTACCGTCAAGAACTTTGAAACCTATCATATCCTTAATGCTATCAAGAACCGCATGAGGAACCGAAAGCAAGTTCACATCCTTCCTTGACTTTGATATATCTGGCCCCAAGTAAATTATCCCACAATCCATCATCAAATTTATTTTGGATTTTAAAGCCCCATTTAGCAAGGATCGTATGATTCATAGTTCTTAGATCCTTGATCCCAAGGCCCCCATATTAGTTCTGCTTGCAGACTTGCTACCTATTCACAATATGGTATTTGTACGACTCTAGGTTATCATCCCATGAGAATCTAGCTCCTTATTGATCAATTAGCTTGAGGACATCACCCGGATTTTATAAAAAAACCATCATATACAGCGGGAGACTACTCAAGACAGAATTAATAAGGGTGAGCCTGCCTCCTATTGACAAAGACTTAGCTTTCCAAGACTTGGCTTTAGAGATGTAACACTTTGTTGGCGTCGATCACCATGAAATGACACACTCATTTTTGTGGGTCTTTTTATCCGCACTACAATGCAGACCTCCCAACTCCTGTAATAACAGGGAGAAAATAATCAGATTTTCTCAACGTTTATAACACAAGACTTCAGCACTAATTTAATGCAGTTGATCCCTCGTCTGGTAACTTGCTTGACAATGGAATTTTAAAAAAAACATAAGACTTCAGCATCTTACTGTTTGTTACTCTCTGCCGAAGATCAGAAAGGGCACGAGCAATCTTAGCACCGTGAAGGGCATTGTTCTTTACAAGTGCAATATCTGCATGTCACTAAGGAAGAGTTTCTTTAAATGAGATGAACTTAAAAGGGAATAAAATCACAGGTGATTGAATATATCCACCGGCATTTCTTGAGTTTCGGCAAACTCTAAACAAATGCTGTGAACTGAGCTGTTGAATTTTAGTTTGCATTTTTTTTTTTTTTTGAAAATGCAGTTTGTAAGTACTTGAAAAATGCAAGTGTTAGATTGCACATTTTTGAAATAGAAATAAGAATCTACCAAAAGTGAATATTCTGAAAATATGGTGCAATTTTCTCTGAAAAAGAAGTAAATAAGTACATATACAAACAATGATTAAAATATATAGGATACTAGCTTCTAACGAAGAACCTCCAGTTAGTTCTTTCACTCTATCAAGCATGAAGGGAGTGAATGTGTTTCCTATTATCACCTTATCCCTGGAAACAAAGTGTAAACTCATTAGATGCCATTATCTTAGGACAGAATCGGAGCATGGAAACTAAAGATAATGCTAACATTTGTAATTCGCATGCGCGCGTGCACACACACGGATGCTTGCCCACCAGCTGGTATATACACATCACCAGCCTGGCCTCTCTCCCAAAACACATGCTGACATGCAGCCCCACCCCCAAAACACACACATGCACTGAGAGAGAGAGAGAGAGAGAGAGAGAGAGAGAGAGGGAGTTTACTCTGCTTCCTTCAAGGCTTTTTGTATTGCAGACTCTATAACATTTCCTGAAGCTGCATGTTGCTTGGGAATTGGCACTGCAATTAGAATCCCAGATCCAAGATGTAGATTCATGTTTGCGTCTGCATGACAATAGAAACTTAAATCATCAATCCTCATACGAAATTAAGGCCGCCAAAAGATAAAAGAGGTCAGTCAGATCCCTGAGCTACAAAAATTTTAATCAAGAACACTTGCTATGACAAGTAATCACAACATGGCTTTGTTTCTCTTTTACTTTTCGACAAAAAAAAAAATAAACCCCAACTCTCTTGGAACAGTAGGGCACATATTAAACAAATGCTGACAAACACAAAATTTGAAAAGAACCATGCAGAACTTTCAAAGAAGTGTTCCAAATTTAGAAGAATCTCACATCAAAATTTGGAAGAATAAATACACAAGAAAATCTATGCTGAATAACAAGTGCCCCATACACTCACATATTAACTTAGCACATTCTTCTGGAGAATCAACACGACATGGCACCTGCATTAAGTATAAGTACATTTCTTATCATGAGTGCATATGGATATTGAAATTCAGTACTATAGTACAGTTACACATTTGAGCAATCCTTGGTGCAAATGTTTTGGACAAAGGAGGGGATAACTAAAAACTAGTTTAGAGGAAATCAATTATTACCTTGCAGCCACTGATTTCTGTGAAGAAAGCAGGAAATTCATTGGTTCTGTAAGCAGCAACTGTAACCCCCTGAGTTTCCTGTCAATGAAATCAGTTTAGAACAAAACAAACGATTACATCAGATCAGCACAACAAACCAAAATAAAGCAACAGTACATCTACTGCAATGCCTTACCAAAAAAAAAACAAAATTCCAATATAACTCATGTACCAAGTACCGCCTAATGCTCTTAGATTATGCAGCAGAAAATTGAACAAATAATTGGTAACTTTCTTTTAGAAAGAAATCTAAACACACACTTGTGGACCTTGTGGTTTTGGCTCTTAAGCAACGGAGTTTTTGCCAGCCAAAAATAACTTCCAAGGTGATGTTGTTCTAGTTTTCTTAAGTCCAAATACTGCTGACCAAAATTGCATGGAAAGTAATTTTTTTACAGAAAATGGTTTCCAATCCTTGTTTTCTTTTTCACACCCTAATTTCTCCAATTTGCACAGAGAAATGCTAACTCATATTTCCTATGGGTAATAGTAATGTAACATCTCCACAGTAACGCTTTCTTTGGTTTACGATCGTTTTGTTTCGCTTTATCCAAAGCTTTAAATTGAAAGTACTATTAGTATTACAAGAGCTATTGGTGAAGATGAAATAGCCAAGTGATCCAACAGAGGTTGCTACAGATCTTTATAGGAGAATCCCTGCAACTTGGACAAGTACTGAATTTGTAATTCGATAAGAAAACTCAGAAACAAGCAACTTAAGTATAGCCTAACAATAAAATAAACACACCGAAGTTCAGTCTTCACAAATCAAACAACTAATTCATGGACGAGTTAAAATCATAAATATACCAAGTATTCAAGTGTCCGCGGTATGTCCAAAATAGACTTCACACCAGCTGAAATAACCATGACAGGAGTTTTCCCAAGTTCCGTCAAGTCACAGGAGATATCCATGGCTGCATGGAAATAGTGATGGCATCAGGCAGTGACTTCATATTTTCATGATAATTATTAAGAAAAGAATATACTTGAGCAAGCTCATATGGTAATCAAGCTACACCCTGTACTCTTAGTAATGTGTTTTAGATCAAAAGCTCAGAACTGTGAGCAGAATCAGTAAAAAAGATATTGACATAAATATTTAGCTGTCAAGAGTTCAAATCCACAGATGATAGAACACCATCAGAATTAGCCCATGGTGGTAGTCAAAGCTTTGATATCAAAATAGGAGTTTAGTACTTTACCACTATGCCATCCTTCATTACTCAAAAATATGATAGAACACTAATTGTATTATATGCCAGACTCTTCTGGGAAATCTATTTATCGCTTAGATTTGTGATTACATTAGATACATGCAGCCACATAAGGACTCCTTAAACAATTGGAACTACTTACTTTGTTCACCATGTCTGTGTACCCCTCCAACTCCCCCAGTAACAAATATTGGTATCCCAACCTGCACGACAATAGTGCTGATTTTACCATAAAGACAAACTGTTGGTGCTAACTATACACAACAGACACCAAGATGAAAAAGGCTACTGGATAAAGCCGGGATAGATAAGACCAGCAAGATGATTTTGATTGTGCTTTTTGAAGGGACCTTATGAGCGAAAAACATGGTGGCTGAAACTGTCATTGCGCCGTTGCCACCAGATGCAACCTGTAAAATAGAAGAAAAAACAATACGAAAAACGACAAATTAACTAAATGTACAGCAATTCAACTAAAAGAAACTACAGAAGGCATGCCACCTAGAGATGTTCAGAGAAATTAGCATTGATGGCCTGATGAATGCTGATTAGATTTGCTTGGGAAACCTTGTCAAGTACATAAAAGTAATAAAAGGTCACATATTTAGTCTTATTGTCCAAATTTCAGAAAAAGAACAAATGAATATAAGAAGAGATAATGAAGACAACTGGAGCCCAAACTAAGAAAATTATTAAACACCATGGCATCAGTGTTGACCAGGCATCGTGTCTATTTTATTTTTGGAAGCACATCCATAAATAGATTTATCAGGCTGTAAGCATCTCTTTGCAACTATGTGAAATTGTGAACGAGGCAAGGTATTGAGGCCTCCAGCTTCTAAGACAGTCAGGCTAGTAGCCTAGGATAAAGTAAGGCTGGGTTGAAGCTGCTACTACTCTGATGATAGCACAACCACAGAAAACAATATGACCTAAGAATGAAGAATATCTGGCATGCAAGGGCACTCACCACATGGGCAATATCTCTTCTAGATGTCTTTTGAAATTTTGTTCCAAGTACTGCCAATCTCTTCAATTGTTCATTGTTAAGGCCTACCATCATACAAATAATGTTAGGATAACTAGAAAATTTTTCATAGCTTATAAGTTATAGCAGACCATGGAGCATCAACAACAAATTCATGCTTTCCACTTGATAAAAGGACCAGCATTAACCATGAACCATAGGGCCAAAAACATATAATCTAAGACGCATCAAACGCAAAATTCTACCACCTGATATCTGATCTAGTATAATCAAATCTTAGTTTGATATGTAATCTAATACAACCAAAAGTATCTTTTCGCCAGAACGATTCCCTGTTCAACAGTATGGTACTCTGGATATTGAAAAACTTAGATAGCTCATAACTGGAAAGTTAGAACATTTACCAACATGTGGAATACCATCTAGAATGGCAATAGTAGCAGGAACAGCTCCATTTTCCCTAACGATGTTCTCAACCTCCATTGCAGTCTTGAGATTCTTAGGATATGGCATACCTGAAAAGCCATCAAATTTAAGGACAACTGGATTAACCAACGAGAAATCATATGCTGTATGTATATCAGATTGTAAGAAACAAGTTTACCGTGGCAGATGATGGTGGACTCGAGGGCGACGACCGCACCACCGCCGGCGAGGGCGGCTTCGACCTCCGGCGCGACGGCGATGCCCATGGACAGCTTTGACAGCTGCTGCTGCCCTATTCCTCTGACGGCTGTAATCGGATTTGGATGAGATCGGACCGGCCACAAAATCCTAAAGAGGGGATGCGGATGTATTTTCGGATATCCAATTATATAATCGAATTTTGATTCGAATGTATCTCTGATTAGTTTTTAGGATTCAGATCTGGGATATTGGTTTCTCGATACAGATTGAAATAAATTAATACCTCCGCCGCCCTCTCTCCCTATTTGGGTGTAAAAAAACTTTACTAACTGAATTAAAATCTCCTTAGAAAATACCTACCACATAAAATCCTCCCATATATAAATTATACTAGAATTAAGATCTTGGGTGGTGTTTGGATCCCACCGGGATCTTAATCCCGGGGGCATTTGGATACAGATTTTTGAGATGTTTTCATGTTTTCTATTTGTTAATCAAAAACATATAATATAAATTATAGCATGGTAAATCAGACTCAAAACTAGTCCAAAACTCCAAATGTGAGAGCTAAAGCGTGCCTAGAGTTCACAAGTTTAGAATTAGATGAAAATTAATCAAATTTGCAAGTTATAACATGCAAATCAGCTCTGAAACCTATGAATTACAACAGTATATATGATCGGAAGTTATTCAATGATCCAAAACTTAAAAGTTCAAATGGTCATTTCACACTGAAAAACGAGAAAAATACGACATATTAGAAACATGTTGTCAAAGTTCAAGTTGAGTACTCAAATAGAACAAGTTGACCCTCAATTGAAAATTAGTAGTAGTATGGACTTATACTGATTAAAGATCATAGAAACATGTTGTATATTGCTTGCATTAAATTATCGTTGATCAAGTTTAGATATCAAAATCATTAAACATGACACACCAATATGCAATTACCAAAATATCATTGGGCAAGATCACATTTCAGTAGTAAAATCAATTATCTTTGATCTATTTCCCAACACAAGAACATGAGCCAAAAATGGTCAAAATAACTGCCAAACTGTAGTGCCACCAAAACAACGCTAGAGTTTTCTTTTGCTGACATTGCAACTCTTTCTTTCACAGGCATCACAAGCAAGAATGCAAGTGAGCTCATGTCACTGCATAAATTAATGGAGTCTTTAATTGAAAACCAGAATCTCAATAGAAGCTGTGTATATCATTTTTCGAGAAAGCACTGTAGTTAAGCTCGAAACAAACAAACAAGGCTACAAAACAATATATATGCAACAAAAAAAAACTTGGATGAACTCAAGATTTCAAATTTAACATAGATATGTAATAGTAGCTGATGTTTGGCACTAACCGAGATCTGTTAATATGAAATCTTGGATTAACTCAAGATTTCAATCACTATATATGCAGCTGTTATATAGTGAACTGAGCTAGATATAAATAGATAGATATGCTCAAGAACACACGATTTAAAGAGATATGTAATAGCAGAGCAGGGATAGCATAAGATGAGCCAGATATACTAGATTAGGCATAAAATTAGCCAAATTCTCATGTCCCTCAAAAATAGATAGATATTCTCAAGAACACAAGATTTAATGAGAACTATATCTAAATTCCTAACTGAGAGCCATTCAGACCAATGCTTTTTTTTTAATAGTTTAAGAGCCACATGACACAGTGACACAGATGTGGATGCAAGAAATTAAATGTACTTTCAAAAGAGAATTTGTGGGATTAAGTTAGAACTATAAGCAACTTTGTTGCCTCAAACGTGCCTGAGTAATAATTCACTTCATAAAACATAAAAAGAAGAAGCAACATGTGAGTCTAAAAATCACTAGTATCTAACAACCTTTGGATTGTATGGATGATCAAATTTATGAACTTTAAACCAATATAATTCTTGGAAATTCACTGGAGGCCTTAGTTTCTTGCTAAGAATAGTAAGAGTATGCAGTATTTGACTTGAACTATAAAGGCATAATGTCATAGAGGATTATAGCTTACTGCGTCCTGAGTAGTACAACTTTAATATAGTTTTATATAAAGTGGCTATAATAATCCATTCTAAAGGGTTCATATATATTCCAAAATTTCTCATCAGAGAGCTAAAACTATCATCATCATGCACAAGGATATATCAAAATATGCATGCATACACAACACTTCACCATTTTATAATTGAGACCAAAGGTAAAAGTTTGATCATGAAGTATGTGCATGCAGAGATTTAAAGGGCATGCACAAAAAAATACATTTGAAAGCAGGATCGTATCAAAAATATATATATGCTGGGATTGGAAAGAAAAGACTGTATGATACACACACACACAAGCCATATATAAGTGATCAATAAAGAAATGATTCACAGTTCCTTATAAACCACAAGTTCTCACAATTTATCACAAAAAGCATTAGAATGTGCAAACATGACAAATAATATGTTCCATTCTCAAGTGAATCATAAAAATCAAATCAAGTATCTCTTAATTCTCAAAGTAAATCATAAAAACTACAACAACCACTAAACATTAACATTATTAGATATATACTGCCCTGGCTATTGGAACAGAATAAAGTTGCAAAGTGGTTACATACATACATGCATAGTAACCTGATCTACCTCCAACAATCAAAGAGAAATGTTCAGTAAACGAAATATTCAATTTAAAATACCTCATACTAATCTTTAACGACTTCGCCATTTTAACAAGAAACAAGCCATTATAAACTCATAACTTCAAATGCTCCTACTAATCAAGTGAGTGAGGGTACAATGGCAGCCTCATTTCCAAGACCTCAAGACTCAGATATTCTCAGACACACTTTGTTCATCAGAGTTCAAACTTTATGGGGTTTCTTTGTTATTCTCTTTGGTCCTACTAGCAATGTTCAATGAATTATTGTTTACACTTCACAAAGTTGCTGCATGGTATGAAACACTAGACTTATCTAGATCAAATGATCATAGCAGATAGGACTTATGGTGTCAAGACAGAAATGGACAGGAATCCTCCAAGAAGCATAATGATGGATGCATAAGAAAGAGTTCCATATGGACAGGTATTGCCCTTGAGAATAAATTAGATAAGTGCGGGATCTAATTTCTGCCGAGAAAGATAAGCTTCAAGCAAGACCAGTTGAAAGGGATCTAGGATATCAACTAGAGGGGGGTGAATAGGCGATTTTAACAAATTATCAATAAAACAAACAATTTAGATAATGAGAGCAAATAAATAATACAAGATGAATAAAACACAATATCAACACAAGGATATATCCCGTGGTCTCGGTGATTTGCCGATCACCCCTAATCCACGTTCAGGCAAACTCAAATCTCTAACCGCTCCTCTATCTAGTCAACCTTCTCTCGAGAAGTGACCTAGATCTTGAGCCGGATTAGTGTGATGAGTTATCCAAACCTCGATTTCACTAAGGATGCACTTTACCGCTCCGGCAAGGCGTGCTCAACCCTTTCACAAGACGTTTTGAGGAGTCTTCACAATCTTCCTTGAAGATCTCTCCAAAACCTTTCTCCTAGCCGTCTAGGAGCCGGCAAACTCCAAGAGTAACAAGTCGGTGATGATCACTTAGCCTTCTTCTAGTGTCACAAGATTGATTTAATGATCTAAATGCAATGCACTAGAAGATCTCAAATGCACACTCTCACAAATTTGAGAATTTGAACCCTAGAGTGTATGAAACTAGCTCAAGCTCTCAAGGATGATGACAATACTCAAGATTATGCCAAAAGTTATGAACAAGGCCGTGCATGGGAGTATATATACCCCCCACAATAAATATAGCCGTTACAGGCCGTTGGGAGAAAAAGATCACCTGGCGGTCAGACCGCAGGTATAAGCTCGGTCAGACTACCGCAATTGCAACGGCATTAAACAGGCGCAATAAATGCTCAACTGCCCTTGTCAGGCACACACACGGTCAGACCGGAGTCTATTTCGGTCAGACCGTGAAACTGTCCAGAGACGACATAGTTTCTGGACACTTTATACGGTCAGGCTGAAAAATACGGACAGACCAGCCATACGGTCAAACCGTAGTTCAAAAGCACGATCAAACCGATTTCACGGTCAGACCGGTCTAATCAAATGGTCAGACCGTCATAACACAAAACAACAGAAAGATAGATCAAGAGGTTCCAGGAGACTGACTTAGGTCTTAACTACGGACAAATCGACTTTTTAAAGGTATACACTATACTTTGACATAATGTCGGTCAGTCCGAAACCTTATTCGGTCAGTCCGTCTATTCGGTCAGACCGGTCTAACAAACGGTCAGACCGACTGAGACAGTGCTGAGCATAAATGAGCTGAAACAAGCATTTTCAAAGTATATGACCTTCTAGTATGCAATGCAAGTTGATTTTATGATTTGTGGCACATAGATGAAGTATTTTGTGATACACCACATGCTCCTCTTAATAGTACGGCAACTATCCTAAAATTCGGTCAAAATTCTTCTCTAAATACCTTAGACCGGTAAAAATGGAAAAGACCCTATTTCGTACCTTTGCCCTTTTGATCAATGCCCTTTCTTCATCATAAGGCTCTTTCTTCGCCTTTCATTAACCTGTCTTATAAGTTTCTTCTTGACACAATTAGGCAGGTAACGTTAGTGTAGCATTTGTAGTTGTCATTAATTATTAAAACACTCTTTAGGGGTCTAGAAGCTACACCAGTTCACTCCTTTAGAATTTCTACGTAAGTACAGGATCTAATTTCATAGCATCGTAATAGATCTGAACATCGAAACAATAAAAGATACGTAAGTGCAAGAGGAGGGGGAGGTACCTGGACGACATGCGAGGAGGTGGAGGCGTGAGGAGGGAGGAGGCGAGGTGACGCACAAGGAGGGAGGTGGAGGGCGGCGACGCGGGCGAGGAGGAGCACAACTTTGGTGATGCGGACGAGGAGGCGACCCACGATGAGGTGGAGGGTGGCGACGCGGGTGAGGAGGTGGAGCGATATGGACGAGGAGGACGACACGAGAAGGGCAGACTTGCTTTCCGGCCCACTCAGCCAAATTTTCCAAACCTGTTGGATTGGGCTCCCTGGCCTGTTAGAATTCCGGATTCTGACTATGCAAATGCCTTGCTAAATATAATTTAGATTCTAATCCCAGCCCATAAAATCCACCGGAAACAGCCAAAATCCAGTGCCAAATAGCCCCTATGAGTGTGTTTGGTTACCTGGTCCAAGACTTGGCCTGACCCGCAGATGCAAATTTAGAGTGTTTTGTTGCCTGCACTAGTGGTTCCAGCCCGGCCCGCTCGGTGAAAATCGTCCCCGTAGCCTGGCCCGCGCAAACGCGAAACGCGGTCGTTTCCGTCGACCTGGCCCACGGATACGTGCATTATGTGCTCCTGGCGTCCTCGTCGCACGCCTCGCACCTGTTTAGGGTTAACTCCCCCCTCCGCCTCCGCCTCCGCCTCCGCGCCGCCCCAAACATCGTCGCCTTCCTCTCCGCCGGTTGGATCCCATCGTCAGTGAAGCAGAGCAGATACCGTGAACAAGGTAAGCAAATTTTGTTGTTTTATTGTTCAGTTCAACGTTTTGTGGTAATTTTTGGTTTGTTCATCTTGCCTCTATGTCCGCCTCCACCTCCGCCTCCGCCTTCGGCTCTCCGTCGCCTTACCTCCGCCTCTGCCTCTCCCTCGCACACATCGTGCACACCTTCTCCTCCCAGTACAAGGACCGCCTCCGCGTCTTCTCCGCAAACGCCGCGCCGCGCTGCCCCAAACCTCGTCGCCATCTCCTCCCCCTCTTGGATATCATCATCGACGACGCACACAACAGAGGCCGTGAAGGAGGTAACCAAATTTTCCTGTTTTATTCTTCAGTTGACTGATTTTTGGTAACACGTGGTTAAATTTTTGTCTGTTGGTCCTGTTTTTGCACAGATCTATTCCTAAAAGGGTTGTGCTCTTTGGCTTCTTCCTGTCATCCAGGTGCTCTCTCTGCCTCTCTCTCTTTTTCAATGTTTAGTCTCTATTCCTAAGAATGATGATGGTTATTGTCTCTATTCCTTGCAAGATCCATGGATGTCCGAATATATGTAAGAGTTTTATGTTCAGAGGCCAATGTTTGTTGTGCAGTAACGTATAGATCTTTTAAGAGAGTTGCCATGGTAAATTAGGTCTGGATATTGGTAAAAGAATGAAATTGTAGCATATGAACAAAATGTTGAAAGATCTCTTGTCTCTTCGTTTAACTTTGTGTGCATTTGTCAATGTTTGCATGCATGAGAATCACAAGCAAAAGCTTGTTTATAATTTTTCCTTGCCTTTGGTACTTCTATTTTGCATAAGATGGGTTCATAATCATTATAGTTAGATCATATAGTTTGGATTCTCTCATTTGGAATAACTCATACTTGTTTTTAAATATACAATGGAGAAGACAGGATAAGAAAGGTGTGACTGTGAGAAAGAGAACGACTTTATGTGACAACTTAATGGACCAACATAAAAAAGTATCAATGTCACTCAAACTAAGAGAACTTTTCTGTTATATAATCTAATTTTTTCAACTAGAGCGAGTAGTTCTCTTAAATTGAAACCACTTTAATTCTTATATATGATCAAGAATATTTGACACCTTCAATGCATTTTTTTTCTTCTATTCTGTAAGCATAACGAGCAAGGATAAAATCAATGTGTAGATCATCAAATATGTCCTAGGATAAAATCATGTGTATAATCTAATTTTTTCTTCTATTAACATACACAACTCGGTCTGAGTTCTAGGTTCAACCATGGCTTCCCCTAGACTTCCCCTCCTACGCCGCTTTGTAGAGTTTGCTAGGGTTTGGAGGGGACGCTCGAGACCGCCCTTCGCCGCCGGGAGTCCTCGGGAGATCGCTGCACCCTCCCCCGCTGCGCCCCTTGCATCGGCGAGGGCGAAGTCAACGGAGGCGTCGCGTCGCCCTCCAGCCCCCGCAAGTTCCCAGACCGCGGCGCCCTCTCCCGCCGCGGGGTCTCAGACAACGGCGTCCCGCCACTCCCCTGCGACGGCATCCTGCCGCCGTGCTGCTGAGGTACAGTTATTTGGACTCCAAATATTTAATTTTAGGTTTTGCCTTTCTCCGTTCCGGTTTAGAGAATGAGAAATTTTGGGAACTTTGGAAGTATTTGCTATGGTGAAAGGAATCGTGTTGTCCCCTCGGTATCTAGTGTAATTTCCTGTGTTGTTCTTGTTTAGAAAATATTTCTTGAAATCTTAGTAACTTTTCAAAAATTGTTATTATAAACTGAATAGTTTCAGAGTCCTCCATATCCATCCTGTGGCTGTTCTGGTTTAGAGAATGACTTTCTTTGCAGGGAGGGTGCAGTGGGATGCAATAAGTTTTTGGCTCGTTCGTGTAGGTCCGGCAAATAAACACGTGTTGATCTTACTGCATTATAATTTCTGTTGTGTAGGGAGAAAAGGTTGACCAAATAATTGAACTGTTGAAGAAGATTGAATTGTCTTCATCTCGCAATCAAAAGACCCAGTAAGAGAGGCTGCACTTAATAATTTATGTTCCTTTTATTTTTGTTGTACTTAGATTGATTGTTTTTCTCAACAGCCAACTCTGGAGCGTGGCGATGGCGATAGGTGTAACCCTTCTCTGTCTGAGAGTAAGAGGAAAAGGACAAATTGAGAGATCAGCTCAAAGCCCTTGAAGCTGAGTTGAATAAATCGGGCCCACTGTCATTCTTTCTAAACGCTTATCACAATGTTATAACTGGCTTTTTGAACATTGGTCAAAATGGCGATCATTCTTCCTGTGATCTGGGTGGTCAGAATATTCACTTGTATTTATAGTATGCTAATCTATTTTTTTTTCACTCAAAACAAAACATTAGTGACTATTATAGATGTGGTTTGAGTATTGATTCAGAAATCTGACATGTGTTATCTTTGAGATGTTGTTGTTGTTGTTGCTGCTTGTGTTATCCTAGGATCATTAGCTTATGTTATAGATGATGGTTTTAGATTATTAGTTGCTGGGATGATCATGTGTTATACTGGGATGGTTTTAGATTATTAGTTGCTGTTGTTGCATGTGTCATGGACGGTGGTAATTGTTGATGATTTGGTTGCTGGGATGTTGGTGTGTTGGTTGTTGTTGGGAAATAATCAACTGGGACATGCTTCTCTTCTGATGAATGTATATTTTTTTTTCGAATTTTCATAATTTTGCTTATTTTTGAGAATTTTTTGGATGGTTAGGATTTTTATCCTATTTCTTTCAAACACAGGTCAGGATTAATTTACCGATAGTATTTTTTTTTTGGAGGATTTTTGGATGGTCGGATAAAAATCCTACCGTGATTTTTATCTCTAATACCCAAATAGGCCCTGAGTAGGTTATTTATGATAACTCCGGAGCCTCTTAAAGAAGGCGACTAATTCAATCACTCAATAACAAAAGAGAGAATCAAATCATATGTTGTTGTACAATGCACGCACTAAGTCGTCCCTGTACTGTGCCACATCAACACCATGTTTGTGGTCGTTCGATCGGATGTTTCGCTTCTTCTAGGTCGTCCACGTTGCCGCTACGTTTGTGGCCTACTATTCGAACATTTTGTCTACGTTGAGCCACATTATCCTTTCATTCGTAGTTGTTGGATCGGCTCGTTTGCTTCATCTAAGTCGTCGAACGTACTCTTGGCTATCTAGTTGTTTCCCATTGGTCAACTATTTCACACATTCGATTAAAATCGACAGTTGTTTCTCACACCCAACCAAAGTCAGGCTTTCTGATTTGACCAATGGAAAAAATCGATTAAACACTGTTTTCGTACTGTCGAGTTATTTGCCCTATTTAACCACAAACCATGACAAGTGATTCGACCACAAACTTAAAATGTGACCACCATAAACAAATCAAAACCACTGCTTCGACCCGAAAGACAAAAAAATAATTTACTCTTTCGGTCAAAATCAATCGACTAGAGATTTTACATCTGCGACAACTATTTTTTTCTACCTCGACCAAGTTTACTTTTTTCGCTGCCACGACCATACTGTTTCATACTATCGAGCTGGTTACCACATTCAATCACGAGTAATGACTCGACCAAGGGAAAAATGCGACCATTGTTTTTTACTGTTCGATCAAAACCAAGCATTTTATTTGGACAAGAGAAAAAATCTACCAAAAAACGAAAAATGCGATCCTCCGAAAAAAGACAAAACCGCTATATCAACCAGGCACCACATGTTTTTTTTACTTTTTCGGGGTAAAATCTATTGACCAAATATTTTACAGGTGCTCACTATTTTTATGCCTCGACCAAGTTTTGTGCTGACGGGTCCAACTTTACAACTAAATTTTTCGCAGCCATGACTTCTTAATCGATCAGGCACACTGTTTGTTTATGATGGTTGTATTTTGTTTTTTGATCGAATCAACTGGTTGATTTTGATCGACTAATTTTGGTCGAAACAGTAAATTGTTTTCTGGTCGCATTTTGTTTTTTGTCAAATCAGCAAGTTTGGTTATGGTCGAATGTGGAAAATAACCTTATGCGATCAGTTGTTTTGTCGCATATTTTCAACTAAATGGCCATGCCCCGCTCTTCAATTGATACAACTAGTTTCGTCTTTACTGAAACGATCCATTCTTTTACTGGTGCGATCACTATTTCTTATATTCACGACCAACATTTTTATTGTATTTACATAATCTTTGGTCGTGTTCGTCCAATCCAAAATTAGTCGTATCAGCACAAACTCTGTTCTAGTTGTCATCGTCCAGTTCAAACCGAGTCGTACCAGCACAAGTCTTGATCATAGTCGCTCAATTCAAAACTCGTGATATCAGCATAAACGCTGTTCTGGTCAGGATCGTCCAATTCAAAATTAGTTGTAGTTGTACAGATCAATAATCTCAACAAACATAACAAATTTATAAATACATATATTTTATCATCTACAAATCTATTTAGTCTTGTGTGGAGCCCTATCGCATACATACCCGCAAGTGGTGTGCTGAACTTGCAAACCACTTGTGGTCACTGACAGCACAACCCCACCAGGTGATACAGATCAAACAGCCAAGATCGAATCCCCGGCCAAAAACTCCAATCTCAGCCGTCCACACTAGGGTAAGCAAATCCCTATCCCCTCCGCCGCTGTGTATAAATTCCTCCAAAAGCTAACCTCGCCGCCCTACGTCTGCGCAAGCCAAGTCCCGCCGCCGCCGCCGCCGCGATGGGACGCGTGATCCGCGCGCAGCGTAAGGGTGCGGGATCCGTCTTCCGCTCGCACACGCATCACCGCAAGGGCCCTGCACGGTTCCGGGCGCTGGACTTCGGCGAGCGCAATGGTTACCTGAAGGGCGTGGTCAATGACATCATCCACGATCCCGGCCGCGGCGCCCCGCTCGCCCGCGTCACCTTCCGCCACCCATTCCGCTACAAGCACCAGAAGGAGCTCTTCGTCGCCGCCGAGGGCATGTACACCGGCCAGTTCGTCTATTGTGGCCGCCGCGCCACGCTCTCCATCGGCAATGTCCTTCCCGTTGGCTCCGTCCCCGAGGGAACAGTCCTCTGCAACGTTGAGCAACACGTCGGTGACCGTGGTGCCTTCGCCCGCGCCTCCGGCGACTACGCCATCGTCGTCAGCCACAACCCCGACAATGGCACCAGCAGGTCCTTCCTCCTCTCTTGTTCTTTTTTTGGAACGTCTTCGGTGTGTGCTCTTTGTTAGGATTGTTTCGATCTGATGTGCTGTTTGGTTCTTTCAGGATCAAGCTCCCGTCTGGCGCCAAGAAGATCGTGCCGAGCGGCTGCCGCGGCATGGTCGGCCAGGTCGCCGGCGGAGGCAGGACCGAGAAGCCCATGCTGAAGGCCGGCAACGCCTATCACAAGTACCGCGTGAAGAGGAACTGCTGGCCTAAGGTGCGTGGTGTGGCCATGAACCCTGTGGAGCATCCTCACGGAGGAGGTAACCACCAGCACATTGGCCACGCCTCCACCGTTCGCCGTGATGCGCCTCCCGGCCAGAAGTGTGGTCTTATTGCCGCTAGGAGGACCGGTAGGCTCAGGGGACAGGCTGCCGCCACTGCTGCCAAGGCCGACAAAGCTACTTAAAGAGCTCATCTTTACCATATATTTTGTCCTTTTCATGTCAGTTTTGATATCATTGAAGAACTAAATAGATTAAAGAATATGATTTTGCTTGTTAGTTTGATCGCATTATTGGAGATTTTGTTTTCACATTCACTTTGAGCAAGTAAAGGTTTTAGTTTTGTTATTTTTATTTGATCTCAGCATTTGTTCATGTTCTTCTGTGAACTTGCTGGATTATGCTCCGCTTATGTTAATGTTTCGTGCAGGAGGCAATCCTAATTCGAACAATGCACAATAAATGTGTTACTTTATATCTTTGATGTATCAATTGTTTCATCTGTCTTGATCCATTATATGTGATTAATAAGCTAATTTTCCAGGATGATTGGATGAACTTTCTGGGTGTTGATGTGTTTTTTTCTCTTAACATGTTAAATTAGCATTCTGTTCTATCATGATAGAAATTGAATTTATAATCTCTGTTAATGACGGTGGTAGTAAGAGTATTTGTTTCTCTGTTGAGATGTGAGCTGTTATGTTGTGTGATCACTTATTAATGTTGAGCAGTCAGTTTTAGGAAGTGTTGATGCACTTGTGATATGGTTATCTGATGTCACATTGATCATCTGCACAAGTTTTTAGGCATGTTTGTAGATTCACTTGAATTCAATTGTGTTCTGCTCTTTATGTGCTCACTGCCCATGAAACACTCCAAAGCGCAACCTGATTTCAGTTTTCCAGACCTGTTTTCTTGTTTTTTTTTTGTTATGTGATATTGTTACGATTTTTCTGTTTGTTTTGTGCTTCTGCTCGATGAACTGGAGGAAAGCGCAACAGCGGTAGTACACAAGTAATGAGAAATTATGGCATAATCAGCGGTAGTCGTCTATCCTCGCAGAAGTCCTTGCTGAAGAAATTCAAGTCAGATTCAGTTTCGTTTATGGCGGCATGTGATAAAACAAGTTATAAGCTTGATCATCAGGGGTGTGTTTGTTCGTGATTCCAACATGCTAATCACATGAGTTTTCCAGTTCATGAAGGCTTCGAATGATTTCGAGGTTAGGTGGCCACGCCTGACAGTAATGAGATTACCTTGTCATCTATCAAAAAAAAAAAGAAGACCTTATTGACAGTGACATTGTCACGACAAAACTTTGCGGCGAGGTGACGGTGTCATTTATCCCGTTCAAAGC
Organism: Pharus latifolius; assembly: GCA_019359835.1. Classification (NCBI taxonomy): domain Eukaryota; kingdom Viridiplantae; phylum Streptophyta; class Magnoliopsida; order Poales; family Poaceae; genus Pharus; species Pharus latifolius. The sequence continues at coordinate 94,869,027 of CM033321.1, read as the reverse complement.
ACGGACAGCTTTTCAGATGGTACTGTTGTGTTGGATATCTTTTTTGTAGTGTACCTCCATGTATCCCGGTGTTTTGCATCAAAGAGGATTAACCTTGTTTGATCGTTCTCCACAAGCTTCCTTGCATCTTTAGTTATTCCTCCTCAATCTTTAATGCTCGCTTCCAACAAATAGCATATATTCGCTTACCCACATCCATGAATCAATACTCCTTCCTCCTAACATATAGTAGCACATGCACACCCCCCACCGTAAGAATTAATTAAGCAACAAGAAAGACGCCCACCATGTCTTGGTTGCACAGCGACAGGAGGGGGCCTCGGCACTGGAAACAAGGCTGGAAGGCGCAGTCTCTGTCCTCCCTCTCCCTCCCGCCGGCCCGCCTCCTCGCCTTCTTCGCCATCGTCATCTTCTTCCTCTCCGTCTCGTGGTACGTCGACTACAAGGAAATCGAGCGACGGGCGGAGATCGGCGCCCGCGTCTTCGTCGTGCCGCTCGCCGTCATGTCCGTCTTCGTTCTGTGCAGCGTGGTCGGGTACCGTCGTAGGTACTGGACGTTCCGCCAATCGCCCGCCGTGCATGATCACCAGGGGGCTGGGGGCTCGCCGTGGGGCGTCGCGGTGGTAGTGGCCGTGCTGCTGGTGATGGTGTCATTCCAGTCCTCCGTCCATTCCATTTGGTTCAAGCCTCTGTGGTGGTCTCAGTATTACTAATATTGTTATGTAGTGCTGTAGCAATATGGTTTAAGAACGATCACATACAGGTTAGTTTGTGGTTGTCAGAGTTTGCTCCATCAATCTTATGGACGGCTATATATTTGATGTACCATAGCATGCTAGTGTCTTATTCTTATATGTACGTGTATATATTTTGTGTGTTCAGACATCTTCTTCCAAAGTTCTATAAGAAAGTTGGGCTCCTTACACAATTTGTGTGTTTTTTAAGTTTTTATAAGAGGTATTTAGGTCTATTTTACAATTCACACAATTTAGTTAAATGAAAATTCATACAATTTAGTTAATTGGGCTCCATGCTCAATCTTCATAATAAGAATTTTTTTTCTTCTGGTCAAGCTCATTCTTATCATAGCGTTGAAGTCTAATATTTAAATAGAAATATAAGACTAACACCAATTAAGAGAATATTTGATCTTCCAACATGACTCTGTGGAAGACTGAGCTCACGTAGCATCCAACCTTACATATTGTTTTGATTGCTTGTTGAGATGAAATCATCTAGAATATTTTGGTGGAGAGCATATGAATAATGCTAAATGGTGATATATGGGCAAATTAGAGATCTTCCTCTCCATGCATCATATGAGGATTGAGGACACACACAAAGTCACTTGTATACCCATTCCCCCTCATTCATCCCTCCCACCAAAGATAACGTGTGGTCGCCGTCCTCCACCTCCTTCCTTTGGATGGTGTCAAAGATGATGCTCTCTCCCCTCACATCCGTCTTCGTTGAGTTTGATCTCCTCCAACACTTTCCTTACCCTCCCTACCTATCCTTCAATCAAATATGAAGCTTTTAGAACATTTCATGGACATGCAAAAAAGAAGTACCAATACTAGGATGAAATAACCAAGAATAAACGCTAAAGAAAGAACCACGGGATAGATGTTGTATTTGCTTGTTATGGGTTCACATAAAAAAACAAATAAACAACAATCTTGCAATAATACACGTAAATGAAATAAAAAAATAATGAAACGATGATAAGCTATAAATTTGGTGGATATAGTTGAAACATGTAGTTTTTGACATTGTGTTACAAAAATTGTATAAAACTAAGAAGATGCCATACCATATAGATCAATTCAAGAACGTAATTACAAAAGTGTAAAGCTATAATTTTACAACTGCATTTATTTGTTTTTAAAGTTTTGAAAGGCCACAAATCCGAACAGACAAGAGGTTGAAAGAAAGAATAAAAAACGCGGGTTATTCACAGAAAATTTGAATTTAAAGATATTTGTTAATTGTACTTATTTTCTGTATTTTCATTTTTTTAGATTAAAGATGTGTCATATGTGACGATATAATAACAATCCTTTAAGCACTAAAATAAATAATTATCAAACTACCATTCAACAGCATCAAGCATTAGAGGCTTTTTTTTTTTGGTCTAAAAGGAATAACGGCATCCAAAGGCAATGATGCATCACGCATGTTTGAGCAATCAAGTATTTCTATATCAACATTCTAAGTGGTAGGAGTTTGATGGTACTAAGTTGATAACATAAAAAAAAAAAAAAAGAAAATTGGCATTCTTTTCTTTACGCTACACGCGGACTTATCTGTAATTACAGCAGTCGTGAGGGATTGAAAATGCATTCGCCCCCAGCTATCGCGTACTTTGCCAGCAACCTATCTCCCCGCTCCGCTCTTAAACCCCTAAAAACGAAATAAAAATCCCCCCAAATCCTCCCCCTCCCCCCCCCTCCCCCTCCCCCCTCCCCCCCTCTCTTTTCTTCCCCAAATAAATCCCCCGCCTCCACTGCTACAGCGCCGCTGCTTCTAGGGTTCCGGCATAGCCAACCTGCCGGAGACCTCCCAAGCGTCCGTCCGAAACCCTCCCTCTTCCCTTGCTTCTAGAAACTTCCGGCCCCTGTTCTCAGTTGTCCGCTTCCGCCATGGCGGAGAAGCTGAGGGATCTGAGCCAGCCCTTAGACGTGCCGCTGCTCGACGCCACCGTCGCGGCGTTCTACGGCACCGGATCTAAGGAGGAGGTAATCGATTTCGCGCCGCCTCGCGGATTTTCTCCCCTTTCCAGTGCTTTCTTCCCCGAAAGCTGCCGCTAGTTAGGGTTTACGCGCTCCGCTGAAGCTTTAAACTTTTGTGTTTATTTGAGTTTGATGTGCTACTGCTACTCCTTTCGCTAAAGTAGGCGGCTTTCGATGTTAGGGTTGCGGAGCGTACCAGCTGCTTCTTAAGGTCTATGCCTGAGCTAGGGTTTTGGTTCAGGGTATAGTGGCAGTGAAGGGGATGGATTTGGTGCCGACTTCACATGGAGTGTTGCGGCAAGTAGGGTTTTTTTTGGTTTTTTGACGCTGCATCTTGTGTAAATCCTTTATTTCCGGGGTAAAGGTCCAAGTTTATATCAATGTAGGTGTTGAATGGACGATTGTCTGTTTATTATAGACGGGATGGTTATGCAACAGTTGACAAAATTCTGCCATTGTTGTTCTCTAGTTTTGTTCTTACATCAATAACATGCTTCTGTTGATAATTGTATGTGCTGCTTTTGTTTCAGAGGCAAGCTGCCGATCAAATACTGAGGGATCTGCAGAACAATCCGGACATGTGGCTGCAAGTGGTTCATATTCTGCAGAATTCTCAGAACTTGAACACCAAGTTCTTTGCCCTCCAAGTAAGTTCCCACACCGAGGTGACTTTCTTAGGCACGTTGACGGTAGTTTGTAACTGAAGGAAGATAGTTTGATATTGAGGTTCTCTGTCAAGTTTTTGTTCCATACTGCATTGTTTTATTGTTGTTAAGTTCTTCTGCTTGTTTGCATTGCTAGGACATTTCACTCTGTAATACATAGCAAACTTGAATAGTATTGGTGTTGAAGGTTTTGAGATATGTGACTATGCAATATGCCAATTGAACAATTTAACATTGTACACAACATGAAAGACTGATCAGATTATGCTCCAGCATAGAAGATGCTAGTGGGACTACCTTAGCATTGGCTTTTATGCCAAGATAAAGTTTTCATTGTTCATTGGCTGTTTGAAATCTCATGCTATGAGTATGATACACTAGAGAGGTTATGTTTTAAAAGGAAGAATAAGAAGGAAGGTTGGTTACAGGGGGATCCAGATAATTTTTCTTCAGCAACTTACTGAGTTATAATGACCACACCAAAGCCTGTCTAATAGGATTACACTAGAGCGATTTTGATTTCAAGGGCAAAAGAATAGAGGTTGATCACAGGGGAGTCCAGATAATTTTCCCCAGTAACTTGCATTGAGTTATAATGACCACAACAAAGTCTATCTAATCTGTTTTGATGTCAAAGTGATTTAGGTTTTCTCTAGATAACTCTACCAGTTTCTTTTATGGTTCTATCAGAACAAACACCATATGTTAAATGCATCATCCAGTTCTAGGCTTCATGCTACATTTACCAAAGTAAAATATAGGATGCGAATGTATGGTACTCGGAGTTGCTAAATTCTGATAGACAAGTGCAAATTATGATGAACATAAGCAAACAGAGGATTGTAAGACCATGACCATGGGTTGCTTCATTTTCCATAATAAAATATGATTACAGCGTGGACATGATCTCGGGGAACAATAGAGCTCTATGAGACTATTTATTATTAATGAATGCTCATGATCGGTATTACCTTTTGATGCTTTTGATGGTCAAAAGAGCCCAAGGGAATGGATACACACACACACATATGAAAAATCAATACTACTCCTACGTGTAGTTACTCCACCCAGAATATTCGTCTTAAATGAGTTATAAATACCTTTTTTTCTCATCATACATACTTATTTAATAATAAAAGACTATTCCATGTGTATTGGATGCATACTTTTTTGATGGTTCACTATGTTTTTTTATTTATATTGTTTGTTCCTAATTATGTTTAATAATATATCATACCACTTTATATAAAGAGTATATACTTCTTATTTGTTATAATTATAGGTATATTTCATGAATATACTTTTCATACTGTGTATATACCTTTCATTTGATGAGTATACGCATAGGGAGTAGTTACGCCCAGAGTAGAAAAAAAGGCTTCTCACAAACACGCACACGCACACACACATTCTTCATGCACTTTGGTGTCTAGGCACTCAAATCTAAAATTGGTACACTCGATCAAAAGTGTGTCTAACATGATATTTATTGAATAACATTGTTTCCATTCATAGGATGTGATCTAAACTCATTTTCAAAGCACTTTAGATTATATACCTTGCTATGCATTTTATATATACTGAATTCTAAACTTGAGTTGTGCTTCTCACAAAAGTTACTTATTTGACTTTGAAAATGACTTTAGAACTAAGTTAAATGTAATAGAACTACTTGATGACATGATATTTATCTTAATTTGGAATTGTTGGACCCCGATATATGTGTATTACAAGAGAATTGGCGTGGGTGCCTAGGCACTTAGGTGTATCAAGTATTTTACCTCTCTCTCTCTCTCTCTCTATATATATATATATATATATATATATATATATATATATATATATATATATATATGGAAGCCACTTTTATACTCTCAGGAGTATGTACTCCCCCGTCTTTTAAATTACACTATAGATACTTCTTTTGTGTACGCTAGTTACTTCTTTGGTTATATATATATATATATATATATATATATCTCTTTAGTTGTCTTCTATACTATTTATGGAAAAAATATCTTAAAACTTTGCAATCATATAGGATACTTATCATTAATACTTCTTTTGTTATATATAACTTTATTGAAACTGTTGTATATACATCTTGTAACCAAGACATTATTTAGACTACAAGTAAGAAGTATGTATGGTGTATTTGAAGACTGGAAATACATACTGGTAGGAGTATAGAATCATTTTCATATATATATATTTTGAAAGCTTTATGAAAAAGGTTGTAGATATGAAAAACAATTTTCAATATGATGTTGGTCTTTGTTGGCTTGATATTTTGTAAATTCACGATTGCCTCTTACCATATCACTGTGTTCATCAGAGATGAGCAGGCATCATATCTAGTAGTGATATATATCTTGTTGTACCTAGCATGTGTACTTTGTGGCATGTGCTAATTTTGTTTCATATGTTTTTAGGTACTTGAAAGTGTTATCAAGTATAGGTGGAACGCTTTACCCATTGAACAGCGAGATGGCATAAAGAATTATATATCGGATGTCATTGTTCAGGCAAGAACCAGTAGCTGTCTTATCTATGATAATACTTTTATGTTAGTTTGCTTGTCAAACAAATTTGACTTATACTTTTTTTTTTCTCTCTTGGCATTCTATCAGTTATCCAGTAACGAGGCTTCCTTTCGACAAGAGAGGCTTTATGTCAATAAACTCAACATTATATTAGTTCAGGTCAGCTGTACTGTTTTGGTTGTCATTTAGCCCAGGTTTTTATCATCTTAGGACACGCTGTTTGCAAAGTTAACTGACTTATAAGCTGAATTTTGTGCTCCTTTTTCCAACAATCATGTCACCCATATCCTAACATAAATAAATTCTGTTTGTCATTTTGCATTTAGTGAAATTGGTTTCTAAAGTTGCCTGCTTTCAATATAATAGGTTTTAAAGCATGAGTGGCCTGCCAGATGGTCAACCTTCATTCCTGACCTTGTCGCAGCTGCAAAGAGTAGTGAAACAATATGTGAAAATTGCATGGCTATATTGAAGGCAAGTCACTTTGTATTTCGATGTGTTTAATTTACTGTTTTAGAATGATGACTGACTTTACAACAACATGCAGCTTCTTAGTGAAGAAATTTTTGATTTTTCAAGAGGTGAAATGACTCAACAAAAGATTAAAGAACTAAAGTCCTCACTTAACAGGTATTCTTTTCACCTTCAATATTAATTGGCTGGCATTTAACTTCAAGTTGACAAACTGACCTTCTAATTTATTTCATTTGTTGTTACTATTGTACACTGGGGTGGGAATACGTTTGCATATCTGGGTTATAACTTAAGTTTATTCTTATATGTCCTAATCTTCTCCGATGGTGAACATCACATAATGTTCTTTGCTGCTGAACAGTGAATTTCGCCTCATTCATGAGTTATGTTTATATGTCTTGTCTGCGACTCAAAGGCCCGAGCTTATACGTGCTACATTGGCCACACTTCATGCTTTCCTATCATGGATTCCTGTTGGCTTTATATTCGAGTCACCACTGGTCTGTAGCTGATTTCCGCGTTTATTTTGAATGCTCTTATCTACAACTGCATCTATTTGAAAAAAATGGCTCTTATTTTTTTTTGTTCTTGTTGACTCTTTAGCTGGAGACATTGCTGAAGTTCTTTCCTGTGGCTGCGTACCGGAATCTTACACTTCAGTGCCTAACAGAGGTCAAAATAATATCGCTTTCCTTGTCTAATTGATCAGTGTTTTATACAAGTTCAATGGAACAACTGGAAGGATATATATATATATATATATGAGCTTGATTATTGCGGTGCTTCATCTTGCCGCTTTGTTCAAATGGGAAATCAGCCTGGTCTTATTGCATTGAAAAATAACATGTTTCTTTGCTGGTCAATGCTATTTTCAATTCCTCTCTCAACATGTCAAGCTACTTTCCAGGTTGCTGCTCTTCAGTTTGGTGATTTTTATAACGTGCAGTATGTGAAGATGTATACAATTTTCATGATGCAGTTGCAGGTACATGATGAATTTGAGAACAACTATCTTTTTCCTCTACTTTCTAACAGTTCTTTGTTTTGTCTCATGTTTTACTTATTGAAAATTCCTTTCTTTAATGCATAGGCTATTCTTCCTCCTGGAACAATTCCAGATGCCTATGCCAATGGCTCCAGTGAAGAACAGGTACATTTTATCTATTAGCGAAAGTAAAACCCTCTCAAGGAGTCTGCAACAATAATTAATGTTTTCTCATGTTTTTATGTCAGTGCATTAACATACATTATCTGTGTTCCTTGGTGCAGGCATTTATACAAAATCTTGCACTCTTTTTCACAGCCTTCTTTAAGGTAAAAGTTCTGCTGCATACTCGACAAACCCAACTTATTAGCATAGAGTTTTTGAGATAACATTTTCATTTGATCATAAAACATTCTTTGAGATGCTGTAACTAATAAACCTGTTCTTTGATGCCATATTGTGGCCATCTTGTGGCTTATAATTCATTTGCCTCTCGTTGAAACTCTACTAGTTTGACCACCAATTGTGAAACAAATAGATGGTGGGAATTTTGATGAGTGAAATGTTATTCTAAAAATCAAATCTCCAAAATTGTTTTCCTCTTGTCTATGATGAATGCAGAATCACATGCGTATACTGGAAATAACTCCTGAAAATAGAGCTGCATTGCTTCTGGGTCTTGAATACCTCATTGGGATTTCATATGTTGATGACACAGAGGTTTTTAAGGTATGGATATGATAACTAGATTCTATGATACATATGGTGCAAATAAGGTGCACTTTCTAATGCTGTTGCTTGGCGTACAGGTCTGTTTGGACTACTGGAATGTGTTTGTCTTGGAGCTATTTGAAGCACATAACCAAATGGAGCCACCAGCAGCTGTAAGCATGATGGGACTTCAGGTGCCCTTAATTTTATTTTTGGTTATTTTGTGCAAAAATTGTCTGCATAATTGTCTTCCCATTGCTTTGATGTATGGAACCTTGCAATATATGCTGACCTCGCCTCTCTTGGTGCTGAACGTTCTATAGTTGTTTATTGCTTTCTGAAGTTCTTTTCTTTAGTTCTAGAGCTTATGCCTTGTTATGCTAATGTGTTAACCTGTAGGCTCAGATGATTCCTGGAATTGTGGACGGTACTGGTACTGCTGTTCAACAGAGGAGGCAGCTTTACTCAGGTCCGCTCTCAAAGTTACGAATGTTGATGATCTGCCGAATGGCAAAGCCTGAGGAGGTATTGATTGTTGAAGATGAAAATGGCAATATTGTTCGGGAGACTATGAAAGATAATGATGTCCTTGTTCAGTACAAGGTCAGTAACAGGATTGCCTTTTAATCCTCTTGTTTCCTGCAAGTCATGTGTTATATGTTGTATTAGTTGTATAACTTCCAGCTGATGTTGAGAGATTCCTTTCTTTAATGCTAGATCATGAGGGAAACACTGATCTACCTGTCTCATCTCGATCATGAGGATACAGAGCAGCAGGTGTGTATTATTCATAGATACACTTTCTATATTGTATTACATAAATGCATAGAATAAAATTCATTCCTCACTGAGATGCTCACCACAGTGCACTAGTTTCAAGTTGAGATGGGTAAGCTTAGGTGAAACATTATTAGTGCTGGTAACAAATAGGAGCATTGAAGTGCTAAAGTGGCTTATTATGTCTGTAGTTAGCATATTGGTTAAAGATCTTGGGTTCTGTTAATTTCTTCTTATATTCACTACACAAGTATATTTTCTGTTCCTTTCCCTTGTGGGGACTTAAGGCCAGAAACATATTGATTATTTCCTCTGGAATTCCAGATGTTGAAGAAATTGAGCAAGCAATTAAATGGGGAGGACTGGAGTTGGAATAACCTCAATACTCTGTGCTGGGCTATTGGATCTATATCTGGTTCTATGGTGGAGGAGCAGGTTTGGAGACTCAGTTATTTATCTCTTTTTTTTTCTTTTTTCCCCAAATATAATAGGAAGAATAACGTTTTCACTTTTCACAAATTTCATTACCATTTCCACCTTCGCTTGATGTGCCGACATTCTAAGTGGTTATTTGGGAATGTGTTGCAGGAAAACAGGTTTTTGGTTATGGTTATTCGTGATTTGCTAAATCTCTGTGAAATCACAAAGGGGAAAGACAACAAAGCTGTGATTGCAAGTAACATCATGTAAGCCGCCCACACACACACACACACACACACACACACACACACCCCCCCCCCCCCCCCCCCATTTTCCATCCTTGTAACTAAAAATATGCTTGTCTTTTTTTTTTTTATAATTTTGTCATTAGGTATGTTGTGGGTCAGTATCCGAGGTTTCTCAGGGCTCACTGGAAGTTTTTGAAAACAGTGGTTAATAAATTATTCGAGTTCATGCATGAGATGCATCCTGGAGTTCAGGTGATGCCTTTACCTGTAGTTTATGTGGTTGGAACAAATGTATTAATATGATATCCATCTGCTGCATAGCACAGAAATAGTGTGTGCATTATCAGGGAAACTAGGATAGAAGTGTTTTTTTTTTTTTTGGTTGCCATCTTCCCTTCATTGAGCATGTAGTTGTGCTAGTTATCTCTCATTTTTCTATTGTATCTTTGTCTTCAATGATGTTTGCTTCTGTTTGTTCTTTCACATATTTTAGCTGGTAGCTGCAATTTGCATATGATGTTTTTAGTGCCCTTGTGAAATGAACTTTTTTATGATTACTGTATGTAATGCATAACCCACATTGTGCTGATTGCAGGATATGGCATGCGACACTTTCCTTAAAATTGTTCAGAAATGTAAGCGCAAGTTTGTGACACAACAGGTAAATTTGATGTTATTGCATAACATTTGTATGTGAACAGTGGAGTTAGTATTTCCTTTTGAATTTATGTATTATCCAAATACATATTTGGTTAGTTTAATTAAGCTACAACTATTGGTTATTACTTCTCCCATTTGGTGTGTTTAATCTTGAATTATGCTTTCGAATGAGCCCTTACCAATTCATTTAATCTGGAATGGACTCATTAACTGGTTTTCATGTTCATCTGTTGACTGTTGTCCAACCATCTTTTGTACACTATATATATATATAAGAAAAATCAAAGGTGGATTCGTGCTATGTGATATGTGCCATTTATTTGCCCATTTTCACGTTTGTTCATGGTTATCTAGGTGGGTGAGAATGAGCCATTTGTTTCTGAACTGTTGTCCAACCTTCCTGCTACAATTGCAGATCTTGAGCCTCATCAGATTCATACATTTTACGAATCGGTATGTTGAACCAGAATGAGTAAGCATAGTGCGTCCACTTGATATGTGCATTTATATTTAATTGTTTTATGTTCTCTGTGTTCAGGTTGGCCACATGATTCAAGCTGAATCTGATAATACTAAGAGGGACGAATACCTCAAGAGGTTAATGAGCCTTCCCAATCAGGTTCCTTGTTTTGTATTCTAGTAAATACATTTTCCTTTTGCCATGCTTTTTCATGAGTGTTGTTATAATGTGGCTATCTTCTAATTTTGCAGAAATGGGCTGAAATAATTGGACAGGCGAGCCAAAGCATTGATATTCTGAAGAACCAAGATGTTATTCGAACTGTTCTTAACATATTACAGGTGTTAATTTCTGGAAAACTCCATGGGAGTATTATTGCATAACTGTTTTTGTAAATCATATTAGTGTTGAGCATCTGTTGCTTTGACCTACTGTACTTTTGTTTATAAAAGTTCCTGTTAGATTGTAGCTCACCGTGCATGTCTGTGAAAACTTTACTAATTTTTTTTTAAAAAAAACATAGGGAGGTAAATGGCCAAATTAACCAAAGCGAGGTTGATAACCAGATTAAGTTGCATATCATGTCTTTTTAATTAAATGGGGCAGGAATTGAAAATGCCAGGACAACCACTACATTTTGCATGCTTCCTGTTCAATTTTTATAAGGGGTTGCTTATTTAGTATTACTGCTAGCTGGGCATGTACATTTTGCTTGCTTCGAGTTATTCTGTATTCACATAATTGTTGCTCATGGCCTTTTGCTAGCATGATATCCTACAACTCCTGAATACCACCTTTTGAATGTCAAGGATTGGGATCTTGGAGTAGGGTTGTTCCTTTTGGCCTGATAGTTCTAAAGTCCCACCAAGCTCACATTCCAAATCAGGTGGTAGATGCATTGGCAGCTGGGGACTTGCTGGTTTTAACGCTTTGCTAATTTCCAAAAATAGGTAGATACAGCCAAACTTGGTGTAAATTGATTGGACTTGCCCAAATTCACCCTGTATTTGCCCCACAACAGTGCATCCTGCTGGTTTAGTCTTTCTCTTCAAGTTCGATGCTGATTGGTTTTTGTGCTAACTGGCTGCCTGGGCGCTATTAGATATCAAGATTGTTTTGACTTTCTCTGACTAAATTAAATGGCCACTGAGCAAATCATAAAGCTTTCATTTGATTACATTTTGCCACATAGTATTTTGGTAGTGTCAATCAGCATTATCTGTACAAGCATGACATGTCGTGCTTAATGTTTTGCTGAGGTGAATATGTGCTGTTCATTTTTGGTTTCCTTGTCAACATTTATATCTTATTTCTCTCAGAGTACTGTTTGAATGTGGTTATTGTTGCTTGCAGACAAACACAAGTGTTGCGAGTTCACTTGGACCACATTTTTTCCCGCAGATTTCACTAATATTCTTGGACATGCTGACAGTGTACAGGTGTTCTATCCAGCATCTTCCCAAGTTTTTTATAATATGGCTCTACGTGTCAGCATTTTCAAACTTTTTGAACTTCAGGCCAGATCCCTTTTCTGGGAATGGTCTCGCCTGAACTGGCCCAGCTCTGTTCTATTCACAAAGTCTCCATTCTGGAATAGTGTCTTCTAGAGGAAAAAAAAAACTACATTTCAAACATTTTTAGATACTGGTCATATGTTAAATATTTTTGTAAACATAACAATTTATCGTGCTAGATATGGGAAGTATCTTTTATAACCACCCTACTCCTTTAGTACAACACTGCAAGCCCAAATGGAGCCATGGCTGATTTCTTGGGCCGAATTTTCTCAACTCTAATTAATTGGCTATGTATTAGTTGCTGCAATTGCCTATTATTGTTCTTCTGATAGTGTCGGTGGCTTCATCTCCTTTGTTCTTGAGTGCTAATGGTTCACATGCTAATAGACCTTTTTATGTCTGTTATACATTGGTTTCGCATCAGAATGTACAGCGAGTTGGTATCGAGTACTATTGCTGAAGGGGGACCCTTTGCCTCGAAGACATCATTTGTAAAGCTACTCAGGTATGAATTATTGGTTTATACACTAATCTTTTTCATTTTTCTGTTTTGCTGAATAAAACTGTGTAACAACAGATCTGTCAAGAGGGAGACATTGAAATTGATTGAGACTTTTGTGGACAAAGCTGAAGATCTACCGCACATAGGGAAACAGTTCGTTCCTCCAATGATGGATCCTGTCCTTGGCGATTATGCTAGAAATGTGCCTGATGCTAGGGAATCAGAAGTTCTATCACTATTTGCAACGATTATAAACAAGTAAGTCTGTAATTTGAATCTATTTTGTATCTTTTGTTGTTTGCAGATTGAAATGTGTTTGCATTAATGTAGTTTGCAGAGGATTTCCTTGTCAGTAAAGTTGGCGATTTATTAATAATTATGGATAAATAGAGCTAACTTTCGAAGTTAACTATTTCTATATGCTTTTGGTGTATTATCTATTTGAAAGCAGTATTCCAGTACCTCAAGTGTGGAGTCTTAGGCCATTAACTTTTGGAGGGTACTTTTGTGGTACCTCAATTTTGGGGGTGGTATTATTTTGTTGGCCCCTTTTATTGAAATTGGCAAGTTTTTTGATATCATGTTGCCAATAAGTGGGCCCCAGCTATCAGTGATTTGGAAGGCTTGATTTAGGACTTGGCCCCGAAGTTGAATGACTAAAATGGTATCCTCAAAAAGTTCACTCTAAAACAAGCATGACACCAAAGTGTTAGAACCCAAGAAAGAATCAACATCAATTTAATGGCTTATTGTCAGTACTGTGCTGTATCAATCCATTATTTCTCATGGCTGAAAATTTTACTGTAGGTACAAAGCTGAGATGCTTGAGGATGTACCTCGTATATTTGAGGCTGTTTTCCAGTGTACTCTTGAGGTACAAACACTGCCACTTTTGTTTACTGATATTGACAAGTAGTTGCTGAGATGGTATTTGTTCTGTGTTCTATCAGATGATTACTAAAAACTTTGAAGATTATCCTGAGCATCGCCTCAAATTTTTCTCCTTGCTTCGTGCGATTGGTACTCATTGCTTCCAAGCATTAATTCAGCTTTCAAGTCAGGTCAGTGTTCACTTTATATTTGTGTTGTTCACTTGCCTTATTATTGCAAATTATTGATTTGGAAGGCAGCATGCTGAATTGCTTCTCTTATCTGATTATTTTAATCTCTTTCAGCAACTGAAGCTTGTCATGGATTCCATCAATTGGGCTTTTCGACATACAGAGAGAAATATTGCTGAGACCGGCCTTAGTCTATTATTGGAAATTCTGAAGAACTTTCAGGTACAATTTATGGTCCCATCTTTTTGTTGCCATTTGCCCTGCATATAGTTTATTCAGAAGCTTAGTGTTGATGTGACCTTGCAGGCTTCAGGATTCCAAAATCAATTCTACAAAACTTATTTTGTGACTATTGAGCAAGAGATATTTGCAGTCCTGACAGATACGTTCCACAAGCCTGGTTTCAAGCTTCACGTTTTGGTGCTACAACATTTGTTTTGTGCGGTATGCTTAGCCTCTTTTTTTTTTTTGTTTTCTTTACTCTCCCTGGTTCATGTATGTGTGCCTCTGATTATTAGATTTGCTAATACCTAGGTTGATGGTCTAACTGAGCCTCTATGGGATGCCTCCACCATACCATATCAATATACTGATAATGCATTGTTTGTTCGTGATTACACTATAAAACTTTTGGGATCATCCTTTCCTAACATGACACCAACAGAGGTATGGTTCCTTCACCCATACACACCTATGCTGTTCTTGATTTTGGCCATTCTGGACCCAAGTTCCTTTTTTATTTTGTCAGGTAATGATCTTTTCCCCTTGAAAGCAGGTAACCAAGTTTGTTGATGGACTTCTGAGCTCAAAAACTGATCTTCCAAGCTTCAAGAACCATATAAGAGACTTTTTGGTTCAATCCAAGGAATTCTCAGCCCAGGTAACTTCCCCAACTTCCGACGCTCTTCTCTTACTAACAGTGATTACAGGATTGGTTTCTTCTCATGTAGTTTGGACAAAATTACTAAGCTTGAGTAATTTGGTCCATCATCAGAAGGATGTTTAAATTTCTAACCCACATGTTTGATGTCATAGGGATGTATTTAAGTTGTGCAACCTACTTTGTTCATGGTTTTTTGCCATTTTACCCAGTTGATGAGCTGCTTGTGCCTTTTTTTTTTGTTGTACTTAGGATAACAAGGATTTATATGCTGAAGAGGCTGCTGCACAAAGAGAAAGGGAACGCCAAAGGATGCTTGCCATTCCAGGGCTCATTGCCCCGAGCGAATTACAAGATGAGATGGTGGATTCATAGTGCTTTGTGATTCTGTCTGTCTAATCCAGTTTCATGTTTCTCGTGTTGGCCTCCAAATACCTCTGGAGCCCTCAACATCCCAATGCCTGAGTTTTCTGCCAGGGTGGTGAAGGAAGGTGCCTTCTGTAATTTTATTTTTCATTATCAGATTTCTACCAGTAGATAGGGAAAGTCCTAGTCAATTTTGTCGCGAGAGCTGTTTTGGACTGCTATTCAATTGCTGGATTGTGACGTCTGGTTGGTGTGGTAGCGGCAGCTCTTGTGCTCGGTGTATTTTGCTAACATTGATGTGTGTGTCGGGCCATCTTATAGTATGATTACGGAACAGCATTGTATGCTTTATTTTTACTTTATAGAACGACTGCGTTCTGCAGCAGGACAGGGCAGGTTGATAGGCACCTTATATTCTTAGTGCAATATGTCTCACCTTTTCCACTTTACAACCCCACCCCCCCACCCCCCATTTGTGCTTCTCCATGGAAATCTTTTGTTGTCATTTGTTTGTACGGAAAGTTGGATAAGCTGTGGTGTGCATTTGGGAATGATATTCTGCTTTTCAAATATCGCCTCCAAGGTTTTCATGGTCAATCTTCTAAAAGAAATAACTCTAGCATCGTTTTTTTTTATATTAGCACATTAGCACATATACTCAATAAATTAGCGACTATAGCGGGGCTGTGTAATTTGAAACTAACCTTGTGTATGTTAATAATTTAGTTAGTGTGGTTATTGCTAGTTTGTCAACTTCATGTGACAGAACACTATTTATATGGCCTCAAGCAGGCTCTTTGTAAAGAAAAGATTGCAGGTAAGTGATCTTTTGAGATACATATAGATATAGATAAGTATTCAAATTATCCCATTAAAATTATATGTATATATAAACTATCCCAAGTCACATGGGATGCGGACGTTGAGAAATTGCGGGGCAAAGTCTATTTGTGAGTGAGAGCTCGATGATTTTCACTTGTTTGGGTCTTGGGGGAAAATGGGTAAAAGATATTCAATCAAAATACAGAATTAAATATGTAAAGTAAAGAAGAAGTCGAGCAATTCCAAAACCACATTTAAACAAAACTATCCAGTCTCCAGAGCTTTTAGCAAAAATGGTCGGGGCGGCCGAACCATGTTCAATCATAGAGGTGGGAAAAGTAGAGCAAAAGTGCTAGGAGTAATTCCAAGTAGCCCAACAACGAAAATGACATGAGCATGGGGATTATAATTCGAGGAATCTTGATCCAGGCAAAGATTGAAATCTGGTGATTATGGGTTGGGCATGGCAATTGGCAGAATCAAATCGGACGTGAAGATGCCGATGGGAGTCCCTGACGCAATAATCATGTATGGGATCATGGAGAGAGTACAAGTATAGGGTGGCTGGTCACACTCGGAGACTTGTGTTAGAAGCAAAGAAAGAAAGAAAGAACAGTCCCCTTCTTATCCAAAGATTCACATACCTGTTCCAATCACAAGGCAATGCCTTTCCGATGCTCTAATCAAAGACGCAAGTGAAGTGGTTGTTGACTGGACCTCAGCTACTACGTACCGCTATAGAATTTGCTTGTGATGTTTTTTTTTCTCTTCCCTTGCTTGCTTGCTTGCCATCCCATTCCAAATCTGACGGTTGATGTGTCTTCCTGTCTAAGTTTTGCCTTGTTTCGTTAGGCATGTCGTTTCTACTGCTTCGAGCCACGGGGGCTACTAGTGATTGTAGTGTGATGTTTGTTAGGTTTTCGCTTTGCTCTGTCATGTCGTGCTTGTGCCGTGTCAATCTCTTGTCATGCATGTCCTTTTACAATGAAAAGGACTTTATTTATATGCTAATGCAATGAACTAGAGCTAGTCATAAAAGTAAGCCCATGGTTGAGAACGTCTGGTGTTTACACAACAACTAGCTGGGAGTTGGAACAACAATATCACATGTATGATGCATATCACATTTTTGTTCGGTAGTTAGAAGTAAGTGGTAGAGTTGTCTTTCATCTCATTATCAAGGGTTTGTATCAAATAGGAAGTTGTTAGATTATCTCTTATCTTATCTGTAAGAGTTTGAATTAAAGATGAGTTATCTTATCGAGTTTAAGTTGAATTCTAGTTAGAGTGATGGCTAATTCTAATTTAGATTTAGATCGATATAAGAGTTGATGTTGTTGTAATTTGGAGTGCTCTCTCTTGAAATGAATGCTCTCTTTTATCCCTAGAAGTACGGTTTAGTTTATCATTACAAATTGGTTAGTATTAGATGTTTGGAATACTATTTTTAAAAAAATTATACAAACTGGTAATGGGCCAATAACGAGGAAGAAAACCTTACAAAATACAAAGAAAAAATAATTGACAAAAATCACCGGAAAACAGATGGGAAGCACCCAAAGTCCTGAAAAAGTGGACCCTGGTTAGAGGCTTGGAGCATTTGACAAGTTGTGAAGAAGATTTATCACCTCGTCACCATGGAACAACATAAGGAAGCTGAGAAAAAACAGTGACGTAATATAGTGAACATGTATATATGTACCATTTTTATTTTTCTGCACGTTGTGGGTTGGTGCGTTTCCACGAGTCACGACTGTACAAAGCGCTGCTTAGTTGCCTCACTTTGCGGGGTTCCATTGGCAGCCATATCTCCACGTGTGTTCACAGACAATTATACATCAATTTGACTTGTCCCCTTCCCTACAACTATGCCCCCACATGCATGCTCATGCTGCCTTCATCCCTCAAAATGGAAATTATTATGTATTGCATTTTTTCCTCATATGGGAAAAAAAAAATCAAAATATACTCCTAGTTGGACCAATGTGCTGCTGTAAAATGGTAGGACTACTGGCTGCTGATCAAATTCATTTGAAACAGGCTGTGCCAAAGTTAAACAGCTCATTTATTATAAACTAGTTTAAATTTATAATTCCAACAAATCAGTGGGGAGAGATTCAAGTTTATTTGAGACTTCTAGTTCAAACAAAGTTTTGGTTTAAAGAATAAGTTTGAAATTTAAATCTCGGACTTTAGTTTTTCTGATAAGTTAAAGTTAGAATAAATTAAGTCAAATGACCCTCAATCCCCCTGAGAAATGTTTAATCATGTACTTCACCAAAAGAAAGCTGCACCAGCAATTGTAAAACAAAATTTGCCATAACACACTCCTAAATAATTAAGCAGGTGAGTAATGAGATTCAGTGATGAAATCATATTAGTTTTTTTCTCTTGACATTTTCAGATGGGGTACTATTACATTTAATCTGTGGTCAGAGAAAGGGAGCAATAATACATAACTGGCATGTGTGAATGGAGCAACCCCAGACGAGGAGAACAACATGTACCAGCTGCCCAGAAGATAATGTATTTACAGACAGAAGCAATTAAAACACACAAAATTAGAAATCATCAGACATCTATCTTATGTCAATAGGTGAAACTAGCACGCCAGCACTCTGGAACGTACGAGTAGTCAACGTGAAATGTCCGACTTTGGTGAGTAAATGCCAATCTGCTCCATTTCCCAACTCAACTTCAGCGACGATCCGTCGTGCACTGGAACATAGTCCTACAAACATTACAAAAGAGACGAAAAAAAGACTATTAACCTCAATTGTTGAATTCCACAGATATACAACAAGTTTTACCAGTCGATGGGAGTTAGTGTTTGGTGAATTGGTGTGTAGGTGTAGTAGGTTTGCCACAATGTTCTATTCGGTGCCAGACAGGCTACAGTTAGTAGCTGGTCGAGAAATTAGGACCATACACCAAGTAGGATATGGTCCAGCATCATTTTTTTTTTCCTCAGAAACTTGGTCCCAACTCTTGACATTGGTAGGCAACCGGTACAAGCTAGAGCGGTGAATTGAATTAACAGGTAACAAACAGCATGGCTATCTAAAATTGTACAGCAACTGGCACTGTTGGATATAAATGATTCAGTTGTTGTGTCCCTGTCCCAATGTGTTTCTTTCTTATCTGGATATGCTTATGGTGGAATTAGCTGCTTGTGATGTGATGATCACCTCGAGTTTAGATAGCAATTCGTGGGCGGTGTTGGCGGAGACGATGATGTGGCGCGCGGCGGGCGTGATGAAGCCTTCCTCGACGGCCTTGTCGATGAAGGACAGCAACGAATCGTAGTACCCATCCACGTTCAACAACCCCACCTGCCCAATATCAAACATTCTTAGATGCTTGCTAATTGCCTTCATAACCACATTCAGAAGCATTTAAGACTTGTAAAAACTGAAACTTACCGGCTTGTTATGGATGCCAAGTTGAGCCCATGTGATGACCTCAAGAAGCTCCTCCAGCGTCCCATACCCACCTGACACAATCCAACAGCAACAGGACTCATCAAATATAAGCTAAAAGATAAAAGGAAAAAAACATCATGTTCCAATGTCAATAATAATAATCATAGTATATCATTAATACTGGAAGCTACGGATGGTCATGATCATGTTGGTGTCTGAAGCTATTTTTTCTATCTACAGACAGAGCACCGTAGCTGGAGAAGGACCTACAGGGTACAGGCCAGGGCACCAGAGGCACAGGCACAGGCACAGGCAGGAGTAGCTAGCTTTGCAATTGGTTTAGTGATCTGGATCTAACAACACTATAGTGGGCAGTTGTCTTGGCGCGCTTTGAGCGGTACATCTCAACAGGAGCAGCAGCAGCTTTGAATGTGACCCCTCCCTGCCACCCAACTCACGAGAATGTTGCCATCACAATCACAATCTGATCATGCAATGTCACCCTTCTGTTTTGCTCTCTCTCTCTCTCTCATGGTAAATTTGCAACACAACTCACAGCGATCATACACATATATAGACAGAATCTACCAAGAACATTCAGGGGGGGATCAATACCGGGCAGCGCGACGAAGGCATCGGAGTGGCGAGCCATCTCGGCCTTGCGCTGGTGCATCCCGGACACAGCCTTCACCTCCCCCAGCGTCTCTCCAATCACCTAATTACATCAACACAAAGGTCCCAACGAAGCAAATTAAAGCCAAAAAAAAAAAAAAGAGGGGAACAATTAACTCTGACTGATGTAATAATACATACCTCTCTTGGCAAGACAGTCTTGGGGACAACTCTGCATAAATACCAAAAAAAAGAACCATGAGCCAGAGGCTGGTTTGGTTGGATAGGATAGGATTGGATAAGATGAGAGGCAGAGAAGATATGCTAGTAGTAGTACCCAAGGACATGGCCGCCGCCATTGTGGACAGCACGGGAGATGAGGCCCATGAGCCCGACGCTTCCGCCGCCGTACACCAAGTCGATGCCTCTTTCCACCTGCACAAACCAAACCAAAGAAATTAAAAACAAACTTTTAGTAGAGACACCTCTCTTTCTCTATCTGTCTATGCATCCCGTTTCATGACACAGTTCCCTATAACTGCCCTGCCGTCACACAAACTCGCATGTGTGTCTTATCACGTAACAACAACAAGCCTACCCTGCCGTTAATTTCCCTCCTCCTCCTCATCCGTACTATGTATCCATCATATCGCCTCTTTATTTTTCTGATGTCACATGCATGCATCTATCTTCTTCTATTGCAGTAAAACTTAACAGAAGAGAGAGAGAGGATTAATAAACGAACCAGTTCGTGGCCGAGCTGGATTGCGGCGAGCTGGTACGCAGCCTTCTTGCCGGGGCTGCTGCCGCAGAACACGCACACCCTCCTGAACCGCGACGCCACCGCCTTCTTCTTCGCCGCCGGCGACGGCGACAGCTCTTCCATATTTACTAACTAATACAGCCTTCTTTAATTCTCCTTTACTAAGTAATAGTATATGCTCAAGAACTCCAAGAAGCCAGTATTATTTGTAACATCAGAATCTGAGAGCACTCGGGGTATCTGAGTATATATAATACATACGCATGGGGAATGAGGGGGGGGGGGGGGGGGGGGGGGGGTCTTTCTTGCTCTCTTATCCTTCTCCTCAGGTTACGGACTATTCCGATTGCTCCCACTCCCCTCTCTTGGTCCACGGGGCCTTGTGTAATTGTGTATTTGTAGCTGTAGCTGTGTGATGTGGGGTATGTTTTGCAGCCGCACCAGCATGGGTATCTCACTCCCTCTAAATACTTTGCTTTATTTATAAATAAATTCTTAAGGAGGAATTTTGTTGTCTAAAAAACTAAATAAATAAATCAAGCACCTCTTATTCGTTCGTGTGTCGTTGTATTGCAGCGTGGCTTCTTTAAATGAGGAGGACGCTGATAGGTGGGGTCGCGGCATGTCCCGAGTCTTATCTTCTTCTCACTCCCTTTGTACAGACCACTGACACCCATAATGCTATAGTATCTGGGTGGAAAGCCTTTAAAAATTAGTCTCTGATTTTACTCATGGGATTTTTCACCCAAACTCAATCGCAGATAATTTTTATAAATAATACTAGACACCGAAGAGAAGAGATCTTGAGATATGAAATCACTAGATACACAGATCTTTATATGTTGGTAATAATGTGCGGTGATACAAGTAATGATAGGAGAAGAGTGATTTGAGATAGTATATGGAATGCAGCAAGTATTAAATCAAGGATCATGCATATATCTAATCAGAAATGAAGTTGCAGTGTGTAGGGGGAACATTCCACACAATTATTAGTGCACCCGGAGACGTAATCTGATTGGTGGCAATGGCACAGAGATCTTGACCGGCCAATAGAATACCAAGAACCGGAGGACACGTGGCAGCAGCTTATGGGTGCCCAACTTTCTCACCTGTTCTAAGCCGTGAGGTCACGCCCTCTGAATAGCGCCAAGAATGGCAACGCGCTTTCGCTCACTTGACACCGTTTTTATCTTTATCTACACCTGTTTTATGTTTACTTGTGATTAATTTCTTAGTTTCTGTGTTACACGCCATCAATTGTTTACAGTTTAATTTCGCGTTTTGTGTTTTGCTTTGTAAAGAGTATTAGGAACTTTTTCCTTTGTCGATTTACGTGGTGGCACTTTTAGCTATGCAAGTGATGTAATTCGTGTTGAAAGTTTAATTTTTCTCACTTGTGTAGCACCCATCATCTATGCATGAGTTTACTATCTCAATGAGGATATACCCAATATCATGAATAAGACTCATACCTTGTCATGAAATATCCTGAAAATGAGCTAGGTGTTGATGTAATTAACCATCACTATCATATAAATTGTAAGCATAGCTTGATTGATGTAGATCAAAGAGAAAATAAACAAAAGGAAAATTTCAATGAAAGATTGCAAAAAGAAAATCTGAAATAAATGCACCATGAATTAATTAGGATGATTTGATGCTGTAATTGGTTGCAACCTGTGCTTCCAATGCCACTTTGTAATTTGCTTTTTTTTTTTCAATAAAAAAAAAACCAACTTTGTAATTATCCATCAAGCAACCCACTCAAGAGAACTTTTTAGAATCTGCTCAAAAAAAGATGGAGCATTTTAGAATTAATGAAGCCTCTGACCACGTCGACAAATAGGCCACGAAGCTTCCCCTTTCGCCCTCACGTCAGTGAGTGCAATTTCCATATTTGGTTTTTCATATGTTTATTTTTATTCATTTCTTTAGTACATAGATCATAAAAATTAGTGAAAGTTATAAAGATGTACAAAAATAAAATATACAAGCCTTAGCAGGCACCTACATCAGTGGCGTGCATAGTTTGTAAAATCACAATGACAGTGGACTGCATTACGAATTAAACCATTGACACATCCTCCTACTTAAAGTCAAATATTCCAATTAAGTGTCCCAGACACACCTACATGGACGTCATTTTCCCCTTGAAGCTTGGGATCATTTTGCATTAAGCGCTTGGAACTTTCAAGATTTTTTCTCTATAAGAGGATGTGTTATTTTCGAGTCTGACATTGAACTATGCTTTGTGGCAGCTTATGTCCCTGTCATTCTAAAAGACAGAGAAAAAAGCTCCCAAGATTATCCAATAGTAATACCCTTGTCATGAGTGCCTTTTTCTTTACAACCCTCGAGGAGGATTCTCTCAGCTCAACTTCAAATTAAGCAATTTTTCAATTTCCAAATCGTGCATGTCTAGCGAAACATATAGTTGAAAAGACTTTGTCCCCAAAATTTGCTATGAAAAAAAAAAAACAGAAATTAGTTCCTGAGAAGCAAGTCGGTCGACAATTGTGTCTAGGGGCTGTCTAAGATCAAATACATGTTTTTTCTTAAAAAATTGACACTATCTATTCTAAATGTTTAAAATATATATTCAATCTCCACTCTTTTATTTTTTCTCATCTTCCTCCTGCTCTCTCCCTTCCACAATCGCTACTGTCGATCCAATCAATGTGCCGTTGCCTCCTTCCTCCCCCATTTCTTCCTCCTCCTCCCCTTCTTCCTTGCGACTACTGCCACATTGCCTCCTCCGTCTCCTCCTCTTGTCCTTCTTCCTGCCGCCCACCACCACACTGTCTCCCTCACTTCTCCACTGCCACCTTCTCTTTTCCTGCAGTTGCCACCTACTATTGTCTTCATCTCTAGTTGGTAGTGCCATCATCGCTCGTTGCTCTATCTTTGCCTGCTGTTGAGCTATCATTATCAGAGAAGTTAAGGAGGAGGTTAGATAAATCTAAAAGACTAGATTTAAGAAATGAATTTGATCCAAAATTGAAAAAAAAATATAATATTAAAAAAATTAGATATCTGCCAACTAGCAAAACCATTATGTTTATTTGTCTCCAAGCTTAGGTTTACCGATTTGTGTTTTTTGCTAAGTAATTAATTTTATATGTTTTTCTTCTTGGCCTTGGAAGGGGTCTAACTTGGATTTTTCGGCTGTCTTTGTCCCCAATTAATATTATTTTTTCCATTTCATAATATAAGTCATGTTTTTAGATATTTTACAATATAAATTTACTTACAATTTTAATATATTTTTTAACATATCTTTATAATTTTACCCTCACAAATATTTTTTTCACTCCTCTATTAATACTCCTTTCATTGATTTTCAAATTTTATTTAATTGGAGCATTATAATTCACTATTATTTATTTCTCTTTATTTCGTGCATTTTAATATATATATATATATCCAACTTAAAATTTTTTATCTCTTTAATAAATAAATTTTATATTATGAAATGGAGCGAATGAATAGTATTTGTTTGGTGGTTGATGCCACCGAAAGATGTGGTAACGGCGTCTGCCACGCTTAATGGGCTCTGTATTAGCTATTAATTAATTAAAGATGATTTCTAAGTTGGATCCTAGCAATGTTGGTCAGTATATTGCATTGGATTATTGGACGGACAAAAAGAGAGAAAAATAAATCAACACGAATTGAGAATATGCCACATCATTGTCATATGAAAATTATTCAATCTGTTCTTAAAAAAATTGTAGTTTTAGTTTATGCAAAATTTTTACAAGTGAAGCAAAATTATATGTCTATTTCTAGTAGTTATAATTAATGTATTAGGTGTGTTATTTGCATGTGAACAATTAATGATTAAGTAGTGTAATATCAACGAATGTATTTTTGTAATATAAGGTAACCTTGAAAACATAGAATGATATTTTTTAATACTCCATCTATTGTAAAATATAAGACATATAATTTTCTCAATTTTACTGTAAAATATAAATATGCATACGAATTTATCCACTTTGATATTTATAACTAATTTCTCACACTAGTATTTTCTCTGCCATTTCCGAGACATTTATGACTGGTGATAGTTTAATCATTTTACCTCAATATTTTTTTTTAAATTTAAAATTTTTTAATATATGTGTGGTCAAAATAAGTATTATATTTTGCAAAAAAAAAAGAATACAAAATTTGTTCCCTAAAATAATATTTTTTTAAAGAACAGAAAGAGTACTTACATTTATATGTTTGTTCAGCGTGTTGGCAAAAGCAAGAACCATAAGCTCGTATAGTACGGATTTTATATGGTATACATCGACTCAATAGGAGAAACAAATTAAAATAAAAAAAAATGTTGGGAAAAAATGCATATTTGCAAATTCCATGTTTGACGAAGCATCGTTTCTAAAATTTGCAAGTACTCAATTATGTCAATAGTTAAAAGCTTGTCTGTCATGTCACATAATTTGCAACGGAGGACACTTTCCACGCTAATAATTAATAAAGGATATTATTATGTGCAATTCTACTGTACTAAACGATAACCGAATTCTTTAAACACGGTTCTTAGCATTAATTTAAGTCTCAGTCAAATTGATGTATTTTGGTAAGTAAGACACGGCCCAAAGCCTTCATACACTAAATTTAAGAAAGAACAACGGTCGTTGTTGAGGCGAAGACGAGATTTGTTTTTCCTTTTTTTAAGTTTTGTTTTTACACTTGCGGTATGCATGCAACCTTTTTTATGCATATCTAAATGTTTGTCGTTGCTAAATTCGCCTCCCCTAAAGCTTCTTCGTCAAAGATCCTACTCTTGATTAATTAATTAACATAATTAATGAGCAATTATGTAGTAGCTTACGCGATCTAACACTGGTATATATTTTTTTTGGGAGGCAATCCAACATGAATCAAACTCAAAACTCTGGTGATAGGTGTAAGATACCATCAAATATACATAGAATTCTAGACAAAGATCAGTGCTACAAACTTTACAAATTTCATGTTATTCATCTTCCACTTCTCTCTTATTTTTATGTCACGGTATGTCATGAATGGAGATGAAAATATGTGTATTTGACAAATATATGATTTATGATCAGGAGGAATTTAGGTCGTACATTTTGCAACTACAACTTAGTAGTTATTGGAGACTAATTTTCCATGACTATAAGTTATATTTAGATAATTCAGTGTTTAGAGCCAAATTGGCCCTAGCATTACAGGGCTAATAAAAATCAGACCTAACTCTAATTTTTAAGAGCTATAACTCTTGGATTTTACAATATTTTTGAGTCAAATAAAGGGTTGTATCTGAGAAAAATAACTGGAAAAATAACGCAAATGTTACAAGGACAAGACGTAAATCATCATCAACCATAAACGAGGTTAGATTGATACGCGAGTTTTTGTGGGAAAGTAAAAAAACATCACACTTAAAATGAAAAAGCCCGCTCAAAATAAAAAAAAAGATAGAATAAAAAACCACTTCAAAATTAAAAAAAAATGCCAACAGAAAAGGAAAAAGAAGAAAAAGGCCGAAAAGGAAAAGAGAAGAAAAGGGGAATGGAATCCGGCAGCATGATGGGGAAAGATAAGGCGGCGGCGGCGGCGCAGAAGCTGTGCCGACGGTGCAAGGAGACGTACGACCCGTCGGTCAACACCCCGCTCTCCTGCCGGTTCCACCCTTCCTTCTTTGTCTGCCGCCGCCACGACGACCAGAAGAGGTCTCGATTCCCTTCATTTTTTTTCTTTGTCCCTCTTAATTCACCTTCTTTAGCTTAATTTCCCCTTTTAGAATCGTTAATCGTTTTCCTGTCTTAAGGTACTACGAACTTGGTGAGGACGCTCCGCCATATGCCGCCAAGTTCTTCGACTGCTGCGGCGCCGAGGACCCAAACGCCGCAGGCTGCACAACGGACTGCCATGTTTCTTACGACGATATATGACTTGCACCGACGATCGTCTTCGTTTGGTATATTGCCTTGCTTCTTTCTTGTAATGCCTGTGCTTCTAGTAAGTATTTTTTTTTATATGTTTTCTTGGTCTCAACTTGAAGAAGCTGTAAAGCGTAAACCTTTGAAGCAAGGATGTATCTTGCGCAGCGATGGAATTTTATAATTCAAAGACAATTCCTTTGTGCTGAAATAGGGATTGGAACTGGAGGAGTTCTTGAAACTTTTTCAATTTGGTCTTAGAAATAATGGGAAAAATTAATCGAGTACATGGTTGTATTGGATTCAGATAGGCTTGCTCGAGCAAGATCTGCTCATATTCATCACTGAAAAAAGCTATTTGTATGAAAAATGAGAGTTTTAGTGTAGAAAATCTGAAATCTGAACTGTCTCCGTGGTTTATCTAGTGAATTGTATATGTATGCTGCTGTAGTATTAGTCTTCTGTCTTTGAAAAGACATGGGTGAGCTGCTGAAGCTCTCTGAATGTTATCACAATCACAGGGATAGACTCCTATATACGCTTCTTGGACATTTCAACAAAAAAATGGAATGATTTGGAATGCATGCAACAATCTTCCTTTGTTCTTTGGATCTAAGGTTAGATGTTTACACTGCTTGATAAATAATATCCTAGGAATTAGTAAATGCACAATGAGCTCATCAAGCATACTCCATGTGCCTTATCAATTCAACGATTGCGATGGCATAGAAGTGGACGTGGCTAGATGTTGCATGTGGCATTAAACCAATTCATTTCTCCTAATTTCTGGAGTAACTATATGTTAGGAAATGTTAAGCTACATCCAACAGAAATATCTCGCTATATGCTCATATGGTGTTAAAAGTTAAAAAAAAAAACAACCTGTTTTAGGTTATGGAGGCTATCTTGATGCGGGTTATGTTGATGGCATTGACAATAGAGTATCCAACGCTCTTTTGTTGCGTCTCTGTTTTCAGGTAGTGTTGGATCATGGAGTACCATTTAGGAAAAGTCGTTCCCTTCATTCATTCACAACAGAAGCCAAACTTGAGGAATGATAGGGTGATCGATATTGTTGAAACTTTGACATTTCCAAATGGATCGCAACTAGTGATCGATATTGATCAACACATGACCGTCCAGCACCATCACTGAGACCTATGGAGTTTTGTCATCAGAAGGTGCACTCTAAAGGGTGTCTTGTAATCACCTATGGTCGCTGCTTTTGAGACAACATTCATCAGCACTACACCAAACTTGATTCTCTAGTGATCATCACTGTAAACTATATGATAGATGGATGTTGTGCCTTTGCACCTCCTAAAAGTACGAGCACAACTGACGTATGTGCGGGGGGATGTAACTGTTTGTACTTCTCCCTCGCTGATTTACAAGTCGAGACAAATCTGATGGTAAATGGTTCATACCGCCATGCCACTTTGGGTTAGCTAGTGAGGAGTACATAGTGATGAAGGAGCTCATCCCCATTAAAGGACAACTCAAAGGGGTACTCCGAACTTACTCTGAAGCAACCATTATGTTTGCCCTGTCATATCCTTCTGACGAATTTCCAGGCCTTGGCCAGATGTAGGGACTTCCAACAACGTCTACTACTGCATTTGCGTTGTCAGTCTCTGGACTAGTAGATCCTAAACCAGATATGCTCATGATTGTATTAACTATAATTGAAGTACATATGAATGAACACCAGAACCATGCCTTGTTGCTTCAACTCTCCTCTCTTCTCATCCCCCAACTAGACCTCCTTATGTCAGACCTTGCTGTACCCTGACACATTCTTTGTGACAAAAGCAATAAAAAAAGTAGCAAAAGCACAAATACATGTAGAAATTTGGATGTTAAAACAGAATTAACAAGCACAGAACTAAGATATTTTCAAATAATTCCAAAAAAAGAATGTTATTTAGGAAAGATTGCACAAATGAGGAATGTTGGACAATGCCTTTCAGTTGCATTATTTCATAGCTAATTCAATCAATCACTCGTCAAATAGGACTAATACAACATTTCCGGTATTTAGTACAGACAATCCGAAATTCACAACGTTGCTAGATACGATTGCGCCAACATTTTCCCAAGCCGGACTTCAGCTTGGGTGTTAAGGTGGACATGGTCACTTTCCAACGGTAAACCCTTCGCATCAACATATTTCACATTCGGAAGTTTCACTGCCTTCTGAGCTTTCCTCACAGGCTCAATGTACTTGCCTTGCCCTGATGCTAGCCCAACCTACATATAAGATGGATGTTAGCACAGCATGAACATATATCATAACTAGTATGTATATATGCTATGAGTCTATGTCTCAAAATTTTACGCGCTTTGTAGATTACAAGCGGAGTGGGGAAAAACTGGCATCGGAGACAGGTGGCGCATGGAAACACACCCATCTAGGGCGGTAGGGCCATCGTCAGAAAAAACCGAGGCGATCGAACGGCCTGCACAACCGATGACACAAAACCACGAATAGAAGATCCGACGGCCCGCAAAAAATACGCCGACGCGGCACACCAAGAAACACGAACACAAGATCGAACAGCCCACAAAGAACAGGCCGACATGGCGCAGCGAGGAGGCGGCATTTCTACCAGGCTTAAAGTTTTTCTTATTTAGAGTAAATTATACTTTCGGCTTTTTAATTTATGTGATTGTGTTGTTTATGTTCATAAACTTAAAATTTGACTCGACAATTTCCTATTTGTCTTAATCAATTTGGTCCCTAAACTTGTATACATCAGTAAATTCCGTCATTATTTTAGTTATATGTTGGAACTAAATACAAATTTTGCATTTTATCTGCATATTTTTTATTATTGAATTTTTATCATCTTTTTTATGCTAATTTCTTAGTATTTAATAAAAAAAATATCATAATTACTCTCTATTACAATATACCATGTCATCTAGAAGCTAATATGACATTATGTCATTAGCATAATATTATATTATAAAAGTTGATATGAAACACTACGTGGGTGTTTGGTTGGTGTTTTTACTGTCACGTGTCTGACTTGGAACTTACCTCACCAGGCATATTTTTCAAAGCTAGCATATGCTCTTATAATTGCTTCTTATCTTGGCGATAGGAATTTTAGTTAATTCTAGTTTGTTAGTCTATTTTTATATATTTTTTAGATTTACGTCTATATTGGAAATATTTCTAATTTGTTGTGTTTTATTCTGAAATAAATAAATCTTTTATCCTAACGTGTTAGAATACGGATTGGGAACAGCACTCTATAGGTAGGATAATATGAATAAACTAGTGACCTGGATGACGAGGAGGTCCGGCACACCAAGATCCTGTCGAATATCTCTGACCATGGCCTCCATCTTGCCTGTGTACACTTCTGCGTCCTCCAGCCGTATCGTGTCGGCCTCGCCCTGGAACCACAGCATGGCCGCAAGTTTGCCACTGCCGCCGCACTCCGCCACGGCAACCTTGGCCCTGGTCACCATCCGGTTGTACAGCGCGGTGCCGCGCGTCCAGTTGGCGATGGGCGTGCCGCCCTGCGCGCAGGGGACGAGCCCGAGGACTGTCCCGGCGGGTACATCGGGCGACTCGCGGACACTGTTGGCGAAGGCCATGCCGGGGCCGACGCCGAGGACGTTGTGGACGTCGATGCCGGCGTGCAGCGGCTCGTGGGCCTCCTCCCAGCGGAGCTGCGGGGAGAGGCGGAGCACACGCGGGGACGGCGCGCACTCGGGCGGCACGGCGCCGTCCCACGTGAAATTCACGACGCCGCCGCGGCCGCCCATGTTGGACTGCCCCGCCAGGATGAACACCAGTGTCTGGGTGCCGCCGCCGCCTCCGGCGGCCGCCGGAGAGAGGGAGCAAGCTGTTGCCACGAGGAGGAAGAGGAGCGGTGGAAGCATTGCTCTTGCACTTGCAGTAGTACTAGGTGTTTTTTTCTCCTCGAGTTACACACTACGCTACGCTAGCTTGGTTGCATTAGAGCATTAGGTGGATCCAAGAGCATAAACATGTGCTTGTACAGAAATGGTAGGGACAGGTTGAGGTAACAGCCACGAGTATAACCTTCTTCTTGCGCAAGGATTTAAACGGTGTGAGTATGTGAATAGTTTAATTTATTGGAAGTATTTAACCCCTTGACAATAAGAATTTCTTACAAACATTCTTGAATGTCTCATCCCAACCATCTAATTTTTATTGGATAAATTCTACACTAGAAATGATATGTGAATTTTTTGGATGTTAAAACCAACTAGAGGTACGTGGATGGAAAGTCCAAAAGTTGCAACGGGAATCTTATGACAGACAGGCACTGGCAAATATGGAGCTGGATTTGGTTGCTTGTACTGAAAAGAAGTTGAAAAAGTTAATACTATCCGCTGCCCCGTACCTTGTCGTCTGGTAATGGAACGAAATGGAGCGGTCCACTAGTGCGTAATTTTTGGGACTGACTCAACAGAATGCATGGAGATGGGTCAGTCGTTTTGAGTGCATGATTTCTTTCTCCTTACCAAGCTGTGGCATTGTAGGGTGGGATATTAGACTGTATGAAGTGCTGGTATTATTTAAGATGTGTTTAGACTCTTTATATCTGTCTACACCATCAATCACCTCTTGAGACAGTTCCACTCTCCAACTCAAACACAAAATCACTATTTCTTACTTGAGTCCCACTGTACTATCACCACTACCTCAAACACTTATCTCTTATAATTTACAATCATCAACCACCACCTTTTAAATGGAGTTTGTGGAATCTAAATTTTTAATTCTTCATCTATTTTGAATTAACACATTCAATTTATTAATTCGGATGAATAAAATTAATTTGTTAATTAGTATTTAACAGATCATTTGATCCAATTAATTAACATAAAATTACTATTAGTTGGACTAATTAATATAATAACATTTTTAATCCAATTAAGTGGTATTAACAAAATCGAGTGAATTAATTAATACAATTATTAATAACCATACAACTTAATTAATCAAAATAACCATAAAAGTGAATTAATTGAAATAATCATACAACTTACTTAATCAAACATAACATGTGAATAGATGAAAAATACAAATAATTCTATTACAGTTAATTTTCATCAATGCTGAAAAGTTGCCAAATATACTCGATAAGATCGCTCTAAGATGGTGATGCGCATGCCGATCACGGATAGTATTATTTCTTCGAGTATCTTAGCGAGCTCTGGTGCTGGACCTTCGGCTAATTCCGATTATTGGTATGATCGATGGCTCCTCATCGTAGTCAGCATCAACATAGTCTTGGTATAAGTCACGTTCATCTTCAACTATCATGTTGTGTAGTATAATACAAGCATACATAATATCGGAAAGTGTACTCCTGTTCCTAGCATGTGTCAAGCACGTATAATGGCAAAACGACTTTGAAGAGCTCCAAATGCTCGCATAAGGTCCTTTCGAGCTTCTTTTTGAACTTGCGAAAATAACTGATGCTTTGGATTTTGGGGTAACAAGATTGTTTTTACAAACGTTGCCAACTCTGGGTATATCCCATTTGCCAGATAATACCCATGTTGTACTAATTAATGTTGATGGCGAATTGAACTGGGGAAGTAGGGCCTAGTACACATTTGTAAACAATGGTGATTGGTTCAAGACAATGATGTCGTTGTTTGAACTGGCAACTCTAAAAAAACACATGCCATATCCATAAATCTTGAGAGGAGACCGCTTCAAATATGATTGTCAGGACTCCTTGATTGCCTAAGGTGGATTGACCTTTCTATGCAATTGGGCAATTTCTCCATTGTCAATGCATGCAATCAACACTTTCCAGCATGCCAGGGAAGCCTTGTGCCCACCCTATTTGTAGTAGACGGTCAATATCTTGTATTCTTGTGGAGTAGGCCATCGAAGGTATTGTTTACGGAAATTCTCATTAACACCGCAAACAAAATGTTGTAATTAATGTAATATTGTGTGTTCACCAATGCACACATATTTGTTAACTGCATTGGCGGGTGAGCCGTAGGACAACATGTACATTGCTGCAGTACACTTTGAAGGGGAGAAAGGCCCCTCTTACTTATGGCATCGACTCACTGTGTAAAGTCAGGTGACCATTGGCTAAGAGTTTGCACAATACACTCAAAAAGATGTCTTTTCATCTGGAACCTTCGGCAGAATAACATGTCATTGTAGATCGGATTGTCGGAGAAGTAGTCTACATATAGAGAAAGCTCCTTCTTCACGACTTCTCGTAATACATGTGTCGACGATTGGAACCAAGGGTTCCTCTGTCGAGTTTATGCAAAGAAAAGAGTGAGGAAAGATGGAGCCAATCAGACAAGTTCTCAAGATGTTCAAAGTATCTATGAATCTAAGATACCGAGAGAGAATTATCCAGGTTCGGACCCCCTTTAAGTTGGATAATAGTCCTACGTCCTGTGTATTTCACTATGTGTGGAAAAAAGGTTATAGAGAAGTTGTTTACAATAGGTAGTTAGCTAATCCTATTTTGCTAAGCCTAGTCTTCTCTTTGCAGTCGATTTTTCCATCCCTTGATCCTCCCTTCGAAGGCTTTTTTGTACTTGTCGAAGAGGTTGCCTGTTGTTCTCCTGAAGGCGTGCCCCAAATCTCTCTTAACCGTCCTGAAGTAGGAGTAGTGAGGTCGTGGATGGCAGTTGCCGTGAATCATGGGTACGTGGTGGTTTTGACAGTATTGATTGGGTCATTGTGGAACTGCCTCACCGTCTTAACCTCCTTCGATGGTTACCTTGCCAGGGGTTTATGA
Organism: Pharus latifolius; assembly: GCA_019359835.1. Taxonomy (NCBI): domain Eukaryota; kingdom Viridiplantae; phylum Streptophyta; class Magnoliopsida; order Poales; family Poaceae; genus Pharus; species Pharus latifolius. Next base: position 94,835,716 of record CM033321.1, on the reverse strand, counting down.
TTGTCTCGGGGTCAATCATAAGGATCAAAGTGAAGTAATGTTTTAGGAGTGCTGGCGTAGTACTGCGATCACGATAATGAGACTAGTTCTTGTATCTGTGAGAGACGAGGGCTACGAGAATTGTTTCCGTGACCTTGTCGTTCTTGGATGCAGCATAAAACATAAGCTTTGTGATAACAAATGTCTTGAATTTTGCATGAATTAGGTATGATTTTTTGGTTATATCTAGAACGTCCTTGGATTACCCGATTTCCTTTTTTCTAGCCTTTGACAAACATAGTTAGGACTGCGACCATGGTCACGCGCGACCACGTAGCATCAGCGCGACCATTGAGGCCTAAAAGAGTAGCTAATAATCCTCGTCAACATGCTCGAGACCGCCTTTGTCCACTCCTACTTGAGGAACCATGTAGGTGAGTTTGGGTTTGAGCACCCATTGTGCACCGGTGTTGAATAGTAGCATCAATTTGTTGTATAAAGTTAAAGTTGAACATGTTGGATTGTTGGCTAGAAATTTTGACATCATTGTCAAGGCTATCGGAATATATGAAGAAAGAAGAAGAGGATAATGATGAAGAGGAACAACCGTGCATGGCCATGGTGGAAGAAGTGGGTTATCTGGCTATTTGGTAGAAATGAGATGAGTTTAGAGCTTTTTGATTGCCATTATATATATAAAGATAATCGCGGCAATGGTCAGATTCTCCAACATCATATTTCAAAACAGTCAGATTCTCCAATCGGCATATTCTCCAATAGTTAGATTTTCCAATGGTCCAATTTCAAATGGTTAGTTTTCAAATAATTTTAATAATAGAAATGCATTTAACATGATAACGATACATAAAATGATAATAGAAATGCATCTTACTAAACTACATAAAATAAAGGTATAGAGGTAATTTCTAAAGTAAATAAATTAATGACTCTGAATGTTCTAATCTTCTTCGTAAAGCATACGACTAAAGTACTTAACAGTCCTCTGGTGTTCCTATCTCTGTAGATCGTCAAACTTAGAAGTATCGGTTGCGACAAGTTTCATGTATGTGGAATCATGTTGTCCCGGTCCATTTACTTTTTGGCTTTTGCCTCTTCTCATTTTGCCTATGCTCGTACTTTGGATACCTCTTTTATGGTCTATTCCACGGTCATTCGTGTCTCTGTTGCTTGCCGATATGCTTTCGCCGTCTCGACTGCTAGTGATGTGAACATCAGATCTCTTTTCGAGAGTTAGCATCTACTCAACATTATATTGCATGAACTCTTCCATTTCTTCGCATAACATGGCACCAAAAGAGGAGGAAGCCATATTTGATTTGTCTTTCCTTTTTTCAACGTCTTGATCCATCGGCTGCTTTTCATGACAGGGGGTCATCTCTTCGGACTCAGGGTTTGAGGACTAGGTATATGCCCCCAACTCTCCCACCTTGGCCCTCTTGCTATTGACATTGTTTGTATAACATAGGGGCCATTTAGACTGCATTCGCAACACCTTCCACACATAATCGAGTGTGAAGTGTTGCTTGCATTTATTGCTATACATTTACTGAGTTTTGTCTATTAGCTGATTGTCAGACTGTCCACTGGCATGCATATCTCTCAAACAAGATCATATAATGTTGAACAAAAACACTTTCTTATTCATATTTTCCTTAGTGGTTCTTGTAGTGCTTGGTCGATCTTCTTTGGTGGGTTTGACCATTTGGGTTGTACACTCACATGAACTTGATCCAATATGCCTCACCCTTCTTGGAGTTTCAATTGATAGGATCAATAGAATTTTCTAGCCATGCACTCACGAAGTACATGTTGTCGTCATCTGACCAAGTCTTGCATTGATAGGGCCTTCTTTTGTCTTTGCTGCCATTGCTGCTTGCAATGATACTGATAACTGTGGGTGGTGTTGGGACTTTTCCAAACATATGAGTGCTTACATTTGACACGGAACAAGACCGAAACATATGGATCTACTGTAGACTTTGAGAAATTTTGTGACGGGGAAAATAGGGAGGATAGCTAGGTGGATACATATTTGGTGGATACGGAGGTGGTGAACAATAGACAAAATTTTGAGAGTATTCGGTGCCAGGGGAAATTCTTAGGGTGATGTTGAGTATTTGGAATGTCGGATTGGGACCAATTCGTGAAACTACCATGTTGATTTTGATTGGGATCTATTTTGGATGGTTGTGTTGAGAATGAAGAGTTTGGTGAATGAGATTGAAGAATGGAGATGCACATTTATAGGATTCATATCCAACAACTATATTCTCTAATAGTCGTAATCTGTAACAATCTTATTCTTTAATAGCTATATTCTTTAACAAGCATATTATCAAACTGCTATATTCTTTAACAACTATATTCTTTAACAGTGATATGATCAAATAGCTAAATTCTTCTATAGCTATTCTTTCTCCAATGAAAACTCGAATTAAAATTTTTAAACAAACTAATCGATTACAATATTTTCCCCCAAAAAGAGCAATTAAATTTTCTTAGGGTTTTTAACAAAGAAATCTTTTTTTTGACTTTCCTACAATTTTCTAAATTTTCTATAGTGTTTCTTAATTTTATACAATTTTATTATTATATATTTGATCTTTTCATCATTTTAATAAAACTTTTTAATAATTTTTGTGGATTTTTCTAGGTTTTAGATGATTGAATGCAATTCATGACTTGTCATGACTGAGTATCCAGACTTGAAGTATGTGACAACACAGTTGTATAGGAATTGAACGCACAAAAATTGGAGACGTCAACACCCTAGAGTGAGCTGTTGAACATTTAAAGATCTATTCGTAAATTTCAAAAAGGAGATAGGCTGAGATGCAAATTTCTCATATTATTATTATTGCTCTTTTCAACATTTTTATAAAATCTTTAAACAATTTTTCTAAGTTTTTCTATGTTTTGGTTGATCGGATATAATTCATGGTTTGTCTTGAGTTTGTCTCGACTTAAAGGAGTATCTAGACTTATAGTACGCGATGACATGGTCGTGTAGGAATTGATCGCACTAAAATTGGTCACTCCATTGACATAAAATGAGTTGACAAATATTTAAGGATCCATTCGTAAATTTCAGAAAGGAGATAAACTAGGATGCAAATTTCTTATTTTTTTATTATTTCTCTTTTCAACATTTTTACAAAATTTGTAAAAAATTTTTTTTGGTTTTTTTTAGGTTTTGGTTGATTGGATGCAATTAATGGCTTATAACGATTAAATGAGTATTCAGACTTGAAGTATGCGGCGACATTGTTGTGTAGGAATTGACTGTGCTGAAATCGGAGACCCTAATGATTCAAAATGAGTTATCAAACATTTAAAAATCTATTTGTAAATTTCAAAAAGAAGGTAAATTGGGATGCAAATGTACATGACTATTTTGCAAATTTCCTATGGTCTATTAGCCTATCTCCAACCCTCTCGACTTTAATTTAGCTCTTAATCACGTGTGCGAAAATCATCCGAGAGAGCCAAGCAAGTGTCAAGCCTCCAACAGCTTGGCTATTGTTTAGCTCTTAATTATTTCACAACTAAATATAAATTTATTAAAATTTTGCGTATCACTGACAAGTGGGCTCCACCAAAAACAAATTAGTTCCACTGAAACGACACTGCAAAATACTATGTTTCACTGACATGTGGGGTCAACTGTCACTGGGTCCACATGTCAGTGAATCAGGCTTGAAATCTCACGCGTAGCAAAAAAAAAAAGGGGCTTGCGCACTCACGCGTAAACCGCATCTGGGGCCCACGTGCTTCGCTCGCGTGCGACGGAAATAGATCTGACCCACTAACTGACATGTGGGTCGTTTGTTTCGTAGACCCACTTGTGTGACAGTGGCTAACACGTGGATCGGTGTAGCACTTTTTGACAACACACTGCGGCAGTTGTGGGCCTCATTCCTCCGGTTTTGTTTCACGCGCGCACTGTAAACACTAACCACTGACATGTGGGGCTGTTTGTTTTGTGAGCCCACCTGTCAGATTTATTTTTCGGCCGGTACGATTTGCTGCTTTATTTTTCGGTGGGACCCACAATGCGTGTGAAGAAGCATCTTCTTTCTCCTCCAACACCAACGTTGCGCTCGCGTCCTACTCGCCTCCGCTTGAAAAATACGCGCGTCTCATCATGCCGAGCAAGCGACGAGCACCCATCCGCTGCCGTCAACGCGCGCCGCCTCAACCACTGTTGATGGAGAGAGCCTTATAATGCATGCGTGCACCTCTATGTAGTGGGGCCCACCATGACCGGAAGGTAGTGATGCCTCAAGCAATGGCGATGCCGTTCTCTTTTTTTGCCTTCTCTCATGCATGGCATGCAAACAGTGGGTTAGGCGCCATATTCTGACGGTCTTATATATGTGCTTAGTTGTGTATCTTGAATTTTCTCAAATTATATGAGAGGAATTAGATTGTTTGGTTATTTTTTCTTTAGATCATCTATCTTAGACAAGGGGTCTCAAAAGAGAAAATATTCTACTAATGTGTCAACTAATTCCATTGTTTCTTACCGTACGGCTCCTCCGACTGAAAAAAAAAGCGCGCGAAATTGGGAAAAAAGTGCTCCAAGCCTCCCCGGGCACTTCTGCGCGGCCATGGCGCCGGAGAGCCACGTCACCACCGCCTTCTCCGACTCCGACAGCGTCTCTGGCAGCGGCGGTGACGCAGTGGACGCCGACGTGGAGGCGCTCCGTCGCCTCGTCAACAGCCTCGCCGCCGTCTTTCGCTCGCCGGATGACTTCACATTCCTGCTGATGTGTGCATTGCCGTCTTGGGGGCGCCTGACGAACTGCGCATCCACCGCTGTGTGCTCGCCGCACGCAGCCCATTCGTGCACTTTTCGAGGAGATTTTGAAGTCTTTGTTCTTGTTATAGTTGGTATTTATATGGCACATATTGGGTCAGATTTTTGACGTTCTTTAGCAATTTGCAGTAATCAGATAGAGGTTTTTTAGTGTATTTGGTCGCAGTGGCCGAAGGCCTTGAGGACGGCAAGGAGCAAGGCCTTGAGGAGGTGCGAGAGGACGCCGCCGAGTTTGCGCGTGTTGTTCATATATGTCGTCTGCGGTGATAACACCATCAATGTGGAGGCAAGCGTCTCCAAGGTGATCTTATGACATACCATCCATTTCTTTCTATTTAATCTCATACTGAATAATTAGTCTAAACAATCAAACACATCTCTTTCTTTCTAAACAACTCCAACACGAAAACGGCGCGATTGCTACTACTGCAGCATGGAGACAACAACTATTTTATCAACATGACCCTAGATTGCAAAGTCCACATATTGTCAGTCCGCTCGTATCAAACCAAAAAAATTCGGTCAGTCTCGTCAATTTTTTTCTAAAATAACCTAATATAAAAATAAAATAGCGGAATTACCCCACAGTGAAACTAAATTGTAAATCTAACCTGCCACATCAGCCTGTCGCGACTTGGAGCTGCGATAGTATCTTCTTCCCTCCATTGAAAATGTATAAAAAACAGCCTGTCGTGGTTTGGAGACGCGACAAGTCTTGGCTCGACTTGGTTGCTTACATGTGTATGGTAATGGTTACGTGTTTTTGTTAATAATTATTTGTATATGTGTGGTAACTATTTACACGTATATAGTAGTAATTGTTTGCAAGTGCATTTTAATGGTTTCAAACCACGATAGGCCTCTGAGCCGCCATCGAGCTGAGTCGAGTCGTCCGAGACTTGTCGCGACTCAAAGCCGCGACAAGCTGACATCTCTTTTTTAATACACTTTTCTTACACTGCAGTGGTTGAAAAATACTGTCGCGGCTTATAGTTGAGATAGTCGTGGCTTTGAACAGCGACAGATTGATGTGACAAGTTAGATTTACAATTTCGTATAAATGTGGATAAGTTTCACTATTTTATTTTTGCATTGCGTTATTTAAAAAAAATTCCATCAATACATGCAGGCTGCATGCAGCATCCTTAATTTTAACTTTTTTGCTTCATAAATGAAATGACAAAGTTGTGGAGAGAAATTTGTATCCTCTATCAGACTGTCTCCAACAGTGAAGGCTCTTGCTTGGCTCTTAAACGGAATATTCTCTACCACGTCAGCGAGCACCATCTCAAAGCACCAAGCCTCCAATAGTTTGGCTCTTAATGTGTGCCCCACATTCCTAACCACCAAACAAACACCAAATAAGAGCCAAGCACTCCAATGGCTTGACTCTTGCTTGGCTCTATATAATTTAACAATTATATATTCAACGAATTTGTATTAATTCATGAATTTCAATATTAGCAATATATTAACATATTACTTACAAAATTAAATTCGACATTTGCGACAAAAAAATAAATTCGACATTTTGGATTTAAAAATTGCACTTGACAAAAAAAATAGATATTAAAATTTAAATAGTGGTACATGACATAATTGCGAAATACACAAAAATTAAATTCGCAAACAAATGCCTACTACAAAATCCGGTAAGATGCTACTCGTCGGCGTTTCTTCCGAAACGTTGCCAAATGTGCTCGATCAAGTCTCTTTTAAGTTGCGTTTGCGTAGGTTGAGCACGGATGGCAGCATTTCTTCGAAGTACATCTTTGAATAAAGGCGTACCCCCAGTGTAGATCACAGGTGGTACTACCGTGGATGTGCCCAGATTATTGTTGTAGTCATAGTTCTCGGCATTGCCGTCGCGTTCGTCCTCTATGATCATGTTGTGTAAGATGACGCAAGTCCGCATGATCTTCACGAGGGTTGACTGTCTCCAAAATCTTGCCGCACCGTGCACAATGGCGAACCGAGACTGCAGGACTCCAAAAACCAGCTCAACATCCTTTCTTGCTCCTTCTTAATGTTGTGCGAACAAACGGTTTTTCGCCGTCTGCGGGAGCGGTATCGTCTTTACAAAGACAGCCCACTCCGGATATATACCGTCGACGAGATAATACCCCATGTTGTACTACCGACCATTGATAGTGTACTCAACACGAGGGGCTTGATCTTTCATTATATCAGTGAACAATGGTGATTGATTCAATACATTGATGTCATTGTTGGATCCTGCCACACCAAAAAAAGCATGCCATATCCAGAGATCGTAAGAAGCCACCGCTTCAAGTATGATCGTGGGGACTCCATAATCTCAAAGCATAAATTGTCCCTTCCATTCTATTGGGCAATTTCTCCATTCCCAGTGCATGCAATCAATACTTCCCAGCATACTCGGAAAGCTACAAGCCTCTGCTTGTTGCAATGGTGGATATCCTCGACGGTGGGGCTGCGAAGATATTGCTCGCTAAACTTGTCGATGACGCCTTGCACGAAGTGCTCCAAACATTCAATCGCCGTGGACTCCCCTATCCGCACGTACTCGTCGACGGCATCAGCGGGGCCACCATATGTTAGCATACGCATCGCTGCGGTGCACTTATGTAAAGGGGAGAGTCCACGGCGATTAGTGGCATCCCTTCTTTCAGTGAAATAAGGGGACCACTCACCAAGCGCTTTGACAATACAAACAAAGAGGGGTCTCCTCATCCGAAATCGCCTACGGAATATACCGTCGGGGTAGACCGGAGAGTCGGAGAAGTAGTCCGCGACGAGTCGTAGATGACCATCTTCGCGGTCTTTCTCAACATATCTTCTACTGCTGCGTTGGCGACGTCCACGGGAGGAAGTAGCATCAAATCGGGCGTACAGACGGCGATAATATGATCTTCTTCCTCTTCCTCCTTCACAAAGTCCACCAAGAAATCTTCTATTTTGCTGATGGTATCCTCCTCAGGGCTATTTGTGTTCGAACTAGAGCTAGACGACATTTTGTGAGTGGCAACGAATGTGAGTTTGTGAAGTGCTATGCTGTTTTGCAAGAGAAGTTAGGTTGTGAGGAGAACGTTTTCAGGGGGTTGAATATATACACAAAGAGTTCAACGGCTATATTCAAACGGGTTAGTTCCAATGGTTAGTTTCAAACGGCTATATTCTAACGACTATATTCAAACGACTATATTCCAACGGTCATATTCTAACAATAATGCTAAATTTAATTCATGCATTAATTAATAAAGCACCGTACATAGATTAACAAAGAAACATAAATGGTTGACTATCCAAAGTAAATTCAAAACATCATAACTAATCTTCGTCCTCCAGAGCTTTAAGTTTATCTCTTATCATCTTCATGCCCGCCGTATACTTCTCTTTCTGAGCGTCGTCCATGGTGGATTTGTCGATGCTCATTATTCTCGAGTATGCCTTGTACAAGGCAGACTTCTCCTTCGACTTCCCTAGACTGCGCAATGACTCGGACACACGAACTACGTCCTTCCTTTTTTCGGCACGGTCATGGTGATTGTTGATGAAGGCATCAAGATTCTCTCGCATTGCCGCCGTTGAATCCTGTGCTGCATCAATTTTGCTCTTACCTTTGCGCTTCGCCTTAGCGGCGTCTCGTTCTTCTGGCCATATCGCTACTAGTGACACATCATCGTTGTTGGACGATGACGTGTAGGTGTCAGACTCAGACAACCTGCTTTTTTTGTTGGTGGCATCAATGTAGACTGCGGACCACTTAGGTTGCCCGCGAACTGCCGTCCACCAGTGATCCAAGACGAACGGATGACTCATCTCTGTCTTGTACATCTCACGAGCCTGTGCCATGAGTTGGCCGTCCGAACGACCGCTAGCGTAGACATCTTTCAGTCGGAGCCAAACACCATTGAATTGGACCACTTTTTTATTGCACCGTTGCCAGTAGTCCTTGCAGTGTTTGGTCTCTCTTCTCCTGTTTGTCGGGACCGTCTCGTTGAATGCCGCTGTGACATTTGCCCAGTACATATCGCACTTCCTATTGTTTCCATCAATAGGATCGAGCGAATTGCTAAGCCAGGAACTAATCTGTGTATTATAAAAAAATATTGAATGACAAATGTCGAATGTAAATGCATTTTCCTCTTGATGCTGTACGAAAATCACGGACTTACCAGTTTTATGTCATCATCGGTGGACCACAGTAAGCGTTTCGTCTTCTGGCTAGCGTCGACGGCAGCATTGGTGTTGGTGTTATCGATGACAACTCGGGCCGCCAGATCGGGTGGACCAGAGTCTGGAGTGCCATTGTCGGCGACAGACGCAGAGTGTGGTTGAGGTGGGGAAAACTGTGTACAGCTCAGTGGCATACCGACAAAATGAAAATTTTGGCTGTACTGTGGGGGCGGTGGAATTGTGTGGCCCTGAGGTGGATAAGGACGATAATTTTGGTTGTACTGCGGATACGGCTGGTAAGTTGGTGGCTGCGAAAAACCGGGTTATTGTTGAGTGTTTGGGTTTTCGGTGTTTTCGCCGGGAGATTGGGTAGAGCTAATCCAGTTAACGAAACCGTCAGGTGGATTTGAATCCATGTGGAATTTTCAGAAATTTTTGCAGTAATTTCGGAGTAGTTTTGGGTGTGGATGGATGAACAAATGTGAGTGAAACTAGTGAAACAACATGTCTTTATATAGGGGAGAGTTGGAAAATAAACCAATGATTTTTTGTTATTTTTTGGAATTTTTTATGATTTTTTAGATCTCAAATGAATTAAAAAATGATCTAATGGCTATTTTTCAACGGTTGAAATTAAATGGTTAAATTTTCAGCAGCTGACAGGTGGGACCTTCCCCTTTTTTGCATTTAAAATCGTGTGTTTTAAGTCCACCTTCACTTACAAGTAGGCCATCCATAAACTGACCCCACCTGTAAGTCTCTGAGGCTTAAAACCGTGTGTAAATATTTATTTCAATTAAATTGCGTGCAGTTATTACTTATACGGCCATTTAATTCACAACACTCACTGACTGGTGGGCCACTACATTTCCCGGTCCCACGTGTCATCGACTGAAGTTAACGCACGTACGCGTCGCCAACATCAGCAACGCGGCACGACAGCAAGTGGTGGGCCCCACGCGGTTTTAAATGGCGTGCGACGCGGCTGTACCCTTCCACCCCATATGACGTGTGGGGCCGCGTCCCATGGGGCCCACACATCAGCGAAATGGCTCGATTTTTGTGCAGTGCATATGGGAACTGAGACCGGCACGGAAACGTGGGCGTGGGGCCCATGTTGGATATTAAGTACGACGTTTAAACCGTGCCCTCAATCAATGACAGGTGGGCTCTTTTATTCTCTGATCCCATATGTCAGAACATTTTTGACGCGGGTAGGGTTCGCCATCCGTGTTCTCGGTGGGGCCCGTGAAGCGCGTCGGTTCGCGTCTTCGTCTTCTCCAACGGCGCCGCGTCCTCGCTGCGAGCTCGCCTCGCATCTGCCTCGTCCCAGAGCACGCGCACGTCACCTTGTGTCGAGCAAACACCGGCCAAACGTCCGCCGCCGTCGACGCGAGCCGGCACTACCATCGCCGTTGGAGCTAGCCTCAGTCGGTTCAGATAGTGTGCCTGAATTATTTGATCATAAATAAGACAATTTAGATGAAGACTAGGGCAAAATGAAGACAACGAGGACTGTCTCAAAATGCTAAAATTCTTGTCGATTGATTTATGATAAAATGAGTGAAAGGGAGTTCATTTGATTCACTTGTAATTGCAAATCCAAATATTTGTGACCGAGTTGGGGCACCCTCAACAATCTGAAAGTCTGGATGAATTGAATATGTTTGTTTTCTTGACGTTTGTCCGTGGAAAGAAGACCACGACATTGTCCACATGTTCCGCTGTCATCACCTTCACCTCTTCACTCCCCTTCACCCAACCCCTCCAACCAAATCTCTCTCTACTTCCTCACTCCAGATTTCAAATTTCTTACCCTCTTAAACCCCCGTTTCAGAGTGCCCCCCCCCCCCCCCCCCCCCCCCCCCGCGGTTCAAATGCTCCTCCTCCTCCTCTTCCTCTTCGTCCTGTCCTCCACCCACCTCCGCTCGGTCACCGGCGATTCACCTCCCTCGAACAAAGTGGTTTTCATCTTAGCGGGGCAGTCCAACATGGCTGGCCGCGGCGGTGTCGTCGGCAACCACTGGGACGGCTTAGTGCCCCCTGAGTGCTCTCCATCGCCGTCCATCCTCCGGCTCTCCCCGCAGCTCCGGTGGGAGGAGGCGCGCGAGCCGCTTCACGCGGGCATCGACGCCAACCGCACCTGCGGCGTGGGCCCCGGCATGTCCTTCGCGAACACGGTGCTCCGGGCCCGCGGCGCGTGGGAGGTGGTGGGGCTGGTGCCGTGCGCGGTGGGCGGGACCCGCATGGCGGAGTGGGGGAAGGGCACGGAGCTGTACGCGGAGATGGTGCGGCGGGCGCGCGTGGCGGTGGAGACGGGGGGCCGGATCGGGGCGGTGCTGTGGTACCAGGGGGAGAGCGACACCGTGCGGTTGGCCGACGCCACCGCGTACAGCCGCCGGATGGTGATGCTCGTGCGCGACCTGCGCGCTGATCTGGGCCTGCCCCGCCTGCTCGTCATCCAGGTTCGTTCTTGGTCGTTGGCGGTTCGGCCATCATTGGTTTGTTTGTTTCTTTTCCTGCTTTGTTGCTTCTTTTCTCTTAGTGGAGTGACTTTACTTTCTGCTTGGGCATGGTTGGTGCTTTGTGGTTCTTTTCCAGAGAGACATAGGAGCAGTCTTTTGTTGGTTGAAGTAGGTAACTTACAATTCAGATAAAACAAATACTAATTGAAACACTCTGGAGTCGAATTTCTTCTGTGGTCCTACCTAGACGATAATGCAGCATTCCATATATGTTCAGGTGTGTATTGATGTACTTATATGGCTCCACAATCTATAAACGGAAGGTCCAATGGGCAAATTGGATCAATGTCAAAGAAGTTTTGTTCTTCCTCTTTTGGGGTTATAATATTGCTAATCTGATCCTTCATAGGAATTATAAATAAAGACCAAGGAATTAGCATGAATGCATTGTCATAAGAGGCAATGGTCAACTGACTAGAATATGATAGTAGTAAAAATGTGGATGGAATGGTAGTAGGCTGGAGCAAATTTTGGCCTGCTTGGCTTAGCTTCTTGTTATTAGTATTTTGGGCTTGGCTTGAGAAAATATCCCCACCCTAACCCACTCGGCCTAGCCTGACTACAGGCCAGCTTAATTATAGCCAGGCTTTTGTTCGACCTGGCCTGAGTCTGGCTTGGTCCATAAAATGCTCATGTCTATGTGGTTGCAGAGTATGGAAACTGTTGTAGAAAGTGGAGGTTCTTGTTACTTGTTAGGTGATGGATGGTGATGTGGAGGTTTAGTGGTGTAATGAGATGGAGGTGGTAAGAGTTTTAGGTCGTGCTTCAGTTCTAAGGGACTGGCAAGCAAAGAAGATAGTCCAAATAAGAGGATAAGGGAATAAAGATGATGTAACTGAATGTGCAGCGACATCAGCAGATAAATGTAATGCATCTGACAGCACTACCCTTGTGACATTTGGCTGACAGTTGATTCTTTCTGGTTGCAGGATGTTTTAAATCTTTTGCAAATACTCCACATGAGAATGAACATGTTTATGAGCAGAGTTAATAAACCAATACTTAGTTCCTTTTTTTTTTTTTGTCATTCCAGGTAGGGCTAGCATCAGGACTAGGGCAGTATACCGACACCATAAGAGAAGCTCAGAAAGGGATAAAACTTCGAAATGTTAAATTCGTTGATGCAAAGGGATTGCCATTACAAGATGGCCATCTGCATCTTAGCACCCAAGCTCAAGTCCAGCTTGGACATATGTTGGCTCAATCCTATTTGAATTATGGTACATCCACACTCTAGTTATCTATGAAGTTCTTTTCTTTATTGAAAGCAAACAAGAAACTCCAAATTTTTTCTCTCTCATTTTGTTGGTTAATTTCCTCTCTGCACTCTTTGATGGGTATCTATGCTTACAATTCTTGAATTGGATTTTCATAGACTTGTTAAGTTAGCGCAGTACAACTTCAGAACCAGAGTATAGAGCAACATTGGAGGCTATACTTTTGCAAGACAGAAGTGTTTTTTGTTTTCCTTTTGGTGATTGTGTGTTGGATGTGTAACTCAATCTGATAATGCATCTATGATGCCAAATAGGCATGAGTGGCAGCATTGCTATTAGCTGTGGGAACTGAAAAGGATTGCTTCAATGGCATGAAAAATGCTTGTTAAGCCAATTGAAAAGTAGAAATATTGATGATTTACTTGGGATAACTTTTATATAATAATGGTGCAATTTAGTCCAGGTGAGGTCTAATTTTCAAATTTTTTTGATCAACCATAGAGAAGAAACTATAAGAATTTGATTCTGTTATGCCCATTTGCTATTGCTTTTGCTATTTTTTGACTTGCATTGCAGAGCATCTTCAAAAAGTTGAAAATGTTTCCATTGTGAATTGCTTGTTCTTATGGTTTTTGGTAGACAAGAAAACATTGTGAACTTTGATGTTACAAGTTTTGACATTACATGGGAATGGAAGTGATACATTTAGGTATCTAAGCTGCTCTAACATCCTAGGACAAGCACTAATAACTTTCTTTGAACATACTAGTTGGTAATGAATGAAAAAAAATAAATGCAAAGTTCTGAACAGCTGTGCAATGCTGAAATGTGTTGCAACTATGCAACTGAGTGCTCTCAATGTAATGTAGAATTTTATTAGGTGATGCTTTTCTGGTAGAAGTATAAGAATGTTGATGAATCATGAACTTTTGACTACTTTTTGAAATCTTATAATGAGTACAATAGCACCATAAGAATTGTCTTCTCTCACCTTGATCCCGACAATGGGTATGATCAAATGCATTTGTACAAAGTGAGCCATAGTGCAGAACTCCTAAAACACATGTGGTGAAGACATGGACTAATAATTTGCTTTAGAATTTGCATAGTTTTCCCTTTAGAGGGGCAGAGAAGTATTTTCTTCAAATTTTCATTAAAACCTGCTTAATGAGTAGGTGAGTCATTTATTGAACTATTTCTATCTCATCCAATAATACACTTTAACCCACAGGGAAGCATTTGTAAAATTTTCAAACTACAATCTGTGTAATGCAATTTGCTCCATGGTTAATTTGCTTAGCATCATATTTATGTCTCCTTTTTTGGGGTGCTAGGGCAAACATATAGTCGACCCCCTAAAGCCTGGTGGTTGCAAGTTATGTTGGCCTGCTCCTTTATTTTTCTTTGAAGTGGGACATGACATGTACATCATCCCCTTTTCAAACTGAGAAGGTAAAGAAGAAAGCCACCAGGCATCTACATATAATCATATACCAACACAAGCATGTTGCGATGTTAGAAGATTTATTGTATCGGGATTATACATTCAAATTGTTTCTCAAAAATGATTAGAGAAGATTTCCTGCACAATTCTTTTCTTTCTCCTTCCAAGAAACTGATGAGCTATTAGTTTTCGTGTTTGTAAAGCTTGAGAGAGTATTGGACAATCTAATGTTATTGGCATGTCGAACTTTGTTTACAACAGTTAATAGCTAATGAACCAACAACTTTTTTGAATTTTGATAATTGCTCTTTGTTGCAATATGAGTAGAAATAATTACCTTCCCGTAATAATTTAGATATTTTTGACAAATTGTCAGGGTGCATGAACTCATTACAGCATGGTGAGCTCTTCCATTACAAAAGAATTAAAATTGACGGTTTTGGAACAGTATTGCATTGCATTAGGTGGGTGCGTTGAGCTTGGTGTAATGGTTGAGTGGGATAGATTATAGAAATGCAATGAGATGATATTTAGTTGATTGTATTAAATAATGTAGACTCAGATAAGATATTATTTAATTAATTGTACAGATGATATAAATTAAAAAATATATAATTGGATAAAATATTACCAAAAGTAGCAATACATCGTATTTCACTTTAATAATTATTATTGTGTCTTAATCATTATTAATCAATTTTAGTCTATACTAAAAATCATTAAATACGTATCAATCTTTCTCTAATTATGCAATTAGATGAGTCCGACTCGAGATACGTTTTAAGACTGCATTTCGATTTGGTCTGACTCCGAAGAATCTTGTAGGCATGCAAGCAATTAAATAATCGGCTCTTGCATCGCGTGAGCTAGACTGGCGGACAATGGAGGCAATGGAAGACTCCCATTATAGTCTCTTTGCGTATCTGTATTCCTGCGAAAATTGCTTATTTCAATTAGGCTTCTTAACGACACCTCAGCACGTCCACGATTGTTGGTCAATGCAACGTTTGCATGGTGTGCGCGCGGCACAATTCGACCCAGGACTGGCACGACGGAGGGAACGCTACTATTGTCAGTCAGCGGCTGCACGCGAGATAATCACCTCAACCACAAAGTAGGTAAGACTGAAGCGGCCAGCGCGTGGGGAGTGTCGCTGCAGCAAGGCGTGTGGGGGAAATCACGACAGCCCACCAGCACCACGGGTGCAAACGGCCCAAAAAAGATTCCCAGCGAGCAAGACGGGCCACAACTCGATCCGCCAACCCGTTCGCTTCTTGAGCCCGCCCGTAAACGACGTTAAGTAAACTGGATGCAGGTGATAATTGGGAAGACCCTTCAACTACCGCACTACCACCACACAGGCCCGTCAAACTCCCAAATCTTCTTGGTGAATTACCAATCCATCCGACATGTCCTTCCAAAGTATTTTGAGCAGGAGTGTTTCTGTAGACTGGGGTAGGGTGGGAAAGACACTCAAATTTTTGAATAATTTGGACTCAACTAAAAGAAGATAACGTGTCAAATTGAGCCTCATTTTCAACTCGTGTAGGTTAACATGTCAAGTCGAGCCACAGTTAGCTCGCTCGAACACAGTTCATATTCAATTTGGCCCTTCAAAGATTTAACTCCCTTTCTTCAAATAATAGAGGCTTGCCTCAATCCGACTCAAAATGATGTGTAAAATCTATTTAAACAGTTAAATTACTAGTTTGTAAACGGCTCGAGTTGAGTTTGCCCTTTGGCTCGTGACTCTTAATGAGACGACCTGACTCGACTTATTAAGAAAACCAAGCTGAGCTGAGTCGAGTTATGACTAACTCGTTCAAGCTCAGTTCGGTTTTGGGAGTGAGCATAAACTGATTGAATTGGAATAACTAAACTTAACCTAACCGAACAACCAAAATGTTAATTTGGTTTGGTTTGGAAAACTAAATTAGTCAAAATAATTGAATTAATATATAGATATTTAATTATTTACCCAAAATTTAGTATATTATAATAATATATTAATAGAGATATACTATTGTTCGATGAATTTTTGTAATAAAAAATTCATTAGAAAAGTCCCATATGACTAAAAGGGCTAAAATAAAAATACACTTATATTTTGATTGTAAAAAAAATGATCAAAAAATTAGGACAAAAACTCCACTGGTCAAAAAATATCAAAACTGGACTGGTCAAATCTGGTCAAACCTAGTCAACAGCCTAGTCAAACGGTCAAACCGACATGCAGCCCGAGTTCGAACTAGATTTATCTCTAATTTAAATAACAAAAATATATCTCCTATTCAAATTCAAAAAAGAGATAATCTCTCTCTTTATCCTTTTGTTTATTTAAATAACAAAGTATATCTCCTACTCGAATTCAAATCTCATAAAAATTTCTGATTGTTGGATGATTGTAACCAACCTATAGCCTCTATAAATAGAGAGGGGGTACTAACCTTTTTTCAGACGGACACAAGGAGGAGGACACGAAGAGATAGAGGTGCATGGCAGAGGTGCAAACAGGCCAGAAAACGACGTGAAGACCAGAAGTTTTTCTCCTTGTCCACTCTGAAGATGATCATGGGTGAGTACTTATCATAAGCATATCATTTATCATGCATCATATCAAAGGTAGAGGCCTGTTCGTTGGTGCCTGCCCGAGCCCGACTATGAGCCTGACTATGAAGCAATATTGAAGATTATGGTCAATTGCACAAGGGAGTCTTGAGTTGGCAAATGTCTCGATCAGATCCAGAATCGCTTTTCGATCGAAGTTCCTCAAACCCAGTTCGAGCAGTAGATCTGATTAGCATTCGATCTGATCATATCCAATCAAGATCCATTATCGCTTTTCGATCGAAGTTCCTCGAACCTAGTTCGAGTAGTAGATTTGATTAGCATTCGATCTAATAACATTCAATCTGATCCAGAATTGCTTTTCAATCGAAGTTCCTCGAACCCAGTTCGAAGCAGTAGATCTAATTAGCATTCGATTGATCACATCCGATCAAGATCCATAATTGCTTTTTGATCGAAGTTTCTCGAATCCAGTTTGAGCAGTAGATCTGATCTTCAATTGTGTTTTCAGTCAAAGTCGACAAGTATTTCCGGTCAGATACCAAATAACATCAACTTGATCGAAATCAAGTGTGTTTTCGGTCGAAACCGAGTATTTTTCGGGCAAAGATTTGAAAACAACAATCTGATTGAACTTGTTCCACGGGAGGAGATTGATGATAAATTCTAATCCAGAAGTCCGATCGACCCCAAATTTTTATGGTGAATAGAGGACTCTATGAGAAACCCTTCCACCAATTTTGAAGTCAATCAAAGAGGACCTCCGCATTGTCTTTGAAAGGCTGCATAAGCATCAACTCAAGATGAATCCCTTCAAATGTGCATTTGCTGTCCAATCTGGTGTTTTTCTAGGATTTATTGTGCGTCACCGTGGCATCGAGATTGACCCAAAGAAGATCAAGGAAATTCTACAGATGCCTCCTCCACGGAACCTGAAGGAGTTGAAGTCACTCATGGTGAAGCAACTCCTCCAATTCTCACCACAATCCAAAGTCAAGAAGATCTCCATAAGACCAATGCAAACAAGTTCTGTCTCGTTGAATTTCAGCTTGATGTCTGAACGTTGCATTGAAGATAGTTTTCAATCCGATGGTCTGATTGATTTCAAATTTTGATGACCAATCTAAGATCTATCCAGAAACTATTCCTCCAAGTTTCAAGCAAATCAGAGGATCAAGAGGCTTCCATCCAGTTGGTTGAAGAGAAGCTAGTGCAGTCCAATCATGTCAGAAGTTGTCAAAACAATCAAAGCCATTGATGAATCTTTTGACGTGCTGCCTATCATGCAATATGTATTTCTTGAAGCTAAGGAAGTCAAGATGCTATCACAAGTCATTCCATCTACTTTTCCATGTCGTTGGGTACTGATGAGGCAAAGACGACATGCTTTTTGTCCGTTGACGAAGCCGGACACCATTCATGCTGGATACTGATGAGGCGAAGGCATCCACTTGTTCGCGACCGACGAGGCCGAACAACCCCCTGGCCTGGCACCGACGAGGCGAAGGCCATATTTTGTGATAGTACCATAGACTGACGAGCCTATAGATTTGCATATTTGTATGCATGGGCATACACATTGCATTTATTTATCAAGGGCAAAGTTATTTTGAAGCTTGAAGACGACGACCATCAGCATAGCTTAATCAGAGGTTTTCTGTGGACTCGTTCTGCAGATGTAATTAAGTAGGAGCTTTTCAAAAGTCCTGAGGAACCATGAACCATGTAGTCTCCTGAAGTCAAGATGTATTTTCCTGCGCAATGAGAGCTTGTAAATCCCAAAGGGACTTGTAATTTGTAATTCTTTTCAGAATTAATAAAGTGTATTGTCTCCTCTAAGATTGTACATTCTATATTCTCTTATGTGTATATTTATGTATATTGGCACGCCCGCACCACGGAAAAAAGGACCAATTTCCGGAAGAGAGATCTTCTCGGCGAAACAACTATATAGACAATCATGGAGATGGTTGTATCATGGCATATTTATAAATTACTATGAAAGATTTGTTATTGTATTTTTTGAATAAAGTACCACTTTTATCAAACAACAAGTATGTGATTTGTTCGTGAAACTCTTTATAATGATATATGAATTATCTCGATTTACTTACGGCATAATCAATAATACTTATTCTAAACATCCCTGATTTGCAGCATTACATGGAATAATAATGCAAGATAAGTCAGCACGAGTATTGATTGATAGTTAAGTTTCATGGATCATGGATATGAGATATCAAGTCAATATCGTGGACACATGTTAGAGAACATCTTGAGACATTGTTGAGATTATTATATGTCATTAGTTTGTTTCTAAAAATTATTTTGACTTATCTTTAGACCTGAGACCATCACGGTTTCATACATGCGTAGTACCATATCTTGGTGTCATCAACTGCAACTCTTAACCAAATAGTCATAAATGTGACATACAAATATGTTATGAACCATGTGGTTGAACGTGAATGGTCGAGATGTAATTTACCCCTCTCATATCTTGAGGAGAGATATCTCTGGGGCCCTTGATATAATTGGATTAAGAAAGTGCATGACCATGCCGAATTTGCTTCTCTCATATCTTGAGGAGAGATATCTCTCGGACCCTTGATATAATTGGACTAAGAAAGTGCATGATCATACTGAATATAGTTGAGAGTCAACTATGAAAAATGTTAGTCTATTACAAGATCGAGAAAGGACCGAGCTATTCAAGGATGACACGTTTCTCACTTTGAGTTCGATCTGGTATCGTGAGGCAAAGAGATAATCCCTGATAAGTTGTATAGGTTCATTGGATATTATCTTCGTGTACATGCGGATAGTCATAATTTGTTGCTAGGGACTGCTTATGATTTGTGATTTGGGAAGTTATTTTCAATCACGCCCAAATATACATGAACCTATAGGGTCACACACTTAACGGGTTGGAGCATTAATTCGGATGGAATCCGAAATGGGTTTTCTATTGGTAATGGTTTTATCATTGAGATTAGGGTTCGCATTGGAATATGACTTATCTACGAAACCTTATAAAAGGAGGCGAGGTGGGCATGCAAAAAATATCTGAACTATTCTAGCCTCCACCATCATCTATGAGATAACCTTCAAAAAACACTAGCTGTGTGTGATGGTGCTAGCACACGAACACGCAGTGCTCCTTCCCCGGACATGCAGACTTCCGTAGAGGTGCGTCTGCTACTGCTGTACTACTGGTTACGATCCGGTTGCGACATCAACTCTTCTTCTGCTGCTGCTGTGTAGTCGAATATGTGCGTCTAGTGGTAAACCTCTGATCTATGATCTTATGCTTGCATGGTTCTTGGGTTTTCGGATAATTTTTGAAATTGTCACTAGAGTAGCAACCCGTTCTCCTTCATATATAACACATTCATGTTGATACAAATCATAAACTACAACTATCAAAATTTTATTAAACTCTAACATTAAATAGTATAGTGTACTACTAATATAATATGTGTATTTTTTTTGATCTAACCATTACTAAATAACATATTTATTTGTTGTGGGACAAAGTTCCCAAAAACAACCTGTATGTGCAATTGTATGCAGTCTTGACGTGGAGATTAGGTCAAATATTTCATGATCACGAAGATTTCGGATTCAGATGATCTTGTGTTTGAATCTCTCTAGACTCTTGGGCTATAAAAAGACAAGGAGAGGGGCTTATCAAGGCATCTTAAATTGTGCATCATCCAGGAGGATTGGTAATCCATCTTGCTGTCTTCCACCTTTAGTTTAGTTCCACAATTTTTTTTTATTTTTTTTAGTTTATATCTTTTGTAATCTAGATGTTGAAAACGGTGACTATGTCCACCAGATCGATGTCGGAGTAAAACCCTAATGATCCCTGGATGTTGGGGATTCCATCTATGAATAAAATATGAGGTGATTTCGTTTTTTTATCTATTTGTTGTCTTTCTATCTTTGTTTCATTAGAGTGAATTGCTTAATGCTAGGTTATATTTAGGCGCCTGTATAATTCTAATTGTTAGGATTGATCGCTGCCATGAGAGAGGGGCAAAATATATGGAACCTCAAGTCATAAACTTGTATCTAGTTTATATTCTATTCTTTCTAGTAATAGGTAGATAATTAGGGTTTAAACTGTTTATTTGAGGAGAAACGGTTACCACAAAGTGTAAGAGTTCACCAGGTCATGTAGTAGCGTCATGAAAGTGGGTTCGATGCACCCTGATGGATTATAAAGTGTAGTAGCATCGCGAGAGTGGGATGTGTCTTTTTAAGGGATAAACGCCTACAAAATAGAATTAAATTGATTACAATAGATATCAAAATTATCCTCTACAATTTATTCAATAGATTGATGAACCAAAATCAGAAAAACTATTTCGATTTATAAGAAATAATCTAAGGTTTTCTTTATTTATTGTTTTCATTATTTTCCTTTGCCACTAATCTGAAAATTTAGGAGTTGATTTGTCAAAAGAAGGCGCTCGTGTCCTCGTGGGATCGATAACTGTACTCATTCGAAAGCTACTATTGACTCCATACACTTGTAGGACATCAAGGGTTTCTGGCGCCGTTGCTGGGGATCATCATCCACCTACATTTACCTTAATGCCTTGAGGTAAAGGATGTTGCCATAACTACTGCCATCATGAGGATTCAGACCAACTGATAGTTAAAGATAATGGTCAAAGCCAGGAGGGTGTCATTGTAGGGGAAATGTACCCCTATTGCGTCTTCGGTGATGAAAGTGATGGGTTTGCTCGCTCATCTTGGTAGTTGGGATAGGGCAAGAACCCCAACTATCCTCACCCCCCGCATGTACTTTTTGTGCTAGTGCTTCAAGTGTTGCCTGGATGCGTCCTCCCTAGATAATATCAACATGTCGTTGGAGTGCCTGGAACGAGAGGTCAGTATTGGATCTTTGACCTCTAGACCTACGCTCCCCTTCGCGTGTTTACAAGGTCGGGGGAGTCGGGAGAGCTAGAGGTGGAGGTAGGTGCCTTATCCCCTCTTTCTCATGCTGGTCGAGATAAGCAATGAAGTAGTCAAGCAAGACCTTGTAGTCTCAGGTACTATGAGAAGAAGAGCAATGAAACACGCACCATAGTGCACGACTTCCCTGTCCACCCTTTGGTTGGTATTTTAGACACCTCGATATGATGGATGGCTGCCAAATGTCAAGGTGGACCCCACCCTAGGCCAACAGCACCATTGTGGGTGGAGGGCCCCACAGTACCTGGTGATCGGTATCACTGGTTCTAGTGACATTCATCCCTTGATAGTCTCAATAACAGGTAGCCCCCATGCCTTTTGGGGTTGGCCGACCGCCTTCACTGGTGAAATGTGGCTGCCAAGAGACCTAGAGGCTTAGACGGGTTCCTTGCTTCTTTGACAGGACAGGCGTTAATGCTTCTCCAACATGATGCCAAGCTACCTAGTTGGATGACCCTTATAATGTCTAGGGGTTGGTTCATCGGGCAACCATGTGCCTCCCTTGTGTTGGGTCGAGTGGCCCTCCCCTAGGGCGAAATTCGGCTTCTTGGAGAGTTCCATTGGTTGGTCTCGAGTTGTTGGTTGGATTGACGACATGCTGCCATTGGATGGTTATCAGTCCTTGGGTCATTTGTGATGCCACAATTACCTAGCGTTCTCTATCCCCAAATTGTTGATGACTGGTCCCTCGGAGGGGGTTAAGCTCGTCCTGGTGGTGGTGTATCTTCGAGGCGAGTTTTCGAGTTTTGAGCGCTCAAGTCTTCAGGCCAGTGATGACCAGTCCCTCAAAGGAGGCTAAGCCCATCCCAATGACAGTGTGTCTTTGGGGCGAGTCGCAAGGTTTCAAGCGCCCATCACCACCCCTCAACATTATTGATTAATATCATTAAAATATTATTTTTTATAAAATCAAAATGAAATTAACCGACTGATTAATTGTTTTATAATTTAGTTCTAAAAACCCCGAAACCAAAATTTGGTTACAAAATTTTGTAAAACCGATTGAACTAACCAACTAACCAAATACTTGTTAGGGTTGGTTCGTATCACTCGTTACGGACGTGCTCATATAGACATAGGTCCTTCGACAACTGTTAAGGGGTGGAGCACGGACTTATATTTGAAAATTCTCAATTCTCTTTTGCGTCTAGGAGATAGATAGAATATTTTCAGAAACCATGCATGAATTGAAGTTCCCAATTGTGCCTTTATTTTATCAAAACTACAGATAATGAGATACATGCATGTGTATCAAAAACAAAATTTTGTTCTTATCCTTCCTTCAGCAATTGATCTCTCACTCGTTACCTTCCGCCTATTCCTCTTATCTTTCCAACCCAACCGTCCTTGTCCTTTTCATCATAGAACTAAGACCATTTTGTGTTCGCTTTTGAAATCTAATGAATGAGTATTTCTGAAAAATCTGTTCTTAAAACCTACTATATTGTATTGAAGGAAACATCTATTTTCCAAATTTTTTTGAATATGTATTGGCTAGATTACTAAAGAAAGTTTCATTCGTCTAATTAAATATAATTTTTGATTAAAGTATACTTGAACCGCATAACAAACTGTTAGAGAATTATTTTTTCTATTATCAGAGGTAGAGTAATTTAATGAGAAGATGTTCATGTTGGGAAACGGGCTCGCTACTCTAGGGCAATTTCAAATATTTTACCCGAAATCTCAGGAAGCTTGCAAGCTATATCAAGAGATTTACCACTAGATGTGCGGATGCAACAATGCAGCAGCAGAAGAAGAGTCGATGTCGCAACCAGATCGTGACCAGCAGTGTAGTAATAACAGCCGCACCTCTACAGAAGTCCACACGTCCGGGGAAGGAGCACCGCGTGTTCGTGTGCTAGCACTAGTGCACACGGCTAGGGTTTTACGAGATCTATTTTGTGAATGGTGGTGGTAGTCAGAATAGATCAGATGATGAATGCATGTCAACTGCACCTCCTTTTATAGGGCTTTGCAGATAAGTCGTATTCAAATGCGAACCCTAATCCTAATGGTAATCCCATTATTAATAGGGGATCCGTTTCAGATCCCATCCGAATTAATACTCCAACCCGTTAAGTGTGTGACTCTGTAGATTCGTGTATATTTGGACACGACCGAAAACAACTTCCTGAATCACAAGTCATAAGTGGTCCCTAGCAAGACATTATGACTACCTGCATGTACACGAAGATCATATCTGACGAACCGATACAACTTATTATGGATTATCTCTTTGCCTCACAATACCAGATCGAACTCAAGGTGAGAAACGTGTCATCTTTGAATGGCTCAGTCCTTTCTTGATCTTGTAATGGACTAACCTTTCCATAGTTGACTCTCAACTATATTCGACACGACCATACTCTTTCTTAGTCCAATTAAATCAAGAGACCCAGAGATATCTCTCTCAAGATATGAGAGGGGCAAATTCCATCTCGACTATTCACTTTCAACCACATGGTTCATAACATATATGTATATCACTCTGTTAAAAGTAGTGGTTGATGATACCAAGTATGCTATTACGCATGTATGAAACCGTCATGATTTCAGGTCTAAAGATAAACTAAAATATTTGTTAGAAACCAACTGATGACACATAAAAAACTCAACAGTGTCTCAAGATGGGGCAATCCAACCAACATGTTCTCCAACATGTGTCCACGACATTGACTTGATATCTCATATCTATAGTCTGTGAAACTTAACTATCAATAAATGATTGTGCTGACTTATCTTGCATTATTATTCCATGTAATGTCGAAAGTTAGAGATGTTTAGAATAAGTATCATTGATAATGTTGACAATTCATATATCATAATAAAGAGTTCCACAAACAAGTCATATACTTGTTTGATCAATAAAAGTGATACTTTATTAAAGGAATGCAATAACGTTTTATTCGTAATAATTCATAAACATATCATGATACAATTATATCCATGATTGCCTCTAGGGTATATCTCTATCAGTTCAACCCAACAGACACAAAAGGCACCTCTTGCAAATAAAACTTCTTATACAATGTGACCAAGAAAATTATTTCAAATGCATACCAGTTTTATATCAAATGTTACATAACACCACTACTATAGTAAAAACATCATCATATCATGAAGATGCATATATGAATCATTCGTGTAGATAGACTTGTCCTATTGTTAACACTAGTCCAAACCCTTAGAATCATGACCGCAACAGGACGTTAGAAGTGCGAAGTTCTCATCTTAACTGCCTACTCTCATCCTTCGTTCCCTTCTCGTTCACCCTTCCCACCTTCCAAGCCCCATTTCAATCTCAGGACGAGATTCTTTTAAGGAGGATAGATTTGTTACACTCTAAAAATAGAGTCTAAATATTTCTTTTTCCACAAAATAGACCCTAAAAATTTCATTTTAACTTAGGCCTTAAAAGCTCCTTTGTAAACTCTCCTGAGAAATGTTCATAAAAACATAAACCCATTTCTTATTATTCTAAAGATACTCTTCTTCATATATATGAATGTGTATATGTGTTTGTTTTCCCTTTTTTGCTAAAACACCACCCTTATGTTTTCTCTTAAAAGAATTTTTTTACCAAATAGGAGTAATCATCAGACTTTACATATAAAAATCCCTCTTTTACATTTTAATCCTAAAAGATCACTAAAACCCTAATTTGTATTACTTTAACCAACCTCTAATTATTTAAACTTTTAAAAGCCTTAATATATACTGCAATGGTTCATAACATTCCCTGCGCCTTCTTTTCATTTTATCTGAACTTATATTATTAGGACTTTTATTTTTTGGACAATTACAAATTAATCTCTCCTATTTTCCCTATTACCAATTAGTCCTTTCAGCCCCAAGAAATTGCCAACTTCTTCCAGACAGCTCAGAATGCAAATATGCCTTCAACAGCTAGATCAAACTCAATCTCTAAAGTTAGATATTCACCTCTCTAATCATTTTTAGTAGTTCATTTACTCTAATTTCCCTATTTTCAAAACTCGATATGGTCAATTCCTTAGCCATTTCCTCCTGGATCTCTCTGAAACCCTGAATCTTATTGTGCATGCATACCAATCCTAAAATCTCTTAGCCAAATTCATTTATTTGTTCACTTTTCGTGATTCAGCCCAGATTTCATCGCGAGTTAGTCCTTTTTCTGTTTTCAAAAGCCAGAAATGGCTAAATTCTCCAATCCACCTCCAAATTTGAATTTGACTGAATGGTCATGTCCTTATCACTAGTTAATACAAGTTTCTCTTCTGCAATACTTTAGATTCAACCCCAAAATCCTGTTATATGCATTTCAGCCGTTTTAAATAAAAGTACTGTTCACTTTTATCCTATTTTCGTTTTGTGTTCATTTCCGTTTTTTGACTCTTAATTTCTCCCAATTTGATTCATCCGATTCAGCCAATACACCAACTTAAGTGTAAATTAGTCCCCAGGTTGTGAATATTTACAATTTAGTCCTTTTCTCTTTCCAAATCACAATGTAGCTCATTTGCAAATTTCCAATAAATACTTTCAGTTCAATCTTTTGTCCAGTTCAAAACTTCTTTCAGAATACCCCTCAAACAATTGGATACACATATCCTTGTACATGTACCTGCACACTTATGCACACACACACAACCGAACCATCAAACGACCACACTTCTGTTTAGAGTTTATACACACATAAAATGCATTGCCTTCTCCTCTAAGCCAACATTACACAGACTAGGTCGAACCCTGCGCGTTGCTGCGAGTATTGAGGAAAATAGATTTGTAGATGATAAGGTATTGTATTTACAAATTAGTTATGATTGTTGAGATTATTGAACTGCAGGACCACGACCAGAATAGCGTTTGTGCTGGCAAGACTAGTTTTGAACGGCAAGCAATTACCATAATAGAGGTTGTGCTGATACGACCACATTTGTTTTTTTTGTTATGATGGTCGAATGGAAGGTCTAGTGGACCTATGCATGGCCGACGACGAAGTTTTGTTTGTTGTTATGATGGTCACAATTTTGTTTTCTGGACGTAATGGCAAAAATTGGAGTTTTTGGTCGAATAGGCCATCTCCTTGCACTGGTTGTTATAGCCTTCGGGTGAACCAGGGGTTTCGCCTTTATGCTGGTTGAATGTGAGCTTTTGGTTCTTATGTTGGTGATTGGCTTTTGGTCGAATAGGCAGCCTCCTTGCAGTGGTCATTTTAGCCACTGGTCGAATTCGTGGTTTTGTTTTTTATGTTGATTGAGTCCATGCGTTTGATTTTCATGTTTTTACTCGAATCGGTGCATTTGGCTTTTGGTATTTTGGTTGTTTTACCTCTGGCCAAATAGTTGTTTTTTTAATGTTGGTGGCATGGTATTTTGGTCGAATCAGAAGGTTTGCCTTTGTATTGGTTGTATACTTCACTATTTTTGGTCCCTGGTCGAATTAGTGCTTGGTTTTGGCCTTTGTTTTTTATGTTGGCCGCATTTTGTTGTTCTGGTCGCATCAGTATCACATTCTGTTGCTTTTGCTTTTGCCTTTGCACTGGCTGTTCTTGGGTTGGTCGAATCAGTACATTTCCCTTATGTACTGCTCGTGCTTGAACTTGGTCGAATCACCATATTTTTAGACTAAGACCTAGCTTTTGATTGTCAAAGGTCCACTGGTTGTTTTTTGTCTGGTCGAACTAGTGCTTTGGTTTTCATGTTCTTCACACTCTGTGTTTTTTCTCGAACAGGTATGTTTGCCTTTGCATTGGTCATCCTTGGTTTTGGTCGTAATTTGTCATACAGATGATTCGAGCAGGAAAACCAAAATTCGACCATCGTAAGAAACAAAATTAGTCTACCAGGGATTCTACAGCTGCGAGCACTATTTTTACTGCTGTAAGTAATTTTATATTTTGATAAATCAGGCCAAGATTTTGTTTTCCTCATGTTTGACCATGTTTTGGTTTTTTGATTCCACCAAGGAAAAAATCGAGCGGGCACAGTGTTATGTACTATGGTCCCGTTTGCCTCATTGGACCAAAAACCAATTTACTATTTCTTCCATATATAATCGGCTAGAAACCTAGACAGTTGATTCAACGAGAGATACACAAGAGGAGCAACATAGAAAGGAAAAGAGCGGTGTCGACCAAGGGCAAAGAACAAAACCACTAATTCGATCGGTGGGCAATGAGAAATGATCAGTATTTGTTTTTGGTCGAGTCATTAGATTTTCTTTCGTATTGGTCGTGTTTGTTTTGTTCGAAATAACATATTGTTTTTGTAATGCCAGTATTTCCCTTTTTGTTCTAGCAAAAATATATTGTTTGCTCGAATCCGAGCTTTTTTGCTTTTATGTTGGTCATTGCCTTTTGGTCGAATAGGCAGCCTACTTGCACTGGTCGTTTTGATTGTTGAGATTATTGAACTACAGGACCACGACCAGAATTGCGCTTGTGCTGGCAAGACTAGTTTTGAACCAATAGGCAACTACTAGAATAGAGATTGAGCTCCTTTTTTTTTGTTACGACGAGAAAACAAAATTGTGACCATCATAACAACAAACAAAACTTCGTCGTTGACCACGTATAGCCCCACTAGACCTCTCATTGGACCATCATAACCAAAAAACAAATGTGGTCGTATCAGCAGATTCTTTGTGTATAACCAAAAAACAATGACCACAGATTCGACCAGTGGCTAGAATGACCACTGCAAGAAGGTTGCCTATTCGACCAAAAGCCAATGACCAACATAAGCTTCATTGTTTAATGTTGGTGGCATGGCATTTTGGTCGAATTAGCAGGTTTGCCTTTGTATTGGTTGTATACTTCATTGTTTTTGGTCCTTGGTCGACTCAGGGCTTGGTTTTGGCCTTTGTTTTTTTATGTTGGCCGCATTCTGTTGTTCTGGTCGCATTAGTAGTGCATTCTGTTGCTTCTGCTTTTGCCTTTGCACTGGCTGTGCTTGGGTTGGTTGAATTAGTACTTTTCCCTTCTGTACTGCTTGTGCTTGAACTTGGTCCAACCACCATATTTTTAGACTAAGACCAAGCTTTTGATTGTCGAAGGTCCACTGGTTGTTTTTTTGTGTGGTCGAACCATTGCTTTGGTTTTCATGTTCATCACACTCTGTGTTTGTTTTGTTCGAAATAGCGTATTGTTTTTGTAATGGCAGTATTTCCCTTTTTGTGTTGGCAAAAATATATTGTTTGCTCAAATCCGAGCTTTTTTGTTTTTATGTTGGTCATTGCCTTTTGGTCGAACAGACAACCTGCTTGCACTAGTCGTTTTAGCTCCCGATCGAAGCATTTGTTTCATTTTTATTGTGGTTGAATTCGCCCTTTTGTTTTTCCATGTTCATCGTATTTTCTGTTTTTAGTCGAATCAGTGTATTTTGTTTTTCATTTGTTGGTTTGTCTCGGGTCGAATCAGTATTTTTTTAATGTTGGTGCCATTGTGTTTTTGGTCTAATAGGCTACTTTGGCTGGTTGTGGTAATGACTTTGTTATTTGTCAATGGTGTTTTCGTTTTTCGTCCTCTAGTTGAATAAGTGCACTTGTTTTTTTTTTGTGTGGGACGTATTTTTTTTTTGTTGGTCGAACCAACGTTTTGCTTTTTTTGTTCTCACATTGGCCTGTGCTCGAAGTAGCAGGTTTTGTTACTGAGGTTAGAACTTGTTTTTGGTCGAAATAGCACATTGCTTCTGTCGTGTAAGTAATTTTCTCTGCCCGGATCAGCAGTTTTGCCTTTTGCAGTAGTCGTGTAGTTTAACCTTCTATATTGGTCGTGATTGGTTCTAGTCAAATCAGTAGGGTATTCTGTTGCTTTTTGCTTTCGCCTTTGTATTGGTCGTTCCTTGCTTCTGGTCGAATCAATAGATTTACTACTATTGTTAGAACTTGTTTTTTGGTGGAAACGGTGAATTGCTCCTCTCGTGGCAGTAGTTATCATGATCAAATCAATAGGTTTGCCTTTTGTACTGGGCATGCTCTAATCTGGTCGAAACACTGAAGGAGTTCAATATAAAAATAGAAGTACTTATTTGACCAGGGATCAAAAAATGGCCAGGCGACTATGTACCGAATGAAAGCACGATCAATACAAGGTCAAATGTACTGGTTCGAGCGGAAACATGAAATGCGAGGAGCATTAAAAAGAAAACATGTGATTTGTGCAGGTTGGGAAAACTATATTATCGATTGGAGAGGAAAGCAAATATGACCATTGATGTTCACTAAGGATTCGGCTAGAAAAGTATTGCTAATACAAAATGAATTAACTATTTCAGGAAAAAAGTAATATACGGGATCGGTGAAAAGCGAATTAGGCTAACATTTTCTTCCAAAAATCGAATAGTAAGAACACATAGCAAAATACATATATCGGGTTGATGTGTTCACATAGGGTGATATCAACTGTGATTGGTGCGTCTCTTGTATTGAAGAAAGGCAATGCAAACAAAAATATTAAGGTAATGATGTGTACAAGAGCTTGTATTTATAGTAAAAAGTTTGCGAATACACTCACTTGGTATCAATGATTCGGGAGGATCTTCGGATCTTTCAGGTCGAGTTCAAAAAGTCTTCGCGACCTAGACCTATTCGAGTTCGGAAAGGGTTCGCGACCTCGGAAAGGTTCACGACCTCAAAATGGGTTCGCGACCTCGATTCGATCTCTGGTCGGAATTGTAGTACGATTAATATAAATATATAACTGAGTCCTATCTGTTTATGGTTAGTTAGTTGTCCGAGTCTAATACGTTTAGGTTATTAAGGCTGATACGTATTCTACGATTGGACTATAAATACTTTGTAATAGATCAAGTTTAGATCATCGAATATCATCGAGTCTAGGTTGAACTTATTTAAGTCTTAGACACGTAGTTCATCAACGTATATAGGCGAGTGTATCCTCACGTTCGACGTGTACAAGATCCCTCTTTTCAATAAAGAGTTGTGCTATCTTTTGAACTGTGTTTTCGATCAGTTTGGGTTTCGGGAATTCTGAGTAAGATCCCGTTATTCCGCATATTCATATCTGATTGAGTATAGTCGAAGCCCAGCTATACTTCAATCAGATCAAGTTAGAATCAGGGCGGATCTAGTCCAATGTGAGACCTCCATTTGAGGATCACCTTGGTAACCGCCCAGGTAGGTTACACACAGCAGGATGACACATGAGCTCCAAACCACACAAGCATAGTAATAACATTAAACAAGTAGCAGGCCAACATGGCCAATATTACATAGCCAAAGCACCGAAAATGGCGCTCAGTAGAGTTGCTAAGAAAATAACAAGTTTGTCAGAACCAGAATCGGTATCCAAGTACCGAACACACAACATAAAGCACAAGGCAACGACGAAAAGCTTGACTTCCATCCGCAGCGGGGTTGGAGTGGCTCCTCCCACATCTGACTTGACTTGATGCGCAATCCTTCTAGAACGTGGGCTCATCTGGGGCACTTCCATCTTCTGCCGGGAACTCATAACTGAAGGAATCGGGATCCTCGAATCCCTCTTCTACAGTTGGATATAAATGCAAGGGTGAGCACTTGGTGCTCAACAACACTCATTCCGGGGATTATTATAATTGTACTTATATGAGGGTGAAACATATGATTCAGGGGTTTTGGTTTCATATGGATAGAGATATATAGATTTCCAAGTCATTTGTTCAGTAAATAGTACTTTGTCATGAAAATAGTACTTTAAACATTAAACAGGTTTTCAATAAAAACATTAGATGTAGTGGTCTCCCATGAGTCACTACTTTGTTAACCGCATTATGAAAACATTCCAAAACATTACTTGTGCTATAACCCATGGATAACATCCACTACGAAAAGACTCCTGAACCTGGGAGTACAGAGTATCCGATACTTCTTTTACACTTTGCAAAGGTGTACCTCTTTTTAAATCCACTGGTTCACTCGGCTTTCAAGTCGGATCAGCTCCATGTGACTTACACACATGTGACAAGGCCGAGATCACACAACGCTTTTACAGTTCAGTATTAACAGTATCCCTGCCCGGTACATAGACAGTTAAGTCTCAAGTACCGTTGTGGGTCCTCCCCACTGCCTTACTTCCTAGCCTTTGGCTTATGTTCCCGCAAGACACATAGCCTTGGTCTGTGTCCACGCAAGACATATGACCGTTCAAGATTACAACCGCGCACGGCTTAATCTGAGGCGTAGGGCGCCTTCCTTCTTTCCACCTTTATCTCTCATCATTTTTCTGAACTCACATCACTCATGGCCGAACTGCGGCCCACCAGTTTCCACGCGAGAAACCAGACCGACAAACCATGCAGGGAACTGCTAATACCAAAAAGCTACTAAGTTGTGCCTGTCCCATACCAGGCAAGTGGTTGGTACGTTCACAATTCGTATAGAGACACAGCACAAGGTTCTTGTCCTTATGAACCAATAGTGAGGAGCATTCACATTCCCTGGTGCGCACCGCACCCTCTCCATACAAACCAATCCTCACTACTGATCCCTTTTATCAGTTTTCTTGTCAAAACGGTTTTCATTATGACTTCTCATGTATTTGATCATTTCAAGTTTAATGTGGATATTCAGTATATGAATCCTAGGGTGACAAAAGCATATATATGAAGGTTCAATAACAAAAGGGGTTTCATGATCCATTAGGTAATATCTACTCATGTCATTCAAACATAACTTGTATTTCAAATAAGCATGCATAGTAAGAAACAGTGAATATATTTCATATGAAAATATTGGGTGAGACATGATCAAAGGAATGAGGCTTGCCTTGCGATGTTCGGTCTAAATACTCAGACGGATCTTCAAAGACTTCTTCCGCTCCTTCAGCTTCTGGCTCTGCGGCAATCAAATAACACACATACCACATAAGCATACTAAAAATAGTTTCTATTGAAAGTATTAAGTAAATAAGTCATGCATGCAGGGGGAAAAGGTTAGGGCAAGGTCACAAGGGCTCTGGTCAAAGAAACGGCTAAAAAGGATTGAACGTCGAAGGGTCGACATTCAGTTCATGGCTTTGGCATAGCTTCAAACTGATCTTAGGATGGTTTTCTGGAGAAGTGATAGTAGAGAAAGTTGTAGATCTCAACTCTAGGAATCTAAAGGACAAGGTGGCATTTCAATTGCTCAACCAGAAGGGGTCAAACAAGGCTAATGCCAGTGGCTGACATGCACTGACATAGTGCTGGACATGGCCAGAAACTAGGGCATGGCTTAACTTTTGATCCAGGGCTCCAATTGATGCAACACTTTGTCTGGGAGGTAGGCATTACTAACAGGAACAATATACTCAACAGGCACAAGGGCTGGAAATGACCGGAGGGCGGCCAAATCCGGCGATGAACTACGGTGGCCTGGACATGAGCTGAGCTACTGGACAGTGATCTTGGCATAGGCATAACTCACAATCTAGGCAGATCCAGGTGTCGAGCTAGTGGACAATATTGCTCAGGGTACTGGAATCTATCTAAGGGACAAGGTCTCAGGGGCTAGATCGGCCGAGAAATAATTCCGGCGACCGGCGCTGGAGAAGACGACACTGGAGCTTGGGGATTTTTGATACAGGGCGAAAGAGCTCAATTCCAAGCTTGGGGATGATCTCTAGGGTACAGCAAAGCTACTGGAGGGGTTAATTTCATTGGAGATCGGCCGGAGAAGCTTGGCGTCGAAGTCCGGCGAACGGCCGAGGTTCCAATTTGGGATTTCTTCGATTTGAGCTTAATTGGGGATTCTGATTCTACAGGCTTGCTCTACTAAGCTTACTGATCAACTTCTTCTACAGGATTGAGGGTTAATTTGGGCTGAATCGAACGGCATTGGGGGAACAGGGCAAATCGGGAATTCGGCGATCACCGGCGATGGGGATCGATCTGGTGCAATTGGCTGCTATGACACAGAGAGGGGAACGAGGGGAACTCATTGGTGAACCTGGATTGGAGAAAGGGGCTGTGGAATGGGCTAGCACCGTGAGCTCACTCACTGGCTCGCCGGAGAAGAAAGCGAAAACGGCGAGAAACTAGAAATTTGGCTAAGTCCTGAGGTTGTGCTTCTTCACAGCACTGAGAGGGGGTTTAAATAGGCACGGGGACGGAGCTTGCGAGGGAAAATACGACAACGGTTGCTTGCGCCGGGGAGAAGTTTGTCGGGCGCAGGCGCAACGACGGCGACGGCGACGCGATCGCGCTCAGGCGGTGCTGCAGCTTTTCCAGTTGCCTTGGGACTTCACCTGGAACGGCGCAGATGCGGAGGCAACAGCAAGGCTCCGGCGATGACACGTATACGCATGCAATTGCCACGGCAACGGGAGCGCGCGCGAAAACAAAGCTCGGGAGCGCGGCCGTTTATCCGCTGGGCAAGGCGACGCACTGCTGGCACGTGCGCACGGAGTGGCACAGCAACTCACGGGCATAGGCGACAAGAAACGGTGGCCGGCGGCTAGCAAATACGGCGAGAACACGGCGCGGCAACGGTGGCTCGTGCACTGGTCGTGGCAACGACCAGGGGCTGGTCGAATGGACCTGAAAAGAAGTTTGGGCCGTTCTGTAATTTCTGAAACTTGTTCCAGGGGCTGTTCTGTGAGGATAATTTGAATAGGACTTGGGCCTGTTTGCAAATTTGGAGATCTGAGGGTCCGATCTGAAATCTGATTTCGCAGCTAAGTTGCAAAAGATTAATAGAACTTATCTGGCCAAAGTTTGGTAAGATCAGGCAAGATCTGAAGAGTTTCGACACAATTGGGGAAAACAGTTTAGGGTAATTAGGGTAATTAGGGTTTTAAAATGGTAAGGCTTGAAACTCAGCTTTAGGGTGAGATTTTGGAGATGGTCCCGAAGGGAAAAATGCTCTGAACAACATTTAGAAGGGAATAGCTGAAGCAGATTAGGTTTTGGGGTCAAGATGTGGATTTTGGCTATTTTAGGGTTTGGCAAAAACAGGGGTGTTACATCCAACACTTGGTCTAGGTCTCAATCTGATCAATCAATATCTTTGTGTTCGGTAATGGGGAAAGTGCTCTTTTTGTAGTAGATGTGGTAGGAGTTTCACAGTCAACACTACAAAATAATTGGTTAGTGAAAGATAATCACATTATGTATTTTGGCACATATTCACATATGATAGAAGCAGTGTATTACTGAGATCGTTTTTTTGAACAAGATAGTTCTGTTGAATCTGTGAAGGGCGTATCATGTTCTATAATAATGAGCTAGTTTGTAACAAATTGGATAAACAAAACCACATTTGATGCTATGGCTATAGGAAAATCAATGAATGCACAAGAGGGGCTACATAATGAGATACACATGGATTAACCTTTTGAGGTGTCTTAACAGTTCCCGATGATGTTGATGCTGTTTCTTCTGTGTCTTTTAGAACAAGAGATATGTCTTTTGCCATCTTATAATAAGTCGGCTCAACACTTTCGGTGGGGTTTAGAATGAGACTTTGATGTGAAGATGGTAGTGAAGTTGATACAGTATGAGGTCCCGAAATGGATTGTTGAGGTGTTGGATGAGTGAGCTGTCTATCCAAAATGTTGTTAACTTGGAGCGAAATAGTTGTGTTGTTGTATCTCTTTTCTGTAACGATAACATTCCATGGAAATTTTTGATTGATAAGTCTTTTTATGTCTTGTGGAATGGCATGTTTGTCTGGGTTTGAATTCAATAGGGTTAATGCGGATTTGCTGATTAGCTGTTGTGCAACTGCTCCAAAGAGCACAAATTCAGCAATCCTGGTGTGATCTCTGGCCATCACAACTAACTTGTACCTATAAATTTAGGAGGGTTAGCTATGAGAACACACATAATATCGATCTACTAATTGAAACTGTACCAAACATCATACCTTGGCTGGGCATGTGTAGGGGCAAGGTCACACAAATTGCATCTGCACCGATCACCAAAAGGCTTGGCAGTTCTTTTACAATCCATGTAGGCTGTGTACCATCAGGAATGAGTTGCTATGATATCTGTTATGAGGATGTCACAAATATACTTTGATCTCTGCATTATAGGAAACTTTTAAGTTTTGTGTTTTCTCGTACAAAATGTACAGTCATGTAAATCCATAGATAGAAAAGATCACCTCAGCCTCGTGTGGATTAAGGTACATGAGTTGTGCGATTGTCATAGGTTTTGCAGGCGCGATATCCCTGGCACTACTATGGCTATCCGTATCTGTTGCCAGCCATTCGATGGGTTCAAACTAACTTTGCAAGCTATAAAAATAGATAACAAATCATATCATTGGTTAATGAATTGTGTAACGTATCAATGTAAGTGATTTGATACTAGGATGAAAATCAAATGCTATTGATCATGTGGTATGTCTCTTGAAAGCATTGATTTTAGGGACATCTATGTTTATATACCATTTACAGGCTGGATCGCCAGAAATTATTTCTTGATCTGTAAGATAGGGAAATATTGAGTTAAGAAAATGCATAAGAAAAGTTCCATAGGGGGAATAGTAAAATATTTTTTTTGTTAAGAAAAAAACTTTGAAATGCTTAATGAGCGTGCCGACAAAAATAACAATAATTGGTCCAGTTGTGCCAGCTGCATGAATGGCCTCTGCATCGAATTCAATAGCACGTGATCCCCACAATGTGATGATCCTGACATTGTTGCTGCAATTGGACATGAGTAACAATATTATGGTTAAAGTGGGGACTAAACTTTGGAGTTGGGTGTGTCAAGCAATGAAAAAAAAGACAATCTTAGATCGTGGATGTAGATGTCTCTTTTTTGTGTGCTTGATGTGCCGCCTCTAATGTTGATAGAAACCAATCCTGACATCGCTGTGATAAGGCCGATGACATCTATGGATAGAACATAAAAAATGGTTCATGATGAAAGTTTCAAACAGCAAGCAAGCGTTTATGTGTTCTTAAGAGGAGAATATGTAGTTCATGAAGCAACTATCGAGCTATGTGGAAATGTATTGAACGTGTGAAGAATTCTTGGTTTCCACTACATTGCTTTAGATTGTTGAAACCCACAAGAGAGTACACATATGAAGGGAGAGTTATAGGGTTGTTTAAGCTTTCTTCAATTTTTGTTCAATTTGTGAATTGAAGCAGGTATTTTTTGTCAACAGGTTTGTAAGTGCTTTTAGCAGGCATGACTTTGAAATAATGGAAGTAGTAGATCGTTCCTTCATACTTCATACAACAATGCCTTCAATTTAGGAGCATGATCCTTGAAAATCCTACCGCCAATTGAATTGCTCTACAAATTTAATAATAGTGCAAATAAAAAAGTAGAAAATAATAAAATGATGATGTATTGTTTAAGAGTGAATATAATAACAATATTGGCTGAATGTGGCTATTTGTAAGCAAATACCTTCAGTTATTCGACCAAAAAAATAGGATTGAAGCAGCATAACAACAAAGCCCCTAATTCGACCAGAGGTAAACTTGACCAGTGGATGTTGAGGATCTATTCAAGAGGCATCAACAAATGTACCGATTCTTCCAAAACAAGTGATTCGACACGTGGTTTTTGACCAGCATATAAACAAAAGCCCTGGTTTGACCAGGATCAAACCTGAGCAGTGGTGTTGTGCATTGGAGGAACAAATATTAATAAATGTGGTGATTTGATTAAAAGCAATGGAGTGTTTTAGTCGAAAAGAAGTACCAAGAACACAAACAAATATGAGGATTGATGTAAAAGCAAACATGAGCAAGACAAAGGTAAACACAAGGATTCGACGAAAACCAAAGAATGTAAGCAATATAAGAACAAAAGCACTGATTAGAGCAAACATAAAAATGACCAGTGGATCTCAAAGATCAGAACAGAGAATCACAGCGAGCACAAAAGGAAAATCAGTGCTAATACAAGAACAATTGATTGTTTGCAAAAAAATAGATAGTAACAGCACATAAAGTTAGAATAGAAATTTAAGAAATAAAAGGTGTTATGGCTGTGATCAGAATCGATCATGCATCAATTATATAATAAGAAAGAATAATCATGAAGAGTCAGTGAGAAGGCAATAAAAAAAAAGGGTGACCTGTTAATCGATTAGGACGACATCCACATGTATCAGTCTTTGATCATTGGAGGGATCGCAAAAATCCCACATCCTGCTAAGTCAAGCACGGATGCGTCATTGCTGTTTTTCTAAGGTGAGCTCAGAGATGAGAGAGTAATCCATCTGCTAATAAGAAAATGAAATAGCAAAGGTTGGCTGGGTTTTTTTGCTGCCACTTCAGAATAAACAAAGTGGTATATAAGCAAATAAGAAAAATAAAGCATATCATTTTTGTTTTAAAATAAGTAGAACATAAGAATAAGTATGATAAGCGGAACTAAAACAATATCAAGGTCTTTGGTAGAATGAGAAACAATAACAAATATATTTGATAAACAATCACAAAAGCTAAGGAAAAGGAGATTTCAAATGTGATGAAGAGACTATTGAGGCTAATTATTTCATCTCACTCGTGTTGTGCCTAGTTGTTAGTGATTGTTGGATGTGCAGATGGTGAAAATTTAAAGTAGCCTTACGTTGAAAACTTGATGCAATCTTAGTGAGGTCAACGGTCACAAAACCTACAAAAGAACAAAACCATAAATAATTGTATTAGATGTACCAACATCTATGCAGCACAGTTATCCTTTGCACACTAAATAGACAAAATAAATGTTAGTTAACACGCAAGAAATATGTGATAGCAGGGTGTTTTGTGTTGAAAACTTGTATAGTCATGCAGTAAGCACACAAATAATATGTTTAGAACAATTTATTGAGGTGACCAAAGGTCATAAAAGATAAATAGTAAGTAAATAAGCATATAAAGTTTGTTTTTTGGGAAGCAAAGGGTGATTTGGATGTCAGAAAGACAAATAGAGGAAGAAAAGAATTGTATCTTGAATAGAATATAACTCGTGTTTTGATTCATATAAAGAAGCATAATCCTAGCATGAGGGAATCAATCAAGATGACAGTTGACACCAATATGACATGTACATCCAATTGGAACAATTAAAAGCACATCAAGCGCTCTACCAAAGAGTGCGCAGCTTGTAGGACTTCATGGTAGACAATATTATGGGTTTTGTTGCCACATGTTCCATCGTCATTTTCTATAAAAATTCTTAGGCCTTGGCATGATGTCACCCTAGAGACTGCAACATATAGCTGTCCATGTGCAAAGACAGATTTTTTTAAAGAGAGACCAATTCTAGTTAAAGTTTGCCTGTGGCTCTTGTTTATTATCATTGCGTAGCATACTTGTATTGGAAACTGTTTTTGCTGAAGTATAAAAGGCCACTTAGAACTTCCCATGTTAAGAACTATTCTTGGTATATGGACCACAACACCAAGAGCCTCTAATATCTGGTCAGCTAGGTTTCTCAAAATGAGACGTGTACCATTGCAGAGGCCCAAAGATTGGTTTAGATTGCGAAGCAACATGATAGGTACCCCTTTCTTCAACAATAGCCTATGACGTGGGAAATTATTACTGTTTATAGAATTGAGGAACTCAATTGGATATATTATATCAATATCTAATGATGTATCTAATGATTTATAGATAGAATCACAACTAAGGTATTCTTTTTCATCCATCG
The DNA here is from genome assembly GCA_019359835.1 of Pharus latifolius. NCBI lineage: Eukaryota > Viridiplantae > Streptophyta > Magnoliopsida > Poales > Poaceae > Pharus > Pharus latifolius. The sequence continues at coordinate 94,796,429 of CM033321.1, read as the reverse complement.
GAACTATATCTATGACCGCATCATTCATTTCATCTACAGTATCGTTATTGGGGCAAATAATGGCACGTGTGCTAAGGTAAGATGCGCACATATAAAAAACAGGGAAACCATCATAAACAAAGTCAATTATAGTAGTGAGTTTATCGCCTTCTGTCCTCAGAACTAAATCATTTGGTATTTCAATCCATGTTCGCTCAGATTCCCCTTCTCTTTGCTCGGCCTGCAACGCACCATTCCCTAGGTCTTGTATCCACTTGCTGAAAATTTTGAGGTCTTTTCGATAAACATCATGAAGATTCGGGTTATGCAATCGCATATTGATCTACAATTTCAGCAAGGTGACATACTACCATAACTGGGAACTCGTTATTGAAGCATCGATAATGGTGGATCTCGACCCTCCCTCAATGACAGGGAGTATTTGATGGAAATCGCCACCGAGAGCCATAGGCCTCTCTCCAAAAGGAATAACTGATGCATGCGGTTGATCAATGGATATGATATCAAGCAACGATCAATCCAACGCCTCAAAGCAACGTCTATTGGTCATGGGAGCCTCATCCCATAGTATCAACGAAGTTTTCTTGATCAATTCACCAAGCGATGTGCCTCGTTTGACGTTACATATGCTAGATTCATTGATCTCAATCAGCATTTTAAAACGAGAGTGGGCAGTTTTACCACTTGGCAAAAGCAAAGAAGCGACACCTAACGATGCAATAGCCAAAACAATTTTCCCATAAGATCTAATTTTGGTAATAATTGTATTCCATAAGAAAGTCTTGCTAGTCCCTCCATGGCCTGACACAAAAAATATACCCGGGGAATTGGAACACACAATGCACAATGATATCAAATATGTTCTTTTGATCATTATTTAACATGGTTATCAATATGTACGCTTCAAATGAGAGGCAGAAAGATCATATGAAAGTTTGTCCATTATCAATTGATTGTCTATGTAGTCTATAGAATTGGCGATGGGAGCCGGTAAGTTGAACTAAAAAATGGAAGATCCATTGTTAGAAAAGAGACGCGCTAACTCTTCTAATAGCAATGACCTTAATTGTGAGTCAGGTGCACAATATTGTGGATTGTCAATTGCACATCTAAGTTGATGTTGGAAATCATCAGCAAGGTCACGCCAATATTTTTCAAATAGAGCACAGACATAGGTAACATGGCAAAAGATAGCAAGCGTCATAAATAGGTGTCTAAGCTGGGAAGACGATGCGCAGACAACAGCCTTGTCGAGCGCACCATACCATTCGTTATCATCGCCTAGAAGGCCTCGGGGTTGGCATGCTTCTCGAATAGTATTATAAACAATACCATTAATAGTTCTAATATTGTCATAACTACACGCACCTTGAACGATTATCAGCAGCATACGCAAAAAATACATTTCTCCTGAGGAAGGGCTAACAAAGTACATCCGACCAATTCTGTTCCCTCATTTTCTTTTTCTCCAACATCTCAAGCTTTCGTCCCAACACCACTTGGTGGGGAAATCGCAATATGTAAGCAAACGAGCTGACTCATTTTTTTGTGGGTTTCAAACCACTTTGTAATCATAGTTTTTTGTGCGGCAGAACTTTGGATAATAGCATGGAGGTCAGACAGTGCATCATAATGGACATAATTCATATTGGGTAAATGGATAGTTAAGCGTCTGACTGTTGGCATCCTAGCATGTATATCAAATTCAAACATTCGCCATATGGCCTCATGCGCTGATAGGTATCTACAATTGATGTACTCTTGTATTTCATCACGTTGTTTCATTTCAAGACTTGGTTCAACATTTTCTTTGCTAGGGGAAATCGAAAAGCAACCTTTGCTCTGTCTTGTCCCTTAGTGACATATTTGAATAGGTATTTAATCAATCTAGTTTTATTACACCATTCAACATTTATATGCGCCTGATATTTTTTCAGTTAAACAAATTGTGAGGCACAACCCATCTATTATCAAGACGGGATCCAATTTTTATGACAAATCGGTTGTCATCACGACACCTATACACTGTGAATCCACTATCATCGATAATAGTCTCATCTTCAAACTGTTTTGGATAGTGCTTTGAGCGCTTTGATTTTTTTCATGCAAAGACATTTTTGGTTTAGTGGTCCACATGGGCCATGCATTATGAATTCGTCTACAAAAGCATAGCCTAAGGGATAGGTGCCAACATCGGGTATCTCAGCGGAGATAACAACGTCAATGGATGAATGTAATGGATCCCTACCTTTCCCATCTAGCCATATAAGCATGTGATCATGTGGAAGACCATGCTTTTGGAACTCTACTCTGTGCAACACTGTGGAGTCATGAGAAAAAATTAGAACATGTATTCAATGATGATGATGGGATATTTCTTACACAACATAAAAGAGAAGCATGGAAGGATCACCTGCCAATATAGGGCCAAAAATCTGTCCATGTTTAATATCAGCAAGGAGCTCGTTTAGTTTTATGTTGAAAAGTCGGCAAACAACATCTGGACAATCACATGGTCTTTGGCCAGGTTCATGTCTTAATGCATCGTCTATTTCTTGCCATTTTGGGTTGCATGTAAATGTAAAGAAAACATTGGGCGGGCCATACAAACGGCATATAACCATAGTATCTTGGTAATTTTGAGCCATGTATCTACAGCCTCCAGTAAAGTTAGCAGGAAGAATTGTTTTTCTACCCACAAAATTACCTTCAACATGGACTTTATCAATTGCATCATGGACACCTTGGATGCTCTCACAACGGAAATAATCTTGGTGGTAAAAAATGTAGCGCAAACGATTACCCTTAACAGTCGAAAACGCATCAACAGCTGATTGCAGCATAATTAGCCACAACAAACATGGGGGTTAGGTTGGTTACATCTATAATAAAAATGATATCACTAATACTCGAGCATGGTAACAGTTTCCTTTCATATTCAGGTAATTCCTCATGATTTGCATATTTAATGCCAATTTAGAAGCCATGTTTACCATAAGGGAATAAAATGGGATATTGCAAGGCCATGTAAGCAGGGTGTAAGCTTGAGATCTGTTTTAACGGGCCGGCATTATGCTAAACAATAATGTCATACTCAAAAGCATCTTTAGAAAAATCATCGACGATAATGCCAGCAAGCTCATTGGTGCTAGGAAAATTGTATTGCACACCATCTGCACCAGTAGAGCCAACTATCCGTAAAGCTATCTTGATATCAGCTTGTTCAAGCAATCGATCTCCAGCCATTCTAAAACCCTTGGCTAGCGAGTTGCATTCATTGAACATATCCATGAGAGATTGAATGATAGAAGGATCATGACAACACTCATGGTCATCGTTCGATTCAAAGATGGCAAGGCGATTTTTGAACTCATATTGTGGATTGTGGATATAAAGTTGGGAAAATTTAGGCTTTACACCATGAGAAGGAAGGAGACTGCCTATTCGATGGTGGACCAAGCCGTTTATTCAAAAAACATAAGGCGCGTTGCCAATGTTTAAAGACCGATCTATGTCTACACCTAAAGACGTAAAAGAAAACATCGAATTATAAGATCGTATTTTTCTCATAAAATCATTCGATCAAAGATCACCATCGAAACGTAAAATAGAATCTAAGAAATGTGGTGGTGTTTTATAATAGGTAGGTCAATCTTGCCTCCACGGCAACACAAATTGTATTGCATGTATTTCGCGCTTTGAGAGAGCAGATTCACTCTTCACCCTTTCTTGGTACCAAAAGACAGCATGGCATGAATTGCAAGCATAGTCAGAGCCACCATAATAAGATCGGTCAGGGTAGGACTCTAAAAGACAAAAAATGCAATTAGCTAACACATGAAGGGAAAAATGACACTCATAAGGCACACATTGATGCGACAGCGGCCCGATCTTCTGATAGGTTCTACTTTATGGAAATGAGACGTTCGCGTTCCAAGGCTTCCAATTAGCGGGGATTGAGTCCTTGCAATTGCTACACCCACGCACATGTCATTATCAACCGTGCTCACGCCCGGATGACCTTACCACAAAGGTTAATTTCTGCACTCAGTAGAAGAAACGAGCAAGAACAAGATGCAAAGCAATATGAAATTTTAGAACGAACAATTGAGGTTATCTTTCACCAAACCAGGTCTTTCGACACTACTCCGATGAACAATTGTATCTCACGCAGCGGGAAACAATGTAGAAAATAACCTGCTAATCTGATGGTGGCGGCTTGTTTTTATGAAGGGAAGAGGGAGACGGTGACCAAAAGGGGTGGTGGCCAGGGAGGTGGCCGTGCCAGGGTTGCCTCCCCGTCCACAACCTGGGCTTGAGCCCCTCCCTTGAATTACATGGCTTGAGGCCCAAGAAAAGGTGATGTAGCAATTTGTCGTGATTGTTTGGAGGCCTTCCTGGAAGAATTTTAAGGTGAGGCTAGATCCGTTGGAAAAGTTATCAAATAATCTTTCCATCAAGTACTCATACAACTCAATCGGACTTCGGATGAAAGAATTACGGCCTCTGGAAGCTGGTGCTATTAGGCTGTCTCCGAACTGATTTCTGGGCTTGCATGGGCTTGTACTCTGAATTGTGTTGGGCCTGGTGGTAGTGATGTGCTGCTGCAGATGAGGTGGCGCCAAGAGGACGAGGTGGTAACCAACTGGTGGTGGCGCCATTCTGAAAGTATGTCTTCATGTAAAGAAGTTGGGGGCGCCATCTTGAGCTGAACAGCCAACATGCAATAGGTGCCATGACTTGAAGTGTCTTCTCCAATATTCCTTAGTAACAGAACGTCACAAGAATTCAATAGCATCCCATCCTTAATAATATAATTATGAACAACGAGGAACGAGCTCACCCCAAGAATTAATTGACATGCACGAGCTCGTGTTATTGGACCTTCAATTGTTGAAACATGAGGATCAGCAGGTGTAGTGCATGTATCCGAGGAAGTGATGTCCTCATCACACATAGCCATATACACTGCACCTTTTATAGAATTTGCAAAGTTTTTTGATAATGGCAACATATGAGGATGGGCAGGAGTACGGAGCAAGAGACCTATGGTAGCATAGAAAACCGCAAACAAATATAGGTTTTTAGTTTCGTCAAAACAGCACAACATAGATCATTTAGGGTAGGCAACTACCTGATTGATTCTGAGCGTGCTGATACATGAAGGACATCCTCTTTTTTCGATTTCTCTTGGCTTCTTCAACAGTAACATGGGGACAGAAATGGTTTCCTACACGGGATTATAGGGCGTACATCTATAACGGTTCTCTTTACAAAAAACCAAGGGGATAACTGCAGATATAACCAGAAGCAAGAAGCCTTACTTTGTCGCTTTTGTACGGATGGGATTGCATGCTGTTCGTTAGTCTGATGTGAGGCAAGCCTAGCTGGACATAAATGATGTACTATACAAGGATGTTTGTCACGCAAAGAAGACTGTCTTTTTGCGTTGCTATTTCATGTGGAATCCATTAAACAACAAGCCTAGTAATGTTGTACACCCTATAAAGCATGCGGTAGCACAGATGAAGCACACTATAATCTTAAAAAGGCGATTGATTCATATGACCAAACAAATGAGAGTAAATACACTAAGACAAAGGAAAAGAAGCTGTCATGTAATGTGCAATGAAATAGAATTAAGATAGCATTAGTTGTAATCTGAGTATAAGTAAAGTACTTTCCACGAAAAGAAGAAACATGGAGTTAGAAAAAGAAAATACGCACCACAATATCCACGCTATGTATAACAATGTATAACAAAAAAATGTTTGTAACATGTATTAGCACAATCTATAAAAGAACCCTGGACATTATTTTCTCTAGGGGAAAAATTTTGTGAAGCAAAGTTTATACAATAAGTATGCGTACAACATGAAAGGATAGTTACATATAAAGCAAAAGCATAAGAGAAACAATCCACCTGTGCAATAGAAGGAAGTCCCGATAAGATATCACGGTAGTCGTTGCAGTTCGTAATGTTTATGGCAAGCAAAGAAAATGGAAAAGATTTCCCCAGGAGCTGCCAACGAAAAAACACAAAGTTCAGTCATCCTCATTTAGTGAGTTTGAAAGCAAAAGTCAACCATTCTAAAAACAAACCAATTGGCAACTCAACGCCAAAAATGTGTTTAGAACAATATTCATTAGGATCACAAATTCTTGCGCGGTATTTTTTTCCTGATGCTGACAATATGAGCAAGAATTAGACATAGAATAAGTGCTAAAGTGATAATTGCATGCCTCAGAGAAACAACACAAAGCACGACCAACAGAAAGGGGCATTCGCTGCTTTGACCAGAAACACACAATGTAACATGCAAATCAACAAAACCGATGAGTCTACCAAGCACGAAAAGCGACCAACGGACTTGGGTGAGTGCAGCCAACAATGGCCACCAACACAAAGGAATCCACTATTTGAAGGGGAAAAAGCAGCAACAACAAAGAAACAAAATGCACTGATCCAACCGAAGTGTAGCACGATCAACACAAAGATAAAGGAACCGATTTGATCAAAAATGCAGAAGTAAAGTATTGCTCCAGAGAAAAAGAGGTGTTGACAACACACAAGCAAACAAACAGGCTGTTATGATCAAAAGAAAGGACCACCAATGTGAAGGTAAACACAGTGCTTCAACGAAAAATGCAGAGCGCGACTAGCATGAAAACAACACAGCGATCAGACTGGGGACAATGTGATCCACACACAAACGTATATTCGACTAAACAGGGAAAACGATCAATGCTTGTCGACGATCACAACAGGCAAAATGACCGCCAACGCAGAACCAATAGCGCGCTTCGATCAGGCCATTCTCTGGACAAACCGACGAAATCGAATGGCTCAAAGAGTTGACGATCCAAACCCGCAAACACAAGATCGGATGGACCGCGAAGAAGAAGGTGACATGGTGCACTCCTAAGTGGCATTTCTACCAGACTTTAAGTTTTTCTAATAACAGAGAAACAAATAGAAAAGGTTTTAACCTGTAGCACCGCTAAAAATGTATAACTGTTGATAAACAAATGATTCTAACACGATTTTGACCAAGGTATACTTTAGTGATTATATTTTCCATCACTAAGACTGATGAATCATCGAAAATCCAAAAGGTCTGGTTGTTTTGGGTCAAAAACAATATCCATTTAAGGATCCTTAAACCTTAATTTCAGGTTGGCTTTAACCTTGTAGCACTGCTCAAAATGTATAACTGTTGATAAACAAATGAGTTGAACACGATTTTGACCAAGGTATACTTTACTGATTATATTTCCCATCACTATATATGACTGATGAATCATCCAAAATTCAATAGGTCTCGTTGTTTTGGGTCAAAAATAATATCCATTTAAGATCCCTAAACCTTGACTCCAGGTTTCTTATAAGCTTGAACCCTCAATTTTTGCAAGGAACGAATTTTGGCCCCTGAACTAATACATCGGATCGAAATTAGTCCCTCAGTTAATTTAATTGGATTGTATGTCTAGATAATCATTTACTCTTTTAAAAGAGTTTTGAGGGCCAAGTAGTGCATGATCCAAATCACAGTGACTAATTTGACTTAGGAACAAAGGTACCTATACTTTAGCAATAGAAAAAATATCCCCAGTTCATCCTTAAACAGCATCAAAATTCAGATGTTTTCGCTTTACATTTTAGAACTATTGGTTTGACAATCATCACTGCATGATGCTTCAAATAAATAAACTTATTCAATAACCAATAAAAAGGAAAATCATCGGAATCGACCAATAAAAAAATCAAACCAACATTAAAACAGAAAAGTGAACAACAATACGAGCATAGACAAACCGGGCATTTGACCACACACGAAAATGACTAGCGGGCCTTGACGGTCACAACCGACAAAACGGGTACCACGGAAACAACAAGGTGCTTTGACCAAAAACAGGGACCAACAACAGAGAAACAAATACAATGATAAAAACGAACAAGAATACACTCAACAGACAAACCGTTCATTCGACCACACATGGGAACGACCTGCGGGCCTAGACGATCACGCCAGGCAAATGGGTTCCACAGAAACAACAACGTGGTTCGACCTAAAACAGGCACCAACAACAAAGAAACAAATACAATGTTTCACCCAAAACATTAAACGACCAATAAAAATGGAATTCATCGGAATCGACCAACAAAAAATCACAGATAAGTATGTTTACTCTTTTAAAAGAGTTTTGAGGGCCAAGTAGTCCATGATCCAAAATCACAATCATCACTGCATGATTCTTCATCACAGGTCAAATAACTAAACCTATTTAAGAACCAATAAAAAGAGAAATCATCAGAATTGACCAATAAAAAAATCAAACCAACATTAAAACAGAAAAACAAACAACAATACGCTCAACAGACAAACCGTTCAGTCGACCACACACGAAAAACGACCAGCGGGCCTTGACAATCACGACCGGCAAAATGTGTACCACAGAAACAACAACGTGGTTCGACCTAAAAAAGACACCAACAACAGAGAAACAAATACAATGTTTCGACCAAAACATAGAACGACAAATAAACACGAAATTCATCGGAATTGACCAACAAAAAATCACAGATAAATATGTTTACTCTTTTAAAAGAGTTTTGAGGGCAAAGCAGTACATGAACAAATACAATGTTTGGACCAAAACATAAAACAGCCAATAAAAACGAAATTCACTCGAATCAACCAACGAAAAAAATGAAACGAACACAAAAACAGAAAAGGGGACAAGTACTAACCAACTATCTACAGGGAAAATAACCGGCCATGGGGGCACGACGATCGCTGATGCACACCTGGCAGAGCGGACAAAAACTCAGAAAACAAAAAATAGCGCACAAACAAAATCTAAAGAAAAGGAAGAGCATAACCTAGTCAGCACGCACGGCCAAACAGTGTCCTGTGAGGTTGCAAAATGTCCAAATGCAGGGAGACAGCAGATCCCATGTATAGCGACGGCAAAAGAAAGGAGAAAAGTAAGAAGAAGCAAAAAGAAACAGAAAAGCAAAAGGCGGGAGCACAGCGTGGGACGTACCGAGTTGGTGGACACACAGGCACAGCCGTCTCAGGAAGGAGGGAGCAACAGTGAATATAAGGCGACGAAAACCACCAAGACGCAACACCGAGCGAGACGAGGACGTCGAAACAAGGGCCCCGATGAACAGATGCAACAAACGGCCCACATCGACCAGCGACGAGCAAACGGAGCAAGCGAGAAGCGGAGGCAGGGAATAGCACGCACGCACAACCGTCTCGAGAAGGACCAAGCGGAGTGGGAAAAGTTGGCGTTGGCGACAGGTGGCACACGGATGTGCACTCATCTCGAGCCGTCCTTCGGACAAACCGACGAAATCCAACGACTCACAGAGCGGACAATCCAAATCCGTGGACACAAGATCAAACAGACCGCAAAGAAGACGATGTGGCGCGCTCCCCAATCGGCATTTCTACCAAATTTTTAAGTTTTTCTAATTACACAGTGCCTCTTCTGTGCAGCCACCTCCACCTCAACCCCGGTTCTTCCTCCTTCCCCATGCAACAGCTGTCATCTCCTCAGTCTTCTTCTTCCCTTCCTTTGCAAGTTTCTGTCAAATCCACTGACATCCTCTCCTTTCCAATGCTTCTCCTTCCCAATGCCTCCTCTCTCTTCAGCAGCAAATTGTACCCTTTCCTCCTCCTGAACCAAGCAAAGAAATGGCAGAGACAGTAGCACTCAGCTTCCTGCACAAGCCTCACCCTTCTCTGCATTTTCCCTCACTCCCCTCTTCTAAATCTCCTCCTTTGCAAAAGCAGTCAGAGGCACCAGTCTTCTCCTTCTCCCTCTTCTTCTTCATCACCTCCCTCTTTTCTAGGCAGCATTCAGCAGCAGCAGTGGTAGCAACTCCACAACCTTTAGCATCCTCCCTCTTAATCAAGGTGAGAACTTCCCCAGCTAGCTCCCTGCTTCATTAAAGAAATCATTTGAACACTGCATATAGTAGCCAGTAACCAACACACATACGGACAGTAAAAATTACTGCTTCTCCTTCTCCTGTTTCCTGTTGAAAATTGGCTCGCCGTCGCTAACTAAGTTCCGGCCGCCGCCGGCTATGCAAGCTATCCCACCGTGTTCCTCGCCTCCCCAGCACACTCCATAAGCTACCAATTGAGCTCCGCCGCCACCAATCGCCGTGAATTTGTATTTCCTCACACCAGTCGCCGTACTTTGTTCATCTCATAGGAGTGTCCTCCAGCCCTCAAAATCAATCGGGCTAGCAGAGTAAAATCCCCTTCTCCACCATAGAAACATTTCCATTTAGAAGAAATTCCAAGAAATCTCATCGTTCAACGAACCCGACGTTGCCCTGGTTCGCAGCGTCGCTTCGCCGTCGCCAGACCACGCCAGCTGATCACCTCCGCAATCAACCACATCGTTGACATCCCCTCGTCACCCTCTAGCTCCCCTACAAATTAATTGGGCTGAGAAGCCTCCTAACCAAAGTGCCCAACTTGAGCCCTAAATTGCGGCGGCCGTGTAGCCGCAAACTTCACCGGCACCGCCGATCATCGATTCACCGCGGCTACACCTAAATGGAGTCGAGATGAATCGTTCCGAGGCGTTCCCTCGCTGATCCACCAACTCTATCGGTCCAGCGACGATAGAGAGCCAGTTTTACTTCTTCCTTCACGGCCCAACTCGCCGCTGGCCAAGACACCAACTCAGACACTTGTACAATGGCCCTAGGAAGCTTCTAGAAAACCTGGATGGTAATGCCGAGGCCCCGAGCTCGAAATCACCATGCAAGTGTGCCGAACCGCGTCACAGCATGCCGCAACCGTGCCGCCTCGCCGCCTTCGATCAATTTCGGTGCCGTCGCTTTGTCCAATAGATTGGTCTTGCCAAAGCATATGTTATTCACACCTTATTGCCGCCTGGAACCACATCAAAATGCGCCAAATCGCTGTTTAAAACCGTGTCAGATCTATGTCAATGTCGTGTCGCCGCTGCACTTTCCGGTCGCCGTTCCGCCGCCTCCAGCCGTCGCAGTCCTCGAAACTATCAAATAAGTTCGCCTCGTCGCAGCCTACGAGCTGATGTGGTCGCCGCTTGCAGTAGGTGACCGGAGCGCGGTCACCATTGTCAAGTGTCGGTGGGCGTCCAAGGCTGAGTTCAGTGGAAAAGCGTTTCGTGAAGTGTTTCAACATAATATTCTCCAACATATTTTGTGTCACGTATGCAAAACAATATTCCAAACACCTTCTACTCCAAAGGCGTTTCGCGAGGCGCCTTCTCAAGCGCCTCTCTCACACTTCGAGAAGAGTTTCGTGCGGGACCCGTGTATATAATATGTATTAAAGATTATAAAATCGCTAAAATAAAATTCAAATAATTCGATTACAACCAAATAAAAGATAAAAATTGTAAATAATATTAAAAAAATTTAAAATATTTTTAAAATTTTTTCTTTAATAAATGACACACATGGAAATAAACAAGACACGTACTAATTAAAATTCGAATACATTTTAAACAAGACTCTGCACAAACTATTACTTCTCGGTACCGTCACCCCTGAAATGCTGCCAAATGTGGTCAACCAGATCCCGTTTCAGTTGCTGATGCGTTGGGCGAGCCCGGATTGCATCGTTTTGAGCTAGCATCTGTGCGAATATTGGCGGAGCACTCAAGTGGATAGTAGGCGGTAATGTCCCTTGGCTATCGTACGACCCATCAGTCGAGTCATGAGAGTGTTGCTCATCCTCGATTATCATGTTATGTAGGATGACACACGCTTTCATAATATTGGCAAGGGTTGACCGTCGCCAAAATCGACTGGGGCTGTGGACAATAGCAAATCAACTTTGCAAGATCCCAAAAACTCGCTCCATATCTTTTCTTGCTCCTTCTTGGTGCTGTGTGAACAACATGTGTTTATCCATCTGGGGCAAGGGTATGGTCTTCACGAAGACAGCCCATTCGGGATAAATACCATCGGCCAAGTAGTACCCCATATTATATTTTCCTATTAACAGAGTACTGAATAGTAGGAGCTCGGCCGCGCAACACATTATGAAAAGGGGGATTGGTTCAGCACATTGATGTCGTTGTTAGATCCAGAGACACCAAGGAAAGCATGCCATATCCACAGATCTTTGGATGCAACCGCTTCAAGTATTATTGTAGGGACTCCTTGATCACCGCGGGTGAATTGGCCGCTCCACGCAACAGAGCAATTGCGCCATTCCCAGTGCATGCAATCAATGCTTCTCAGCATCACTGGGAAATCTCGCACCTCTCCTTGCTGGAGCAGACGCTGGAGGTCGTCGACAATAGGTTGACGAAGATATTCCTCTACGAACCGATCAATGATTTCTTCGACGAAACGCTTCAGGCACTCAATAGCCGTCGACTTTCCAATGCGTACATACTCATTGACAGCATCGGGGGGGGGGGAGCCGTAGCACAACATGCGCAATGCCGCCGTACACTTCTGCAAGGGAGATAGCCCCTTTCGAAGGAGGGCATCTCTCCTCTCATTGAAGTACGGGGACCACTCCCTAAGAGCTTCGACGATTCGCAGAAAGAGGAGTCTCCCTAGTCGAAACTGTCTGCGAAACAAGTACCCGGGGTAGACCGGAACGTCGGCGAAGTAGTCCGCGACTAGACGGTCATGACCGCCTTCGCGATCTCTATCGATGTACCTTCTGCTACCTCCTCGACGGCGGTGCGAGGTACCATCGTCTATGCTGGCTTCAAGGTCATCAAGAATCCGACGGTGGAGGGGTTGGACCGTCAACCCACTCTGGACAAACCCCACCACGAACTCTTCGACTTGGTTGATAGCTTCGTCCTCAGCACTACTTGTGTTTGAGCTAGAGGACATTTTTTTAGACAAAGCAAGATCTTGTGAATATGAGATTACTGAGTTGTGAAGATGAAGGCTCGAGGGGTTTTGATATATAGGGAGAGAAGCGAATCAATCACATGGGTCTCTTCCAACGGCTAAATACAAAGACATCCATCACATGCGTCGGTTCTAATGTCTACAATCCAAAAGCATCAAGAAGATGTATCAGTTGTACGACTATATGCCAAAAGCATCGAACACATATGGATCACATGCCAAAAGCAATGGCTAAAATTCAAATGTATTGATCACATGCCACACAATTCAAATAGGTAAATCCAAAACGACTTAAATTAATAGTGCGAGTACAATTTTATAAAGGAAAAGTACATCGTTCGAGCTACTATTTATTCTTCATTTCCTTAATGGTATCGTTGACATACTCTAATGCGGCCGCATGCGTCGCCTTACGAGCATCCGAGAAATGAGATGTATCTCCCATAATCAGTTTCATCAACGACTTCATAAATGTGGCTTTTTCTTTGCTTTTGGCCATCTCTTGCAAATTTTCGACTGCAACAACGGCTTTATCAGCCACCCTATCGAGGTCGGTATTGGCTTTGCCGATGCGTTATAGGGCCTCCTCGTACGCCGAGGATGTTTCATTCATTTTGGTTTTACCCTTCCACCTCTGCTTTGCCGCGTCCCGCCCTTCCGGTCGTGGAAGCTCGACAGGGTCATCGTCATTGTTTGACGATGACGTGTGGGCACCTTCTTCGTTAAGGCGAGCTCTTTTGGAAGAGTCGAAGTAGCTTGAGACATTAATTGGTTGTCCGAATGACCACTGATGTAGGCATCCCTCAACCTACAATAGATACCATTGAAGTGAACAATTTTCTTATTACTCTTTTGCCAATGGTCTTTGCAGTGCCTAACGTCTCATCTGCGATCGGGCGGACTGCTTGTACAACTCAGCGACCTTCGACCAATACATGTCGAATTTTTGGTTGTTCCCCTCGACCGGGTCAAGAGAGTTATTCAACCATGCATTGATCTAGAGGAGGAAAAATTCAAATTTTAAAAAACTAAGATAAAACCTGGCGAGAAAAAATCTACGATACAAATATTTAATATTTAGATGAACACTCACAAGTCACATGTCGTCCTGTTGTGACCAGTTCAATCGCTTACGCCGCCGTGTAGCGGTTCCTTCGCTTTTGCCAGCATCGTCGTCGTCCTCGAACACGACTGGGGCCGTGCTATGCGAACTGCTGGTATCTGATACAGATGTGGAGTGGGAATTCTTTGCCAGTGCTTGCGGAGGCGACATTTCCACGGGGATGGTCGGAACTCCGACCAAATGAGGATTCTGATCGTAAGGGCCATAGGGGGGTTATGCGTACGGATGTGCATATGGATATGGTTGGCCGTATAGAGGGGGTGGGGCGTATGGTGGATAGCACATCGGGTATGGTGGGGGAGGGGGCTGAAAACTAGACGAATTTTGACTGCTTGGCGCTTGGGAGCTCTCCTCATTTAAACTGGCCTCGCCAAACCAATTCATATAACCGCTGGGAGGAGTGTCGGCTATCGAGAAATTTTCTGGAAAAAATTTGCACAAGGAGAACGAAAAAAGTGTGTGGTTTGGGCTTGTGTTGAGTGCAAATGAGCTGAAGTTTGCTCATATTTATAGGCAGAGAAGCATACAATTTTTCTATTTTTTGTGATTTTTTGGTATTTTTTATGAATTTTTAGGCTCAGAAATGAATAAAAAAATGAAACGGCTAGTTTTAACGGCTATTTTTTCCTCTCGCTGACAGGTGGGACCAGCCAAAAAAAGCGCAACAGCTAATTTCTGGGCCTTAAAAACCCCCCTCTGGCTGACAGGTGGGGCCCAAAACTAACCGGACCCACCAATCAGTGACCCAAATGACGTACAGTAGCGGGTGCACGAAGCATGAGACGCACGCGTCACCACGCGTTTTGTGGGCCCCACCAAAGCGCGTAGCTCACAACTCCACCGCACACACCGCCACAGACATGTAGGCCGTGATGTGTAATTGGGCCCACTTGTCAGTGCGGGTGACACGGGGGTACGGGACGCACGCGGGAGAGAGAGGTGGGGCCCACAAACCGTGTCCCGGGGCGTCGCGCGCGCTCCAACGCGGGCAATACGAGGCGTTGATGGGCCCCACCTGTCAGAGCTTGTTAGCGCAACGCTTCACGAAGCGTTCTCTCTCTCCTCGCGCGGGTTTTTTATTATTTTTTCGGCGTGGGTCCCACCTGTAGAGCCTGGTGGCGCTGGGGTTGGACTCAGCCTAACAGTGTCTAGACAAAGTCAGTTCGCGCACTGACATTGACATTGTTTGTCCACATCCAGACAGTCAGCCACTGACATTCACTTTGTTTATCCGCTTATGTGTGCGCAAATCAAAAACCAACTTGTCCACTAAGTCCTTAGCTAGTTTGCGCAGGGTTCATTCAATAGTCTATTCGTGAAAATCCCTTGTTTTAAGTATGTTTTGTCTATGTCGATCTAGGCATTCGTTATTTGTTGATGTTTCGTATGTTGCCGCGTTTGCGTCCGATCTGAAAATCAATTTGCCTTTGTCACTTGATCATCCAACACTTATTTTAGCATCACTTCAACTCATCAACAACTTTGAATCATGATCTAACCATGTAAAGCATGTTCCAACCACTCCAAGCCTCGTCTAATGTCGCTGTCACTGACATGGCTATGTCATTCACTGTCTTAGGAACCTTAGATCGAAAATCCGTTCATGTCACCTTGTTCATTTTGCCATCTATCTTTTAGATATGTGACCGTTTCCTCCATCCAAACTCTGGATCAAGACTTTCTTATTTTCTAAGTTGATCCTTCACTCGATCGCATCACCGATCGTTTTAGCCGTAGCCTCTCATCCTTCACAATCGTGTTACGTGCCCTCATGCAACTTCCAAGACATGATGCCATGAACCAACCTAATGCCCTAAGTCACGTCCAAGATTCACCTTAGTGGCGTACGGACTTAATCTAACTATGTCTACTCGTGCCCAACAGTCCAACAACCAAAGGACGTTCGCCACACTATATCGTCCACTTAGCTTCAACCAAACCCTAATCTTCCATGTCACCTTACCAAACCTCACCGTGTTATGTATGTCAGCAATCACACCTACATATGCTCTATTAACCCTAGATACCACATATACGACCATAGCTTATTGTTCAAACATTTCATCCTACTCGACATTAGCGCTTGTCTTTCCGATCCTGCTCCCTGAACCCAACTCAAGTTAAACCTAACCATTGTCGACGATTGAGACAATGTCCCAAGTCAAACTTAAGAAGATTTGAATTATTTAGAAAGGGGATAGTATTTGCCAATCACCAAAGAATATCACCGTAAACATGAAACCAGATACATTGTGTTTATACAGATTCAGGTCCTCGTAGTCTGAGTAATAGTCCTACTTATGTTGAATTTTCACTATTAGAATGATGGATTACAAAGTGCACAGAGTTTTACAATCTCTGTCTTGTTTAAGTCTCACTTGATTCTCTCTTTCTTCTACAAGTTCTAAGCTCTTTTTATACTTTGCCAAGAGATGTCAGTTGCTTTATTAGAGAGACACTTGGCGGTTGCAAACGGTTGTTGTCCGCTAGTTATGATGTAACGGTTATGGATAATCGCACATTCATCCTTCTGAATAGTGAAGAGAGACTCATATTACTCTAGGAATAACGGAACGTTTTGGTCAGAAGGCGGTTATGGTCTATCAAACATGATAGAAAATTGCATCACTCTTTAGACCATGGTCGGTAAGACAAGTCTCGACCGAACCTTTCTTTCTTGATTCGAAGATACTTTCAGGCTTAATATTTGTATTAATTCACTATCATGGTAAGGATAAAGAAACCACTTTCAATTTCCCCGTAAAGAAGTTTAAAGATAACTCCCTTATTGTTTGGTCATTTACTGTCTGCAATCATGTATTGGGGATTACCATGTCTCAGCTACCATAGTGACCGCGGGTAGTGACCACGGACTCTGCGATCTTAAATATTGCGATCACAAAGGTTGCAGCCACAAACATTGAGACTATGGATGTTGTGGTAGCATAATGATCATATGTGATGGGCCTTCGTGTTTGTTTGACAAGATGGGCCATATTAAGGCCAGACGATTTTGGACTATCACATGATCTCTCTCTGTGGTTGCAAGCAACCATTGAAAGGCACAAATAGATAACTTAGGTAATAATCTTAGTCACCGAACCCGACTCAAGTTAAACCTAACCATTGTCCTTCGACCAACATTCTTAAATCCCTTCAGCGTCTTCTATGACATCATATCATCTGATCTTCCTCATACTCCAGCATCCGATCCCTTACACACCATCAAGCATATGTGCATACATTTAATTATATATATACTAATTATTTTCTGGTTGATGGAGCTACGTCCATATTGATTGACATCCAAATAAGTATCAAGTGAGACAAGCACAAAGACATCACTATCCTAGCAACTCTAATTAAGCATAACTAAAAGTAAGGCAAGTCACTATTCCTTGACCATGTTAAACCTATATTTTGTAAAGCTTGTGAATGTTATTTGAAAAATTATGATGAGTGCATGTGGATGCATAATCGCAAGTAGCCACTTAGGGAAATTGTGTAGCTAAGAATGAACCTCCACAAACTCAATATAGCCACCCAAATATGAAGCCAAACTAGAATTGTTAAATATTTTACTAGGTAATAGAAACTTGATATGATCTTTATTTGGAGCGTTAAGTTTCTGGCTTGAGTGGGATGTAGAGCTGATTTTGAAAGGAGATAGTATGTGGTTTGTTTTTCGCTAGAAACACCTGAGGTTTAGACCTTTACAATTAAGGACTAGTGATCCGGGAGGATCTTCAAGTCCTGATCGCATACGGATTCGCGACCAAGTCCTGATCGCATACGGCTTTGGGACTTTAACCGTGTTCGGAAAGGTTTCGCGACCATGAAAAGAAATTTGTTCTCTGTTCGGAATTGTAATCCGATCCGAATATATATAACTAAGCTTATCTGTTTAGAATTAGTTAGTTAGTTATATGAGTCTAATACGTTTAGGCTACTAAGTCTGATACGTACTCATACGATTGGACTATGAATACCTTGTAATAGGTCTAGTTTAGATCATCGAAAAAATCATAGAACTTATTTGAGTTTTAAACATTTATAGTTCCTTCAATGTAGCCAAGTGTGCCTAACGTTCGACGTGTAAGCCCTCTTTGAAATAAAGAGTTGTGCAATTACTTTGGGTTTCGGTAGTTTAGAATAAGATTATGTTATTCCGCATATTAGATTCTGGGCGAGCCTAGTGCGAATATCAAGACTAGGTCTCAAACGGATCAACTAGACCCTTACTCTTAAGGACTAGACCTTTGTGTCGTGTTTCTATGTGGCATGAATTTCGTACTGTCCATAAACTTGGTATTGAATGGGCTTGACTAAGTCGAATACTCAAATTATTCCTACAAGGATAAGGTGGCAATATAAATTTTTATATGAATATAATCTTTGACACCTGTCAGCATTGACATGCTGACATATTATATCGTGCTGACCTGTAATGGGGAGAGGTGATTTGGGTGGAGGGTCTTCCCCTCCACAACGGTACAAGAATTTACCTAATTGACGGTAATTCGACAACTGGGCAAATTTTTGTACCGTTCACGGTGACCTCGTGTCCGAGTAGGTAAAACTTGCATGTCTGTGAGGCATAGCAAAAAAGTCTTGTTGTCTCAACTTAGTCACACGTTGTTGTTGCGTGATTGAGCCTGACTCTGGATGTCGTTCACAGTGACCTCGTGTCCGAGTAGGTCCTCGATATTTAGGCCAACAATATTACGTTGTGGGATCTTGCGGGTAAATTGGTACACCACTATATAGTTCAAAACGTATTCGAATACTCTATGTTCTCGGGTGTTTAGGAGCCGACTTGTAGTGGGTTAAACTCATGTCGTTGCGATGCAAGTAGTGTTTATAATTAAAACTTGGATAGTTAAGGTGTAACCATCTTGGACAACTAAAATATTGATAGTTAGGATTTATGCATATGTTTTCAGTCATTGTTTCATTTACTTGTGGATAAATGCAAGTTTTTATGCAAATGAACTTACCTTCCATTCTTCCGATGTACCTTGGCATGTGCATGTGAAATATATGGTATACTAGTGCTAATGATTTGCTGAGAATGATTATACTCACTCTTATTTATTTGTAAAGCTCAGTTGAAGAGGAGACTAGTTTTGAAAGAGTACGACTGTCTGATGTTTAGATGGTTATGGACTGCACTCAAGTTTCTCAAGCTTACAACTATGGATGGGCCATGGAATTTTTGTTGCAGCCCGTTAACAAAAGCTATCTTTTAAGAACTCTAATATTTGGTCACATCGACCCATATATATTTTGTTATGAGTTAAGACCACTATGATATATTTTTAATATGTTGGTTATGTTTGTGAAATTGAGTTGAATAATTATTATCTGTCCTGTGCACAACTATATCATGAGCAATCGAGGTATATGCACACCCAGAATTTGCTATGACGGGCGAACCCCTGACACCTTTGCACCAATTGTTTGGTGTCGGTGTGGGTGCAGGGGAATCACGATAGTGGGAGGGGATGGTCCGCATTGCAAACGACCCAAAAAGGTTACCTAGAGAGTTGCTGCTCGAGTGGACCTGGTTGGGCCACTTGGGGGTGGAGCCATAGCCTGTAAAGGATTATGATTGTTAAGTAAATTTACTGATGCTCACTCATTTGTTGCCTCCATTCTTGTACTTGTTATTTTCTTTTAAAAAAAAATTGAATCTCATCTTCTTGTCTTGGTCATTTAAGCTCGCATACTTGGCTCCTTACTCTCTTGCTCGACACTCCTACCACCTAGTATCCAAAGATCGGATTGAACCAACTCAGTCTAAAAAATGTCAAATTGGGGTGGATTGATTGAACACATTTAAATTGGGCAAGATTTTTTAATTATTAGAGAGTTTAAGACCCTATATAGTGTGGGTCAGGCTTGGACGGGCCATTATTTTTACTCAGGCCTAATTGTGGCTTGAATAATTCACGCAGAAATAGCTTGGGAAATAGAAAAATCTCTGCCGTCCATGTAAGCAGCAGTTGGTCATCACCACAACCGTCGAGAAATCAGAGGAAGCAGCGCAAGATTTCCCTCCACACATCGCCTACTCACCTTCCTCCCAACATCTCCAGTTCTCCACCGCCTTCTCCTCACCTTATCTCCTTTCCCCGTCGCTCCACAAGCCACTGCCACGCTTCTTCCCCACTAAGATGGCCTCCGAGGTGTGGCTCTCGCCGCCGTCCCACCTCCCCTCCCTCTCCCCTTCCCTGCTCCGCAAGCTCACCGTGCCCTCCTCTGCCTCTTCCCACCCACCTCGCCCGCGCGTCTTGGCCGTGGCCACCATCCCCACGGCGCGCCGCAGGGTGCTCGTCCGCCGTCCCCGCGCCACTGATCAGCAACAAGGTCCCCAAATCCACTCATTGAGTTCCTTTTGTCCGATTGTTTTGTAATGTTTGCTGTACAAAATATTATCTTGGGCGCAGGCAAGGCTAAAGAAGAGGACGATGTGGTCGATAGCAACATGCTTCCGTACTGCAGCATAAACAAGAAGGAAAAGAAGACCATTGGGGAGATGGAGCAGGAGTTCCTCCAAGCGCTACAAGTGAGTACCTTTTGGTTTTGCACTCTCTAGCATATCACTGATGTGCTTTAGGCGTATGTATGTATGTACCATATTTTGTTTGACGGTAATTGTTTGGTTTAGGCATTCTACTATGAGCAGAAGGCGATCATGTCGAACGAGGAGTTCGATAACCTCAAGGAGGAGCTGATGTGGGAAGGAAGCAGTGTGGTCATGCTAAGTACATCTGTGCTCATTTTGAGAGGACAGAATTTAATATTGATTAGCTATGTTGTGTGATTCCAATTTGTGTTTTTTCTTTGTTGGTGTTATTAGGTCCAGATGAGCAAAGGCTTTTGGAAGCCTCCATGGCCTATGCATCTGGCAATCCCATCATCACAGATGCCGAATTCGACGAATTGAAACTCAGGCTAAAGGTTGGGCTGTGCTTCCATGCTATTCGAAACAAAATCAGCACAACTTATTTGTACAGCAGTAAAAGCATGGAGGTCCACTGTACTTGTGAAGATAGTATGCCCTAACTATAACATACATTATATGAGGTCATTCTTGCCATTGAGGATTTTTTTTTCCCCATGTTTCTTGCATTTGCTAGAAAGATGGAAGTGACATTGTGCAGGAAGGTCCCAGATGCAGTCTACGGAGTCGAAAGGTAGATATTGGTCTAACGACTTTACAAAGCATATCATTCTATTTTACGTATTCATTTATTCAATTAAAGTCAGAACTACATTGGTATGATGCTTAATAGGGATTTGTTTGTTTTTCCTACTCACTTGAAGGTTGTCACTGAACTTAGAAAACGGGAAGATAGAATTTGACTGACAATACTGCCTTGAAGGATTGCTCAAATATGCAGTTTTATTGCATCTAGAGTATATCCTGTCTATTAGATTGACTAGTAATACTAAGAATGGTGTGGTGTTCCTATTTGGTCTGTTACTGAGTGGTTGAAATTCTTTCCTACTCACCCTTACCCTCATGAAGAGGAACAAAATAATGGAAAGTATGCTCAATCATTATCAAGCCAGTGCTTGCACAAAGTGTATATCTTGTGGATGCTTTTGACCAATTCAATTCAATTAACTATTGAAGCCAATTACATAACCTCTCTTGACAAATTAATGGACAAGACCACCTTACATACAACAAATTGCTGAAACAAGTAATGATGATGCTAATTGCTAAACCTTTCACTGTTTTGATAACTCACTGAAGGATGCTGCTTCGTGGAAGCATTCTGACAAAGTATGCAATGTTCCGCAGGTCTACAGTGACTTGACTGTTGATTACTTCAAGATGTTCCTGCTAAATGTTCCAGCAGCTGTTGTAGCCCTTGTGCTGTGAGTTCATTATCATGTTAAAAGACCCATATTACATTGCATCAAATGATATTTCTTTGAATTCCCTTTTGGTCATTCTGACTAAAAAGTCGAGTCCATGACCAAATGGAGTGAATGAAACTGAATCTGACAGGGCATTAACCCTTGAGCAAAAGAAGTGATGTGGAATGGAAGACCAGGAAAAATTTTAGGCACCAACTTAGTTTAATTGACCAATTGACTAATTATTGGATTTTTGTATGCCTAAACATGTTACTGTGGATATACTCCTTACTGTTCAACAATCTTTGGTGCTCAGATAGTCAGATAGTACAAAATACATCTCACGGAGTTTGTCATGTTCATAGATTCTCTTTGTCAATGTCTAATATAGATTTCTTTACATCAGGTTCTTCTTCGTGGATGAATTGACTGGCTTTGAGATCAATTTTCTGCAGGTTAGTATTTATCAATTCAAGCTGACTTACCTCACTTGGCATCCAATCCTCCAGTGAGTAGGATATGTGATCCATGTTTCTGTGTTGATTTTTGTTCCTACAGCTGCAAGAGTTAGTTCAGAAAATTCTAAATGGCATTAATTCTACAATGCAATTCAGTAAAGAATGAAATGAAGTAAATAATTTTGTTTCTGCCTTTGCTTTCATTGATTTAGATTCTGTGATTTTGCTGTGTTCAGATATAGGTGCTGATTCTGGCAAAATCTTTCTGAAGAATGACCTGAACATGATTAAAAAAGGTTGCACAATAAAATTTGTTTACTTAGTTTTTTTTAAAAAAATATTTGTTTACTTATTTTAGCATCAATGCAAGCACTAGAGATTTGGTATGATAGGGAGGGTGATCTAATTGATTTTGACTTAAGAACTTATTTCATTCCAATTCTCAATTATTTGTTGGGAGGGGCTTGCCAAGCATCTTTATATTTATTTTCAAAGTTTAGTGTTTTCAGGTTACAATTTTAGTATTAACAAAGTTCTACTTTTCATTCAATTTCTTCAATGTAATTTCATCTTAAATGAATTAAATCTTAACATGAAGAACTGAACAAGATTAAAATGTATATCTTTGTTGTGATAGAAGCACAACTCAAAATCTGTAAGTTTGGTGGCCAAATACTTACCGAACACAATTGCATTGATGTTATTTATTTCATACGTTCTTGAGTAATAACAAGAAGAATTAATCGATGAATGTTCTTTCAAAAGAATCACGCCAAGTGTGTTATTTTGACAAGTATTCCTGCACCAATAACATTTCTTTTTACTTAGGGTTTGTTTGGATCGTGGAATTGGAATTGGCTCATGGAACTCTAATTCCTAATTCCAATAGGAATTGGAATCGGCCTAGAATTGGAATTTTAGTGCTTGGATAACACGTGGAATTGTTAACTAGAATTACAATTCTAAGTCAATTCCAGATCCCGTTTGGATGTATATTTCACATAATTATAGATTTAGCCATTGGCATTAGAGAGGGGTAGCGTAGATCCACCTAGAGACAAAGGAGGCCATGACTACGAGGGTCTGGTGCTGGAGACAATGCCTAAGGAGGACAAGGACAAGGAGATCGTGGCTATGGTGATGGCTGGGAAGATGGGGTTGCCAACAAGAAAGGGTGCATGCTCACGGGTGAGAGAGAAGATGGGGTCGCGTGGAAGCTGGGGTCAGGTCTCGCCAAAGATGAGGTGAGAATAATACTTGGAGGCGAATGTGGAGTGGAGGCGAGCAATTCCAGGAAATTTCGAGGGTATGGGCTTGGAATTGCCCACCCCCCTAATTTAGTTATCCATAGAAATTGGTTTGGAATTTTAATTTCAATTTCATGCTGCATACAAACAGCCTTGGCCTAGGAATTTTAATTCCAAATCCACAATTCTTGACCCAATTCCAGAAACTAAACTAGACTTAAAGAGTCATTGATGTCTCATACTAGAGCTAGCACTGAAACTACTGACAGAAAAATTGACGGTGATATTGGTGTTTCATACTAGAGTTATTGGTGTCGTCTGTTAGGAATTTAGTATTTTTGAATGAGAGTCCATAGGGCAAACTATATAGACAGTTTACAGAGATATTTTAGGAAGTTAATCCTAACCATAAATACAAAGAAATCAAAGTATATCTCTAACATCCCCCTCAAACTCATGGTGGGCCAGTAACACCGAGTTTGGAGAGGAAAAACATATGTTGCGCCCGAGTCTGCAGCTTGGTGAAGAAAATCAGCAAGTTACAACTCAGAAAGCACATACTGTAGAGAAATCTCTCGTTCCTGCACTTGAGACTGCGTGTACGAAGTATCAACACCAATATGCTTGGTAAGCTCATGTTTCATTGGATCTCTCGCAATACTGATAGCACCAAACTGTTGGACATCAGAGTCGTTGGGGCCGAAACCGAGACACCAAAATCAGCAAGTAACTAGTGTCATGCAACCTCAACAATCACAGACGCTATAGTTCTCAACTCAGCCTCAGCACTCGAACGGGAAAAAACCATGTGTAGTGGAAGTAGAGGTGTAAAGACGAAGAGGACTCCACCTGAACAACAGTGGAAGTGGAGGGAACAGGTGGCTGAGAAACAACCAGAGGGCGCCGAGTGTAGTATTACTAGAAAGAAGGCGCATGGCCAAGCAGAGACTCAACAGAGGCTGGGGCAGGTAGAGTAGGTAGGTCAGAGGTAGAACGTGCAGTAGGAGCAGGTGGGGTTGACCTAGGAGAAGGCAGTGGGTATGAGTCAGGGATGGACAGAAACGACTCTCAGAGAGAGTAGTGGCCTGGGGGGCAGAAACACGATAGTAGTAGGGTCGAGTCTCATCAAAAGTGATATCACGTGAAACTCTGATCTTCCAAGAAGAAGGATCATAGCAACGATAATTCTTATGCTCTAAGTTGTAGTCAAGAAAAACACACTCCACAGACTGAGCAGTTAGCTTTGTGTGCTCTCGAGATTGCAGAAGAACGAAACAGGTACAACCAAAGTCACGAAGATGATTATACTAAGGAGAACGATTGTAGAGACTTTCAAGGGGAGCTGTCCCCTGAAGAGCAGTGGACGGCTCAAGATTGATGTGATAAGCAGCTGTGGAGACAGCTTCAGCCCAAAACTGAGGTGGCACATGAGAGGCAAGCAGTAGAGTGCGGGCAGTCTCAATCAGGTGTCGATGCTTGCGTTCAGCAACTTTATTTTGAGCTTGGGCACCTACACAAGAGTAGTGCCCTGCTCAGAAAAAAAAAACGCTGAAACACAAACGACTGATACTCACCTCCAGAATCACATCGAATAGTACGAACGGCCCAAGTGGTGGGGGAGGCAGAGCTGCTCGAGAGGGGGTAGTGGCGGCCCGAGGATGGAGGCGGCAGTGGAGAGCGGCGTCGACGTCGGCGGCCCGCGATGAAGGACGACAGCGGCCGAAAGGGAGGGGGTAGCGATGGCCCGAGGGTGGGGGCGGCAATGGAGGCCCGTGCGTGGCGGAGCGGCTGCGGCGGCCCACAATGAAGGACGGTGGCGGCCAGAAAAAAAAATGGAGATTAGGCTTTTAAAAAACTTAACCTGACTCTGATACCATATTAGAAATTTAGTATTTTGAATGAGAGCCCATAGGGTAAATTATATAGACATTTTATAGTGATATTTTAGGAAATTAATCCTAACTATAAATACAACAAAATCAAAATATATCCCTAACATCGTCAATGGTTTCCATGCAGATGCATACTTGCAAGGTCACCTGTGGAATATTGCCTTTCTTTTTTTGACCAAAGAATATTGCCTTTCTTTCAATCTACAGTATGACAAATTGTTTTAATTAACTTTATTTTCTTGAATAATGCAGCTGCCAGAGCCTTTTGGTTTCATTTTCACATGGTTTGCTGCCTTGCCTCTAATACTTTTCGTAGCACAGTCAATAACTAATGCCATAGTGAAGAACCCTATGATCCTGAAGGTGCTTTTCCTTTCACTGTCTTATCATACTTTATGGTATAGTGAAGTGAAGATCAAACTTATGAAGGTTCTGAATATCTAGGGGGCATGTCCGAATTGTGGTACTGAAAATCTTTCCTTCTTTGGGACTATACTATCAGTTCCTAGTGGTGGCACAAGAAACAAAGTGAAATGTGCAAAGTATGCCCCTTGATTATTGCTGTCTAGATTCGAGTTCTAAACTCTTGAGGTAATTATTTCTTAGTGCTATTTCAATTTCATTTTTCAGTTGTGCCACTGAGATGGTATATGACTCGGCATCTCGGTTGATCACACTGCCAGAACCAGCAGAAGCATAACTGGAGGTAAGTGTAGCTATCCCAGTCTGCAATAGCCAATAGCACATTTACTAGGTCCAACAGCCCGACCAAGGAATGAGATTTTACTCTGGTTATTTATTTGCAACGTGGATTCTAAAATGCTAAGAATATATTGTTGTCTGTTTGTGCCAAGTTAATCCTAAGAATGAAAATAAGTGCAGTTTTTGGAAATCATCGCCGTGTATTGAAAATGAAGCTTTCCTCTTTGAACTTTAAAGAATAATCCAACAACGGCTCCATTTTTCACTTTAGTATCTTATCTAGCATTTCTCAACGTGGTGATACAAACGTTCTGCTTTGTTATATCCTTTTCGTGGTAGAACCATAACTTATATTACTCCAATTTACTGTTATGTCACAAAATTGTTGTGTTTCTACTAATCAACGAAACTATTGTATATTTCCAAATTGTTGTAATGCACACAGGTTTATCTTCCTGGAATAAATTCTTTCTACATGTTTGCATCCTCCATGCTTTTGATGTTACTTTTATTTTTTAGTGCAATTAGCACATCTTTCTTTCCAATTATCTCTTAGCTACCCTTTTCTATCAATTGTGTTTCTCAAGCAGAATCTTGCTACTTCAGATCATCATCATAGACCAAATCAATCCTCCTTTTTAACTGCTGCATATTAAATTAGCTGCCCTCAAAATCAAATCAGTTAGGCCAAAAAATCCAGGCGAATAAAACACTATAAAGTGGCATACAGAAGGCCCTCAAGATTCAAAGAAATTACCATGTCAATCATGTATCCATATAGAAGTATCTTTTGCAACTTTTGCGAAAATGTGGCGCAGACTAGTGACACAAACTTTGCCATTTTCCCTGCCAGGAACAAGGAGCTGCAGTTGAGCGAATTCTGTGGAATAAGTTCGTCAGAAAAATCAACTGTCAAACTTGCGATGGGTGTCGGCTACTACGTATCTATCTTCTGTAGATATTTGCATTTGTACCAAGTCGATGTGGATGCATTATAGAGTGCATAAAGAAACAACTGGATATAGTTGCTGTTGTACAGGTATCCCAACAGTCCACTGACCATTTGAAGTTCTCATGCTGTCTCTCTGTGCTACTATGTTCACTCACTAAGAAAAGTTATGTTCTTGCAATAAATGGCTTAAGCATTTTGCAGATGCTGCTCAGTTGCCGACCTGAGTGGTTTGCACACGTAAAACTCTAGTTTGATTCAACGTAGTTTCTGGTTTCTAAACCTGATGGTTTTCAGAAAGAGCGACTGTATTCAAACGTAAATATTGTACATAACGTGGACATAATGAAATATAGAGCGTGTAGATAAGATTTGGTTTAAATTTGATTGTGATGCAATTCACATCATGATTTGTCTATGGTGAGTGTGGAAAATGCTCAAACACAGGTCAATCTTGCTATGCAACATATTCTACCTCTAAGCGAGTTTTTTTTTTTCTGGATATGCTATTTTTTGTTACTCTTTTTTGTTTCCATCCTACATATTCCTCTATAATTGAACTTGCGTATGATATGATGCAAGAAATCTTACACTTAGGCCGGTCTAGGAGTATGTGCTGTTTACTACGAACAATTTTTACTACAAATGGAGTTTCAGTTGTAGAAAACTGGTACCACTTCCATCTGATATATTGGGTTACCTCACACAGCCGGGACCAGGAACACTGTCCAGTAGCAGCAGTAGCAGCAGCACCACTACTGCTACAACTACCGGCACAACATAAAAGGATGCAGTGTCATACATCATGCTTTCACCTGAAATTAAAACCATACCATGTGCAGAGACAAATGGTACAGTTGCTCTGTAAGCTGTGGTCACGAGTGTACATGCATTACACCATACTCTTCTGTTGTTATGATGTAGTAGTAGTAGTTTGCGACGAGGAAGTTACTGGAGCATATGCAGCTTACGTGCGCATTGTTCTCTCCTGGCTGGCTGGTACAACAAGGACCTCTCGTTTGGCATCTGCATCTGGAGTTTGGTGCATGCTGGTACTGGTAGTTATCTTCCCAATTTCACAATAACTTAAGAGTACTAGAAATGGGATGAGATGAAATTACTTCCCATCGCACGATGATGTACAACTATCTGATTTTTTATATATTTTTGTGCAAGGTACAAACAAGTTCAGTTATATATGGGGATGGGGGCAATACTTGAATAATTAGTTCAAGGAAAATGGTTCTATAGTCCATTAAAGAAGACCATGGAGGTAAAACACATAATTAAGCCAAGAGTCCCAATCACAGCCTTAATGTGCAATGCAATGGATTATTTATTTAATGGAGGGGATGCCAAGTAGGCACATGTGGGAGAAGAAACAAAAATCCCACATTGGGCTCCCTGCAAACATCATGTGCTCCAAACATAAGATCATCCAATGTATTTTTTTCTTTGTCCCATTCTCTCTCTTGTTGCAATTATTAGTAGGGGAAGAAGATCCAACAAACTCCAGTAGAACATGAGATGTAACTCTATGGAACCACTGTAGACCTCATATGCTAAACAACTATAAGATCCTTGATGTCTCCCTTGTCTTATTGTTGTTGTGTTGCTAAGCCATAATGCTAATTAATATGTAGAATAATTTTCAAGAAAGAACCATGCATGCACATCAGTTAGTGGGGGGAATATGCATCCAATGGAGGCCAGTTGAACATGAGATGTGACCAAGTGTCTAGCTAGTTGGATAATCTGTTTATTTAGTAGATTAATCACAGTAGTTAGAGAGAAGAACAAAAGTTGTTAGTTGTGCTAATTTAGGGTGTATGGATAGGCAATTGTGTGTACTTTTACTAAATGTAGTAAGCTAGATTGCATAATCTTGTGTCAACAACTTTTGATAACAAGCTTTACTCTTAATGGTTGGAGGTAGATTAGTTAATTTTTTTTGTGTCCCTCTTGAGTTCCAGCGTACAATTGGGTCTTAAACTAATTAAGCTTTGGTTCATCATTGCACCATTTAAAAACAGGGCAAATTGGTGGCCAGTTTGTGCTTGTACAATGGCCACGCTTGTATTATGCACAAATGATTGCAACTAGTACAACTCAAGTACCTTGCTTCCTCACAAAACCAAAGGAAAAAAAATAAATAGAAAGGACAATAGCAATAAATAAGAGGAAATTAACAGGGGAAAAGAGAGAAAACACAATAAACTGACCCTACACTTGTAGGTCGGAATGAAACTCTGATTTTATTTAACAAAAAAGAACGAATTTACCAACTGAACTATCATATGGTTTCTCAAATTATTATTTTTAAGAGTAATTTGCACTATAAGTCTCATATTTTTATTTATGTTTTCATATGAATCTTTAAACTTTTGATTTTTTCAATTAAGCCCCACATTTTTCAACATGTTTTAATTGGGTCCCAATCACCAATTTATTACTAATTTATATTCCTATGGCATACAAGGTGCCATCATATGCTAATAAGAGTGTTATAAAATAGAAAAAACTCAAGGAAAAATACTAAAAATTAGTAAATAATCTCAAATTTTGAAACCAAATAAAAATGACTCAAAATATGAAAATATGATAACACTATTAATTATACTAGATCTTTTAAGATCGAGCTCTAAATTGTCTTATTTGAGCTAGCATAGTCGACTTTTAGACGCTTTGGCAAACAATTTGAACAAAAAAAATATGCTTCCAGGATCATCAATGCAACAATTGAGCAATTTTTATTGAAAAATTGGTCATGATGTCACAAAACTCATGACAAAATCAACAAAATCTAATCTTTTTTTATTTTTAAATGTTTTAAATTTTTATTTCATAATGAACAAAATGTCCAACACACCACAATCAGTGTATAACACTTAACATGCCTTGTGGATATAAACGAGTGGTTAATTAATGGTTGAGACCCAATTGAAATTATTTAAAAATATGTGGGATTTGAATTTTTTTTCCAAATAATCCATAAAAAAACTAAATTTGAAAGCTAACCCCTAACTTTTAAATTTTGCAAAAATAGCCCTTTATCGCGAATGGACCGCGACTGAAGACGTGGCACGGCCTAATACACCGTTGGCCCAACTCACATCTTCAGTCAGAGGTGGGATTCGAACCGTGGTCTCTCCGGAGAGAGAGAGCGTCTTAGCCAACTAGACTACAACCAGTTTTTGTAACTTATTGGTATGGCATAGTTTTATATCTTTTCAGTCGCGGTCGCGCGGCCCGGTTCACCACAGAGAGCTATTTTTGCAAAATTTAAAAGTTAGGGTTAGTTTTCAAAATTTTTTTTTTTTTGGGTTATTTGGAAAATAAATTCGTGGGATTTGGTTGGAGAAATCGAAAGTTTAGAGTTCTAGATGAGAATGTATAGAAGGATATGGAATTTGTGGTGCAAATTATTCTTGTAAATTATACGGCTTTCTCAATTGAATTTGGATCTTGCATGAGATGTTAGCTAACGCAACGTCACCAACACATCACAAAGTGACAAAATTAAACACAGAAGATCCATTAGGGTTTTCTCGTGGTGAATTGATAAATTGTCATGTAGCTAGTCCCACCTTTAATTATTAATCATTAATTATTATTAATGCCTGGATCAAATCCAAAAACTAGAGTATTTGTTTGAAATGACGACAATACGTACATTGAGCAGTGCAGAAAACAGTTCGTCCCCTGCAAATATAGAGCAAGCTAATTTTAACCTTATTAGACTCGAAGACGTCTCAGTGCTTGCTGGAAGAGGCATGCATGCATGCATGAAGGACAAATCTCCAAGGATTTTGTAACCATAAGATTGCTTGTCTCTTTGACAGCAAATGCGTTGGAATTTAGAGGTTGAGTGATCCAGCCAACAAATTTGGAGTTGCTCGGCTACACTACTCTGTATACATGTCTAGCAGCCTAATGTATGCTTGTTAATTATAAACAGATTTTTATTTAGTATTTTTGACAAGTTGGATTAAGATAATGGCCTCTCTAATGGTGTGCATTAGATCTATTCGCGGACGCGTGTTGTGTAATAACTTGTTGTGAGAGGAAATATGCGCTGTCCTGTTTTTTTTTTCTTTACCCTCATTTGACTTGATTTATGCAATGCACCAATTAAAACTTGAAAGCATCCAAGTAATACGAGGTTTGTAACTTAACAACAATATTTGTTTCTTGGTGCAAGCTTGTAAACCTAAAGTAAGTTTGGTAGTCTAAGTAAACAATTGTAATGCAATAAGAGTGCAGATGTTCGATTACCATAGAAGTATATTGCAAACACACATGCCTCCGTCCTCTGCCTCATCCTTCACCTAAGTTTACCACTATAGAGTTTCCATCTGTAAATAGAATTACCCTTTTGTTCGAATAAAGGCATAACGTCTCATTCACCGACTGACCGAATTACAACCCGACTCCAAAAAACATAAGAACAAAACATCAGTCTAGCATTACAAAAGTCTTGGACTTTCAACATGAGCATCTTAATTGGCAAATTTCATAGGAAGCATTTATCTTAGCTTGAGACTTGTACAAATGGGTAGCTTTTCCATTGGATATAGACCAAAATCTTTCAAATAGACAAGATTCGACAGAAAGAATTTGCTTAACACTGTACAATGCATACTCCATATGTCTGCGTGCTTCAGTGCTTGTCACCAAGTAGGCTTAAGCAAAAAAGTACGATGGTTAGGTATCCACGTGTTGCTTGTATGGATCACTTTTTTCTCCTACGTGCGTACGTAGCTCAAAGCCAAACTCATTTCAGTGAACCACACATACGCATATATGCCCTTTTTACCCATCTAGATTAATACTTATACAAGGAGCACTCTTAATATCCTCCCGTGTATCCCTCTATATCCTCCAAGTAGACAAGATTCGATGCTCGTAATCCATCGTCATGTGGATCCATATGTTCATTTCATATCATACAGCAAATCGATAGCATTGACGACATATTTATAATTCAACTAGGTAGAGCTCAATAATTCTATTTGCAGTGGATAACTTAAAATTAGAGAACTGGATAACTTAAAATCACCGAACTTGTCCACCGAACTTGTCAGTTTATTGTTGTTGGCCTCCACGTTTCCACGAGTAACTCCTCTAAATTATCCTCAAGTGCATTCTAACAAATTAAAACTGCATCCTTAAGTGCTAACAACTTGGAAAATATACTAAAGTTGATGATGTAAACAAGTGTGGTCCAAGCTCTTTGGAACAATTAAGCTATTTAAATTAAAAGTGACAGTCTATTAATCGTGCAAGTGCTTTTATTCAATTAATTACTTTCTGCCAAACTGACACTACTAAATCAGCTAAAATTAATGGCAACTTAATAATACAGCACCGATAAGGTAAAATATATGCAGTGTTGCTCCAAACAACCGCACGCGAATGAAAGGTTGATCGAGTCGTCTCTTAATTGTAACTCCTAACCGATTGGAGGATTACTTTGACTAAAATCAATTGAATGCAACTGAAATTGCTGTGATTTCGACTTTTCATCTAATTAAAATCACTTTAAGTTTAATCAAATTGACCATATACGATTCTTGTGTGTGTGTGTTTAGAGATTATATAGAACAAGGTAGAGCTAGGCACGTATATATGCGTCCAAGATAGACAAATCTTATCATACAATAAAGGGAGAGAGTAAATTTGAAAGAGAGAGAGAAAAGAAGAAAAGATGGGATGCATTTGCATGCGCGTGTTGGGTAGTGTTGGTTCAGTTTTAGTGATGAGGCCAAGTAAATCGGATAGCAGTCTCGTCGATCCAACAACCATATATGCATGAAGTGAGTGCGTCCATTATAGATTGCTTCTCTTTTTACAGGAATGGAATAGCTAGATAAAAATAGAAGATCCAACTCACCATTCACCTTTCAATTTTTACCTCCCTCTTGACTTACTTTCATACATGACACGGAACTACTTAACCAAAACGAGCAAATTACTTGTCTTTTTTGGTCTCTATCACTCTATGTTGTGGTGGTTTATGGCATGCAATCGATATATGCTACATTACTACTATCCATCAATTTGACCGGCTTTGTTTTGTACTACTAATTGGCCATACATAATTATTACTATAAGTTAAGTCTATACCCGTTGTTTTGATCACTCGAGATGATTTAGTTTAGTTGGTGATTGTTCAGACACGTATGTAAGTTGTTTGGATACTATCTCTAGCTAGCTAGCTAGCGTTCATCCCTATGCAAAATACCTTAGTACTCCATATGCCTTGTGTTTTTTCTTGGCTACTACCAGGAGCTAGCAGGGACACTGCAGACAAGTTAAGTTAAACACGGATTTAGCAAATGACAATAATAATGCTCGATCGAGGCTAAATTAAGGTTTGTCCGGGCTTCACATATCAAATCAAATAAAACTTGGTTATAATAATTAATACTATATGTTAAATGACCTATAGTTATCTAGCTAGCTAGCCAATTGGTGGTACAATTAATTAAGCAACAACATGGATAATGTACATGCAAATACATTAATCAGTGATGCATATATACTACTAGCTAGTATATGATCTATATCGACCTGCCAAAGATTTGTTGAGGTAGCACGTAAGCCTAGTGAGTAAGTTACAGATGTAGATCACTGGGTGATGATCGAATTCCTTGTCCTATTTGTTGTCCCAGATCATTCGTGGCAATGGGACGGGACTTTGCACATCTTCATGTACATGCATGTACGTATAACTAACGAATAGATCCTGCCCTGTACGAACGTAATGCCCTCGATCGCTAGCTCACTGTATATATATGATCAACTCAGCTTTGGAGTTTCAGTTTCAGGTGCTCTTGTACCTTTTTTTCTCTGAGTTCAGGAGCTATAGCTGTTGTACCTGGATCTCTCCATCCATCGTTTAGTAAAAAGTGAGATTTTTTTTACGATTTTGTTTGGATCCTGTATTTTTTTTTTAGTAAAAATGATATTTTTGAAACTGACGCGTGCTTTAGCTAGCCCTTTGTGGTGCTGTGATCGCTGCTCACATTACATAATCTGATTCTTTTACTTGGGACTCATGAGTGGATCAGTCCTTCTCAAGCTAATCACAAGTAACCACAACATTTGTTTGTAACACAAAAGTATAATTAATATTTGTAAACTTTGCCGTAAAAAGGACGCGTTTAAATTTAAACCGTCGGAGCAGCTTACGATAATACGTGAGTATGTTGTGCTAATTAATCCGACAAGCACATCCTTGTCACCCATTAATTAAGCATGTATATGCCGTCAGCGGTGACCACATTCAGGCACTTGTAGATGAACACATATCATGTATATCCCCATCTCAAAGTGTCCACGTCCGAAAGGCTGTGGAATCAAATTTTATTATCAATTTATAATCTAAAAACACTCACCACACATCTATAACAAATGATTTAAACTTATAATCTATAAAAATTGATATTTGAATTTTGGTCTCCACCAAACTCCAAATAAATGTCTTACCGACTTTGCTACAATTTTGTGTATATTTACATGCAAAGAACTATCTGTAATAATAACACTTTAGTCTAATTCGATCTAAGAGATCTAGTATTACATGAATTTATCTCATATTAATAATTCGGTTTAAGAAAATACTGTATATAAATTTGAAAGAATCAACTATATTAAAACTTAAATAGTGATATGGGTTGACGTACAGTCTTACAATCGAGGTCAATATTTTTTTTCCAACCGCTTGTGTTAGTTGCTAAATTAATTACCACATGCATATATACATGTCATGGGACAGGAGGGAGTTTTCTCTCCTCCCACCGTGAGAACTACTGTGGAATAAAGAGTGTACAAAGAACTAATACTGTCGTCTTCCATCCAAGGGCCAAAACTAGCTGGCTCTAATTTATAGTGTATATGTATATGGAGAAGATTTACGATGCTTAAAAGGTATCGACTGGTATTATTCTTAAAAAAAATTATCTATTATTGATTAAGCCAATGATATTTTAGAGATAAGATTTTTTTTTAAGTTTGTACCACTTAGTAATTAGCCAAAATACTGACATATCTTATGTCCTCACATTATCCTACACTTCTACCTAATTCTCTATCTCTTTCACCGATCAATTGAATTGAATGACTATGCCTCATCATTAATTCTCGGTTTTTATTGAGTCATCTTCAATAACTTTTTCCTTCCCTCATTCTTGTTTTAGGATTTCCAAGACATTCTCCACCACTCCCACCTCCAATAACTCCAACCACCCCCACCATACAATATGAATCACCTTCACCTCTGATAACTTATCTCTCCGTTCTCTTCAAAAACTATTAGATAAGTTATGAATAAATTATGTAAATATTATCAACTACTTGATTTTAATCTAATTTATTGAGTAAAATCATGTAAGTAATAACTTCACTATATAAATTACGAACAAGTCATGTATGTGATGCGGTACACATGATGAGATGATCATATTTATTACGCATAAATTATGTGCATGATTCAATTAGCCAAAACAGTATTATTATGTAAATTATACTCAAACTATGTATGTGATGTAATCCACTATAACGGATTTGTGCGTTCTCAATATGCAATGTATTCTACTATTTGTGTGATTGTATATGATCTAGTAATTTATAAATTCATCCTCGTTTCTGCTGATATGCTTTTTCAAATAAATGTTGCCACAACTGCTACAAAAGATGATAACTACTGCCACAAATAGAGGAAAAATGATAATATTAATGGATAAATTACATAACTAACCCTTCACTCTATTTTTAAATTGATACTTGATCCACAAATATCATCTATTCTAAACTATCAAATTTAGATAGATGGACAGTCATTCTAATTTGCAGGCATTGGCGTCCGTCTCATGTATATATGTTGCAATTTTTTTTTCTGCTGCGTGGTTGACATAGCCACAAAGCATCGTTGGCGAGATTCTGCTCAAGATCTAGGCCTGTATTTTAATTCGCAAAAGGTAATTGACATTTGTTGGGAGCCAAGAGACACCAGAGCAGCTTCTGGCGCTCACTTAACTAGAGATCAGTACCTGTATAGTAACAGGACTACCGACTATATGAATAGGAAGTAACTTTTATATTTTTAAGAGTATACTTTCATTTTTTTTAAATTACACTATATGTATTTTTTTTCATATGCTCTGAATACTTCTTTACATATATATACTTTTTTAGTTGTTTTATATATTGTTTGTGGATAAATATATCTTTTAACTTTGCAATCATATAAAATATCTCATCATTAATACTTCTTTTGTAATATATATATATATATATATATATATATATATATATATATATATATATATATATATATATATATATATATATATATATATACTTTTTTAGTTATATAATATATTTTTTTAATGAAAAATATACCTTACAATTTTAAAAAATATATATCATATTTCATTAAAACTAATATACATTCGTCTTACTGACCAAAATAGTATATTTACTCTTAAGAATATATACTCCCAGCATTCAACTACACTATACATATTTTTTACTTGTACATTTCAAAAAGTATATATTTGAAAAAAAAAAGCTATTAATGATAAAATATGTTATATAATTGTAAGGTTATAAAATATATTTTTCCTTAAATAATATATTAAACAACTAAAAAAGTATATACATAATCAAATAAATATTCATGATACATAAAAAAAATACGTCGTTAATTTAAGAGACGAGATTATATTTTTCTGAGAGCATAAAAATGACTTGGTGTGTATAAAAATTTAAGCTTTAAGAGTGTTTAGCAGCCAACTGTGACCGGCCAAGTTGGGAGGGGCGGCGAAGAGGCGGCCGCTGCCGGAGGGAGTGGCGTTGACTCGACAATTACAATTTAGACACATCGTGATTAAGGAAGTATTATTTTGGCCGATTCCTTTTAATGTAAGAAGGCTCAATTTAGGACATTCTTAGTTCAGTTTAAAATTATACAAACTTAATCTTTACTAAATAGAGGGTAGCTAAAAACGTTTTTGAGATAATCTGAAACTCCTCTTCTCAGTTTCTGAAAAGCCAATTTCTGAAGAGAAAAAAATCAAATTATTTCAAATAGACCCTACGATCGACCTAGAGCGGAAAAATAAGAACAAATTTGAAATATTAGTTTACACGACCATCCCTCAATTGCAGATTTGTAGAGCCCTTCAAGAATTGCTCCTGGAATGACAAAATGCAAGGACTATTCATAAAAGTCTTAGTCAATACTACCGCTATCCCACGAGAAGTTGAGGGATCACCTAACCCATCTGCCAAGCATATACACTCTCACATTGTGGAAAAGACATTGCTATTATTATTGTTAAATATAGTTTTCCAGTGTCTCACAAGTTATTTCCACTATTTTTCAGGAATACTTTTCTAGCATTCACATACTATAATTGTAATATTTTCATACTGCAAAGATAAATTCCTAACACCTCCCCGCTATTGCCATATCTTTAACATGCTTAACTTGAAAGGGACATAATTTGTTACAAAATTGGCTATTGACTTCATCGACAGCTCTAGTACTTCCATTCTAACTTGGAAAGGGATTATACTCTTTAACGGTGCATTGAGAAAAATTGAGTTGTGTTATTTGGCAGAACAAGGGCATACAAGTTAACGTGATCAATCTTTATACGTATGTACAAATAGAATATGAGAAAATTATTGAAGTTTGGGATACTATATAAACACACATAAAACCAAGATGGTGTCCTAATATGAGTATTACACATAAGAATATAACCATTTCACATAAGAAAATGAAAATAATAACAAAAAAACAGAGCAACAAGCTAGCAAATGACACTTCTCTCTGGGTACATGTCGTGTGTTCATGAAGCAATCTTTTCCCTGGCGCATCTCTTTTTCGCCTAAGGAAAAAAAAAAGAGAAAATTCTACCCATCCCTCCAAGTATATAAAAGGCAGGGAGGGGGGGAGAGGGCAGGGCAGTTACCCTCTGCAGGATTTGAAGTCTTGGTATCCTTAAAACTCAAATAAAAAAGATTCCACACTCTTCACACTCTCAGCTCTTACTCTCTCCTCTGTTCTTGCTTCCATTGCTTGCCTTATTCGGCACCATGGTACACGCGGCGCAGCAACCGCCGGCCGGCTTCGTGTTCGACGCCGCCGTGCTCAGCTCGCAGGCCGATATCCCGCAGCAGTTCATCTGGCCGGCTGACGAGAGCCCGACACCCGACGCTGCAGAGGAGCTGGCCGTGCCTCTCATCGACATCGGCGGGCTGCTCTCTGGCGACGGCGCGGCTGCCGCCGAGGTGACCCGCCTGGTCGGGGAGGCGTGCGCGCGGCACGGGTTCTTCCAGGTGGTGAACCACGGCATCGACGCTGGCCTCCTTGCAGAGGCGCACCGCTGCGTGGACGCCTTCTTTCGGATGCCCCTCCCCGAGAAGCAGCGCGCCCTGCGCCGCCCCGGCGAGAGCTGCGGCTACGCGAGCAGCTTCACCGGGCGCTTCGCCTCCAATCTTCCCTGGAAGGAGACCCTCTCCTTCCGCTACTCCGCCTCCCCAGCCTCCCCTGACCTCGTCGTCGACTACTTCGTGGACAGGCTCGGCGAGGAATACCGCCACATCGGGTGGGTACAAAATTAACCGGTTCTTGAGACGCACGAGTCAGACTGATAGAAGAAGAGCTGACATGACTGACATGTATGCAGGGAGGTGTACGGGAGGTACTGCAGGGCGATGAGCAGGCTGTCACTGGAGATAATGGAGGTGCTGGGGGAGAGCCTGGGGGTGGGGCGGAAGCACTTCCGCGACTTCTTCGAGGGCAACGACTCCATAATGCGGCTCAACTACTACCCGCCGTGCCAGAGGCCGTACGACACCCTCGGCACCGGCCCGCATTGCGACCCCACCTCCCTCACCATCCTCCACCAGGACGACGTCGGCGGCCTCCAGGTCTTCACCGAAGGCCGCTGGCGCTCCATCCGTCCCCACGCCGATGCCTTCGTCGTCAACATTGGCGACACCTTCATGGTCCGTACACACGTCATCTCATCGACCATGACGACGACAAATAGATTAATTACTTACTTAATAAACAAACTAATAATTGAATTGACATGCGCGCGTGCGTGCAGGCCCTGTCAAACGGAAGGTACAAGAGCTGCCTGCACCGGGCCGTGGTGAACAGCAGGGTGGCGAGGAAGTCGCTGGCGTTCTTCCTCTGCCCGGAGATGGACAAGGTGGTGCTGCCGCCGCGGACGCTGGTGGACGCCGACAACCCCAGGGTGTACCCGGACTTCACCTGGCGGACGCTGCTCGACTTCACGCAGAAGCATTACAGGGCCGACATGAAGACTCTCGAGGTCTTCTCCGGCTGGGTCCGCCAGACCCAGGCCCACGCAGCTCTCTAGTCGTCGAATTAGTTATTATTAGTTAATTCTGAGGACCAACGGACGACACACCAAAAAAAAAATTAAAAGTCTTTTTTTTTTTTTAATTTTTCTGTCCTCATTTCCCTCCGATTTGTATTCTCTTCCTCTGTTTTTTCTTTCTTTCTTAATATTGGAGGAGGGTGTTAAGTAGGTAGGGCACGAGAGATGGAGTTGGATGGACGCGAGGCATGCATGAAGGAGAGGAGAGTACTCAGGGTAGTAATCATCTTGTCAAAAATTAAAAGGCAGAATCAAAAAAAATAACTGAAGAATATATAGTTTTAATTGTTGTATCATATCCTCTGTCCCTAGCTCTGCAGACCATCCAGCCCTTGCATTCCAAAAGAACACATCAAAGGGTAGTGTGATATGGAGATGAGCATCAACTAACCATCAGGGGTAATAGAATGGAGTTGAGCAAATTAACAAAAAAAAAAAAAAGAGAGTAACAGATGGATAGATAGAATAAGAGATAGGGACAGGGGGAAGAGGAGAATGGGCGCCCGGAAGAGACCAAAGCATATCATTCATCCAATTTTATCCAACAAGGCAAAGGGGAGGCATCATCGCAGACGCCAAATTGCGGTTTGCGAGTTCCATGAGAGATACCAGTGGCCTCAGCAAATCCATATCCCCTCTCAGATGGTATTGTCCGTTTGGATCACTTTGTATTCTTGCATGCTTTCCTTCTTCCCTTCCCTTCCACTCCTTTTCTTTCTCATCTCTTTAATTGGCGCCTAGCTCTCCTCCCCCTGCTTTTGTAATTCCCCACGTCCTAATGCCTACAAGACAAGACGAATTTCCCCGGCCTACAACTCTCTCTCTTTCTTTTCTTTGGATTTTGCCTCTTCTCATTCCCTTCCAGGCCCCTACAACATATTTGTTGGCCACTTACTATGTCAAATTCTCTACATATTTATTTCATGTCAATTCTTGCATGAGCTCTAGTCTCCTGATGCATAACAGAACTAGTCTCAATTCTTGCATGGCCACTTACTATGTCAAATTCTTGCATGAGCTCTAGTCTCATTCCCTTCCAGGCCCCTACAACATATTTGTTAAGGTCGCGACTTGCCGTTCGTTCCCTACGTGTCCACTCTTAGATGAAATTTGACTCAACCTTCCAAAATTACCTTTATAATCGTTACTCTATTTCATCATTAATTACTTAAATTTAAATAACATACTAACTACATTAATCAAAATATTAAAAACAGAATTATGATATTATCCCACTTCTTTAAAATATTGGATACTTTAAAAACGATCTATTTAGAAAATAATATTTAAAAAATACCCTATAATTCTAGAATATTGCAAAACTAAAAATTTTAAGCACAAGACACTGCCATTATAACTCGTTAACATCTGTTAGTTATTTTGATTGTTTTTGGAGGGCTGCAGAAGGACTTCTTTTAAAAGACGAAACTACCCTTTGCTGGCTTTGGGCAAAGGACTGCAGTTGCGGTTGCAGCGTCGCTGGAGGCAGGCAAGGTGGCGTCGGTGAGGGGTGACGGCAGGCTTTGCCTTGAAGGTGGCACTATGGAGGAGCACGTCCACGAACTCAGAATTTTGATCGAAACCAAAAACACCAAGTACGAACTCAAAATCGAATTGAACATTAAACCAACACCCAAATCTGTTTCTCAAATGCACATCTTGAACTCGAAATCTTGAATTTACCAAAACAGTTCCAAAATATTGCGCTCAAATTGTGAGTTCAAGCATCAAATTCAGAGATGGATTTCTAATTCACGCTCGCAATCAAAACTCTGAATTCGAAAATTCAAGAGCGAATTCCAAATCACAAACTAAAAGACAGAAACAAGGAGAACAGAACCAAAAACTACTCTTTCCATGGTGTGCACGCGCTTACTGCTCAGCGAGGCTGCAAAAAGGTCTGAACTTGTGGCTTCTTGTAGCTACCACACCGCCGTGTTGCGGGGCGCCGTCTTTGGCCACGCCGCTGCTAGCTACTTGCAACCACCAGACCACCCTGTCGAGAGGTGCCGTCTTTGGCCACGCCGTCGCCCGCTGTTTGCAGCCACCACGTTGCCGTGTCGCGAGGCGTCGTCCTTGGCGACGCCGCCGCATGCAGAGTTCAATTGTTCTTGTTCAACTCCAAGATCTACAGATTTTGGGTGCTCGCAAAATGCACAGCTCCAAGATCTATAGAATGCAGAGTTCAGATCGACTCGGGACTTTTGAGGGCCAACAGCGAGGAAGTCTCAAATACTAGGGCAAAATGTCGACGGTTAATCTAATGGCTCAAAATTTGACTGCAGTGTCTTGTTAAAATTTTAGATTTTACGGTGTATTATAATTATTGAGTGTTTTTGAGATTTTATTTTCTAAATAAATCACTTTTAAAGTCGTCCAATAAATAATTTTTCTTTTTTTTTTTACTTTAGACAAAAAGCAATAAGAGTTGTTTGTCTCTGTCAGAAGACCTATAGATATTATCTCTTTCGTTGTATTGTAACGGTCCACCGATTGAGTCTGAGATTAGCCTACTACTCGATGGTGTTTTTTAGTTGTCCTATTTCGAGCTACATGTTGCATATTTTTTTCTGAGTAATTGTACAATACTATTACATACAATGTGTATAAATTGATTATGTATATTATGGATACTATATCAGTATTATATATATATATATAAACACTATTCTACGCCCACCCCTAAAATAGTTATTCTATACCCAGTCTAGAAACCGTCCGATATAATTTACTAGAATAAAGTACAACTGTTGGATAGAGATAGCGGTTATCCTCTGTTTAAAAGAATTTAACGTAACGACAGATTGTACTGTAACTGATCGATATCTACACCAACCGTCTCTTCATCTTCTTCACTACACTCACACGTTTTGTTCACATCCAGTAAAAATATATTGTATATGTCTATAGTATATAACCAGTAAATTTATACTACACGACCAGTAAATTTACTGACAAAAATCTGTAGAATAATTTATAATACGTGACCAGTAAATTTATTGATCATATACTATACATTTATTAATCCGTCTAGTAATCTGTAGTATACGACCAGTAAATTTATATTATGTGATCAGTAAATTTATGACAAAAATCTATAGTATAATCTATAATATGTAACTAATAAATTTACTGGTCATATACTATACATTTACTGGTCCGTCTAGTAAATCTGTAGTATACGACCAATAAATTAATATTACGCGACCAATAAATTTACTGACTAATATGATTTCGGTTCCTATTTTTTAGGGATAGTGTACGGTTATAACAAATCGTGATGTGGGTTCCTATTTTTTGTGGTAATTACTACCGTCAATAAAATTTTAATCTCGATGTATGATCTAACGATACAGAAAATAGATATAGAATAACTATATATATATATATAGAAGAGTTGGTATAGTAGGTCTAGGCGGAGATCCCTGTTGGTTTTGTTGGGGGTTCCGAGGTAGCGTCGCCCTTTTAGCCGTGTGATAGACGTTTGGTGGGCGTAAATTGCGAAAGAAACACTGCAAAGGAACAAGGTTGATCTTAATTGTGGGAGTTGTCCCTACCGTTGACTGGAAACTATCCATTACTCTCTCTTCTGTACTAAAAGATGTCTTGGTTGATCAGGACTCTGAGCACTGCTAATCAGGCGGTTGCCTCAAGCAGTCAGGAAAAGTCTGTTAAGACGATGTCGGTTAAAAATGGTTCTTCCATATGCTTTGCAGATATAGAGAAAAGTATTGCCAATTGGAAGATACCTAAGGTTAATATTAGAGAAATATATCATATAGGAGCTTTTAGTTTAAGATCTGATTATTATATAAAAACAATTGAAAAAACACTTTTTATTAGTTCCTTACAAGAAACATTGCATCTTTTATCTGAAAATAAAATCGACTGTATTAGAGCTAAACCTCAATATAATTATCTGCATATCGGTTTGGTCCAAATTGCAATCAAATCTTTAACCAGAAAATGGTTAAATATCTCTGTGTTGGGTTGTTTAAGAGATATCAGAAATAAAAAGTTCTCTGACTCTTTATTAGGATTGGTTGAAACTAGTCTTAGTAATGGGCCAGTGTTTTTCAACACTTTCCCTGATTTTTCTGTTTCTCTTACAGATGCAAATATTAAAAAGGTTTTGACCTTAAATCTTCAAACATTTGGCTTTGATCTTGAACCTGGTAGTGAAAATATCTCTGTTACTTATCGAGTTTATTATAAAGCCATGACCACTTTAGCTCCTTGTGCCAAACAACATACACCAAAGAGTCTAACTACTTTACTTCAAGCCAATCACAAAAACAACTCTATAACCCCAAAAACTTTAAAATGGGATGAAATCTTTCTCCCAGAAAAATGGACTCTTTTCCAAGTCATTGATCGTAAACTTCTTCAACAAACTGAGTTAGAATCCTTGACTGAAACCCCAGATGGAGATGTTGAGGTAGTTTTCTCCTCACAAAGAAAAGCCTTTATTAAGTGAAGACCTTCCATGAGATATGAAAGGAGACCAATTAAGCCTCAAAATATCGCCTTTGCTACTTATGAAGATAGCACCTATGAGCCTTCTGTTTCAGATTTTGAGGTCAATGTCATTGAATTTGCTCAAAAACTTGAGTTTGAAATAGACAAACCTCTTCTCAGATTAGAGTTTAATCTTCCTAAAAACAAGATTAAAAAAGAAAGATTTTTCAACAAAGTCAAAGAACCTTTCAAAACCAAAATTAGAGACATTTGGTATGCTGATATGATGAAACAAAAGAGAAACATATTCTTCTTTGACTGGTATGCAGATTCTTTTTGGATTCACGTCGAAGATTATTTGTTTGAGAAAAGAGA
The DNA here is from genome assembly GCA_019359835.1 of Pharus latifolius. NCBI lineage: Eukaryota > Viridiplantae > Streptophyta > Magnoliopsida > Poales > Poaceae > Pharus > Pharus latifolius. The sequence continues at coordinate 94,752,030 of CM033321.1, read as the reverse complement.
ACAAGTCTCAGTTATCAAAAGGGATTCCACTGATTAGAAGACTTCTAGTGGAGAAGTGGTGGAATCAATTCATCCCCTTTTGAATCTGTTAAGATATCTGAGAATATCAAAGCCTGTCCCCTTAAGGTTATGAATAAAATTTCTTCAGTAGAGCCTGCCAGGACAGAGTATATTAGTCATCTTATGGAACAACAAAATTTTGCAAATGTTTCCCTGCATGATTTGGGAAAACAAAATGATAGGATTGAAAACATTTTGGTAGAATGTAGCAAACAAACTAAACATGAGGTAAAGGTTAATATGCCTTCTAACTCAAATTCTGCTTTACCTATTTTCATTTCTCAAAGTTTAGATCCTAATACCAGATTAGGAAAGCAAAAGGCTTTTGGCTCTGATACCAGGAAAATACCCAGGCACAGGTCTGGTCTATCTCGACAAGGTAAGGCTAAGATAATGGTTCTAATATAATAATGGGATATGAGAAGCACTATTGCTATTTTCAGAAACCAAGGATGAAAACCTAAACTAATGCAAAGAAAGAAAATAAGAAATATTAAACATGCAATGCAAGAAGATAAATAGTATTAAACATGTAATGCAATATAAAGAAGATAAACAGTAAATCACATAAGAAAAGTAGAAAATAAACAGTAATGAAAAACAGTAAACTACAATAAGAAAGCAAAGAGATAATAAGAACAGAAATATATAAAAGGAATAATTATATTAAGAAAGCATGATACTTACAAAGGCAGAAGGCTAGTGCTTCTGCTTCCTTCACGCACATACAAGTTCACGTTCAGTTATACGTTCAAGTTCAGTATATGCGTTCAGTTCAGTACATACATTCAAGTTTTGTACAAATTTTACACTCTATGACTCTCTATATAGAGTCTTTATTTAGTGTAAGTCTATTACAATACTACTTAGATTTAACAAGTGAAGTGAAAGTTGAGGTGGAAGTGGAGTGGAAATGGGATGGAAGAGTGTTGTGGATGTGTGTTCTCTTCTCACTTGTGTGCTCTCTTCCAACTTCATTTGTAAAATCTAACTAGTATTGTAAATAGGCTTGCACTAAATAAAGATTCTATATAGAGAGTCATAGAGTATATATATATATATATATATATATATATATATATGGAGACACTATTCTACACTCACCCATAAAATAGTTATTTTATGCCCACCTTCTGTATCGTTGAATCATGCATCGAGATTAAAATTTTATTGACGGTAGTAATTACCATAAACGGCTCCATTATCCTTAAAAAATAGGAACCCACACGATCTGTATAAGTGCACACTACCTCTAAAAAATAGGAACCGACTAAAACATAGCAACCGAAATCATATTAGTTAGTAAATTTACTAGTCGCGTAATATAAATTTATTGGTCATATATTACAGATTTACTAGACGGACCAGTAAATGTATAGTATATGACCAGTAAATTTACTGGTCACATACTATAGATTTTTGTCAGTAAATTTACTGATCACGTAATATAAATTTATTGATCGTATTCTACAGATTTACTAGACGGACCAATAAATGTACAGTATATGACCAGTAAATTTACTGGTCACATATTATAGATTATATCAGTAAATTTACTGGTCGTGTACTATAAATTTACTGGTCATATACTATAGATTTACTGGTCATATACTATAGATTTACTGGATGTGAACAAGACGTGGGAGCGCAGTGAAGAAGATGAAGATGTAGTTGGTGCGGATATCGATCAGTAACAATAAAATATTTCAAATATTTACTATCGTTATGGAATAAAATGACATTAAATTCTTTTAAACAAAGAATAACCGCTATATCTATCCAATAGTTATACTTTATTCATTGGATGGTTTCTAGACTGAGTATAAAATAACTATTCTAGAGATGAGTATAGAATAGTATTTATATATATATATATATATATATATATATATATATATATATATATATATATATATATGCTATTTACTATTCTGGAGAGCAACTCATCCCTTCTTATCCACCGATCATACCTCTCAGGATTAGTACAACTTGAATGGCTTATCTTTTTTTGGGATATCTGAGAATCCAACTGCCTGCTCTTTTGATGTGTAAAATTTCATGTGCATTTCTCGAGGTATGGTTGTATTTTTTTTTTAGGCGAGTGAAATATCAGTTGGCTTGACCAATTAAATGATTCATGCACATTTCACAAGGTATGTCAGTATATTTAACGAGAGGATACCCATATAGAAAAAACATATATATAAGAGCATAGATCAGAAATTTTTTATATAAATAATCTATCTAAAAAAATTATAAAGAGAATTTGTAAAAATAAACTATTTTTAAATGTAGTTGATTGTAAAGGAGACATATGATATATACAAATATTCCAAATACGATAGTTAAGACACATGTGCAGCATGCAAATCAGCAGAAAAAAATAGCAATAGAATAGATCTGCTACACATGCAATATGTGACAAGAAAAATAGCAATGCGATAGTCTTTTACTACACATGTGCGGTAGCAATCTATCATAATGGTATTAATTTGGTTGGCTTAGTTATTAGGTTAGGTTAATTAATTTGTTAGTTAATTTAGTTGTTAGGTTAGATTAATTAATTTGGTTGGGCTATGATGTGTGGCAAGTCAATCCTCTTATTGTGCATACAATGTACATCAATGTTTTATCGCTAGTCTATTTGTTGTCATTTATTTTCATGTACATGCAGCATAGTTCATCGTCATGTATCAATGCCAAATTCAAGTGTAATTACAAAACGGATGAATTTTACAAATTCACTCATATATGAGTTATGATTTGCCATTTTTTGTTGAAGAGTTGTTTATATAAAAAAATCCTATAGGTTGGTAGTGTACTTTTTCACATGGTCTAGTTTTTAGGGAAAAGTCTTGATTTGTTCAATTTTTTTTTAGTTTGCATTGCCGAAGTTCACAACATTGTTCCATATACTCCTTATAGGACATATTTATGACTATACGAATTTTCGGGATAAAAATGTTATTCAGTTAAGATTATGTGCAAATCTAATATGTTGTTAAGGAAAAAGTTGGAAAAATAAAAGGAACAAACTCCTGCAAATCTGGCTAGCTTATGTGTGTAGGACGTGGACCATGGATAGTTATTTCGTCAAAGGATGATTTGTCAAAAACACTACAAATTTTTAGTGGTAGGCTCAATCAGTTCACCGGAGCACGGCAACCCGAAAACACATTTGACATCTTCAAATGTGAAATCCAGTGCATATGACACCACTGTTGGGATCAGTTTTACTAAGAAGCCATGCACCAAATTTCCTATTAGCTCACCTTAACTTTAAATTAAGCAAGCCTCAAATATCATCTCTTTTACTAACTCCCTCTTTTGGTCATCTAAATCCTCAAAAAGATAAACAACCATAGATGGAGAGCACCGACAATTGCTTACTTTCTTCCCTACATTCCTTGCTTTGAAAAGACTTATCTTTTTCTACACTGATTATTTGTACCATCTTGCTTTATGCAGCGATCTCCAAATTTTGTCTGCACAAGGGCCATAGCTCTTGTGAAATCAGGTACTCATCTTCTCTTTGTTTTATCCATACCTAAAATCAGATGGTAAAAAAACCGATCAAAATTATCAGTAGATTTTTGCCACTAATCATGTACACAGAAAATGCCCTTTTTTTCAACAAAATAATTTTTTTCCTAAATGGTTCTAAAACAAATGTCAGTGACTCATAATCTTAATATACATGCAAATTGTTTAATGAGAGGGATCAAAATAGTTTCTATTTTCAAAATTAAGGAAACCAAATACTACCGATAGAAAATTTATGGGACAAAATTGATCCGACCAAAAAGGTGAGAACACAGAACAGAACATTTCTCGTATAAGAAACAAATAGAGTTTTGAGATAGGAATTCCAAAGAATTGTTCTAGAATCAATTGGTGAAAAAAAAAGAGTAAAACAAGATTATTATAGAAATCAATTAAGATCCACAATCACACCAGGAAAATAACGCCATGCCTTGCGGAATTACAGAAATAATCTAAGATCCCAAAATCACACCACATGTATACCTTGCGGAATGGGGATCCAAAACGCATCTACAAATTGAGCGTGGGAGGTTACTACATATTTTATCTGAAATATATGGAAGGATTTAGGTATGCAGTTCAAATCTACCTAGGTAAAGAGCAACAAGAAAATTTTGAATCCACCTAAAAATCTCCCAAAGGATATAATTTTTTTTTAAAAAAGTAGTGGCCATCATGATTACATGAGCATGACACCATGCGTGCAAAGAAATAATTAAAAAATATATAATTTATAATCATTCAAGAATCTAGTGAGTTGTTCCATATATGTTAATCGGGTTTGGTTTTGCACCAGCAAACAAATCCAATAACCGGAACTACCAATGCACACATAGCATCAATGGTTAGCTAGATAAGAGTATTCCAGATAACTATTGATGTTGTCTATTCTCTCTTTTTAAAATTAGATATTTCTTTGATTATATATGTATTTTGTAGTTGTCTTTTATATTATCTATGAAAAATATACCATATAACTTTGTAATCATATAAGATTCTTCATTGTTAATATTTTTTATATATATAGTTTTTTTAGTTGTATATTATATTATTTAATATAGTTTAAAACTTTAAAATCTATATACCATACTTTATGAAAATTGTTATATATATATATATATATATCTCACTAAGCAAAATAGTATTTACACTATAAACAAAAAATATGTATAATATATTTGAATGCTGGGAATACATACTCCTATTAGTATAGAATCATATGTATACACACACAAAACATAATTTTTGTACGGATAACTAAAAAAATAGCAAAATAACCTAGCTCTAGAGAAAATTATAAAAACAGCTTCAACTGCCATCCCAATTGACAACTTATGTAAAAAAAGCTCCAACCGTCATCCCAAATGATGACTTTAGCCACCTCATCAGTCACCACCTAGATTGGCGACTGATCCATTTTGTTACATATTTCACGTAAATAATATAAACGAAAAAGAAAACTTCCAAAATAACCTACTATTTTGCAAATAATGTAAATGAAAAGTAAAATTCAAAAATATCCTGCTACTTCACAAATTTACTGGGGGTGTAGTTTTCATTCGACACTTTTAGCTGTGTGACAAGAGGAAGAAAGGGAGGAATTATGGTACTTTAAATCAAGAATTTATAGATTTTTTTTAATTTAGTGGGAGCATTGCACCGGACTCAGATTTTTTCAATTTGCTAATTAGTATGTGCCTTCTTTTATCTTGTATATATTTTTCTTTATTTTTGGAGCAAATTCTTTTTTTTTAATCTAGTTCTCTAAAAAAATTTATGTAACTTTATTGAAGCATTTGTTTTGGCCGACAGCAAAACTAGTAATTCAAGTTGGTTTAAATTTTATAAGAAACATAATAAAAAATGAAACGACATTCCATTCAAAAAAAAAATGAAACGACAACAGCAATATTTCAAAATTTTTGTATGGATAACATATATAAAAAATCATCAAATAGCCATATTTTAAAAAAAAAAAGGTTTCTAGATCTAATGCAAACGGTCACCAGTCACAAATTATTGGAAGAAGTTACATTTCTGAGACATGACTTAATACATATGCATGTAGTTAAATCGAGATATATTATTAAAACCGAGAGAGTACATTTTTGAGTGAATAACACTCAAGAAAATTTACAACGGAAAGCATTTAGAAGGGCCAACGACGGTCAAGACTCAGACTCGGCTATCTTTTTTTAATTATGGTACGATTTGTTTCTCTACGGTGAGCTAATCTTTCATTCTCTGTCAGTTGGTCTGGGGCCAAACGCCATTCTGTCTTACAGAAATGATCGACCTCGTCAAGATCCGGCTTCTCCGGGAGATTGAATATTCTACGGCCAGCCTTTATTTCTTCCCAAAACTTGTTGTGTGACTTAACTTCTTCAGACATCTTGTAATTGATCCATTGAACGAAGTCACACATGTGCTCATATTTCGGGGAAACAAAGGTTATCAATCAATAAGTTAAATATTATAGAACAAAACAATAAACATAGTAGACTTTGTTCCTACAAAACTTAAACTTTGCGCAACCATAATACATTTGCCAGAACGTTTATTCATCGGTGGACCTATTCTTGTTGCATGGCTTGTTACACTGATATGGTGGTGGTGGTTGATATTAATATGTTTCTTGGGGTTTTTCCTGGGCGACGAGCCAGATGCAGCCATAAGTTCAGACGAAGAGGAAGTAGTTTAGAGTTTGTGATGTAGAAGTAGTAGAGTAAGTACGCAGCTAAGTAGAAAGAACACTTCGTATTTATAGACTGAGTGACGGATGTATCAAACGGATTCGAGGCGAGTTTCATTCTGAAGCAAATATGACAAATGGGATAGGCTTTTCTGATGAAAAACTGAAAAGTAGACTTGACAAGTCAAGTATGTTTTTATGATGGAAAGCTGAAAAGTTGGAAAAGAAGATATGACATTTGGGGCAGGCTTTTCTGACGGAAGCTGAAAAGTAGAGTTGACAACTCGAGCAGGCTTTTCTGATGTTGATTGGACGCATCTATAGACTCTAAGGACATATTGGAAAAGCTAAAAAGTTGGAAAGCTGGAAAAACTGAAAATTTTGGAAACCTGGAAAAGCTGAAAATGATTTAAGCCTAAGAATCGTTTTGGAAGTACTAACTCGGGCCGAATTTTGGTTCTCGGCGAGGGTGTTGGCTAGGCCTGGACTGTGCAGAGATACGAAAATGAGAAATCAGCGAAAAACCACAGGAAATCTGAAAACAACGAAAAAAGAACTCTCAGTAGACCCAAAACAGTTGTATTCATTTACTCCGAAATATCAAATCCATCATGTTCATAAACAACAAAAAAGAGTCTGAGTATGGCTAAACTATGAACTCCCCCTCTTCGGCTGGCCTTGATACTTCGATGGTGTGTATCGAGAAGGGGGGTGACGATCCCTAATGCGATGCCTCCTAACAGTTGGTGTCTACGTAGCTGGCGGGGCCTCCTCCTGTGTAGGTTGCGTTGCCGGTGGAGTGTCACCTATGTGCGAAGGTTGAGTAGGATGCTGTTGTGGATGGGGGCATCCTGTTCGGTGTCCTCCATCTGCCGCAATAGGTTGACGTACTTCACATACATAAGGTCGAGTACAACCTCCAACTCGGCACAGGCTGGATGTCAGACCCCCATTTGAGGATCACCTTGGTAACCGCCCAGGTAGGTTACGCACAGCATGATGCCACACGAGCTCAAACCACACAAGCATAGTAATATCATTAAACAAGTATCAGGCCAACATGGGCCAATATTACATAGCCAAAGCACCGAAAATGGCGCTAAGTAGAGTTGTTAAGAAAATAACCAGTTTATCAGAATCAGAATCGGTATCCAAGTACCGAACACACAACATAAAGCACAAGGCAACGACAAACAGCTTGACTTCAATCAGCAGCGGGGTTGGAGGGACTTTTCCCACATCTGACTTGACTTGGTGCATGATCCTCCTAGAAAGTGGGCTCGTCCGGGGTGCTTCCATCTTCAGCTGAGTACTCATAACTGAAGGAATCGGGATCCTCGAATCCCTCTTCTACAGTTGGATATAAATGCAAGGGTGAGCACTTGGTGCTCAGCAACACTCATTCCAGGGGTTAATACAATTATGCTTACATGAGGGTGAAACATGTGACTCTGGGGTTTCAGTCCCATATGGATAGAGATATATAAATTTCTAAGTTACTTATTCAATAAGACAGTGCTTGGTCGTGAAAATGATACTTTAAACATTAAACAGGTTTTCAGTAAAACATTAGGTGTAGTGGTCTCCCATGAGTCACTACTTTGTTAACCACATTCTGAAAACATTCCAAATATTACTTGTGCTATAACCCATGGATAACATCCACTACGAAAAGACTCCTGAACCTGGGAGTACAGAGTATCTGATACTTCTTTTACACTTTGCAAAGGTGTACCTCTTTTTAAATCCACTGGTTCACTCGGCTTTCAAGTCGGTACAGCTCCATGTGACATATACACATGTGACAAGGCCGAGATCACACAACGCTTTTACAGTTCAGTATTAACAGTATCCCTGCCCAGTAAATAGACAATTAAGTCTCAAATACTGTTGTGGGTCCTCCCCACTGCCTTACTTCCTAGCCTCTGGCTTATGTTCCCGCAAGACACATAGCCTTGGTCTGTGTCCACGCAAGACATATGACCATTCAAGATTATAACCGCGCACGGCTTAATCTGAGGCGTAGGGCGCCTTCCTTCTTTCCACCTTTATCTCTCATCATTTTTCTGAACTCACATCACTCATGGCCGAACTGCGGCCCACCAGTTTCCACGCGAGAAACCAGACCGACAAACCATGCAGGGAACTGCTAATACCAAAAAGCTACTAAGTTGTGCCTGTCCCATACCAGGCAAGTGGTTGGTACATTTACAATTCGCATAGAGACACAGCACAAGGTTCTTGTCCTTATGAACCAGTAGTGAGGAACATTCACATTCCCTGGTGCGCACCGCACCCTCTCCATACAATCCAATCCTCACTACTGATCCCTTTTATCAGTTTTCTTGACAAAACGGTTTTGATCATAACTTCTCATGTATTTGACCATTTCAAGTTTAATGTGGATATCCAGTATATGAGTCCTAGGGTGACAAAAAGCATATATATGAAGGTTCAATAACAAAAGGGGTTTCATGATTCATTAGGTAATATCTACTCATGTCATTCAAACATAACTTGTATCTCAAATAAGCATGCATAGTAAGAAACAGTGAATATACTTCATATGAAAATATTGGGTGAGACATGATCAAAGGAATGAGGCTTGCCTTGCAATGCTGGGTCTAAGTACTCAGATGATTCTTCAAAGACTTCCTCCGCTCCTTCAACTTCTGACTCTGCAGCAATCAAACAACACACAAATACATACCATAAGCATACAGAAAATAGTTTTCATAGAAATTATTAAGTAAATAAGTCACGTATGCAGGGGAAGAGGTTAGGGAAAGGTCACAAGGGCTCTGGTCGAAGAAACGGCTAAAAAGGATTGAACGTCGAAGGGTCGACATTCGGTTCATGGCTTTGGCATAGCTTCAAACTGGTCTTAGGATAGTTTTCTGGAGAAGTGATAGAAGGGAAAGATGTAGAACACAACTCCAGGAATCTAGGGGACAAAGTGACATTTCCATTGCTCAACCAGAAGGGGTCAAACAAGGCTAATGCCAGTGGCTGACATGCACTGACATAGTGCTGGACATGGCCAGAAACTAGGGCATGGCTTAACTTTTGATCCAGGGCTCCAATTGATGCAACACTTTGTCTGGGAGGTAGGCATTACTAACAGGAATAAAATACTCAACAGGGACAAGAGCTGAAAGTGGCCGGAGGGTGGCCAAATCCGGTGATGAACTGCGGTGGCGACACGGCACAGACATTGATCTGGACAAGAGCTTGGCAAGGGCATAACTCACAATCTAGGCAGATCCAGGTGTCGAGCTAGTGGAAGAAAATGCTCAGGGAGGTGAGGCGAAGCTAAGGGACAAGGTGGTGTCGGCTAAATCGGCCGGGAAAGAATTCCGGCGAACTGTGCCGGAGAAGATGACTTTGGAATTGGGGATTTTTGATACAGGGCGAAAGAGCTCAATTCCAAGCTTGGGGATGATCTCTAGGGCACAACAAGGCTATTGGAGGGGTCAATTTTGCTGGGAGATGGCCGGAGAAGCTTGGCGGCGAGGTCCAGCAAACTGACGAACTTCCAGATCGGGATTTCTTCGATTTGGGCACCATTGAAGGTTTTGATTCTACAGGCTTGCTCTACTAAGCTCATTGATCCCTTTTCTCTACTAACACGAAGGCCAATTTGGGATGAATCGAACAGCATTGGGGAAACAGGGCAAATGGGCTTTTCCGATGATCGCCGGCGTTAGGGATCGCCGGGATGCAATTGGCTGCTATGACACAGAGAGGGAGAAGGGAGGAACTCACTGATGAACTTGGATCGAAGAGAGGGGCTGTGAAATGGGCTGGCACCGTGAGCTCTCTCGCTGGCTCGCCGGAGAAGAAGGTGTTCGCGGTGGTGTTTGGGACTTAGCCGATTTTCTGGAGGCTTCAGGTTTTCAAAGCACAGGGAGGGTTTAAATAGGCACGAGGACGGAGCTTGCGAGGGATAAAGCGACAGCGGTTGCTTGCGCCGGGGAGAAGCTTGTCGGGCGCAGGCGCAACGATGGTGACGGCGATGTGATACGCTTCAGGCGGTGCTGCAGCTTTGCCAGTAATGCCAGGGTGCCTTGGAACTTCGTCTGGGACGGCGCAGATGCGGAGGCGACAACGTAGCTCCGGCAACGACATGTACACGCATGCAATGCCACGGCAACGGGCATGCGCACGCGAAAACGCTGTTGGAGCGCGGCCGTTTAACCGCTGGACAAGGCGAAGCAATGGTGCTGGCACGTGCGCGCGGGGTGGCTCGGTTGTTCACAACACAGGCGACAAGAAGCGGTGGCCGGCGGCGAGCAAACGCGGCGAAAACACGGTGCGGCTCCGGCGAGGACGCGCTGGTCGTAGCCAACGACCAGGCGCTGGTCGAAAACAGCCGAAAAGATTAGAGGGGCTGATTTGCAATTTTCAGAACTTTGCTTCCAGGGACTGATCTGCAAATCTGGAGATCTGGAGGGCTGAACTGAAATCTGATTTCGCAGATAAGTTGCATAAAATTATTAGAACTCATCTGGCCAAAGTTTGGTAAGATCGAGCAAGATCTGAAGGGTTTCGACAAAATTAGGGAAAACAGTTTAGGGTAAAATAGGGTAATTAGGGTTTTAAAATGGCAAGGGTTGAAACTCAGCTTTAGGATGGGATTTTGGAGATGATCCCGAAGGGAAAAATGTTCTGAACAATATTTAGAAGGGAATGGCTGAAGCAGATTAGGGTTTGGGGTCAAGATGTGGATTTTGGCTATTTTAGTGTTTGGCAAAAACAGGGGTGTTACACTGGATGAGGATGTAGGTACAGTGGGAGCCTACCATGCAATCCAACCATGTTGTAAATCTCACCGTGCGTCGCCCCCTCCGCTGCAGCCAATGAAGTAGCCAACTATGCGTCTATCTAGTGCAGCGACATGCCGACATAGCCTTCGTCCAAGTCAATTGTTATGTCAAAGCCCAGGCTAGAATCAGACGTGGAGGCGGAGGGTGGCACACGGGATCCCTCAGACATACGTATGCCACCACGAGAGGGCAACGGGAGGTGAGGTCGAACACTTGTACGATAAGAGTCGGGCAAGGGCCCACCAAGATAAATCGATGCATCGATTGCCGACCTGATGACCCCGCTGTGTTGGGATGCTAAGAAGAGGTGCTTGATGATCGGCCGGTGTATGTCGAGGCGGAGCCCATGGCGGTGGAGGTGCAACACCTGTAGGCTGAATGCTGCTGCTATCAACTATCAGTTGTGATGAGGACATCACTCCTATGCATACGCCCGAGACTCCTCCAGTTGTGATGCAAGGACCCATCACAAGAGCACGAGCACGGCAATTGAATCAACAGGTGAGCTCGTTCCTAAGTGCCCGTGCATATACTTGTGAGGATGGTATACTACCTAATGATATTATTGATTATATTGTACTTAGGAACTTTGGAGAGGATCATGAAGGCCTTGGGAACCAGCAAGGGCCAGGAGGGAGGTAAGGAGGGCGTCCAAGTCAAGTTGGAGAGGCCAATTCATCTCGGAGTCGACTACCTCGGCCACCAGGAGCAGTGTTCACTAAAATCATCGTCCAGGCCACAAACGGGCTCCGATTTCGATGATCCACATATGCCTGGAAATCTAAGGAGATAACCTTTCCAATGGCACCGGTTTCAGGTCATTTGGACTTCGGAGTCGACGGGAATTCACGTTGCAAGTTGGTGGACAGAATCTGTCCCAGGGTGCTGCGTCACCAATTTGGGCCGTTGGCCCATGTATCGTGTTGGAGCCCATCACGGACGCGTCTAGGGTCTCTAGGATGTCCCTTAGACCTTATATTCAGTAGCCGCCGCTAGGGTTGAGGCGGGTTTTTCTTAGATCAATTCTGTCTTTGAACAGTGTCGCCTTTCATCGGTTTGTGAGACCCCAACTCGTGAGTTTCATCCTCAATTGCAAATTCAGTTGCATCTTTCTTGTTCTTGCTTGTGTTCTCGATTCACTGGCAGGGATTAGCCTTCGTGGCGAGGTCAACCGGGCAGCGCACGGTTGATAACCAGAGGACGCGTGGTGCTGCGATTGCAGGGGTTTTGATCGTGCCGATCAAGAAGCCGGATCGTGTGTGTCTCGCGCCGCCTAATCGACTTATCCTCCACCTGACGGAAGTTCGGGCATCCCCGTTCCCATTAAGTGGTATCAGAGCAAGGTTACCGTCAGGTTCGCCTTTTCCCTTAGTTTGATTTAGTTTTGCGTTTGCCCTATAGTCCACGAAAAAGCCAAAAAAAAAATTGCAGTTCATAGTCTACCATACCTAGAACCGCGCCTAGCCTTTGCACAATTTCGGTTTCAGAGTCCGTAGTACTGAGTTTGTGTCCATAGTCGAGTCGTGTTGCTGGTTTAGATCGTGGTCTTAATTTAGTTGTGTTTCATCTCCGCTGCATCCCATACCCTACACCGATCCAGTCACCAATCGCCGTTTGTGTCCTTGTTGGAATCGGTTTGCTTTGTGGTTTTCATCATTTTCGGAGTCCTGGTTGTGTTAGGGTTTCCCCTTCATAAAAACCCTAATCCCCCACCTCCTGTTAGCCATACCGCCACCCCTCATCACAGAGCCTTCCACCATAGATCATTGCCTTCCATATCCACTCCAAACACCCTTGAGTTCGGAGAGGTGCCGCCTAGAAAACCCTAATTTGGAGTCCTTCCGTAAAACGGCCATAACTTTCGCATACGGACTCGAAATTAGGCAAATTTTATATCCGCGGACATCTACAGAAAATTTATTTTTGCGAAATTCCCCCGGGAAGATTGAGTTTCCGGCCGCTGAAGTTTGAGCACGCTTTTCAGAGAACACTTCTTATTTCATATCGGTTTCATCTTACATCTGTTCAGGCTGAAAATTTGTGTACTGTCTACCTTTGTGCTCCTGATCCTAGGAAAAATATCAGAAAAATAAAATAAAAATAAAATAAAAAAAATTGTGAAAGACGCGTAGAGCAAAAAAAAAAAAAAAGGACAGGAGCAAAGGTAGGTGCTTTTACCGTGCCTGATAGAAGTGTTTTGCTGCTGTGCTGATATTTGTTCATATATTCTGACGCCTTGTTGCTTGTCTCTATATATTCCTTGCTTTCTGCTGCAGCTAGAATAAGGACACGTTTAGACCAGCAACTAGGGCAAGTGCTTTTGGACATTTATTCAGCATTACTATCTGTTACTGAATTGTGTGCCACTCCATACATATAACCTTCCTACAGCTCCACAAATACATCCTTCTGATCAGCACAGGTTATTGACCCTTGCAATCGCTTCATCACGCCCTCACAGTGTCACGAACCAGCCACCGGTTGCACCGTCCCTCGCTGTGTTGGTAAGAACCGGGTAAGAACTTGGTAAGATTGCTTGAGAGCGCGAGATCCCACCTAGTAGTTCATAGGGCTCATAATACTTGTGCTTGTTTTCCTTCTGTCCTTTTTCTGTGCTAACCATGGTAGGTGGCAAGAAGGGCAGGAACGAGGATGATGTTACCATCGAAGACTGTGTCCTTCATTCAGAGTTGTCGACCATGCTGGATGAGATAAAAATGATGTTCAAGGAGCATGCCACGACGACGAACAAGACCCTTGAGAGCATCGATCGACGAGTTTCCACCCTCACCGAGAGGATGGATGCCATCGAAAAACGCCCTCCCGCGACCATTGATGGAGATGCCTCCGTCAACAGCGGCGCCAACCACGGCAACAACGACCACGATGAGGATGGTGATTTTGAGGAAGATGAAGATGAGCAGCAACGTGCCGCCAGGGAACGTGCTGCTCAACGAGACGGCCGTCTGCATGACCGTCTTCGCCGCAACTAGCACGGTATGGGAGGTAAGAACTGGAACCGCAATGATGATCCTTTTGCTAAGGTAAAATTCACCATCCCTTCCTTTTCTGGAGCTTATGATGCTGATGCTTACTTAGATTGGGAGATGACGGTCAAGCAGAAATTTAATTCCCATCTAGTTCCCGAGATTCATAGAGTTAGACAAGCCACTAGTGAATTTAAAGATTTTGCTATAATCTGGTGGAATGAACTAGTAAATGCCCGTTTACAACCTGATTCTTGGGCGAGATTAAAAGATGCTATGCGTAATAGATTTGTTCCTCCTTCCTACCAACGTGATATGCGCAAGAGATTGCAACAATTAGATCAAGGTAGTATGACTGTTCAGGAATATTACCAAGAGCTTCAAAAGGGTATGTTACGTTGTGGGGTAGTAGAGGAACCTGAGGATAAAATTGCTCTTTTTTACGGTGGTTTGCGTCCAGAAATTCAGGATATTGTTGATTATAAAGAATATACAACTGTCAATCGCTTGTTTCAACTTGCTATGTTAGCAGAGAAGGAGTTGCAGGGATGCCATTCTAAGAGCAGGAGCAACACCGGCAGCACCTTCACGCCCCGAATGACTACGGGACAAGCGAAGACAGTGCCTTCTTCCACCTTCCGACCAGCTGCACCGCCACCTTCGACGAGCACACGACCGGCATCGACGGCACCGCCCGCCCGTGCCGCGGACAGCAGCAAGTCGACCCCGCCAACACCGGTCAAGAGCTCCTCCTCCGTCGCTTCCACGGGCCGTACATCGACGGGAATTCGCTGCCACAAGTGCCAAGGGATTGGCCACGTCAAGAAAGAGTGCCCCAGCCAGCGGGCATACATCGCCACAGACGACGGAGGTAACATCAGCGCCTCCGATGTTGAGGATGAGATCGACGACACCAGGGTGGACGACGACGAGGTTGATGATGATGCCACCTTTGGCGCCGAGGATACCGCTGCGTACAGGTCCATCATTGTCCAGCGTGTCCTTAGCGCACAAATGGAGCAAGCCGAGCAGCAGCAGCGCCACAACTTGTTCCAGATTTTCTTCGTCATCAACAACCGACGAGCGCGCGTGATCATTGACTCCGGCAGCTGCAACAACTTGGTGAGTACAGATTTGGTCAAGAAGCTTGGCTTGACCACACGCCCGCACCCACATCCATACCACATTCAGTGGCTGAATGATTCCGGCAGAGCTAAGGTAACACAAACAGTTCGGGTTCATTTTTCCATTGGTTCCTATTCTGATTTTGCTGATTGTGATGTGGTGCCGATGCAAGCTTGCTCTCTTTTATTGGGTCGCCCATGGGAATATGACACTGATGCACTTCACCACGGTAGAAGTAATAAATACACTTTTATGCATAAGGGAAAGAAAATTACACTTCTACCTTTGACCCCCGCTGAAATTGTTAAATCCGATAGGGAGCGGCTTGCTAATGACAAGAAAACCATTGATGAAAAATCTGAAATTCAGCATGTAGCCAACCAAATTAAATTGAGGAATCCCGTCTTGCTTGCTACAAAATCTGATCTTGCTGCAATTAATGATGATGCTTTGTGCTATGCTTTGATATGCAAAGATGCTTTGTTTTCATTGGATGATATGCCCAGTACTTTGCCTCCTGCTGTCACTAACCTTTTGCAGGAGTATGCGGATGTTTTTCCTACCGAGATACCTCCAGGACTCCCACCCATACGAGGGATTGAGCACCAAATTGATTTGATACCTGGAGCGAGTTTGCCAAACCAAGCTGCTTATAGGACCAACCCCGAGGAGACTAAGGAGATTCAGCGCCAAGTCCAAGATCTTTTGGACCGCGGGTATGTACGTGAGAGCCTTAGTCCTTGTGCTGTTCCTGTTATTTTGGTTCCTAAGAAAGATGGCAGTTGGCGCATGTGCGTAGATTGTAGAGCCATTAACAATATCACAATAAGGTACCGTCATCCTATTCCTAGGTTAAACGACATGCTTGATGAGTTAAGTGGTTCTATAATTTTTTCTAAGATTGACTTGCGTAGTGGATACCACCAAATAAGAATGAAATTGGGAGATGAATGGAAAACAGCCTTTAAAACCAAGTTTGGATTGTATGAGTGGTTAGTCATGCCTTTTGGTTTAACTAATGCACCTAGCACTTTCATGCGCTTAATGAACGAGGTTTTACGAGCTTTCATTGGGAAACTTGTGGTGGTTTATTTTGATGATATATTGATTTACAGCACGTCGTTACATGAACATCTTGATCATCTACGTGCTGTTTTTGATGCTTTGCGTGCTGCACGTTTATTTGGTAACCTCGAGAAGTGCACTTTTTGCACCGAACGAGTATCATTTCTTGGCTATGTTGTGACTCCGCAGGGAATTGAGGTGGATGAAGCCAAGGTGCACGCGATTAAGAGTTGGCCAACGCCCACGACGATTTCACAAGTGCGGAGCTTCCATGGACTTGCCGGATTTTACCGCCGCTTTGTGAAGGATTTCAGCACCATTGCAGCCCCATTGAACGAGTTGACAAAGAAGGGAGTTGTGTTCCATTGGGGGCAAGCACAGGAGAATGCCTTCAACCTTTTGAAAGATAAGCTTACTAATGCACCGGGTGATTTAGTATGGTTACACTTGAGAAAGGATCGTTTTCCAGAATTGAGAAAGTCTAAATTAATGCCTAGAGCTGATGGTCCTTTCAAGATACTTGAGAAAATAAATGATAATGCATATAAACTTGAGTTGCCGCCCGAATTTGGGGTTAGTCCCACATTTAACATTGCAGATTTGAAACCGTTCATGGGAGAAGAAGATGAGCTTGAGTCGAGGACGTCTCCACTTCAAGAGGGGGAGGATGATGAGGACATCACTCCTATGCATACGCCCGAGACTCCTCCAGTTGTGATGCAAGGACCCATCACAAGAGCACGAGCACGGCAATTGAATCAACAGGTGAGCTCGTTCCTAAGTGCCCGTGCATATACTTGTGAGGATGGTATGCTACCTAATGATATTATTGATTATATTGTACTTAGGAACTTTGGAGAGGATCATGAAGGCCTTGGGAACCAGCAAGGGCCAGGAGGGAGGCAAGGAGGGCGTCCAAGTCAAGTTGAAGGCCAATTCATCTCGGAGTCGACTACGTCGGCCACCAGGAGCAGTGTTCACTAAAATCGTCGCCCAGGCCACAAACGGGCTCCGATTTCGATGATCCACATATTCTTGGAAATCTAAGGAGATAAACTTTCCAATGGCACCGGTTTCAGGTCATTTGGACTTCGGAGTCGACGGGAATTCACATTGCAAGTTGGCGGACAGAATCTGTCCTAGGATGCTGCGTCACCAATTTGGTCGTGTTGGAGCCCATCACGGACGCGTCTAGGGTCTCTAGGATGTCCCTTAGACCTTATATTCAGTAGCCGCCGCTAGGGTTGAGGCGGGTTTTGCTTAGATCAATTATGTCTTTGAACAGTGTCGCCGTTCATCGGTTTGTGAGACCCCAACTCGTGAGTTTCATGCTCAATTGCAAATTCAGTTGCATCTTTCTTGTTCTTGCTTGTGTTCTCGATTCACTGGCAGGGATTAGCCTTCGTGGCGAGGTCAACCGGGCAGCGCACGGTTGATAACCAGAGGACGCGTGGTGCTGCGATTGCAGGGGTTTTGATCGTGCCGATCAAGAAGCCGGATCGTGTGTGTCTCGCGCCGCCTAATCGACTTATCCTCCACCTGACGGAAGTTCGGGCATCCCCGTTCCCATTAAGTTGGCACACAATCCAATCAATGTTGATGATGGCCGTCGCCATTGCCTCTTGCGTGATAGGGGCACATGCATGCAACTGCTGGATGAGCGGCCGTGTGAATAAGGATATGGTACAGTGTGCATCAGTCTTCCAAAACACAAAGCCATTTTTGGTGATTATAAGAAAAAATGAAACAAGAAAAAGACTATCGATTGTAAGTCTATTAAACAGTCGGACAAACAAATCTGCAGGTGCCAGAGGATGTGGGGCAATGCGCGCACTAGTGTGTGGAAGGTACCATTAGAGATAATGGCCATATGTCATAGCTGTAGGATCGAGGATGTCGAATAAAGGGGGGTTGAATATGAGGCTTTAAAATTTTTTGACTAAAAATAATTTAATAATATTTTTCACTGAGAAAGAGTAAGAAAGACAAACACAGTGATTTATCCCGAGGTCTCGGAGACTCGCCCGGTCTCCCATACTCCTCGTTGAAGCACTTAAATAAATGAGTCTCGCTTCAATATCCACGAAGGATATTTTTCACTAAGATTGCTCCTTCTCCACTCCGGATAGGCAGCACCGATGCCTTTCAGAAAATATGCCAAGCCTCTCCAACAACCTCCGTTAATGGAGAGGTAAACGGCCACGCCTCCAAACCGTCTAAGTGAGGACGTTCACCAAGAGTAACAAGTTACAAGATCTTCTCTTGACCCCCAACAAATACTGAGAAACTTCTAGGGATACAAATAATGCAAATGAATGCTCTCGGTGGATCTTTCTCAATCACAATGAATGATACTTGATCAAAAGATCAAGATTTTAGCACTTGGGCTCAAGTGTATATCAAAAATATATCTTTTGGTTCTTTAGAAAAACTGCTCAAAAAATTATTTATAAACACTGATCAAAATCTGCCCAAAAGGGTTTATAAAACTGATCAAAAATATGAACAGAAGTTTCTCAAAAATCTGTTCAAACACTGTTTAAAAATTGCTCGAAAATGTGAACAGAAACTGCTCAAAATGGTTTTAAAAACTACTCAAAAATAGTAGCGAAAATCTGCTCAAAAGTGTTTTAAGAACTACTCAAAAACAATAGCGAAAATCTGCCCAAAAGTGTTTTAAGAACTACTCAAAAACAACAGCGAAAATTTGCTCAAAAATGTTTTAAGAACTGCTCAAATCTTCTTCTAAAAACTACTCAAAATGTATAAAAAAGATGCTCAAAGGTATGTACAGAGACTGCTCAAAAATGTGTATGAAAATGTAGCTTGAGATGTGTGAAAATACTGCTCAAAACACCTGTATTTATAACCCAACCTCTCAGCTAGCCGTTAGGTTGAATAAGGAAAGAAATCAGGCTAGCTAACAGCCAGCTTCGACCTCTAACGGCTAGTAAATAGCCGTTGAAACCTCTGGTCGAATAACAGTGTTACTGGTCGAATGAACAGTAACTGATCAAATGAACAGTACTCATGTGACCACTGGTCGAATAAACAGCACTCGGATGACCATTTTCAGTTCCTCTTTGAGATTCTTGACCAAGATTGTGAATGAATGCGAATACAACATATGACCTAAGAGTTTCTCAGTTTTTGCCGGAACTAAAAGAGATTTTGCAACCCCTCTAAATAGTACGGTTTAAACTAAAAAAGAATTTGATATAACATCCGGTCAAACTCCAAACTCCGAGACCGGTACAATAAACAAGAACTTACCTTAGGTCTTTGCTGCTTTCTTCTTGGCGACCTTGCGCTTGTGATCTTGGCTCGCGACCTTGACTCACGACCTGCAGATCTAGGCGACACTGTGGCCTTGCGCTTGTGACCTCGGGTGACCTTTCTTCTTTTCACCCAATCTTATTGATTATACTCAAAGCAGATAGATTAGTTCTAAACACTTAATGTCATCAATAATCAAAATCAAACCAAAAAGGGGCTAGATGCAACAATCTCCCCTTTTTGATGATTGATGACAACAAGTGTTGAAAACGAATAAAAATTAATGACTCACCCTAAGTGTATGCATGGGCATTAGATATACAAAAACTCCCCCTGAATGCATGCATATATAAATACACATATGAGTCATTTGAGAGTTCACAATGAATAAACAATGAGCATATAAACTATCAATAATATCATACGAGAACCTCTTACCAATCTCTCCCTAAGCTCTCCCTAATCTCTCATCCTTTAACATCAAGCACAAAAAGGCGGGAGGACAGCAAAGCAGACATTTAACTTGCATTCGATATATCAATAATATTCAATTCACTTCTAAGAAAGCAAAATCTGGTCTCATCTAAAGGTTTGGTGAAGATGTCTGCTAGCTGCAAGTTAGTTCATACATAATTCACATCTATGTCTCATTTTGCCACATGATCTCTTATAAAATGGTACCTAACATCAATATGTTTTGTTCTAGAATGTTGAACCGGATTGTTTGCAATATTTATGGCACTTTCATTATCACACAAGAGTGACACTTTGTTAAAAGAAATTCCATAATCCAAAAGGGTTTGCTTCATTCATAAATTTGAGCACAACAACTACCCGCTGAAACATATTCCGCTTCGGCGGTAGAGAGAGCTACGGAATTTTGTTTCTTAGATGACCAAGAGACTAGTGATATCCCCAAAAGTTGACAACTACCAGATGTGCTTTTTCTATCAATTTTGCACCCCGCAAAATCTAAATCTGAGTAACCAATTAATTCAAAGTTTGCATCTTTATGGTACCAAAGTCCTATATCGGGATAGCATTTCAAGTACTTAAGGATTCTTTTAATAGCAATCAAATAACATTCCTTAGGAGATGATTGAAATCGAGCACATAAGAAAACACTATACATGATGTCGGGCCTAGATGAGGTAAAATAGAGTAAACTACCAATCATAGATTGATAAAGTTTAGAATCAACCGCTTTTCCGTCGTTGTCCATATCGAGATGTCCATTAGTGGCCATGGGAGTTTTGATAGCTTTAGCGTCTTCCATCCCAAAGCGCTTGAGCAAGTCCTTCACATACTTGGTTTGACTCACGAACGTTCCATTCTTGAGTTGCTTGATTTGAAGTCCAAGGAAGAAACTTAGCTCTCCAATCATCGACATCTCAAATTATCTAGACATCATTTCTCCAAACTCATGACAAAATGATTCATTAGTAGACCCAAATATGATATCATCAACGCATATTTGACATATAAAAAGATCTTTCTCAACCACTTTTGTAAATAAGGTTGTGTCCACCTTCCCAATTTTAAAATCTTTTGAAATAAGAAAGTCTCTAAAAATGTTCATACCAAACTCGAAGAGCTTATTTAAGTCCATAAAGAGTCTTAGAGAGCTTGTATACATGATTTGGAAAATTTGAATCTTCAAAACTGGGAGATTGTTCCACAAACACTAATTCAGATATTTCTCCATTTAAAAATGCACTCTTCATATCCATTTGAAATAATTTGATGTTAAAATTTGATGCAAATGCAAGAAGAATGAGAATAGCTTCTAATCTTGCTACAGGTGCAAAAGTTTCACCAAAATCCAAACATTCAACTTGAGAATATCCTTGTGCAACAAGACGAGCTTTGTTTCGTACTACTACTCCATTCTCATCTTGTTCATTTCTAAAAACCTATTTTGTTCCAATCACATTATGATCCTTAAGTCTTTCTACTAGTGTGCAGACTTTGTTTCTAGTGAAATTATTTAGTTCTTCATGCATGGTATTTACCCAATTCGGATCACTAAGTGCTTCATCTACAAGTTTAGGTTCTAAGGGAGAAACAAAAGAATAACGTTCACAAAAAGAAGCAATACGAGACCGAGTTTGAACACTCTTACTAACATCACCCAAAATTTAATTCAGGGGGTGATCTTTGGCGAACGTTTGATGAAGTCACAGATTCTGTGATGCTTGATCATCATTCTCTTCAGTCTCTGGTTCAAGGTCATCTCGACCAACATTGTTGTGGATGGTCACAGGTTGAGTAGCATCAATATTTGTGGTCGTAGGTTCATGTTCGTCATCAGCCTGAGTGGTCGCGGGTGATTTATCCTTTCTACCAGGTGACTTTTGTTTTTCATTTCTGGGTTTGATATCACCAATGGTCATCTCCTTCATAGCTTCCCTCAAGCCACTGTTGCCTACATCATTAAAATCCTCATGCTCTCCTTGAGAGCCGTTAGATTCATCAAATTCTACATTGCATGATTCTTCAATGCATTCTGTTGTAGTGTTGAAAACTCGATAATCTTAACTAGTGGATGAATAGCCAACTAGAAAACCCTCGTCAACACGTCTTTGAAATTTTCCAAGATGCATGCGCTTTTTAAGAATATAACATTTGCAACCAAAGACTCGAAAATATGAAATGTTTGGTTTTCTCCCTATAATCAGTTCATAAGGAGTTTTGTTCAAAAGCGGATGGGTATAAAGACGATTGATGGCATTACATGCTGTGTAAACTGCCTCTGCACAAAACCGGGTAGGCCTCTTGTACTCATCGAGCATTGTTCTAGCCATTTCAATCAATGTCCGATTCTTCCGTTCTACAACACCATTTTGTTGATGTGTGTAGGGCACAGAGAATTCATGTTTGATTCCGGACTCATCACAAAAATCAATAAAATCAGAATTTTGAAATTCTCCACCATGATTACTACGGATTTTCTTGATGAAGAGTTCAAATTCCTTTTCAACTCTTTTTGCAAATCTTTTAAAACAAGAGGAAGTTTCAGATTTGTGAGCTAAGAAAAACACCCAAGTAAATCTGGAGAAATCATCAACAATAACATAGCAAAAACTATTTCCTCCAATACTTTGATCTTCAGCTGGGCCGAACAAATCCATATGCAAAAGTTCCAATGGTTTGCAGGTTGAAAGAATGCGCTTGGTTGGATGTGAAGCAGCTACTTGCTTGCCCACTTGACAAGCGCTACAAGGTTTGTCCTTTTCAAAATTCACATCCTTCAAACCAACTACCAAATATTTTAAAAGCTTTTTAAGTTGATGCATTCCAACATGTGCAAGTCTCCTATGCCAAAGCCAACCCTTCGAAGTTTGAGAAACGAGACATGTTGAAAGAGATGCATCTTTTGAGTTGAAATCAACAAGATAGAAATTTCCAAAACGAAAATCTTTGAAGATCAAAGAGTTGTCTTTTAAACTTTCAACTAAAACATTTTTAGGAGAAAATATGCAACGAAAACCAAGATCACAAATTTGTGCAACATATAACAAATTAAAATTCAATGATTCAACAAGTAAAACATTTGAAATTGAAAGATCATGAGATATAGCAATTTTACCTAAGCCTACCACATTTCCTTGACGATTGTGCCAAAGGTGATCTTTTGGTTTTCACTTGAATTATCTTTCAATTAGGTGAACAACTTTTTGTTACCGGTCATGTGTTCAAAGCATCCACTATCTAGCACCCAATGTTTTCCACCGGTCTTGTAGTTCACCTACAAAAACAAAAGAATCAAGTCTTTTTGGGTACCCAAACCCTTTTGAGTCCTTCGATGTTAGCAATCAAAGCTTTGGGCACCCAAATAGATTTCTTCTTTTTACTTAGCATGGGTGCTCCAACAAACTTTGCTATCACATATCCTTTCTTTGACCTCTTAAGCATGTAGCATGCATCAAAATGAGTTGAAGTCATTAAAGGACAAGCATCATATGAATGACTAATTTCATGACATCTATAACAAAATTTGTTGCATGCTTTTACAAAAATAGTTTTTGTGTTTGTTTATTTTCTTTCTTTGGAAAGTACCCAAGTCCTTCTTTTCTAAATGAGCATTTTTGCTCACTAAGAAGAAGATCAAGAGATGCTTTCCCTTTGTAACAATTTTCTAAACCTTTACTAAGTTTCTTGATTTCAGCCTTTAGTTCATTGTTTTCATTTAAGATTATTTCATGGCATTGCAAATATTTATTAGTAGAGTTAGATGAGTATGGCATATCGATTAAATCATTGCAACTAATTGACATATAAATTTTAGAGACTACATTTGGTATATCATCAACTAAGTCACAAGAAACAGCTACATCTACCTTAATTGGTGAGTTAGCGGGATCCTTGATGAGAAGATCTTCATAAGATTCTTTTAAATCGGAGTAAAGAGCAAGTAAAGAAGAGTGCTCTTCTTTAAGTGCTCTATACTTCTTTGTGATTCCAAAAGCATCATTTAATTCACTAATCATTTCAACTAGATCATCATATGAAGGATCAAGAGAATGTACCTTCTCATCACCTTTAGCCATAAGGCAAATGGATGAACTTGTCGATGTGTTGTTGTTGCCAAGAGCTAATCCGGCTAGCTTCTTGGAACAACCCTCTTCATCATTGGAAGCAGAATCGGAGCTCTCTTCTCCGGACATCCATTCTCCAAAGCATGCTTCTTGGTTTCTGCCATTGTTTTTGAAGAATTTCTTCTTCTTAGGATCTTTCTTTTTCTTATCCCAAGGCTTGTTCTTATTTGGGCATCTTGAAGCTATATGTACCTTTTCATGACATTCATAGCATATGATGTCCTTGAAGTTTGCTTTCTTTGACCCCTTTGGTCTTGTGTCGATGTTGATCCCTTCTTGTGCAACTTGCGAAGAAACTTTTTGGTGTTCTTAACAAGAAGGGCTAGATCCTCATCGAATGAGCCATCATTTGAATCACCTATGAGTTGGCTTTGAATGTCAAGTTCTTCTTTTTCATCTCTGATGATTCAGCCGCCTCCTTCTTCTCCTTCCAATGCATCTCATGGGTGATGAGGTTCCCATAGAGATCGGTAGGTGTGGTGGATGATAAGTCGGAGTTGGTGAGGACTATCACAAGAGTGTCAAAACTCTCCGGAAGAGTCCTAAGCATTTTTCTTACAATCTCAATGTTAGTAAAAATAACTCTGAGTCCTTTGAGCTCATTCACAATGTTGTTCAACCGAGTGAACATGGAATTCACGGACTCGGTTGGTGACATGGTGAATGTCTCATATATTTGCCTAACTATTAGCAATTTTGCCTCCTTGACCCTAGTGGTGCCCTCATATATCTCCTCGATGGTGGTCTAAACTTTGTGAGCGGTGGTAAGGTTGCTCACACGGTTGAACTCATTTAGGAACAAGCCGGTAAAGAGAGCATTTTTGGCACGGACATTTAAGTGAAGTTTTCTCCTATCATCATCGGAGTGATTTGCCGGATCAACTGGAGGAGTAAACTCAATCTTAACAATGTCCCAAACATCAAGCCTCATGGCCTCTAGAAAAATGGTTATGCGCACTTTCCAATAGAGATAGTTAGTCCCGTCAAAGATAGATGCACGCCCAGTGTGACTAAGATGAAAACCCTCATTTGAAGCCATCCTCTCTCTAGGCGGTGAAGCCTACTCAAAAGAAAGACCACGCTCTGATACCACGTGTAGGATCGAGGATACTGACTAGAGGGGGTGAATAGGAGGCTTTAAAACTTTTTAACTAAAAATAATTTAATAATATTTTGCACTGAGAAAGAGTAAGAAAGACAAACACAGTGATTTATCGCGATGTCTCGGAGACTCGCTCGGTCTCCCCTACTCCTCGTTGAAGCACTCAAATGAATAAGTCTCGCTTCAATATCCACGAAGGATATTTTTCACTAAGATTGCTCCTTCTCCACTCCGAATAGGTGAGCGCCGATGCCTTTCACAAAATATGCTGAGCCTCTCCGACAACCTCCGTTAATAGAGAGGTCAACGGCCACGCCTCCAAACCGTCTAGGTGAGGGTCTTCACCAAGAGTAACAAGTTGCAAATCTTCTCTTGACCCCCAAAAAAATACCGAGAAACTTCTAAGGATAAAAATGATGCAAATGAATGCTCTCGGTGGATCTCTCTCAATCACAATGAATTATATTTGATCAAAAGATCAAGATTTTAGCACTTGGGCTCAAGTGTATATAAAAAATATATCTCTTTATTCTTTAGAAAAACTGCTCAAAAAATTGTTTATAAATACTGATCAAAATCTGCCCAAAAGTGTTTGTAAAACTGATAAAAAATGTGAACAGAAGCTTCTCAAAAATCCGGTCAAACACTGTTTAAGAACTGCTCAAAATGGTTTTAAAAACTACTCAAAAGCTCAAAAGTGTTTTAAGAACTGCTCAAAAAC
Organism: Pharus latifolius; assembly: GCA_019359835.1. NCBI lineage: Eukaryota > Viridiplantae > Streptophyta > Magnoliopsida > Poales > Poaceae > Pharus > Pharus latifolius. The sequence continues at coordinate 94,726,035 of CM033321.1, read as the reverse complement.
AGTAGCGAAAATATGCTCAAAAGTGTTTTAAGAATTGCTCAAAACTTCTTCGAAAAATTACTCGAAATGTACAAAAAAGATGCTCAAAGGTGTGTACAAAGACTGCTCAAAAATGTGTATGAGAATGTAGCTTGAGATATGTGAAAATACTGCTCAAAACACCTGTATTTATAGCCCAACCTCTCAGCTAGCCGTTAGGTTGAATAAGGAAAGAAATTAGGCCAGTTAACAGCTAGCTTCAACCTCTAACGGTTAGTAAATAGCCGTTGGAACCTCTAGTCGAATGAACAGTGTTACTGGTCGAATGAACAGTGTTTACCGGTCGTATGAACAGTAACTAATCAAATGAAGAGTGCATGAATAGTATCTGGTCAAATGAACAGTACTCGTGTGACCACTGGTCGAATGAACAGTACCTGGTCGAATAAACAACACTTGGATGACCAGTTTCAGTCTCTCTTTGAGATTCTTGACCAAGATTATGAATTAATACGAATGCAACATATGGCCTAAAAGTTTCTCAGTTTTTGCAGGAACTAAAAGAGATTTTGCAACCCCTCTTAATAGTACGGTTTAAACTAAATAAGAATTTGTTATAACATCCGGTCAAACTCCAAACTCCAAACTCCGAGACCGGTACAATAAACAAGAACTTACCTTAGGTCTTTGCTGCTTTCTTCTTGGCGACCTTGCGCTTGCGATCTTGGCTCGCGACCTTGGCTCGCAACCTATAGATCTGGGCGACACTACGACCTTGCGCTTGCAACCTCGGGCGACCTTTCTTCTATACACCTAATCTTATTGATTATACTCAAAGCAGATAGATTAGTCCTAAACACTTAATGTCATCAATAATCAAAATCAACCCAAAAAGAGTCTAGATGCAACAATAGCGTCGTATGGTCTCCTCACACACAACATCTATTGCTGCTATCTGTTGCATCTAGGCCTTCATGCCTAACCCTAATTTTGATGATTAATGAAAAACAAAGTGTTTTGGACTAACTGTGCTTCTGAGACTTTGTGATACAGAGATTGTTCGGGAAGAATTACGAGATGATCAAGATGAACCCGACATGAAGTGAAGCACAAGATGTAGAAGAGCAAAATACAAGACGCAAATCATGAAGATGCGAAAGACCTAAGGTATTACGAGTTTTTATTTTTACCGATCTCGGCGTTTGGAGATGATCGGTTAGGGAAATTATTTTTTAGTTTTAACCGTACTATAAAGAGGGGTGGCGAAAGTTCTCTCTTTATCTCCAACACAAACCGAGAAACCTAGGTCATTGCATTGCATCCTTTTGAGTTGGATTTGTTTTGAACTTAATTTGAAAATCTGGTTTTTCAGTTCAGTTTTTGACAACAGAAGAGTTTTTCGTGTTTCTAAAAAGATCTAGGCAGATCTGGCTTTTGCTTCTGTTGACAAAAATGTAGCCCTTGAAATTATCTTTCCAACGAGCTATTAAACACCTCTTTTGGATTTCTGGATTTAAAGTTATCTCTGTTTTTGTTCATGCTGACTGTCAGTTTGAATGTCAGTTCGTGTTAACTGACAATTGTCCAGAGAGGGTGTATTTTGGGCTCAAATTTTTTGTACTAAACTGACTGTCAGTTTGTACATACTAACTGTCAGTTGGGGTTTCGACCAGAGAGTTTTTAACTGAGTTTCTATTTGGTTTTGGTCGTGACTGTGGTCGAACTGACTGTCAGTTAGTGTAACTGACTGTCAGTTGTGGGTTCCAGCTTTCCTTTTTTGACCACGAACGGCTAGCAAAGTTTTCGTCCGTAATTTTTGTCGGCCGTTGTGCACTAAACTGACTGTCAGTTAGGCAAACTGACTGTCAGTTTGGGTTGCTGATTTTCAGCCCTAGCTCCAACGGTTCATTTGCTTCTTGAGGCTATAAATAGGGGCTTTGGGCATGTGTTTCTCACAACAAACAGCAGCATTTCATATATACTCTTGAGCATTAGTTTCTTATATAAAATCTTGATTTTTTGATCAAGTCGAGTGCTTTTCGATCCACCGAGAGTTTCAGTTCCTTGCATTTTGCATTTACTTAGCTTCTCGGTGCGTGTTTGGAGGTCTAGAGAAGACCTCGCTGCCTGTTACTCTTGGTGAGCGCCCTCACCTAGACGGTTCGGAGGCGTGGCCGTTGATCTCTCCGTTCGGAGATTGTCGGAGAGGCTCGGCAAGTGTGTACAAGGCATCGGTGCTCGCCTTTCCGGAGTGGACAAGGAGCAACCACTAGTGATAATATCCTTTGTGGATATTGAGGCAAGACTCAAGTGATTTGAGTGCTTCAACGAGGATTAGTGGAGACTGGGCGAGTCTCCGATACCTCGGTAAAAATCATTGTGTTCGTTCTCTTTTCCCTTTGCTTATATTATTTTTTTTGATTTGCATTTATTTGTTCTAAGTTTTAAAGTTTTAAAAGCCTCCTATTCACCCCCCCCCTCTAGTCGGCATCCTTGATCCAACACTATCAACTTCCATCGATGAGTGTAAGGAGCCTGTCGGTCCTCCCAATTGATGACCTTTTTGCCCTTACAGGTGTGCATGCAAACAAAATAAAACATGTAGATATTTTCATAAATGAAAAATATAATGGGGTTGGATGATCACAGACTTACTCGTGGTAGTCGTGTGACAACTAATGGGCATTGTCTAGTGGAGGGATCGTCTGGAATACGCCAAACCAACACATCACCTTCCATAGAGCGTAAACTTGCAACGTATGACTGCAGACAAGTATGCATCGAGTGAGCTATATGTCCCATTTCTGTACACATACCGACGATATCCCACGTGATGCTAAACTCTCAAAGTAAGCAGCTGTCTAGGGCCTCCATATAACCCGCATCGGATGTTACAGTTCCATCTTGCCACTATACGCATTGTAGCATGCGTGCACCTAAACGGTGGCCCATTGCAACCCGCTTGACCATGGGGGATTGTTGGTTGCAACTTGTGCTGCAACCAACGATCCCCCATGGTCGAGCGGTTGATCTCGTCGTCCTCATCCCTCTGTGGGTAGCCCTCCAACAAAGCCACAGGCACATCCATGATGACCGGCCGTCCAATAAGGAGGTGCTCGTACGACCATAACTGAATGAGCAGAGGACATCCTGCAATATTAGCCCACTGGGCACGCCAAACGCAGACATCACAGAATGCTCTTTATGTCATGCAGAGAACCACTGAACCCCAACTGATGTGTAGGATATGCTTGATTGAGGTGTAAACGATCATCTGCGCTAGTGGAACTAGCCATCGATCGATAGTGTCATCGTGCGTACCTATGGAAAAAAGTAATGATTAGCTGCACTTGTTTAAGTAGTAGTAAATAAAATATGTTACAAGCATACCATTAAACATGAAGCCGCCGAATAGGTACAGGAGATACGCCTCAAAGTGTTGGCTCACTGTCCACTTGTTGGCATCTGTTGGATAGGTCCTAAAGTGCGCGAGCCAAGCCATAGGAACTCCAATATCATGGTGAAAGGACTCTTGACCTAGAGACAGTAGATGAAACCTCTGGATGAACGTCTCATCCCATCCTGCAGTAGTGGTCGGTGGTACCCAGGCTTGTCCACAAATTAGCAGACCGAGGAGAATGGCTACGTTCTCAAGTGTAATGGACATCCCACCCCATCGAAAGTGAAATATGTGTGTCTCATGCCTCCATTTTTCCACCAGAGCGGAGACCAGTGATCGGTCATGCCTGAAAGCCTCCAACCGTGAAATCGTCCTGACGAAGAGAAGCAATCCGACTGCCCGAAGTCTTATGATGTATCTGCCATCAAGGGGCCACGCCGTGCTAGGAGATCATAGTCAAAAGGGCTGTAACCCCTGTCCATCTCTCAACGCTCAAGCCCAATGTTGATCGTCGTAGTACTGCTCAAGTAACTCAAAATATGTGGATGATTGTGAGCCATGTCTACAAACAAGAGAAATAAGTTAGTACTTCATATAAAATAGCATACAATAAACTGCAAATCTAATACACTAAAAGTAAGAATAAGAACTATACAATATGGCAGCATTAAGCTCCATGATGGTCGGCTGCAGCTGAACATGTCCTCCTTATGTGGTCAGACTGCCGACAAATGGTACAATTTCGTAGTTCATCACGTTCTGCGTTGTCCATGTCGTTGCCAATTTAACGTGTTTGCCGTTAGCTAGTGCCTTTCCACTCCAAGTATAGGAGTGGCACATACCGAATCTCACCTAGCCTGCATGAAAGATGTCTGTAATGGTGCTGAGTTCCCCAGATCTCGAATTCTGTAGTCCAGTTTTTAACCAAGTATCGTGACCCATAGTAAATGAATAGAAACATCTCAATTGATTGGTTATCATGCGCACATGCTGCCATCACATGGGAGCACGATTTGTGCAATAGAGTTGGCTTGTTAAATGTGCATTCAACGCAGTCCTCAAAAATGACACATTGCTTCTTAAGCTGGTGTATGTATCCACCCCCAACATTCTTACTCTTGAGATAAATGAGCCATGGTTTCTTTCTATTGTTGGAAATACACTCAACTACATGTTTCTAAGCGGCTGAGGCTTTCTTTTCTAAGTATATTTGTACTTCATGAAGGAATTTTGGTGGTGTTGTGCTCAGTAATGCTCTTGTAGCCGCACCTCTCTCGTGAAAGTATTTATTCGTGTGATGCCAGGTAAACTCGACAATTCCAGTAAGCGGAAGGGCTCGCATTCCCTTCAACAAAAAGTTGTATACATATGCCATGTTAGTTGTAATTATGCCATACCTAGCACCTCCATTATCGTGCATTAGCGACCACTTCTCAAGTGCTTTATCACTAATCCATTTGCTTAATTTCTTAATTCTTGACCTCCGACTGCATCGTCTCGACACATCCGAAGTATCGACGACACTTTCTTCATCGTCCACCTGCTGTGAATTGCTGGCCTCTATCCTTTGACCTTTACCTAAATTTGCAGTCTCTTTTTCTAACTCCTTGCAAATTTGTTTGAATTTAGTGCACTGGTTCTGATCACACAACTAATTAAACTTCTTCATGAGGTGTCTGCTTTTGAAATGAATGAAGAAGTTTGCCGCAGGATGTCATTTACACCACAAGCTGATCTAGTCATTCCATCAGTACTCAGACTCATCAGTGGACACCACTAAATCAATTGCACTCAATAGACCCTTATGTCTATCATAAATTAGACACACGTTCTGTCTATCTTTTACTACAATTTTTTCAATTTTGCAAGAACTATACCCAACTGTTTGTGTTCTTGTCTTCCACTAAGGTATAAGCCATAGTAAGTAGCTGATTGTTGGCATCTACAGCAACGGCTATCATGAAAATTCTCTTATACTTTCCTATTAGAAACATGCTATCGACGCAAAGTACTGGTAGCATGTACTTGAAGACAGAGATAACCTGCACAAAAGACCAAAATATACGCTCCATGTATTCAGCTCCAGGAACTATGTTACTGTTTGCGTCCAAAAATGGCATATGAATCATGTCCATCACAGTGTTAGAGTTGGTATCAACGATTTGCTGAAGAAGTCTGGGCACATAATTATAAGAAACATAAAAAGATCCAAATAGCATCTCAAGACCAAGTTGTTTTTCCCTCCATGCCTTTCCATACCCAATGTTATACTCAAACGTGTCATTAATTTGACTAACAATCTCTTTCAGTTTCATTTCGAGATTTGTATGGAGGTTGGACAAAATTACAAGTGTAACAATATGGATAATATATTTCTGTGACACTGTGAGACATTTGTAACTAAACAGTCATACTCGGTGATTTTGGAAAAAACAAAATGCTCACTGTCCTTGTAACATGCAACACAGACGTAAAATCGACATCTCTCCACCGATCACTTCACTGCATAGAGATTTGGATTTGTTCTATCGACTTTGAAAGACCGACGTAGGGATATGGCCCACATCACCACACTTTGTTTGGTGTTCTCCTTGCTATAGAAATGTTGGTCTAATGTTAAGTTGTGCTTGTTGGATGCCCAGTCTGATCCGCCATCCTCGTGGACTCGAGCAAACTCAAACCTACTTGGATCTAGCCATTGTCGTAGAGGCTCCATCCCACGGTAATCTTCTTCTTCACTTGAGGAATCTACATAGTCTGGATTGATCTCTGAACCTTGACTGTTCAAGATTTGTAAGCCCTCATCTTCACCTTCGTTGACATAAATTTCATCTCCAGGCTAGAACAGACTACCCGTGAATAATGAGTTTGGATGCTCCGCAAAATTCTGCGAAATGGTTGTATTAATGTTCATATACAACCCTTCTTCCCATGCCTCAACTCACTGTTCTACTGCCTCAGTGTTTATGTTCGTAGGTGGCACAATATCTTTAACTGTCACATACAGTATAGATTCATTCGGTACATGGTTAGGTTTTTCCACCCTTCTAACATAAGAGCTCCATGACTTATCACCTCTAAATTTACACGGTTTCCAACTACTTGTTCCACCAGTAGGCATCAATTCATCTATATCAACATTGTATGAATTTAGGTCGAGATTAAATGTGTGTATGACTCGGCTCTTAAGTTTGTTAAAATTAATAGTATTGAAGTTATCCAATTCTATTTCTGTATGGTCACATGCACTGAGATCATCCACATATGGTCCATTTCTAATAATTTGCTCCCCGAGGAATACGTAAACTATTCTTGTTTTGAACATTTTCTACAATTCAACATGTCATAGATATAAACAAGTTTAATATTGCAAATCCTTAATTATCATATCTTCAATATAATTACTAGTTCAACAAATTATATATAAAATCCACAAATTTCAAATTAAAATATCTACAAAACATCAAACAACATATCTCTAATATAATTAGAAAATCAACAAATCAGACCTACAAATCATCGAACAATTTGTTTGCTCTTGTGCATTCGAATCGAATTATGATCAAACAAAATCCAAATCCTATTATTTTTAGTTCATTTCAAATTTTATACAAGGGAACTGGTGGTCACAAAATGGACTGTATGGGGGACGCCGAGGTGGAATAGGGGACGGTGGACATGATTGTGGAATGATACTACTACAAAAATACTGAAAACTAACTGTTTTTCAACCATTAGTGATCGGCACGATAGAAAAAATCTAACACTACTCTAACGGTTCGAAACCATTAGTAAACAACTTATTTTAACAGTTCTTATTAATGAACCATTAGAATATAGTAAGCTATTCTAACGGATTCAGTAATAAGAACCGTTAGAATATGTCAATTTATTACTAATCTTGAAATGTTCATGATCTTGATATGAAATATTGAAAGTTCTTCAGATGAAGCTCAATTCCACTGGAAAGTATTGCTGATCTATTTTTTTCCCTATTCACCTGTATATGACACATAACCAACTGAAAGGATACAAAATCTTAACTGTGACTTGATTACTTTTGCACGGGTCACCTTAAAAGAGCAATTTGGACTAGATGCTTTCTTCCTCTTGAGTACCCCTACATATTTCAGCAACCATAAATGAGACAGCCGCATCTAGATTACTGAAAGAAAACTTGCAAAGCAAACCAAAGCCTTTTAGATTCCTATCACGACTTGCAAGGGGAACTGAATCTTTATCCTACAGAGAAGGTAGAAAAATTTACATGAACAGAATAATAAGTAAATGAATCCTGAACACTAATAAAAGGTAAAAGTCCTAACCTTTATGATGTGATATCCAAACATGCCATTGGCAAGGAGATGCTGAGCATGCCAACTCTGCATAGAACGTGTTGCAGCATCCCGTATAACTCTGGTAGAAGATGATTGATTCATACCTAGCTGTAAAAAAAGTAAAGTAATTCATTATGCTAAAAATTTGCATTGATATCAAGATCATTAATATTTCAAGATTTGATTGTAAAATTTGCAAAGATCTTTCAAAGAGCACTAGAGCATCTTCATGAAAATTAATTCCCTGTTCTTTCATTCACATCCAAGCATCTCAAAATCTCTTAGATACACACATTCCAGGAAGATATTGAACAGAGGAGGGAGAGACGAGAGATTTTGAGAAAGAGATCGTTGCCAAGTTGTTGTCGGTGCAGAGGGGGAGAAACGCGGTTGAAGTTGTTGTGGCTGTGGTCGACGCAGCGTAGGTCAACGATGAAGGAGGCGGTCGATGTAGCGTTGGTCGAGAACGAGGAATCCGAAGTCGAGTGGAGGAGACCGAGGTCGTCGCTATTGTGGAGGTTTCTAGTGACGTGGATCTAGGGCTTGAGCTCACTAGACGCTCGTATCGAACACAGCGGCGGTGCAACTTAAGCCGTCAATGGCCTAGATCTAGGGTTTGGAGGATTGGAGAAGAGAGCTGAGAGAGAGAGAGAGGAGGTGGCGGTGAGGGTATTTATTAAATCATATGATTTCTTCTAACGGTTCCAAAAATATAATCGTTAGTATAAATATGTTTCTTCTAACGGTTAATATATTAAAAATTGTTAGAATAAAATCAAATTTATTTAAATCATGTGCTTTTTACTAACGGTTTCTCATAACTCAACTATTAGTACAAATACTCTTCTCCACTGTGCACCATGTACACTAACGATTTTCTTTCAAATTACATAAAACCGTTAGAAAATAGGAGTTAGTAGACTGTATTTCTATAGTAATGTGAAGAGAACAGGGGATGCGGAGGTAGCATGGGGGAGGTATTGATCGAATAGTCATTACTATTGAATATATGCGTGAGATGGTGAAATTCAAGCACTATCTGGAATATTTGTATTTTACTATTAAATATCTGAGTCTGAATTAAACCCTGAACCAATGTCCCACATAAGGATCAAATTCATATTCTTGAAAAAGTATCCGAATTTAAGTTTTACGTATTCGCCATCCGAATTATCTAATTTCATTTTATGTATTCGCCATCCGAATTATCTAATTTCATTCTAGATCGATTACATTCGTACTTTATATCTACTCTATTTTTTTTCCTAAAATTACAAATTTCTTAGTTCACATATAAATAACATTAATTTACTTATCATTACTTCACAAAAACTAAATTGTCATATAACAGTTTTAAAACAAATCATATTTACAATTTACTAAAACAGATCTAAACATCTAGAGATCAGATCTACAATTCAAATAACAGTTTAAAAATAAATACTAATCATATATATTTACTAAAACAGATCTAAATTTTCAGAATATTAACTTAAACATCAGTTAATTTAATAAGATATAAACTAATTATTGACAAAAAAACAATGAAAAACTGCAATATTTTAACCTTCGCTTCGCTGATTTTTTTGTTTTTTTTCTTCAAATTCTCTTTGACCTCTTTTTTTTTCTCTTTTTCTCGTCTCTCTTTCCTCTTCCTCTATTTTTCTTTTTTTTTTTTGGGTGTTTCTGTGGCTGGTTTAATTGCCGAGAGGGCTAATGACCCTTTTATATTACTTCAACAGTCGTCAGTTTGGATGGTAACTGATGGGTATTTTTTCACTGGTTACTAGTCTGAGTGTTGACTTGTCAGTATTCCCACCAATCACCATTTTAAGTGTCAGCTTTAAGGCTATAAATAGAATGTCGACAGTTGGACTGGCAACTGATGCCATTTTTGCCATTTCTTTTTCTTCTGTGTCATTTTCATATTTATTTTTTTTATTTGTTGTCCGTGCAAAATTTTCTTATATAATCGATCGATGTGCAAATCTGCAAACGTGTACACAGTTTGTCGCTCTGTCCGTGCATATGCATCAGGTTATGTATGTACTGTAGTACACAAACTCCTAATCAGTGTACTGTTTACCACAGTGTACTGTTTACCACAGCCTCCTGACTAGCTTAATTGGTATGGTATCGTGGGCACCAAATTAAGCAATCTTGCTCCTCCATTTTCTCATGGTGGGGATATCCATGCAAGGACCACTAAACCTAATCAGTTCGCATAAATGCGCATTCTCCATGTCCATATCTAATCTAACTGGTCCCCTTATGTAATCTAATCTCAGCTGATCGGCATTCTCAAATGAACCAACACACACGCACAGATAAAGCTAGCCCAAAAATTTATTAAGCATACTTAAATATATTTGAATTACAAAAACAAAAGGTGTTCGCGTGATCGATTAGATGAGAAACTAAGACCATATTTGAGAGTATTGTGTTATATCTATAGACAAACTTGCTGTATATGATCTTTCTTTAATAAAGCTAGCTAGCTAGAAGATAGCAGAAGATCATGAGGGATACTAGCACTGTACGTATATGAAAAAGTGGCAAAAGTGGCAATGATGACTAGAGCAAAAGTTAACCAAAATAGGGAGGTTCGCGAGTTGACTCGCCTTAATTATAATCTGACGGAGAAGATGTAAAGAGGGAGTTAGAAAAAGGGTTCAAACTAGGCTTTCAATGTGCAGGGCCACACACAAAACATCAGGGGGAACCCTATGCGGACACGATCACCACTATATATTCGTCGGACACGGCCGACACATCGACATGCTGGGTGCGTATATATTTTCTGCTAGACCACAGTCCTGTCGCAACTTGTGGCCAAAAGTATGGACACACACACCCCCCCCCCCCCCTCTCTCTCTCTCTCTCTCTCTCTCTCTCTATATATATATATATATATATATATATATATATATATATATATATATATATATGATGGTGCGTAGATATGACATATAAGGGTTCACAGTGGTTTTAAGTTTTCAAAAACTATGAAAAATTAATGATCATAGATGATGGTATATTATTAAATTCCACAAAATTTTATGGTCAAATACGAATATAGAAGAAAAAAAAGACAAACAACCAATAAATATATATTCAATCTGATCTTTTCTTTTTTATTTCTTCTTCGTACAGTTGTGTTTTGTCACAAAAATTTATAGATCTTTATTATATTATTACTGCACTCTTTACACTTTCTAAATTTTTTTCAGATTTTTTGAGAACTCGAGGACTCTCGAACTTCATTTTCATCATGACTATTACACGTCATAATAAAATCATGCCAATGTCACAATAAAATCATGCCAATGTTATGACTATTACACGTCATAACAAATTCATTTTTATATATATATCGAAGAGGAGTATGACGTTCCAACTAATCATGCCAATGTAACGGTAATGTACTAGTAATAGACTTCTTGGACCAATCCCAGTCAACCCCGCGCGATATATATATATATATATTCTAATTTTAAAAAATATATATCATATTTTATTAAAATTATTATACATATGTCTCAATAACTAAAATAATATTTAGATTACAAATAAGTTATACATATAATATATTTAAATTTTAAAAATATATACTTCTAATACTATAGAATTATTTTCATACACATGAACGAAAATGATAAAACATGCTACTTTGTTTTGTGGTACATCATAGCATGACTGGTTTCATGTATTATCTTGCTAGAAATCTTGCTTTGGGATTGTTTAAACTTCTATTGATGACCATAGTGATATGATTGTTTTTTTGTACCATATTTTAGTTAAATGATTATCATGTGCTAGGCATTGTGTTTTTGTGGTGTCACAATCTGCTCTACATTGATGCTTTTGTCCATATATGTTGTGAGTTGCCTTATTTTGACTGGTGCATGGTATCATGAAAACACTACTTAAGGAATTATCACCTATTTTGAAATGAAGTTGCATCAGCTCTAAACTAACCATTTTCACCAACAGGTGCAAGAGTGGCATATATGGACAAAAGCATGGTATGGTGTTCAATTTCAGGACTGGTGATTGAGACGACGGGAGCAAGGTGGCACATATATATAAGGACCGGTGATTGAGACGATGGGAGCAAGGTGGCATATATATATATATATATATATATATATATATATATATATATATATATATATATATATATATATATATATATATATATGTTTTTTATTTTAATCTTGTTAGAGTTGAACAGTTATCAAAAGTTTAGTCATATTATATTAGTTATTTAATTTTTTTGTAAGTGGGATTGGGATCTATATAAGAGATAAGCTTATGCGAAGTGGGCTTAGGAAATATCATCTAAGTATGGATTAGGGAAATCAATTCAGACTAGAAATAAGAGGGTATAAAGATTACAAAAGACTAGAGTTTTCTTGAATAGTAAATTTTGCTTGAGTAAAAATTGAGAGATCTAAAAGATATGAGAATTGTTTGAGAGCGTTAATCTTCTGTATTCTTTTGAAATTGTGTTTAAATTTGCAGTCTTTGTCGTCAACCTTTTCTCTCCCTGATTTCTGCTAAGTTACCAACATTATCCAATTTTCTACATTAAATCTCCCTATTCTTGTTCTTGTTATTATGCACACACATTTGAATCTTATTTCACAAGATCATATTTGATCTGAGCCAGAGCTTCTATTGGTCCTAACATATATGAAAAAAGATATAATGATCAACTATAAGAATTTTCGTTGAGTAAATTTCATTACTAATCCCCACTACAACACATGAATTTCAATTTTACACCACAAGTCTCGTATTATACTTAACAATTGCAATCAAGTACCTATCTGTCAAATTCCACAAATAATGTCAATAGAATATATTTGAAAAGGTGATAAAATAAGAAATACATGAAAATTCATAATATATTATATGTAAAGATAAATTCAGTAAATACTACAAATTTACAAAGTATATAAAAAAAATAAAAACAACTACCACATATTATAGAAAACTGGACTTTTATACTTTTTGTATGAAAGAAAAATTGTGAAAGTACTGTTCTGAAGTATATCGAAGAAATAAAGCCGATTCGTTTCGAATTTTCAATTTCTGATATTTTTTAAAGAATTCTATATTTTTTTGTTCTGTTTGGATTGATTTACTTTTCAATTTTCACCCTTTTATTTGAATTTTTAATAGTTTTCATGACATGTATAATATTTGACAAGATTAATTTTGAATATTTTCTTTCTTTGTTTTATAATTCTACATTTCCTCCCGTATTTTTCTGCAATTTTTAGTTTTATGATTTCTTATTTGCAATTTTCAAATAGTTTTGCTAAGTTATTCTATTTTGTATTATTTTTCCTATAATCTTACACATTTCATATGTAAGTATTTTGATTAACATAATTTTTGAATTTTTAACAAAATAGGGGCTTAATTGAAATTTTTGAGTATAAATTGAGAATTGTGACGCAAAATGGGGAGAAGTAGAAAATAATTGAAATTCTTGAGTTATAGTGGAGATTTATAGCGAAATTGACTCTAAATGTAAGTGCCAACAAGGAATTATCGCACCGCACCCGAGGGGATAAATGGTATTTTTGCGGATGTACGTCTATGGTAGCTTGATACCGATTGTTGTTGGGTTTTGTTTTGTTTTGTTTTAATGGAACATTGGCCATGCAACGCAGAAATGGATGTGTGTCTTGGAATTCTTGCAAGATGGAAGAGAGGAAGGCGACAAGAGATGGTTGGTGTGTGCAGGCGTTCAAAGTGCCCACGTGCGCATGCGACCGCGCGTGTAACATTCCGATAAGTGGATTGATTCGATCGGTGGACAGCGGGAAACGGAGGAGCCACAGCAAGCAAGCAGCGGCTACAACGCCTTTCTGGCGATGGCAACACGCCAAGCGGATATCTGCGACCATCCGACAGCACCCACTATGCCGAAATGGCGTCCACGTAGCCCCGCACGGACATGTAGCCGGGTGCCTCCACGCCCTCCCCCCTGTAGCCGCGAAAGGTACAACCCTACTTACATGCTAACACCAAATAATAGTAATTAATTAGGCTATATAAGTAGTATTAATTAAGCAGTAGCAGGAGCAGCACAAGGCCCCGGGGAAAAGGACAAAGGGGGGCTGCGTCACGTGGCACCGATTTTTGGAGCGCGAGGTTACCTCGTCCGCGAGCGGGCGAGCGCACGAGGGGCGACTGCGCCTCGACTCGAGCCGTCTCGGTTCGAGTTGTGATGGGCCAGGGGGTCAGCCGGGCTGCATGGCCGACCGCATCGGCCCACACGCGATGCCCCTGTCGGCCCAAAGCTGGTGGGGGCGGCTGGCGGGCGACCAGTCCGGTTCCAGTTTCAGTTCCTCTCTCTCACTCTTCTTATTCAATCGCTCTTGGCACCCGTACACGGTACACCTGCCGACGTCGTCTCTGTTCTCGCCGCCGGCGGCATCAGGCTGCAGTAATTTTCACGTGCAGCGTGCCGAGTGGACCGACAGGCTAAGCGCTCGGGGGCTGCATCACCTGAACATGGCATGCTCACGAACCACGAACACTACACGATAACCTTAATGGGCATGTCTAACTTTGCCCCCGTCGAGAAACATGCCCGACGTACGCTCTTGACATGACGTTGCATGAATGAATGAATTTGAGTCGTCGTTGGACGGATAAGTACTCTTAACACAACCCACAACTACTCGTTGTTGTTACCACTAACAATTATGCTGCATGCCAAGCTGTCAATTAATTATCAGTACACATGACATGACCACCAGTTTTTTGTCTCCTCGCATCGCCGTCTCTTATATTGTTTCATCTCAAGTTTAATGGAGCGAAGCGACATATAATTCAATTAGCACGTACTCGATGATTAAGCTAAGGAGTACAATTGGTAGCGTTGGTCATTAATTCCGTTCGAAAGACGGGCACCAACTGCATGGACGCACGTACGCCGTCCGATCACAAATAGAGGAGGATGACACTTTTGTGATGCACGCCATTATAACTTCTCTTCAATCTTTGTATCATCTACCCCAAAACTAAATTGGATATAGTGCTATATCGATAAACTTCCAAACCAGCCACAAGTGGGAGATGCGGATCAGTGTCATATGTAGGGTGCTTCAATAGAAAGAGATGGGACAAAAATTACTCAGGAGATCATCGTTAGTGATGGCTTATATACTCTGATGTCGGGACACAAATACTGTTTGTGATCCATATATTTGTAAAATTTTGTTGCAAAATTTGTTTACAAAGATTTAAATAAATTTGACATATCACACAAATTTGGCCATTATTTGGATGACATCCATATATTTGGTATGCCACTAATATTTGTTAGCTTTTGACCAAAATTTTGGTCAAATGGTGGGAAGCCAAAACAGGTTCTAAATTTTAACTAATCAATCTCTGTCTCTCTCCATAACAAATGGGTCTCAAATTAGCTAGTAAATTTTGACTGATCAAATTTTAATTACTATTTGATTTGTTATACCAAATATTCAGCTATCACAAAAATTTGATAGATCTAAACCGAGATGTCAATGAAACACTGCCTCTAGAAAATTCAACAAATACATTTGAAAACATGTGGGGTCATTTGACCCCCACAAACTTTACTTGTATCTGGCAACTGAAGTAGATGGCTCCAACATAGTGCATGGCATTCTAGTTTTATTTGAGCATGACGTTTGTACTGATGGCAAGGAATCTGAACTCCATGGACCGACTGCAGCCTGGCGCATCAAAATCGACGGTGGACTTATTAGTGAAATGCTTGATTAATCATACATCTTAGTTACACCAATCACCAACCAATCACCAAGAGATTAGACTTATATCAAACGCAACAAAGACGTACATCAAGAAGATATAGTAAAATGAAGACTAATTAAACTTGAGGATGGAGAAAGAAACCAGAACTCAAATTTGGAGGATTAAAATGGTTTTTTTATACCTATTTAAATAATCATTTTAAAAAAAGAAAAAGTCATAGATATGTCAGGATTACTCAGAGAGAGCCTGCTGTTGTGAGGGATATGATAACCCATGACGTCATGCATGCCAAAGAGATCGAATAGTCCAAACTGACAAATTTCAGTTAAATTTTTGTTTACATGAAGTATTTTTTTGGAAAAAGAAAACAAAGGAAGGTAGATAGATAGATATATGGTTGATTGATCTGACGACAAACTTGAGATTTTTTTCTGCTTTTTTCGGGAATATATGCCCATGTGAAGAGTGGGGGCCAGGGGAGTATTTTTCGGAGCAACCGACAAACTTGTCATGTTGGTGGTTTGCCCATAAGCAGCCGAGGGGGCTTCCCTTCCATACGGGCTTCCAGAGGGACCCAACCCACTCAACCCTTTCAGTTCGTCGCCTTGTGCAGGCAGCAGCAGCAGCACTAGCACTCGCTCCAATCTCAACTGCCCTCGCTAGCTGCCTGCATTGCATGTCCGCTTACTCTTTATTATTATTTATTATTCCTTCTGTGGCTTCTGTCCGTACCTCCACGTCGCGACAACCCACGCCTTGTCGCCCTGTGCTCCTCCAAATATCTTGCTCCTCCTTTATCCTGTATTATTTGATTAATATAATAGACACTATTGTGATCGATGTTTACTACATTCATGTTTTCTCCAAAAATTCATTCAAGTGGTCAATTATTTGTGCTTGACAATGTATGAAATCATCCAATTCTTATAAGAGGAATCCACGTATACATACCATATACTTGGAAACATACAAGAAAACATACAAGTTTTGATCATACATGAAGCATAATGGACTCCTCACCTCTTTGTTTTTGCTGGGTCATCATTTAATTGAGTTGGATGTTAGTGCTGTAGTAGTCCAAGTACTACTCCAACTGCAAGTGGTGGGGGATGGGCATGCAGACTAATGGCTTTGTGGGAGCTCCTGATCCGTATGTGATAGCTAGTGCGGTTCTTTTCGTGCAATAGAGAGAGATAGCCAATCTTTCGTAGGACCATTTCACTCACTCACTCGCAGTTACTTCACACATTCAATCATGCGTCTAGAACGTTTCCTTTCCTGTCCAGAGATAGATGCTTTGCTCTGCATTTTGGACCAGAGTGGTGGACGACTCCAGATTTTTGCGACAGGAGTACTACTACTTTTCCTACTACTGCAATTTTGCAGCTGCACGCACACTACTATAATTCACACGCACGTACAGTACCTAGATAGTACTACTGTCACTTTGATCACTAGTGTGCGTGCATGCATGCATGCATCCATCCATCCATCTATATAAGCATGCAGCTGCTGCATGTAATCAAATTCTGACATATGCCTGACTACCTGATGAACGTACGTCAATTCTGGCATATGCCTGACCACCTGATGTACGCACAATTGTACGTACGTACAAGACAATTAAATACTTCATTATGCATTCGGTTTTCTTAATTCACATGGTGTTCATATCTTAGATGAAACTATATATTAAACAAATAAATATGCAGCCATGCAAGTACATTTACCGAATATGCCGAGTTCTACGTACCCCTACATGCCGTTAGGTTCACTATTTGTTAGGCTGTCTCGACGGTGGCGCAATGGCCACGCATGTCGAAGGAGGTGGGGACGCGCTCCTCGCTTACTCGGTCTGATAGGACACGTGTGTGCTTGTGATACTGGCAAGCGACCGACGAGCGCGCGTCGACGGAGTCATCGCCGATGGAGACGAAGGTAGCGCTTCTCCACGCATATTGCGAGTCTCACCGAGAAATAAATGAGCTGACCGTACTCGCAAAAAAGTAAATCTGACATGTAAGTCAAAAAACAAAAAGACCCACATGCCAGTCAACTTGTATTAGGTTCACACATCGCCGAGAAATATCGCTTGGGCCCCACGACAACGATCAGTGTGCCGGTCTCACTGCGCACACATACCACGCGAAAATCGACCAACGAGGCTGACAGTTGGGTCCCACAGTTATTATCCCCACATCTCAGTCGCTGAGGTAATTCACGCCGCGTCGCACAATGTTCAAAAGAAGTGTGGCCCACCAACCTCGTAAAACGCGTGAGTGCGCCAGCCTCGTTACCATCGCCAATGCGCAGGCGGTCCACTCTAACTCACTGATCAGTGGGTCCACAATTTTTAGGATCCACCTATCATTTAAATAAGAAAAAAAACAACCGTTGGATGAAATTAAAAACAGGAACAATGTTGCGCATGGTAATGGTTCCTGACCCAGAGTGAATGACAAATGGGATCAAAGTTCCAGAGGCCCACCTATAAGTGACAGGAAAGTAAAAAATTAGCCATTGGAAATTTGTCAGCCGTGGGCCCACCAGTCAATGTCAGAAAAAAAAAATGCCCTTTGATTAATAGCCGTTGAAGCTATTTTTAATGCTTTTTTGGCATAAAAAATCATAAAAATAGTAAAAAAATCCCAAAAATCACATAAATTTGTTCCAACTCTTTCCTATATAAAGGTCATGTTGTTCTACCATTTCACACAACAATCTCCATCCATCTACAACCAAAGTCATTGCAAAATTCTTGCAAAATTTTTTAAAAATCACATATGGATTCGAATCCGCCTGGCTGTTTCGTTAATTGGTTTGGTTATTCCCAATCTCCCAGTGAAAACACTGAAAATCCTAACAACCAACAACAATCCAATTTTCTGCAGCCACCATATCCTCCTAACTACCATCCATATCCATCAAATTATCATCCATAACAATCAAATTATCGTCTCTATCCACCACACGGCCACGCATTTCCGCCACCTTCCCAATATGGGCAAAATTTTCATTTTGTGGGTATGCCGCCGACCTATCCGCAGTTCTCTCCACCACAACCGTACTTTACGTTGGCGTCCGACAACGGCATTCTAGCTAGATTATGCTCCAACTGATTTGGTGGCATGAGTCGTCATCGACGACGACAACACCATTGATGCCTTAGATGCTGGCCAAAAGACGAAGCATTTACCATGGTCGACCGACGACGACATAAAACTAGTAACAATTTGATTTTCGTATAGAAGTACTATGAGGGTAATGTATTTAGTGCGACTTCACTATTCAATTTTTGTTGACAACATGCAGATTACCCCCTAGCTCAACAATTCGCTCGATCCTATTGATAGAAATAATAGGAAGTGCGATATGTATTGGGTGAATGTCATAGCGGCATACAATGAAACGGTCTCGAGAAGCAGGAGAAGGGAGACCAAACACTGTAAGGACCATTAGCAACGGAGCAACAAAAATGTGGTCCAATTTAATGATGTTTGGCTCCGACTAAAAGAAGTCAATGCTAGCGGTCGTTCCGATGACCAACTCATGGCGTAGACCCGTGAGACATACAAGGCGGAGATGAGTCATCCTTTCGTCTTGAATCACTAGTGGGCGGCAGTTCGCGGTCAACCTAAGTGATTCGCAGGTTATGTTGATGCTACCAACAAAAGAAGCAGATTGTCTGAGTTGGGCACCTACACACCATCGCCCAACACTGATGATGTGCCACCAGTGGAGACACGGCCGGGACGACGAGACGCTGCTAAGACGAAGCACAAAGGTAAGGGAAAAATTGTTGTAACATAGGATTCTACGGTAGCAATAAGAGCGGATCTTGGTGCATTTATCAACCATCAACCTGATCGGGCCAAAAAGAGGAAGGACGTAGTTTGTGTGTTGGATAACTTGTGCAGCCTAGTGAAGTTGAAGGAAAAGTCCGCCTTGTATAAGGTGTACTGGAAAATGATGGGTTTTGACAAATCTACCTTCGATGATGCTCAGAAAGAGGAGTATGCGGCAGGCATGAAGATGTTAAGAGAGAAACTTAATGTCATAGATGCCGAAGATTAGTTATTTTATTTTTGAATTTACTTTGGTAGCCAACCATGTATCTTTGTTTATTAATCTATGTATGATGCTCTATTAATCAGTAGCTGAATTAAATTTACTTTGGTATCCAACCATGGAAACTAGCCATTATAATGTAACTGTTGGAATACAGGTGTTTATTTCGTAACGATGTCATGTACCACTATTTGAATCTTAATATCTATTGTTTTTACGTCAAGTGCAATTTTTAAATTAAATTCATTATTTATTTTTTTGTCGGAAATGCCGAATTTAATTCGCTAAATAATATTAACATATTACTAATACTAAAATTCATAAGTTAATTCAAATCATATAAAGCCAAACAAGAGCCAAGTCATTGGAGTACTTGGCTCTTGCTTGGTGCATGTTTGGCTCTTAAGAGTGTAGGGCCCGTGCTAAGAATCAAACTGTTGGAGGTTTGACTCTTGTCTGATTCTCTGAGATTGTCCTCGCACACGTGACAAAAAATATTTTGTTTAAGAGCCAAACAATAACCAAACCTGTTGGAGAAAGTCTTACATATGACGCTCTTTCATGCTTCTACACATATGTATGTAGTGTCAAATCCGCTATATATATATATATATATATATATATATATATATATATATATATATATATATATAAAAGTGTGTGTGTGATTTAAACAAAAACAAATTAATTAAAAGTCAAGCTCTGTCTTATTTGGTAACACACAAGTACATCCCTCCGGATATAAAGTTGATGAATCATAAGCTTCAGAAAAAAAATTTGATGGTACTTTGCAGTTTGGATCCGTAGTTGATCAGTATATGGTCGGCACACCGCATATATGCATGCATGCCTCTCGAGAGAGTCAAGAGGCAAGACAAACAACCTGGAGTTGTCGTATATATATTTAATTAAGTACACAACAGATTTCATTTCACTTGCATCGCGCGAGCTAACTTTTCTTAACTATTACCATATATGATAGAGATTTACTTGTAGATGTTTAAGGATAAGTGGATCTTTATTACAGTAGAAAACATACAAAATTATAAAGATATGAATTTTTTATAGATCTAATTTTAAATTAAAATTAACTAGAATTCTAACTAGAATTTGACTCAAACTCTTAATAATAAGATAAGAGATAACTCCTCCTCAACTCAAACTCTTACAAATAAGATAATATTGACAATCTCCTTCTTAATTCAAACTTGTATTGATGATATATGACAAGAAACGCTAACAATTTCTTCCTTAACTCGAAATCTCATAAAAACAAAATAGAAATACGTTAACTCAGCATAATAACTGATGAAAATACTACTTTTAATTCAATAGCTCTTCGTGTTCTGCATAACCTGGCACAAGTAGAATAATAAATGGAGATTGAATATTGTAACACCTATATATAGTTAGCTTAACTTTTTGGTTGGATAAAACATAGTCATCATATGTATTTGCCATAGTGCAAAAACTCAAAGTTTCATAAATCTTTGTCAACATTGCTAAATCTAAATTCTTAATGATCTTGCTCAAAATGAAATAAAAGAGCTATTGATCCAAACACAACATGACCCTGTTAAAGATAGACCATGTTTAGGGTTTTGGTGAATAATGACAAAAGTGAAAGATAGAGAAAACCCCATGATCGATAGTTGAGATAAAGATGAAGATTAAAATTCATTTCTTAGGTTTTACCGGTCGTTGGTGGTGAAATCAGCCGGATTCATTCTTTAAGTTTTAGATTTATCGGTCGTACTATTAAGAGGGGTGTAGCTCTAGTAGTTTGATCCATCTAATGATTTGAAACTCCAGTATATACTCATATAGTCTAGGAGCAAATTAGCGTAGAGTGTGAATTTCTGACATAAAATTATGCACTAGTCCACTAGAGACAAATAAATCTGTCTGGGCACAAATTGTCTAATACAGCCGGACAAAGTCCGATATTACCGAATAATGTCTGACTAGTACACAAACTTGGTCTTGACAGTAAAAATCTTGGTCACACCAGTAAAAGAATTGATCGAATCAGTAAAACAGAAACTTGGTCGTGACAGTAAAAATCTTGGTCACACCAGTAAAAGAATCGATCGAATTAGTAAAACAGAAACTTGGTTGTGACAGTAAAAATCTTGGTCGCACCAGTAAAAGAACTGATCAAATCAGTAAAACAGAAACTTTGTCGTGACAGTAAAAATCTTGGTCGCACCAATAAAAGAACTGATCATTTCAACAAAGCCAAAACTGGTCGTATCAGTACAAGATCTGTTCATGGTCGTATCAGTTCAAAATTGGTCGTATCATCAAAAAACCTAGTCGTATCAGTACAAGACCTAGTCATGGTCATATTAGTAAAAAACCTAATTGTATCAGTACAAAACCTGGTCGTATCAGTACAATACCTAGTCGTGGTTGTATCTGTACAAAAACTGGTTGTACCAGTAAAACATCTGTTAGTATTAAGCTCCAGCAAAAATAAAACCGGAGACATATGCATTTGTCCTGTATATTTGTCTGAAATGGCCAGACAAAGTTTGGGCAATACCAACACAGCAAATATCTTTAAACTGAATGTAACGAGACATATACATCTATCTAGACCATTTGTCCGACCAAGTATGTAACCATCCGACCTTCACAAGTTTGTGTCGAACGGTCACTGACAAGTGCAATACTTGTCCAATGGTCACTGTTCACATATACTATGGGACAATGTCTGATGTGGCCGTGCAAATTTCATCTAAAACTTGCAAACGGCTAGTTTTTGGTGGAAGGCTATAAATACACTTCATGTGGCATTCACTCTACTGCTTTTTGGTACTCATAAATCATTACTAGTTGTTGCTAGTTGATTGCAAAGCTTAGAGCATTCAATTCTGCATCCAATTCACAAATTCTTACATTGAAGAGCTAGCCTAGAATGAATTGCATTACATATTGAGTTTCTTGTGTAGAAGTGGATCAAGTGAAGGTGTTTCACTTGTTACTCATGGTGATTGTCATCACCTAAACGACCCGTGGAGTCTGACAATCTCTTCATCGACGGTGTTGGTTGGAGAGACCCGGTGTGATTGTGAAAGATTTGGTACTCACCTTTCCAGAGAGGAAAATGAGCAACCATAGTGGATACTGGAGCTAGACTCATCCATTGAGTGCTTCAACGAGGATTAGGATAGACCCGGTGAGTCTCCGAGACCTCAAGATACATCACTTGTGTTTGATTCTCACTCGCTTTTCACTCTTGTTTTCTTTTGTTGGTTTGATTGAGTTCTTATTCACACTCATTTGTTGGAAAACAGATTTTTTGTTCTCATTATTGCAAAAATTGTTTTCAAACAAATTTTTTTAAAAGCCTCATATTCACCTTCTCTAATCAACATCCTTGATCCTACAGATCCCAGTGGCAAATCAAAATACCTTAGATACTGGCTTTCCTCTCTAACGTGGTAAAAAAAATAGCTTAACAAATATGAAAACAAATTTATCATTAATAGCCACAAACTTCAAATGACTCAAAACGACATAACTAGAGGAGAAGCTCATGCGCCAATAAACCTACTTAAAACCAAAAACTCCAATCAAGAAAACATAGAGCGAATGTAAACCAACTGCTTGACCAAACTCCTACGTATGAGGACAATTCGCAAGGTTAGTGCTTCAGCAAAATAAAAAAACAACGTGATAAACAGCCATACCAATATGTCGACAAAATCAAACACAAAGAATGCATCGATAGAACTCCTTCTAAAAAACATACACCAATAGAATCATTTATGAAGGTAAAACAACAACAATCTATAGCGAGGTAGCAGAAGGAGGTTCATTGACAACGGCCAAGACAGAATAGTGGCAACGATAGCAATAACAGATCTAATTCACACAGTAGCAAGCATTGCAATGCGATAGCTAGAGGGTTTAATTTGTATAGAAGCAATCAAACAAAGGTAATAGCAACAAGAAACAGTAGAGGACAAATCAAAAGATCTGGTGCACTTGCATAGCAACAAATAGATCTGATTTTTAGTAAGACTTTTAGAACTTAAAAAGAGTAGAGATAAAAAATGATCGATAACAAGAAAGAGAAGATTGGCACCACTAAAGATGGCCAGTGAAGGATCAATATGGCTCTTGAGAGGGGTGAATCAATATCTAAAAAAAATCAAGTCGCAACAGAAAACCAAATCAAGAAAAAACCAAAAGAGAGAGAAGATGCATCAATGTATATGGAGTTCAAACTATGCACTTATTCCTATAGTAGATTCCCTACTAAGATTTCACTATCTTTACTTTAGTGGCACTCCTGATTAAGTGGTAGATGAGTCTTCATAACTTTGAAAATTAATTGGGCTACACCCCTATGCCCAACATTGATCCTAAACAACATCCAGAATAAACACCTATTCTAATTGTGGAAGGAAATTTTAAATTTATTTTCTCTTTCTTTAGAAAGCTATTTATAAATAATCCAAAGTAAAAAAATAATTTAAAAAATGACTCACAATTTAACGAAATTGCGAAAGTAATCTAGTCGAGTGCGATAAGGAACTTATCGTGGGTGTGACGCGCGACAGAAACGCACGCCTCACCTTTTCTGTTTGTGACTAGCGACAGACACTTTTCCCTTCTGAAACCGAGACAAAAACTTTTCCATTTTTGACCAGTGATAGGAACTTTTTCCCTTTTGAAACCGCAACAGGAATCTTTTCCATCTTCCAAACGTGACAGAAAAGAGAATACCCCAATTTCCCCTCTAGTCGTTTTGATTGTGAAAACACAACAAAAAAATTTTATAAAAAATGTAATCCATCTTTTTACACTTTGGAAATGTTATAGAAAATAGTAATTTTTTTTATGCTTTCCTCGTCGATATCTTTTAAATTTGAACTCCAATATTTGGAAATTATTAATTATTTGAAAAGATGAAACGCCACGCTGAAAAGCCGAAACAAACAGTTGATACATATTATTTAGAAGTACATCCCATGGTGTGCTGACTCATTAACATATCTAATTATTAATTCACCTCCCTCTTTTGTGCTGCCTATCTCTCTGAAAAGGTGAGGGTGAATAAGGATCAGACAGGTTATGATCCGGGAGGATCTTCAGGTTGAGTCGCATACGGCTTTGCGACCTTAACTGTGTTCGGAAAGGTTTCGCGACCTTAACTGTGTTCGGAAAGGTTTCGCGACAATGGTTTGGTTCGCGACCTTGAAAAGGAATTTGTTCTCTGTTCGGAATTGTAATTCAAT
Organism: Pharus latifolius; assembly: GCA_019359835.1. Taxonomy (NCBI): domain Eukaryota; kingdom Viridiplantae; phylum Streptophyta; class Magnoliopsida; order Poales; family Poaceae; genus Pharus; species Pharus latifolius. The sequence continues at coordinate 94,701,220 of CM033321.1, read as the reverse complement.
CCAAATATATATAACTAAACTTATATGTTAAGGGTTAGTTTAGGTTACTGAGTCTGATACGTACTCATACGATTGGACTATAAATACCTTGTAATAGATCTAGTTTAGATCATCAAATATTATTACAGCCTTGGATCATATATCCAGCTTATAGTTCCTTCGACGTAGGCAAGTGTGTCTAACGTTCGACGTGTAAAGCCCTCTTTGAAATAAAGAGTTGTGCAATTAATTTGAGCTGTGTTTTCGATCAACCTTTGGGTTTCGGTATTTTCGAGTAAGATCCCGTTATTTCGTATAATAGTATCTGGGCGAGCCTAGTGCGAAAACCAAGGCTAGGTCTCAAACGGATCACGTTGGTATCAGAGCAACTTTCCTATCATGTGGATGGTGAAGACTCACCAGGGTTACAAAACTTCCGGCGAAACTTCAGGCGATCAATTGACGGTTCCTACAGCTACGTCTCCGACAATGTCTGACGATACCTCCGTTCAAGCTAGCCTAGCCGAACAAGTGGCTAAACTCTCCATCGACATGGAAATCGTGCTTGCTTGGATTAAGTAGTATGCCATGATTGTACCTCCTGAAGTAAGGAAGGTTATGGGTGTGAAGACTGGTGAAGACTTGCGCAGGACAGACGAAGATGAAGACGAGGGCGACCACAAGACCAACAATCTTGCCAACACCTCCTTAACTATCGCATCTTTTAAGGTCGATGCTAACATTAATATACCCTTATATGATGGGGTGATTGATGCCGAGAAACTGGATTCTTGAGTCGACCAGCTTGAGACCTACTTTGACCTGAAAGGGTTCAGTAGCGCTCAAAAGGTGAAGTTCGCACCTTTGAAGATGAAGGACCACGCCAAGATTTAGTGGAAGACCCTTGTCGTTAGTGGTGAAGCTGAAGACCTTGTGTGGGGTCAATTCAAGCGACTCCTACGACAAGAATTCTATCAGATGGGTTACCTTGAGAAGAGATGGGAACGTTGGCACAGATTGTACCAACAACGCGACGAGACCATCTAAGACTATACTACGGAGTTCCGGAGACAAGCAATGGTCATCGGCATATCGCTATCCGATCCTCAGGTATTTCGGAAATACATGTTGCATCTAGGCCTTCATGCCTAACCCTAATTTTGATGATTAATGAAAACAAAGTGTTCCGGACTAATTGTGCTATTAAGTTTATTTGATACAGAGTTGCGTTGGGAAGATATGCACGGAATACAAGAAGAACCCGACGTAAAATAAAAGCACAAGTAGCAAAGAGCAAAAGACAAGTCCAAAATCGTGAAGATGCGAAAGACCTCAGGTATTACGAGTTTTTATATTTTACCGATCTTGGCGTGTGGAGATGATCGGTTAGGAAAAATTCTTTCTAGCTTTAACCGTACTATAAAGAGGGGTAGCGAAAGTCCTCTTTTTATCTCCAGCACAAACCGAGAATGTTAGGTCATTGCATCGCATCCTTTTTATGTGGATTTGCTTTTGGTCTTATTTGGAAAAATCTGTTTTTCAGTTCAGTTTTTGACAGCAGAAGAGTATTTGCATTTTTCAGAAATATCTAGGCAGATCTGGTTTTTTCTTCTGTTGACAAAAATGTAGCCCTTGAAATTATCTTTCCAACGAGCTATTAAACACCTCTTTTGGATTTCTGGATTTAAAGTTATAGCTGTTTTTGTTCATGCTGACTGTCAGTTTGCATAACTGACTGTCAGTTTGAATGTCAGTTTAGTGTAACTGACAATTGTCCAGAGAGGGTGTTTTTTGGTCTCAAATTTTTTGTACTAAACTGACTGTCAGTTTGTCCATACTGACTGTCAGTTGGGGTTTCGACCAGAGAGTATTTTACTGTGTTTCTATTTGTTTCTGGTCGAGCTAGTACACAAACTTACTGTCAGTTTGTGTAACTGACTGTCAGTTGCGTGTTCCAGCTTTCCTGTTTTGGCTGCAAACGGCTAGCTATTTTTTATCCGTAAATTTTGTCGGCCGTTGTGCACTAAACTGACTGTCAGTTTGCATAACTGACTGTCAGTTTGGGTTGCTGATTTTCAGCCCTAGCTCCAACGGTTCATTTGATTCTTGAGGCTATAAAAAGGGGCTTTGGGCATAAGTTTTCAACAACCAGTAGCAGCATTTCATACACACTCTTGAGCATTAGTTTCTTATATAAAATCTTGATCTTTTGATCAAGTCGAGTGCTTTCCGATCCACCGAGAGTTTCAGTTCTTTTGCATTTGCATATACTTAGCTTCTCGGTGCTTGTTTGGAGGTCTAGAGAAGACCTCGCTGCCTGTTACTCTTGGTGAGCGCCCTCACCTAGACGGTTCGGAGGCGTGGCCGTTGACCTCTTCGTTCGGAGATTGTCGGAGAGGCTCGGCGAGTGTGTACAAGGCATCGGTGCTCGCCTTTCCGGAGTGGACAAGGAGCAACCTTAGTTGATAATACTCTTCGTGAGTATTGAGGCAAGACTCAAGTGATTTGAGTGCTTCAACGAGGATTAGTGGAGACTGGGCGAGTCTCCGATACCTCGGTAAAAACCATTGTGTTCGTTTTCTTTCCCTTGCTTACATTATTTATTATTGATTTGTTCATTATTTGCTTTAAGTTTTAAAGTTTTTAAAGCCTCCTATTCACCCCCCCCCCTCTAGTCGGCATCTTTGATCCAACAATACACACCTGGACTTCAGAAATTGATCAATACTGAGCTAAGTCTGTTCGGCCTCCAAGACATCACGACTGCGAGCACAATTGCTATGGCGATCGAAAAGCAGAACAAATCCCGTGGCGACAAAGACACGAAAGACAGTGCGACTTCGACAAAAAGAAAACCGAGTCCGAAGAAAAATGCTTCGAAGTCAGGCACGGGTACTTTTTACGAACTATTGTCAAGTCGCAGGACACACCAAAGATAAATGCTACAAGTTTCATGTTGAACTTCGACCAAAGAAAAACGGACCAGGGAAAAGAACAGCCACGGCTACAGCGACTTCACCCGATGAAGAGGTTGTCCGAGTGAATTCGGTTGATGAGGTGGATACGACCTTGTCTCTGATGGCAATGCCGAAGGAGAAGGGTTCGGATCCACCGAACGACCATCACCCAACGGAGGACTTGTTCACCATCAACATCTAGGTAAAGCACGAAATGGTTGCAGCAATATTTGATCCCAGAATTCATAAGAATTGGTCTCCACTGGACTGGTTCGGCGACTTGGTTTGAAGACAACCACAAACCCGCGACCATATCCGCTGGGTTGGTTTACATCCGACGTGAACAAATAGATTACTGGTCTGAAGTTTGCAATCTCTGCACGGTATATCGATGAGGTGCAATGCGATGTTGTCCCTATCGATATTTGTCAGGTGATCTTTGGGAGTCCGTATCTGTATGATCGAGATGCTCACTTCCATCGGCGCACGCAAGAGTATGACCTCACCAAAGACGGAGTTAAGTTCATGATCAGTTGAGACATCCACGTCAACACTTCGAACTTGATTACCACAAATCAAGCCAAACGAATTGTCAATGTATGTCACAAGTACGTGCTTGTCATGATTTGACCCATTGGTCAGGTGAGGGTACTCGACCTGCGTTGTCATTGGTGTGCCGAAAGGATTCTGGTCATTTGTCGGACTGCTGGAGAAATACAGTGATTTGTTCGAGAGTACCCAGGGTTGTCCGTTGAAACGTCCAATCGAGCACGAAATTCAGCTTGTGTCCGATGCGACACTGCCCAATCTGAGTATGTATCGCAACTCAGTATTGGAGAATGAAGAGATCAAGAGACAACTTGGTGAGTTGCTGAATGATGGTGTCATTCAACCAAGTAGTTCACCTTATGGATCTTATGTGGTGTTAGTGCCAAAGAAAGATGGGACTTGGCTTATGTGCATCGACTATTGAGCACTGAACAAGATCACCATCAAGAACCGGTACCCCCTCCCTCATATTGACAACCTGCTAAACCAATTGAAGCATGCTGTTGTCTTCTCAAAATTGGATCTAAAGTCAGGGTATCATCAAGTCAGCATCTGAGAGGAGGATACGTGGAAGACCGCGTTCAAGACGTGACAAGGTCTATTCGAATGGCTGGTCATGCCGTTTGGTCTCTGTAATGCCCCGACAACTTTCATGCGTCTTATGAATGACGTATTGAGACAGTTCATCAACGACTTTGTGATCGTTTACCTCGACGACATACTGGTTTATAATCACTCGTGGAATGAGCACCTCATTCATGTCGAAAAGGTGTTCGAACAGCTTTGGCGACATCGACTTCACCTCAACCGTAAGAAGTGCGAATTCGGCCAGCAAACTCTACTTTACCTAGGATTCATGGTCGGCAAAGGTACGTTGCAAATCGACTCGGATATGGTAAAAGTGATTCGCGAGTGGCCGCGACCGCGAACAGTTACAGACGTGCGTAGTTTTGTGGGAGCATGCCAATACCTTCGGAAGTTCATAGACACTTCTCAATTGTGGCTTCTCCGTTGCATGCATTAACCAGGAGCTATCAAAAGTTCGAGTGGACAGGGAAACATGAGGACACGTTTCTCTTGCTGAAGAGGAAGATCAGCGAGGCGCCTGTGTTAGCTTTGCCGAATCTACAGAAACCATTCGACCTAGAAACTGATGCCTCAGGTTATGTGATGGGCGCAGAACTCAAAAGAACTACCTGACATACGATAAGGAGTTGTGTGCACTACATCAGGCCGTGAAACATTGGCGGTGTTACCTCTTGGGTAAAGAGACTGTTGTCCACACCGACCACCAACCGTTGCAATATTTGCAAACTCAGTCCAAGCTACAACAAGCTCAGTACATGAAGTGGATGTCGTATTTGCAACAGTTTAATCTGGTGATTAAGTACAAGAAGGGTGTACGCAAAAAATTGGCCGACATGTTGTCGCGACCACTGATTCCGACCTTCTGCTTATCAGTATTCATGCAGATCAAGCCCTCGTGTCATGATAACTATGCCACTATGTACAGTGAAGACCCTGATTTTCAAACAACACTGACTGAGCTCAAAACAACGAAACCTACGGAGTTCGTTCGTCAAGAAGGATTCTTGTACAAGGACAATTTACTTTGCATACCTCGTGGAGCACCTCGTATTCAATGGTTGCGACAAGCGCACACATCGAAGGTAGCTGGTCACTTTGGAGTTACAAAGACATTGCAAAATCTTCACCGACATGTGTTCTAGCCACGTATGCAGTAGGATGTGGCTAGTTTTGTTCGGGGTTGTGGTATCTGCAGCATCTCGAAACCGGCAAACCAAAAAATTAAGTTTGTACACTCCTTTGCCAGTTCCATCGCGATCATGGGAGAGCATATCCATGAATTTCTTGGGAGGATTGCTTAAGACTTGACGTGGCAATGACTATCTACTCGTGGTCGTTAATCGGTTCTCAAAAATGATTATTCTTATACGTTGTCGAAAGACTATCACGAGAGAAGAAGCAGCTCGGGTATTCTTTCAACACGTTTGGACACACTTCGAACTGCCGACTTCTATTGTGTTTGATCACGATACCTGGTTCCTTAGTCACTTTTGGAGATCGCTTTGGACGATGATGGACGCCATGCTAAAAAGGAGTACTGTCTTTAATCCGCAAACTGATGTTCAAACCGAGGTGGTAAATCACACAGTCGTTCATCTCTTGAGAGGATATAACTCAAAGCACCCGAGGACCTGGGATGAAAGCATACCGTACCTGCAATTTGCTTTTAATTGAGCAGTGCATGGTTCGACTGGAAAGTCGTTGTTTGAGGTCTATTTAGGATTTCTACCACAGAGTCCATTCGACATGGAGTTTGTGATCCCTACCTCAGCGCAGAACAGTAAGGAAGCCTCTAATCAGGATCGAGCACAAAAGTTCCTAGAAGGTATTCAGCGACTCCATCGTGAGGTTGAACAGAACTTGCTGCGAGCTCAACTCAAGTACAAGGCGCGACATGATCGGCACCGAGTTGATGCTCAATTCGAAGAAGGTGATATAGTATGGTTACATCTGAGTATGGAGAGATTTAAAGGTGAAGGTAAGAAGCTCAAACCCATTCGTTATGGTCCTTTTCGGATTTTGCGGAAAGTGGGTAATAATGCTTGTCAGCTCGAGTTACCTCCATCCATGGATATTTACTCAGTTGTCAATGTCGAGCACCTCAAACTCTTTGAACCTTCAATACTGGATGATGAGTCAGATACCATAGTACCATCTGTTGAAGACTTGGTCTATCAACGAGACGAATCTCTACACGAAGATGCGATTCTGGAGAAGAAGGTGACTACCACCCCTAGTGGCACAAAGAAGACTTTTTGAATCGGTCGGAAAGGTCAACGAGTACGTGCGGCAAAGTGGTACACCAAAGAACATGGACAAGCCCAATTTCCACATCTCCAATTTGATCAAGAGGTCGCAACAGAGATTCGCTCCTTCTCAACAAAGGAGTCATGATCCGTGAGGATGTCAAGTCGAGTCACACACGGCTTTGCGACCTTAACCGTGTTCGGAAAGGTTTCACGACCATGGTTTGGTTCGCGACCTTGAAAAGGAATTTGTTCTCTGTTCGGAATTGTAATTCAATCCGAATTATATAACTAAGCTTATATGTTTAGGGTTAGTTTAGGTTACTGAGTCTGATACGTACTCATACGATTGGACTATAAATATCTTGTAATAGGTCTAGTTTAGATCATCGAATATTATTACAGTCTTGGATCATATATCCAGCTTATAGTTCCTTCGACGTAGGCAAGTGTGTCTAACGTTCAACGTGTAAAACTCTCTTTGAAATAAAGAGTTGTGCAATTAATTTGAGTTGTGTTTTCGATCAACCTTTGGGTTTCGGTATTTCTGAGTAAGATCCCGTTATTCCTCATATTAGTATCTGGGTGAGCCTAGTGCGAAAACCAAGACTAGGTCTCAAACGGATTAGGTTATGTGGTCTCTGACTAGCTGCAATAGAAGGTCTGTAGCGGTCTAGCGGCCCAAATGGCTGTGAAGGCTGTGTGGGTGGCGGAGCATCGTGGAGCTAACTCAGTTGAAGCTCGTCGTGTGTGTAGTGCTGATGTGCATAGAGATTATCCATCCCCAGCATATTGAATACCCAATCGTCATGCTCCCTCTGTTGTGCCACCCACTCAGCCTCAACCTCCTGTGGCTCATGTATTGTCTGCTCCGACTGCTGACCCCAAAATACCCCCTCAGCATGTTACGCTGGTTGCCGAGGCATCCAAGGAGCAAAGTAGAGCTGGTTCACCAGCTCCAACTCCCGCTGATCCCAACACTCATCTGTGGGTGGTAGTTCTACCAAAGCCCTATTAGCATCCTCTTGAGCTCTTCTGGTGTCCTCTGGGTCGTCAGAATCATTGCCTCCTGGCCTATGATGTGTCGATGGCTCTCCTATATGTAGTGATCCATATCGATGAGAAAACATTGATGTTGAGCGTAGAAGAGTTGATGGGGTGCTATATGAGTAAATGATAGATGCAAAAGGGGAAATATCTTCAAAACATACTAAGCGATGTATCCACCCTGGCCAATCAGAATCAAACCCTAATTGCACACGTTCCGAATCCGCCCTGGCCAATCAGGATTCAACCGGTGGTTGGTTCATGACAAGCCAATTGAGACGTGAGTTCAACGATTGCAAGGCCCTGTTCCTGACTGGTTAGTAGAAGGTGGAGTTTGGATAGGCTATTATATGTGTAGTAACAATTCAAGATCAATAATGCAAGACTGAAAATTAGTCCAAAGTAATAGTCAATGTGCTGGAACTACTCTAGACTCAGACCTAACTCAAGCAAGCAACTAGTAACACAAAGGACTAGAACCAAAAGATGCACCACAGAAAATTCTCCTCTTTTGCTACACACATTTTTCTTCTCTAATTTTTTTTGTGCGGCTCTTTTTTTTCTTGTGCACTTGCCTTTTTCTTACTTCTTTTCTTTTTATGAATAGTGCGGCTTTTGTTGCATTTTGTCTTTTTCTTTTGGGCTGCACAACTCGGACAGAAACGTTGTTTAGTAATTTCGGACTCCAAAAGCTCCGAATTTGAAGATCTACCCAACAGAAAAGTTGTATAGGATCTTTTTATCTTGCCAACAAGTACAAGAACGTCAAAAACAAAGTTGGGAATCAAAAGATATGGCAATTTTACTGAAGCTTTCTCAGATTGAGCAATTTGAATCCGAATTGGACTAGAGTTTGAAGATTACACAACTAACTTTGCCCAAATTTTAGCGTGATAAAAATAGTCAAATTTGAAGATTGCCCCAACTAACTTTTTGTGGGATTTCTCGCAACGATTCCAGAAAGTATAAGTTTATCCCAATCCGAGTTTGGATGAAAGAATTATGATGAAAATACTGTAACAGACGTATTAGATTCAAACTCTACACCATTGACATTAATGACCCAATATATCATAGATGAAAGCCGAATCTGACTTCATCCTCAACAGAAAAGTTGTAGAGCATGATCTGATGTTTCCATAAAGTATAAGAACATGAAAATCCGAGTTTGTATGAAGAAGATATGATGAAAACAACGAACTGGACAGCGGCAGATTCAAATTGGATGCAACGACGAGAAGATCGATGTGCAATTCAACTCCGCGACTAGATGCAAGACTAAACTAGACCAAGACTAAAACTAAAAACCAGCACTCGACAACGATGGACTAAAATTCAAAGATGCAAACTGACAAGAACGATGTAAGGCTAATGACGATGGTTTGGACAGCGGAAAATAAATCTTTTTGTAGGGCAATTTTCTGGACTCTAGATATGAAATCAATCTATTAAACTAAGATAAATTCTCACCAGTCAGCCGGAAGCTCTGATACCAACTGATGCGCCAACGGATGCCGATCTTCTGATGAGAGGGTACGTTTGGTTGGGTGGAACGTGACCTAGGCGAAGCGGCTACCAATCCAGACAGGCGTGGACGCCGACAATCGTCAAACCACGATCACAATTTGTTATCAACCGTGTCAAACACGGCTGACCTGACCACAAAGATTGATTCCTGCGATTCAACCAAAGAAACACAGCAAGAACAAGATAAAAGCAACTAAATTTGCTGGAATTAGATTAAGCTCACACAATTTGGGGTTCCGAGCTCGTTCCTGATGATCTAGCCAATACAAAAGGAATCGAGGAAGTTTCACACATGCAGTGGATAACTAAACAAAACAAAACCCGAGCAAGAAGAAGGGTAGCGGCGGCCATAAATAGAACGGTGGCCAGAGGAGGGACGCCGGCCACGATGGTACCCACACACACACAACCCTAGGAATACATGGGCTTTTGGCCCAAAGAAGAGGTGACACAGCACCTGGTAGTTTCTGTTCTGTAGTGTATTTTGGCGATTCCTATCGTTCCTGGAAAAATCTGGCAGTGGGACTAGAACCATTGGAAATCTTAGGAGATAAGCTTTCCGTGGAGTGGCGGATCGTCGAAAACGGACTTCGGACGCGAAAGTTACGGCCGTTTGAAGTTGGACTGTTCCTGGACTGCCGAAATGGGCTTTTCTGCGACTTGGGCTTCGATGGCGACTTGGGCTTCGATGGCAACTTGGGTTTGGAGTTGGACCTTCTTTGAGGCGTTGAGGCTTCTGGCATGAGGCTCTAGACTACTGATGAAGGCTTGAAAGGCACGGCTTGTAGATTGAGGCCTCGATGCGTCGAAGAAGTAGTAGGGGAAGGAGCGGCGGTCACAACCGTGTTAGCGATGTCCTCATCAGCGTATCCTCAGGCACACGAGAAAGCCGCGTGCGGCTACGGGGCATGTACCAGTCAAGATACGCTTGGTACGTAGTTTGATCGTATAATCGATCCTCTGCAATTACATCAGTCTGTGCAAGCTCGTTCCACCCGTGCACTCATCTGCCATTCTTCTGCGCCCAATTGTCGGGCTGTCTTCCTTGCCTACTCTGCCTACAAAATAAAATTAAGGTAATGCTAGTTATTGAAAGAGAAATACATAATTTAAATATTATGCACGCATAGGCGTACCTGTGGACCTCCTTGGGGAGATCCCTATCACGTTCTCTCTCCGAAGTGGGGTGTTCTGATATAATACAAACTGACGCATCACCCGCTCTAGATAGTATGGCTCCACCATATGAGAGAACACAAGATGACGTCGTGTCATCCTACAATCATTGTCCGTTGTGCACATGATCTATATGCCATGCAATGCAATGCTTTCAATGAAATCTAGTGTCCAGGACACCATATGACTCACAACTCGTGGAGTAGATCGAAATCTCCCTAGTAAAAGACATAGCACCGACGAACCTGGTTCGCAGACCATCTCAGTTGACTGTGCATCCATCTTGTACCCATGGTTGGGCGATCCACCCAATCATGGACATCATCAGGCTCGGGATATAGATGCGCCGGTCGATCTAAGCGTGGCCAGCCAATTGAAAAATGCTCCCAAGACCATAGCCGCAGCAGGAGGGAGCATGCCAACAATACGAACTCTAGCGCAGTCCGGACACACGCATCGCACAACCCCTGCTATGTTGCACAAAGCACGGACATAGCCCAGTTGTACTGGGGAACATGCCCTAGTTGGGCATCAACAATGCTCTCCGCCAATGGAATGAACCATGGGTGAATTGTATCCCCATATATAGATTGGAATAGGACATACTGGAACATTACAAACAGGTATGCGAACAAATGCCGGCACACAACATGCTCCAGCGCATCAGGTGGGCACTCAAGGTAGCGCAACAAAAACCTATGCGGCACACCACGCCTAGTTGATGGGATCTGATCTGCCTATTGAACGATGTTAAACCTAAGGTTTACCTGAGTGTGCCAATCTGCAGGCGGCGGTGATGGAACGATGGGTGCTCTTGTAGCAGGTAGGCCTAGGAGCATACCCACATCCTCCAACATGATCATCGTCTCCCCCCATCGAAAATGGAACGTATGTGTCTCAGGGCACCATCGATCCACCAATGCGATGACCAATGACCTGTCCAATGTGAGGCCATAACCAGTCTACAGCATACAAGCAAAAGGTAGTAAACCCGCTTCAAGAGAGAATAGGGATGTATCTCGCATCAAGAGACCAGTACTCCACAGGAGCCCTCATTACAAGTAGCTCAAGATGTCCACCTCGCGACAATACACGCCCAGGATGAGCATTGTCCCACCTGCCACTCAATAGCTCTGGAAGCCGTACATCCTCGTCAGCCATTTTTGCAGAATTTAATTACCATTAGCATAACAATTCCAAATATAATGAAGAAATGAGTACCAATAATAGAATTATTCCGTACAGAAGTACACATCACTACGGACGCGTAGGAGCTGACCATGTCAAAATCGGAGTCTCCAAGAGGCTAGAACCCTAAAAACCTAGCAGCCAAGGACCTAAATGCCATTCCCTGAAAAGTTGAGCACTCATACAACCAGTTTTAAAAATAGTACAACCAGTTTTGACATGTTATGACCAGTGTTAAACTGGTAAGACCAGGTCAAGAACTCATACGAACAGCTTTGAATTGAAACGACCAGATTTCGAATTGGTACAACCAGTTTTAAAACGATACGACCACGACCTGTGCCTTCGACCAAAACTCCACCTAGTTTAGACCGATACGACCACGACATGTGCCTTCGACGACCAAACTCCACGACGACCACTGGCTTTGACCAAACTCCATGACGACCAATGCCTTCGGCCACTTCGACCACTGGACCTTCTGTCATGAATAGGCTTGGGAAAAGTTCTTTCTCGCGACACCAGACCACGATTTTTAAAACTGGTTGTCTAGTTCAACAAAATGTCCATCACAGCACAAAGTCTGGTCATGGTCGTTTGTTTCGACACTAGTCCTAGCAACCCAACCCTGGCCGTGCTCGTCCAAGGCAAAAAATACAAGATTTGTTGAACCTAAGGTTTCTGTCGCACATGTGAGCCGATAAGTGCCCGATTCGCTTGATACTTATCCATAGAGTAGTAATATAGGCTATAGTTATATCTAATATGAATTGGTGATTAGAAAGACACACTTGCGATGTGTTCTTATTTCTTAGAAAAAGGATCCGAGGACACATCCACTGTCCAAACCAATGTAAAGGCCTACCATAATATTGGAAAAAATTAAATAACGACAGAATACAGAACTCAAGAATAATCACATGACTCATTATGCGTCACTATTACATATGTGAATACTAGGGGGATGGGCCGGGTGCATGTAGACAATTCTTTCTGGTATGCCCGACTTGTTTGCAAATAGAGTATTTTCTACCTCGAGTGCTCGCTTTCTATGATTCGTCCATGTCATTGTGCAAGCGACGTGTCTTCCGACAACTAGGTCCCTTTCTCCTGAGATTGAAAGCTGGGATCCACCTGATCTCACCAGATGGATCTGTAATCACCAACCTTCATGAAGACCCTCCAAATACCACTCCAAGTTTGCTGAAGATTATGAAAGCTGAAGAATTCAAAAAGGTTTGGAGATGGGGTTATATCAAGTGCCGCACATGCAGTAATGACATGCGAACATGGCTTGTGTAATAACATGGCCTTGTTGCATGTGCACTTCATAACATCCCCAAGAATGATTTCGTGTATACTGCCAGCTCAGAGATGTCTGACTCACTTCTGGCGCAGTCGGACTAAAATTATCTTGTGCAATCGATTGATGATCTCCACCTCATGTGTCTGGGCCTTATTTATCTGGAAATTCATGTATTCCTGCACCACATCTGGTAGGGTTCTAAATCGATCGCCAACCAGCATCTTGCCTACAAGGCTTCTGTTGTTGAAATATTGCGCAATGTAATACCATGTCATCTCCACAATCGCGGTCAATGGCAAGCATCGCAGCCCCTTCAAAACATAGTTACAAACTTCAGATACATTTGTCATCATAATTTCATATCTTGCCCCACCCTCGTCATGTAACAACGACCACTTCTCTTTCTCTTTGTCACTGATCCACTGTGAAAATTTGCTTACAACATCCCCATCGTCAGCCACGGGCCCTTTATTAGCCATATACTTCAGTGTCAACTCCTTGAGCTTCTCAAAGATAGTGTCATACTTGATCGCTTGGTTCTGCGAGCATAGCTTCTTAAATAGGTCCATAATTTGTTTGCTCTAGAATTTGGTGAAGAGGTTGGCTATAAGGTGTCGCATACACCAACGGCTCACTACATCCTCCCACTTGTAAGGTGGATCGGGAGTGCCCTGCATTATCTCAATGGCCCTGAGCAAGCCTTTGTGTCTATCAGAAATAATGCAAATCTTCTCACGATCCTTTACAACAGCTCGCTTCACGTTCACCAAAAACCACAACCAACTTTTTGTGCTCTCGGCTTCTGCAACTGCATATGCTAATGGAAGCAATTGATTGTTAGCATGTGCAGCAACCACAATCAGTAGTGTCCCTTTGTACCTCCCAGTCAAAAACGTGCCATCCACATATAACATTGGCCGACACCATGTAAATGACTCTATACACTGCGGGTATGCCCAGAACAAATGGTGCAGAATTCTTGTGTTCTCTATGGTATTGCCATCTAGGGCAACAACTGTCTGATCGAGCATATCCACAAATGTGCCTGGCTTCGTTAGTGCGACATTTTGAAGCAACCACACCACTGTGTTGTATGCATCCTCGTATATGTCGTGCATGTCCTCAATTGCTTTCTGCTTTTCTCTCCATGCCTTGTTGTAGCTGATATTATAACCACATTGATCTGCCACTTGCTTGATGATCTCTCTTGGCATTATCAATACGTTCTCTCGCACTACGGGTTGGATGATGTTGCTTACATATGCCGTAGTCATGTTTCTATGGCTGTCCAATGCCTTAGTAAGCTCACATGTGTGGGCGTTAACTCTCATGACCACAAAACCAATGTCATCCTTTGGTTGCATGGCACGAACCCTTCATGCTCAGTCTGGTGTAAGACATGCGACATCATATAACTTGGGGGTAGACTTCACCACTTTGTACTATCGATTGAGTGCAAGAGACCATCTAGCCACGGCATTTTGCACATCTTCTTTTGTTCGAAACTCTTGCTCCAGCTGGATGCTGCTTTGCCCAAAAAACCATCTTGATTTTTGGTCCGTCGGCAGCACTGCCGAGCTAAATCCAGATTCATCGAGCCATTGTTCAGGGGTTCTGAAATGATCTTCGTCGGAGTCTTTAGATGTTTCGGAGTCTCTCAAGTCATCTTTGTCATCCAAGACCCTCCAAGAACTCACACACATCAACATGTGTGTGGCAAAAAGCTTTTGACCATTCACTAGCCCTGAATGTTGGCAGAATCAGTGCATTCATTTCTCCTTCCCATGGGCCACTACTAGGACTGGCTTCAACGTCACCCTCCGGCCATTCTAGGTCGCAAAACTGGACATAAACTACAAACCGGCCACCCAAACCGCCATCAGAGTCCTTCACTCTCCTCACAAACGATCCCCACGAGTTGTTCCCTTTCAATTCACGCAACACCTAGTATGGGCCATTGGCGGTCTCCTTCACAATAAGCCCTTCTACTTGAATTGTCTCATGTTCTACACTCTTGCCAAACAAACTAAGTATCTACAACTTAAGATCCGTGAAAGATGTGTTATGTATATTCAAATCAGCCATGACACGTTTGTAATGGCTCATATCTATACCGTTTGACCCATCACAAATCAAACCATCGCCATAAAATATGCAGAAATTTTCGGGTTGCTCCATCCCCTACAGAAGATATTTACGCAACAAATTATAAGTAGACATGTTATGATTTTTAAATCACTTAGTTAACATAATCAAAATATTTATAGATAATTTTCAGCTTGCTCGATTTTCCTTCATCTCTAACTTTGACAGATTTGTTTTATGGATAATTTTTTATATTTACAAAAATTATGTCTACTTTAAAAAATCAAAACAGGCATGACAATATTCTTAAAAAAAACATATAAGATAACTATTTTGAAGTGCTCTCACTCATCTATACAATTATTTTAACAACAAAATATTAAATTAATGATGGAGTCATAATTAATATCTAATTTAACATCTACTTAGTTAACATCTAAAACAAATATAACACAAACATAAATTTTTAACATCTATTTAGCTACTAATCACATCATTAGCACATAAATTAGCAAAAAATTAATTGCATTTTAATGGAACTTACCACGTTTGGAAGATCTTTCTCTGAACTATAACTTTCTCAACTGCACTGACTTGAAAAAATGACCAGATTTGAAGAAAAAGTTGGTTCAAACACAAAAATTTTGAAAAAGAACAGAAGTGTGGAGAGGAGAATAAAATGAAGGAGAGAGAGTGACCGGAGCCGAGGGTTAAAATATGTCCGAAAACACGATAATTCACGAGAAAATAGGATAAAACGAGCTGGTTGTACTGTCACGCGTGGATACTACGAAAAAAAGAGCAGCTACGTATCGATTAGCTTTTGTCGTGGATGGGCTTGGGAAAAAAATTTTGTCGCGGTTGTGATCTGTGATAAGTGGTCGATTGCATCTGTCGCGATCATGAAGCGCGATATGTTCTTGTCGCAATTGGATGAGATGGTGGGTTAACTTCGCAATTTCGATAAATTGTGAAATATTTTTTAAATTATTTTTTTACTTTAAATTATTAATAAAAAAATTTCCTTTCTCTAAAGAATAACCTACAAAACTCTGTAAAGAAAGATTCGAGAGACTATGAAACCATTTATTCTGGTCCCTGTTTATAGCCTAATGCTACCCATATCTCTAATTTGCTCGCTCATCCGAAGACCAAAAAATCCGAACAGGTCGCTCCAAAAATCTCATTTCATGAGTTAGCAGTTAGGATTTAGCTCCCGAAAATACTAACTGCACACGAGTCCGCACAGCAAACGAATTCCTATTGGTTGCTTGATGGATGGTCCCGCTTGTCATGCTCTGGATACCGTCGGCGATCTATGCACAAAACCAATAGAAGAAATTGTACGGCTCTTCTTAGGATGCCCATCCTGTAGGAAACTTCATTTGAACATTGGTTAATCCTTTGTTAACAGTTTCCTTTTGAACCTTCAGATAACCATATCTCTTAAACCAAATATTCAATTTTAAATCATTTTGCACCATGGAGTTTCTAGTATATCAATACCAAATATATCCCATATCATTACAGAAATTGGAAAATATCTCATCATAAATAACAAATATGCCTGCAAATAATATTACTTTCTCACAATTGGTAAAGTTGGTTTGGATCATTTGGGCTGTTGGTTTCTCATAATTGGCAAATGTGCCTTCAATTATTTCAAGTTGATCTTGATTTCAAAACCTCTAGACTCAGATATCAAAATATCACATTAAATTTCATACACTAAATCAGTTCACTCAAAAAACTCAAAAAGAGAAAAGACATCAATTTACTCACACTCCACCATAGGAGAGTAACATGACATGCCAAGGATGGATCTAGCACGAAGGCTGCCGAAGCTCGCGACGACTGACGAAGGAAGAAGCTCGCCCGCGTCCTGGGCCGTGCGGCCACATCTTTGGACCACAAAAACTGAAGCCAACCAATTTTGGCCCAACACAAAGTGAAAGAAATTTCGCCCGCCTCGCCACCTGGCTATCTCGCAGACTCAATCTTGCCATTGAAACTGTTGTAGCCGTCTTGCGGCAGTGGCGTGCCGGCGTGAGTGTGAAGCGATGAGCGGTGGGGGGTGGAGGTGGAGTGGCAACAGCGGAGCAGATGCGCGGTAGAGGGGCGAGGCACGAGGCCAGCGTGGCACGTCGGAGTGGCCACGTGGTGACATTCTGGCGCGGGCGCAGCAAAGGGGTGAGGCTGAGGTCGACTGGCGGTGGGCGAGGCCACCAGAGCCACAAGCCTGCGAGGGAGAAGATGAGGCCGCGGTCCAGCGCAAGCACACGGCGCGGCAGAGGCCCGCCGCCGTGCTGTTCGAGGACGAGTGCTCGTCGTCATCGACAAGCCCACCGGCGTCTACTGTGACGCCCTCCTCTCCTCTCTCCCCTTTTCCAATGCCTCATGTATTAGCGCATCTTTGTGTATTTTGTTCTTAGCTAAAAGTTAGTGTTTTTATCTCTAAATTTCACGTCCAATATAGTGATCTTGGTCCTGTTCTTTGTGACTTGGAGTCAGGAATTTTGCAATTTGTATTCTTAGCTATTTAGCAATTGCAATTGCATAACATTGCTTCTTTTAGAACAAACAGATTTTGCAATTTCATGCAGAGGAATATTAAAAAAAATTGCATCTTTCTGTTTGGATCGAATGGGCAGATCCCGTAAGTTGGTTAGGAAGATGGCTATGTACCATTCGTTTGACAGGGTTAATAATTGGATTGCGTCTTTGTCTTCTTACTTCAAGGAGCTAGTTTGGGGTTGATCATGCCATCACATGCACTGGCCATTAAAAAATTCATCGCAGATTGGAGTTAATTGGTTATTGTTGACCGTCAATTGTTTCTCAAATGGTGTGAGCTCAAAATATTGGTATTGATATAGCAATATGGCCTAGTAATTAGTAGCGAGCGATCAATATAAATGTGTATTGAGTTTACTCGTATTATATTAGTCATGTCCTATGAGTTTTGATTTATCTATAGTCCTGTATTCGTCACTATAGTGTGCAATCGTATTGCTCTCAAGAACAATGCCATCAGAAGTCTCAAGCGCAGGGATAGGATTCACCCTAAGTTCAGGAGACTTGTTGAAGACACCCATCTTAAAATTTTTCACCAGCTCGACCTTGACGCCACTGTATTCTGCAAGAATAAGTGCCTTAAAGACATTCTTGTTTCCACTTCCAGCATGCAAGGCAAAAGCCATGTCAACGCTGCTTGGTAGATTCCATCGTCCTCAGATGGCTAAAGCGAGATCGCGGAAGCCGGAAGCAGCCAAAAAACCCCAGCAGCCATCGGACAGAGGAATTTTTCATCAGATAAAAGGTTATTTCAAGAAGATACACAGTAAAATCTAAAGATATGAACCCTTATGTCAGTATATCAATATAAGTCAAATTTTGACTGGAATTCGCCTAACTCTTACTAATAAATTAAGAGATAACTCTTCGTCGATCTAACTCTTATTGATAAGACAAGAGGCAATAGTAATAATTTTTTTTCTTAATTCAAATTTATTTTAATGAGATATGAGACAATTTAACATGATTAATTGGATTCTATTGCGTCCAACTAGACATGCAAGCATGCATGGTCATGTCAAGGTTGATTGTTAATTGCAAGATAAGGAGGCATTAACGTACGTATCCAACGAAAAGCTTTGAAATGACGAGTAATTGGGTTCTTGTACGCAAAGTGCCAAGCAGGATTAAATGCTAATGCTCGATCATGCATATAGCTTATCCCCGGCCGGTGCATTCCGCATAGACCAAGGGTTAACGAATTTATATATTTAAGTAGTTAAAGTCCCATCAACCAAGTACTAGTTCATTCCTAGAGTCCAGATCAACTAGGACAGAATATGCCAAAGTGACCATATGTTCTGTTGCTAGTGTGTTAATTGCCCGGGAGAATTTTGGTAGCATCGAGACAGATAGCAACCACAAGTAGAACAAGGAACAAACAAGCACGAGGGAGGAGCTGCTTTTCCGGTCTATCAATAGTCAATACCAATCACCTGTTCCTAAGCTTCAGAAAGGCAAATTCAATGGTGCCTTGACACGTGAAATTCTCATCAGCGTGGTGCTCCTAGCTAGGCTTAGCCTACTGGACCGACCATACTATTGTTGTAGGAATCCAGGCAAACAATCTTGCGTCTTATCACTCAAGACTATATTTTTTAGTAGATCTCATCTATTGGAGGGTTTCAAATATCTTATTAAGACCAAGAATATAGAATGCTTGCAGTTAGTTAGTTGGTGTCATGGAACAAATGCGTGTATAGTCTATGAACCATGCCTCAGATGGGAAATTAAGGTTGGGTGTCGGCCCTATGAAGGTGGCAAGTTGTGGCCCTGTGCCATGCACGTCCACGTGACCGCGCGATCACGTACTTGCGTGGAGATTTTGTTCTCTAATCCATTCCATAGTGACCACGATCAGTAGTAACGAACCTGCAGTGAGAGTATTCACCCCCACTAACCAGAGAAAATCATATCCAAAACGGGATGTGGATGTCCATAGGTACTTTATACTTTGATGCCCCTCTCCACCTAAAGCAGCAACCTAATGCCTCTGTCGTTTGTTCACAGTGAGAGTGTTGTGTGTGTGAATCTATCTATCACAATTAATATGAGTTAAGTTGACATAACAACATGTGATTGGCCAACAACAAACAAGAAAGAATTAACACCATAGCATTGTAAAAATTTTATTTCAGCAAAATACTATTAATTATGAGACTAGTATTCACATATCAACACAATATTCATTAATATTTTGCTAAGTTCTCGATCTTGAGAGTGATATAAAGATAATTTTTATAAAATATGTAAAGTAATTACAATTCCATATGGAAGAAGATTGATATTGGTGGACATTCTCTCCGCAATGCCGAGGAAAATGCCCTCCAGGTCGATCAGGTGTCAAAAACCTCTAAATTAAAAGCTAAACTTGGGTGACCCATCGCACGTCCCAGCTGGAAAAAGAAAAGCTGCTGCCACGTAACGACAATCCAGTGACTAGTTTTACTGCCATACACACCCTGAGTCATAAACGTTAAATTGGCTAGACTATCACCCTATGTTGTAAAGCATTCAAAGCAAAAATTTTGTAAGTTTGGAAATTTAATTTCGAAAGTTGGTAACGGACCTACACCAATTCTAACTCATCATGACAGTTTGCTTGGATTTTTGGTGAAGAAACGATAAGGAGAGGCCACTTGCTATTATACCACAATTTATTGCGTACAATTATAGAATATTTCAGCAGATTTGGCTTCATTATAAATTCTCCTCACAAATTTCTCAAGTAAGGCATGATGGACTATTTTGGGCTGTGGCCCAAGATGAGTTAGAAATGGGCCGTATCATATTAAATTTTTTTCTTCTTTGACAAACTCTGCAATTGCAAGTGTATATGCACCCAACTGCAGCTCCTTGTTTCACATAATCCATAAGGCTATCATCTCCAACGCCCTGCCTCAAGCCCACGCCCCTGGGGAGCTCACGCGGGATTGGTGCGCGGGGCTTGCACTAATGTGTGCAGAGGCGGTTGTTGTGTGTTAGTCTGTCGATGGGCCCAACTCGGCGCGTAGCGACGGAACGACTCAATTGGAGCAAGTTCGACTCGACACAAATATGTTGTGGGTCCCACGCACGTGCCATCCTATGCACACCCAATCTTCTATGTTTTAACTGCAAATAGGTGGGGCCAGAAAAATGGTGGGATCCAATGATAATGAAAGGTGGGTGTAAGAGCGTATGTACGTCTAAAACGAGCGAATGAGACTCACATATCGTGTGTGTGGTGTGGTGCATGTGCCTCACTTTGCGTTGCACACTCGCGCACCCTTTAACTGATAAGTGAGTCCAATAGTGTTTTGGCCCACTTGTCAAACTAATGTGTTTGGGGATTTTTTTTGTTTAGTGATATATGAAAATGATTATATTTCGAGGTGCATGTACTCCGAGCATTGAATACATTATATATGTTTTTTCTTGTAATTTATATATTGTTTTGGTTATACATAACATTTTTAATGAAATATAATATACACTTTTTTAAGTTGTAAGATATATTTTTCATAAATAACACACTATGCAACTAATATATATATATATATATATATATATATATATATGAAGCCACTTTTCTATGGGATAGAGAGAGAGAGGATGACACTATTCTACTCTCATCTATAGAATAGTTCTCCTATACCCACCATATGGGATATTGGATGTTGCATTGAGATATGTAGTTTATTGATGGTAATAACTAACTAACAGGGGTTGTTTTTCACCGCAATAACGGCCATTACAGTGTATATCATTGTGGTTTGTTGTAACCAACATAAACTTCTCACGAAAATAGGAATCGAGTATATATATATCTCAATTTGTTGTAAATCAGTACCATTTATTAGGAAAAAATTAGCATTCATCTCTCTTATTATCAGAGATCAAAACCCAATAAATTTGCTTCGAATCACCTAGAAGAGATCAACACTTGCATTTGTAGCTCTTTTTAAAGGGGCCAGCAGTACTTTGCCATATATAAAGTAAATTATTGTTCAATATACTGAGAATTATTGTTCCTGTGTTAACTAGATCACTATAACCAGTTTCATATTTTTTCATCATTCTCCCTCACATAATAGACTAATTCACGTTAAGATAAACAAACTATTTTTGCATGGATACATCATCACCCCATCGAGAACAACAAGAAATATATAGTGCTCTATTTCCTACAATAGTTACATATGGGCAATTTTTTTATCCTCTTAGTAATCAGTATAATACACTTCTTCACCCAAACGAAATAACACCATCACATCTAATAGAAGAATCATTCCAAGATGATACCACAACACATGAACATACACATGTATATCTTTTGTATTGCCAATTAATGTTTTAATTCATCAGTTATTCTTGTTTACTGGTTTATTACTGTGCCAAACATGGTAAAATTACTAACCTTATTATGTGTATCTACTGCCCCAACAGTATAAAGTTATTGTCCATATACTTTTGTATTACTGTCTCAATAGTGTATATTTACTATTTTAACAACGTAAAATTATTGTCCATATACTTTTGTGTATGTTGCCTCAACAATATGTATTTACTACCTTAATAATGTAAAATTACAGCCTCAATAATATGTAGTTATTGTCCCAACAATGTAAAATTACTATCCATATGATTTTTTATTGTTGTCTCAACAATAAATATTTACTGTCTTAATAATAAAAATTATTGCACCAATAATGTGTATTTATTATTCTATAGGTGGGTGTAGAATAGTATTTGTATATAGGATAGACCAGATATATTCGAGTAAGAATTACTGTCTAAGAAAATAAATTTACTGTTCTATCAATGTAGAATTACTGTTAGGATTATTTAATTAGCAATTTGCAAAACATACTATTCCATATTTACTATCCTAATAATATAAAATTATTTTTATTACACTGCTAATTAAATAGAAAAACATGTTTTGCAAATTGCATTAAACTAACAGAATAACATGCACTTCAAGGTATAAGTTATACGTTTGTTGTATTGACAATAATAACTTTGTCCATCTTCCTATGTTATAATGCTCACAATAGTATATTTGTTTTTCAGTCAACAGACCTTCTTTTTAAATACTACACCAAACTTAGGATTATCTTTTCAAATGAAGAAAAAATAGACAATTATTACAATAGAGACTCATACTATACTAGTTTTAGTATTTGAAAGGAAAAGAATATCATCAATACAATACATGAGTTTTGACTATCTAACACAACAACCTTTCTACTCTCTTAAGAATTTTGCTAGTTATCTTAACTACACTTTTAGAAGATGACATTCCTGTATAATAAAAATAAAAATAAAACAAAAATTGTCATTGATAATAAACTGACCTCCTCAACAAATTTTAACAAATCACATCTACTCACTACCACAAAATAATAAATCATTAACATTCTATCACAAATAAAGAAAGTAACTGGATAGAGGTTGTAGTTTTTGTAAATAGTAAATTTATATTATACATACAGTAAAAAATATTACTTTGACGGTTGTTTACTTTTTAGCATATGTAATATAATTATTTTACAGTAATGATATATAATTATGTCAATAATATGATAGTAGTTAAAGAGTTCTTACAAATATTAACATTTTTTCACAATTAAAACTTTAATTATATGAAAAATCTACAGTTATTGGACAATAAATGATTAGTAAAAGTACAGTAATATGACAGTGCGTATTAGTAAATTCAACAATTGTTGGTAACAAGTTAAATTACTGACATTACTAGAGATTATTACTATCTACATATTCTTCTTTTACTAACAAAAGAAATATAAGTACTTACTTTAAATTATTGTTGGGAAGGAAACATATTTTGTTAGAACAATAAATATTTACTGTAGGACAGTAAACATACTTTCTAGGACAATAAATACACAATGTTGGGCAATAAATATAACTTGTTGAGTTAGTAATATAACAGTATAAAAACAGTATTTTTACATTGATTAGATAGTAGATTTACGCTCTTCAGGAAATAAACATATATTATTATTAAGATAGTAATTTAATATTGCTAAAATAATAATAATTTATTATTGGGATGGCAAAACATACATTGTTGTGACTCCAATACATAAGTATATAGATAGAACTATACATTCTTGAAACAAGTCAAATTACTAACATAACTAAAGATTATTATTGTCCACATATAGTTTTTTGCTAACAAATCATATAAACAAATACAAATAATCATCATTAAAATTTAAAAATTACTATCAAACTCATAATAAATTATTGTAATAAAATTGGTCGAAAAAAATTAAGGATGTAGTATATGAAATGCATTAGTGTTCGCAGCAAATGTGCTACCTTGAGTGGAGATTGCGCTACAGCAATTGCAATTTCTTGTCGATGGATAGATCCTTGACTAGAGATTGCCCCGTCAACGATTGCAATTTCTTGCTGGAAGAGAATCACTCGACAGCAACAGCAACGACCCTCCTTGCGGTAGCAACAAACACCAAGAGTTGTCTAACCTGTAACAAAAGTGGTGCAGCTCCGGCGACGCGGCTCCAAAATCTCCAACAAGGGTGGCACGGCACCGGTGACAAACACCTAACGGCAAACAGCGGATCGGATCTCCAACGATAGCGGCACACAACTCCAGCGACAATGCAAGATGTAGAGACAATGACTGCTGGACTCGGAACGGCGATGGTGGCTCTGAAATCAAAGGCTAGGGTTTCTATTGCAAATCACGGTGGAATCAAAGAAGGATGCGACATAGGAAGTCGAAGGGATGCATGTACAAGAAATAGAGGAGAATATTTCAGATTGTTGGCGCGGATATGATTCAATTACGTAAGAAAATTTTGAAATAGGGATTGACTGGTAGCATTGATGGTTATTATAACAATAACTATTGGATCTATCCAATAGATAAAAATTTGTTCAAGTAATTTAGATCAGATGACTTTTAGAGTATGTATATGATAGTTATTCTATGGTGAATGTAACACAATATATATGTATATATAGAGACACACGACTTGTCAAACAGGCTGAGATGATCCGTGTGATGACATCACTGTACTTTTGTACATAAAGCAACAAAGTATGACTAGCAAGCCCAATACAGAAATAGGGACTAATTCCGTTTAAAAAATCCCTATATTAACTCATCCTATCTCAATGTGAAATCAAACTTGTGATGGTATAACCACGAACGGTACTAACTATTTGAGCTTATCAGCTCACAATGACTTACCAACCTGGTAATCTAGTAACCGGAAAAGACTACTTGATCTACCATGGCAATTCCTCTAGTTGATATATCATAGCTTTCTTTTAGGAAAATCTTCTCTTTACTTTTCTCCGCTCTATATTGCTTATTCTTGGTGCCTTGATTTATATATTAGGCGAATTTTTTTTACAAAAAGGCTGTAGAATTCTGTGGTCTTGGAAGAAGTCTAACTCGACGAAATGTCTAGTTTATGACAAATCGGTAGGTAGCTTTGGAAGAAGTCGAATATGTATGTAAAAAAAAGATAAACTAACAGCATCATGTTTTACAAATTTTTGCACGTAATCAGAACGGTCAGAATATATATATGTTATACTTATCAATGCTTTCTTCTAATCAGAATATATACTGTTTTATTGTATTCGATCGTACATACTTTGACTTTTCAGAAATAGAAGTCATTATGTAATTACTAGCTTGATCCACATCGGTTAACTATTCCAAATTGGAAATATTTTTATGGTCGATCAATTCCAGTTCGCCAAGCAAATTTCTACATTGATGAACTATATATACACACACCCATGCCCGCCATTTCCATATCAACTTAAGCGGATCTAAACAAAAAAAGTAGCTTGAAAATAATTAAAGTCATGGCTTCTCAGAAGCTAGTAGCCGTGGTCGCCTTGGCCATCTTTGCCATGGCGTGCACCGCCGTGGCCCAAAACGACTACGTCAAGCAGCACAACGCGGCGCGCTCGGCGGTGGGCGTTGGCCCCGTAGTGTGGGACGACACGGTGGTGGAGTACGCGCAGTCCTACGCGAACAAGCGCAAGGCCGACTGCGCACTCCAGCACTCGGGCGGCATGTACGGCGAGAACATCTTCTGGGGCAGCGCCGGGAAGGACTGGTCGGCAGCGGACGCGGTGAAAAGCTGGGTGTCGGAGAAGCAACACTACCACTACAACACCAACACGTGCGACTCAGGCAAGGTGTGCGGGCACTACACGCAGGTGGTGTGGCGCAAATCGACCAAGATCGGATGCGCTCGCGTCGTCTGCAACAACAAGCGTGGCGTCTTCATCATCTGCAACTACAAGCCGGCCGGCAACGTCCGCGGCCAGAAGCCATACTAGCTCGGCTGGTTGTGTATATATATATATATGATCGATCGGGAGTCCCCGCGCGTGTGTATGTGTGTAGTATCTGTAATATTGTTGTGCTGATAGAATAAGACCTTGGGGTCTTGTATGGACTTGTGCCTACGTCTATGCTCGGGTGCATGGATGCATGATGAGAAGGGTTGTTTAGTGTTCAATTTGATGTAGGTGTGCCATATGCTGGATGAAGTTTGCTGTGTTATTGCAAGGCTGCTCGGTTTGTAACTTCTTTCTTTGAATTGTGAACTAGACAACTGTATATATTTTTCTACGAAAAATCTCCCAAGCTAAAATCCCGGGAAGATTAAAATATGTGACAAATTGCGTACGAGTCTTAAAACGCCAAGCTATCACGTAAACATGCAATACAGATTGTAACTGGGCTCAGCCCAAATAGCGCTGCGGAACCTACACTTCCCCGCATTTCAATTCTAGCTCTGCCGTTGGATCATCATCCAACCACCAAAATAACAAGCAAGAATATGGCCATTTGCATTAGCCATATCGTTATTTTTTTTACTTGAAAATAAGTTTGGTTGATGATAACAATAAAATGCGATGCAGTATAACACTCTTAAGATAGCATGCACCATGCATCGGGAAAATAGTTATGAGACAATTTACCTTTTTAATCCGATAATTATAGTTTGGACATCTGCTAAATCATAATTTACGTGAAAAATCCGCATTAGTACGTCATTGGTACAAGCTAGGCGCTCTCTTTGCCATATGAACGAAATAATAAGGATTATACCAGACACAGATTAGGGTCGAAAAGCTAGCTATATATAAGTGGTAGTTAGTCAGCCAGCAAAGGAGGGCTCTTTGGCTGTCTCAGCTTCAATAGTCTCTTTCTCCACATGCCCGTCTGCCTTTGGAATAATTAACCCATATCCTCCCTCTTTCCTCTTGTACAAGATGTTTACCTCACCTGTCAGACAACACAAAACTTGATATCCATTTCCATGGTGCTAACCTGCTAGGACTATGATTTCTGGTAACAACATACTTACCGGTTTCCTCGTTCCTGAAGGCATAGAAATCATGATCAACATTCTCTAGCTGCTCCAGTGCTTCATCGATTTTTAGTGGTGGCATTTCAAAGACCTTGGTACGCACGACCTGTGACATGTAGTCCAGAATCCAGATCAATCAACAAAAGTGATGGTTGCATTGTAGAAGAGTTCTTGCTGATTATACTAATATATCAATCAGGTTGGTTGGATAGCTAGGGAAGATGGACCAAGTTATGTGCAGCAATTTGTGCTCAAATTACTAAAATATGCTTCATAAAAACAACAGTTTTAATGTTTGTAGATGAAAAAAAAAAATGTGTATGTTACTAGGATCAAATTGTTTACCAAAATACTCCATTTCAAATAAATGTCGTATGGGAGCAATCAACACCCTTATTATAGCTTAATCATTAATAATGCACACATTAATAATAACACCCTTGTTTATAGCTTGTTCCAGATGCACATATTTTAGCTTGACCCTTAATAATGCCAGAAAAGTAGAAAATCATATGCCTCAGGAATTGTTTCACTCGAAACAACACCATTGAATGTTTTTTCAGTACATGAGCGTGGGTATGATGCGGTGCTAACAATTTGAGCATGCAGAACGATTGAAGATGGACATGGACCTCAATGTTCTGAGCCAATAGAGTAACAACTAACACCACGCATGGTACCAGAACCCAGTGCACCAGGCAACGTCAGCAGCGATAACCCCTAATGGAAGCCAACTCGCCACAGTTACTATAGTGGATGCTGATGCTGTTCTGCACCCTTGCTTGGAACTTTCCAAGATCGGGGGTAGTAGAGTAGTAGAGAAGTGATCAGGAGTGATTTTTGGATTCAGTTTTTTCAATTTTGCGATTATTTAACAGAGAAGTCTTGCCAAATAACAATTCAGACATGAATTGTTGGTAGAATTTACTGAATAACATGTCCTGAAGCATCTTTTAAAAAATAGCAAAGAATCAGCAGGGTGCAAAGTAGTAACCTTGTTCAAAACGGTTTCTTCATCTTCGTCCTCGTCAAGCTCGATTGAATCCTCATCAGCATCCTCCTCTTCTCCATCTGAAAGTACCGGATC
Organism: Pharus latifolius; assembly: GCA_019359835.1. Lineage (NCBI taxonomy): Eukaryota > Viridiplantae > Streptophyta > Magnoliopsida > Poales > Poaceae > Pharus > Pharus latifolius. The sequence continues at coordinate 94,673,531 of CM033321.1, read as the reverse complement.
AGCCATCTTCCAGTCCTTTGCTCCTTTAATGTGGCGCACACTGTCCGTTTCTTTCTCCTTGATCTTCCTCAGCTTCCTCTTTATGATTGATGAGGCCAAGTCTATGCTGCCATAGCTTGACTCAGAATCCTCTTCAGCACGGATAACCCCATGCCTCTTGGTAAACAGAGTAATCTGCAACCGTACCAAACATGCAGTGAATCCAACCCATCTCCAAAGTAAAAAAATAAGAAAATTGGTATAGTTCGACAAACTGATATGATTTGTTGAAACCTCGCATCTGGAGGTCTTGGGGCCTCTTCCTAACTCTCCTCCCCGTGCCGATAGACGGACATCTACCTCACGGACAAGATGGCAATGCTTTGCTACTGCTCTCCCCACTTTGTCTTCTATATGCTCTTTCAGCTTATCTGTCAACTGCACCACCATACATACACCCTTAGAATTTGAGAATACAATATTATCAATTTGTCATACACCCAGCCATAGTAAAGTATTGCAGATATAAGGCATAGGAGAAAATGAAATGTTCCATCTGCACCACAACTACACCAAATTGTAAGACTCCACTCTAGAAACATACGGAGTCCCCTATAATAGTGGGTTTTATCTTAACTTAAGACCGCCTTTTTCCTATAAGCACCCATAAAACAGTAATTTTGCTTAGTAGAAAACATAATGGAATAGAGCAAAAGAAGAAGTGAAGGGGATAGATGATTACTTTGATGTTCCTGCCCTGCGTAATCAAGCGCACGGAGGAGAGGGGCCCGTCCCACGCCATCCGCACGGAGATGCTGCCGGACTTCTCGCCGCCGCGGGGTGTGGCGGTCAGCGGCAGCGGGGGCAGCGCGCGGCCGAGGAAGCCTGAGCGGAAGGAAACAGCCGCGGAAGCAGGTGAAGAAGAGGAAGGCATGGAAGTTGGTGTGAGACGATGGATAGGAGAATGGCTGTGAGGGGTGAGGAAGGTGGCGGAGGTGGAAGGCCAGGCCAGTGCTGCTGCGGTGGTGGCCATTTCTCTTGCTTAAGAGAGTTTGAGATGGGGAATGGGGAGAAGATACTACTACTCTACTAGTACTGCTGCTTACTAGAATAGAAGAGAAGAGAATGTGACCAAATGGATGGATTCCTTGAATCTTCTACAACGCAAGGCAAGGCAATGGTAGCATATTGATGTGGATTGGTCCTATCCACTCTAGATTTTTCCCGTGAATAGCGAGCAAGGTTGTGGAACAGAAACCACCCGGTTGGATTTTTCACACTAGTAGTCTGCTAGATTTAGGCCGAGTCAGAATTATGCGCTCTCATTCACTCTAATACTCGCTCTTTTGACTTGTCAAACGGTACACAAATATTACAATATTTGGTATGCGTTTCAATAGAGGGCAGATGATTTCCCCCTACTTAAATAACAGGAAGCAAATTTTGAGTCTGACTTGCAAATAACTTCTTCTGGTGAAAACACAAGCACCAAGACTATATTCATGAGCTCGCTAGAGTTTACTACTTTCATAAATATAATAAATAAAAATTCAAAGCATTGCTAAAAGTAGTGGGCTCATTTTACTAATGAAAAAGAGAGCAACAGTTAGCTTGCATTAAGTCATTATCCATTACCCTTTAAAATCGCAGTTCCAGAAATAGAGTGAATTCAACCCGCAGCAATTCGTGATGTCGAGTGAAACATCTTTTCTAATAGCGGGATGCTAGCATGCAACTTACAAGATCAGGCAAGCTTAGGCCCATCTGGACTTACACCATTATAACGTCTATCAGCCCAAATTGCCACCATCAAAGTCAACATAAAAAAGCAGACATAACTAAAACAAATGAAACGTCAAAGGAACAGAACAGTTCATCTGACGAGCAGCCACCTTACATGAAACAATCTGTCAAAAAAAACAAATGTTATGCTTCCCTCTTGAGGCAATTGTCTCAACCAAAAAAGTGCATAGACCCCCGACGTGTGAACACTTGCATCACTAGAAATATACAATGATCTACAACAGAAACAAATGTGTGAGCGGTTTAAACATAAATGAGGTACAATTTTACATCACTGGACTCCCAAACAAAAGAGATTACATTTGATATTTTGATCAAATAAAGGAGCTCCACACCCCTCTACAAATTGAGAAGTCACTTGTTCCAAAATCTAAAAGGACACAGCGGATCTTCAAATTCCCCTTCCAGGATTGCAATACTGCCCACCAAAAACGATTGTTGAACAAAACCAACATATGGTGCGCGCTACAGAATCAAATTTGGAACATCCCCTCCTCAATTCTTCTCTCAGATGCTAAAATTCTCTAGTAGCACAGAATGAGACAATGAAGAACTCCTAGAGGACTCAAACCGTGCAAGCAGCAAAACAATCCGACAAATGAAAATCAGAGATTTCGGTAACAAAGGGACAGAAAAACCTTTACAGACCCTGAATGGCCATTATCTGGAAAGACAAGGCTCAAATCCTGTCTTTATCCAAAAGCCAGAGAATGATAGTACGTTGACTATGTGTTTGCTAGTCTCGGCAGTTGTGAGAACAAAAGAGAAAAGCCTTGGTACTTTCACTAGCTCAGCAAGAACCTGAAAATATCGCTCAGTGATATTATGCCTTCCACACGCTTACTACCAGCCTCCACGATGAAGACACGGCGCACACCTAAGATAAATGTAAAAACTGATAAACAAACTGAAATTACATTCAGGCAGCACCTGCACTTTGCAGAGTCACAAAACTTACCAGGATTAGCCAATCGCTCCATCACTTTCAGCAAAGGATCAGACCGAAGACACATCTGGCATCTTTGCCCATTAAAAAATCCAAAAGGTGAATTTGCATCTTGTCCAAGCTGCAATGCCTGAATATAACCCAAGAAAAAGTACATACACAAATAAATACCATTTGTAGAAATGTCAAAGAGACTTACATATGGAGACATTCCCATCTAAACTGAAAGGGAGAACAAAATTTAAATATCAAAATCAGTTCTCTCCATTCTATATTGTTTTTTCTGAACTCTTCAATCTCAGCAGGTTAAAATTTCCCTGGTGTTGGTCTGATGAAATCCAATCCTAGTGAAACCACAATGAAAAAAAAAGGAAAAAGAAATTTCTACTAGGATAAAGGCTAGTTCTAGATTGAACAAATTATCTCTAGCTCCAAGGTAGCAACTGCTCCTGCTTTCTGGGACCATCACATTGCAAATGCATGGCATGCATACATGTGCACATAAAAAAGGCTTGAGCAACCTATCAATTCCAGAACCAGAGCTCAAATTTCTCATGCTATTTATGCATCCTGTGGTTGGTAAGAAAGCACTGAACAAGACAATAAACTATATTAATGCTTTTGTTAATTTTCTAGATTAACAACTATTCCCAGAAGCAACTCCCAAAAAAAAAAAATCCCAGCAACAAAGTTCTTTTACTGGATCATCACATTATCAGACAACTAATCCCAAATAAATTTGATTCTAAAATTTGATGAAGACAAGATTTCAGAATGTTCATGTTTACAAGTAGCATACCTGGTGAATGGTCATCTCATCAAGACGAATGTGTGTGTATATCTTGTCTTTAGCTAGAGCTGTGATGTCACTATGTAATGGAAGAAAAACAATAAAAACATGAATAAAATCATGGCAGAATAACTATGAGAAAATAAATAATCTGTACATGTTTATGTGGATTAAAATGGTATACCTTCTGGAGTATGTGTCCAGCAACGAGTCATTGTCATCCACAACTGGTATTGAACTGACCCCAGCTGCAGGAAATAATTAAATGTAAGAGATGAGTAGTAAGAGAATAAAAGAACAAACTGTTCCAAGTAGAATAGAATCTAATTTCACTGAGAACTTGTTTCGAACAATAACTTCACCAAGATCTGTCTTGGATAATGCTTGAAAGCACAAGGCCAGACCAAATTTAGTGATTGTTCTGTATTCTTCCAACAATATAGGTCTCAATTACAGTTCAAATGAACAGAGAACAAACCTTGAACCAACAAGTCAAGAGCAGAGCTAAGCGATGCAGTAGGTCTCAACATAGCCAACGGATGCCCATTTGGATCACCAATTTTTGGAACCCACGTACCCAATGGAATTGTGTACACTGCTTGGTGTAGAATAGGCAAGGCACTGGTGGAGTTTCTAAAATACCTACATATACCTGAAACAGAAAATTACTAAGCTATCTTGCAATAAGTTGCTTATGGCATAACTCGGTAGAAAAATCAATTTAACTCTTCCTACAAACACCAGAGAAAAAACTTACATTTCAAAATTCCTGAAAGAGATGCAAGATGCAATAACTGTGGAAATGACCCATCTTCTGATGACGAATGGATAACTGGAATTGTAGAAACGTTGTTTTGCAATATCTTCAGAGCAATTTCCCTCAAGGAGTCATAAGGAGTGGCCTGGACAACAGATCCACTCCAGCATGAGTGCATTTGCCAGATATCTTAATGAAACACAGAATAAGAACGGCCTAAAAAGAAGGGGGGAAGACTTCAATTCAAGCTTAGAAACACCCAACAGCAGGACCTGCGTCTCAGCAATTGACTTCAAGACTCTGCACTTAAGGTTAAATAAACAATCGAACAAAGGAATTCAAAATGAACTCCATGTCGCATAGCTGTCTCGTACTTCCCCATCAAATGATTCAACCATGATTCCCACTAAATGACCAATTTGAGTGATTGATTCTTCAAGCAAATTAAGGGAAATGTAAGACATGATATTTTTCAGCATCCAATGTATAATTTTAAAATCCCATTGGTGATAAAATGGAAAATAAACTGTGATGCATGATTTACTTAACAATCAATACCTGAAACATGAGAACCAAAAAGAAACAGAAAGAAAAAACAAAGGAAATGAGCCAGCCAGCTAAGGTCATCACCATATCCTACATCACTGATATAAACTACATAACTACAATAAGCACGTGCCCATAGTAACATAGAAGAGCAATTAATATCAAGCACATTATGTGAGCAGTGGGTCAAGTGCCTCATCTCCCTAATACAGAGTGAAAATTCTAGTTGAAGAAATACGCACAATATGTAACTACAAAAAAATATGTGAAATTGTGAACTGCAGTTGAATAAAATCATACAATCTTTTTCTTAATAGAAAAACTTATATGGCAAAGATCAGATTGTTGAATGCATAATGATATTAATCTAACCAAGAACAACAGTTCCAGAAGACTTGAGTCAGGTATCAGATCCCATAATTATGGTGCAATAAGATCAACAGTTCAAAGTGCATATAGATTTGTTATCCAACAACAATTGTCAACCATTAATGCACACAAGCTTACATGCACTAGATGTTGATGTGATCCCCAATGGCCATCAGTTCGCCCATAAGTTTGTCGCTTAGCCTCCTTCCAGGCAGATATAGTGTGCGTTTCAAGCTGTTCCTCTGTCAAGTTCGAACCATGAGTTTCTAGCTGCAACAATCACAAGATAAAGTACCAAAAGATGAAGTAAAAATGCCTTAAGCAAATTATTTCATGAACAAAAGCACAATCCAAGTAACAAAAAGAACATGATAAAAATTAATCACATGAGACCAGATAACAGCACATTCAAAGGAGGAATAATAAAATAACCTTATTTACACAGTATCAGGAATAAAAGAAGTATGTGATATTTGGCAGATTCCTGTGAAGCAGAGTTTTGCATTTGTAAAGTTATGACAGGAACAATTTATCAAGTTGCAATCCTCCTTCCAAAACAAGGAACATTAAGGGATGTATGCCTTTTCCATTGCTTATTTATGTGCTGACGATTGAGTGAAGTTTTGGTACCCTAAATAATGATTCTAGGCACAAGATACTAGCTTCAGTATGATTCTTCAGTTTTCTAGCATGTCTATTTTTACTTTCTCAACTCTACCATCTAACACTAACCGTTGATACTTTTTTCCACCAAAAAAGAAAGCAATCTCTTCATTTCACTTTCTAGGTCTACAAGACATTTTGAACTATATTTTGGCACATTAAGCATCCAATTTAGCAAGTGACATGACCTAAAACACTGCTCTAAACTCCCAGAAATCCAGAAACCGACACTCACCTCAAGTTCCCTATTGTAATCAAAAGTGACATTTGTACACATTTTTTAATCTGCAATTGAGCAATTACATTTTTTTCCCTCATACTTTAAATTTCTGAGTCAACACAAACAACCAAATTAACAAGCTTCAGCTCGAAAAGATAGCAAATTGAAATTAGATTACCAATTTACTTTGGTATTCAATTATCTTACTGACAGAATACCCCACAAACAGTTAAGTTATTATCTATGACGAAAAATGAAATACATGTCAGGAGTGCGTCAACACCAAAAAGTAAATACCAAAGTAAATTACCTCTCTCAGAATAAGTATAAAATCCAGTGGACTCAGTATACCAACAAACTGACCCCTGAATGAGTCCCACAGGGGAGCCACAGGAATTCCCTGCAAGGGGCATTATTCAATAAGTTTATCCCAACTTGGAACATTTTGATAGAAGATCTATGATCAAAGCACCAATGAAATTTCAACATTTTCAAGACGCCAGAAATAATGATGCCAACTTTAGTAGTATCTAGATGATAATGCTTTTTTAAAAAAAACATCATTAGGTAGAGGGCAAAAGCTATATATAAGGATATCCTACAATGCCAAAAAAAAAAAAACTAAAAATAATCATTATCTACAATATATTGGGTCAGTACACAACTATCTCCTACATTACAAATGGAAAACCGCAAAGGATGAAATAATCCAAAACACTAACAAATGAATTCATTTAGAGAATTGAAGATAGACCTAAAAATTACATAGGAGGGGCAAACTAATTTATTTTGTGTTGTTTGTTCTTTTTTAAGTAATCTATGTCTATTTGGACAGTCAAAAATAAAGAATTGAACAGAAATTCAACATGCCTCCAATGCCATAGATTTATCATCTTTTCATGCTAAACTTAGATGGGACAAAATTGGACAAGATTGAATTACCTGCTCATGTAGAATGTGAAAAGATTGCTTTACAGGTAAATTAATGTCTAGGGCAATGACCTGAATCGAGAAAAGAAAATGGAATTATAAGAATAAAATCTTTGTACAGCAAAATCCATGTTAATTAATAAAGCAGGTGGTTCTCCATACCTTCCCTGAATCTGGAAGTAAATCATAGGCAGTGTGTGCAGACAGGAACTCAGAAACACGACATCTCGAGATCTGTATAACAGCCTCTGGGATTCTCTGAGGTCCTTCCTCGAGGGCACCATCTGACAATGAAACCTGTTTGGTTGAAGAAGAGGTATGGCATCATCATATAAATTTTTTATACCTGATAAAGAGCTCACTGCTTTGTCTACCATTCACAGAAAAAAGTTGATACAACAACAAAGTAGAAACTAAACATTTAGGCACCATTCCAGGCACATAACCAGTCATAAGAACTTCCAGAGAAGTATATATTTGAACAAGTTCTGCTTTCCTGTAAATGTGCCTCCAGAGAACAGAGAATAGCCCTTGTCTCTTGCACACAGACAATTAGCAACCCCCTACATAACCCCCCACAAACAAGCTAGCTACCACAAAATCAGGTACTTACTAACAGACTCAAAGACCATCCCCGCTTCCTCAAGTTACACATGGAAACCCGCAGCCCCACATGTACCAACATAAAATTCCTCTCCACAAACCACAGTTTTAGCTGCATGTCCTCAGAGTTTCTAATATCTCCACAGTTCAAGCTATTAGAAACTATTAATATCTTAAGGTCAATCCAATAATTTAGTGAACACAGCAATAAACATATGATTGAGTTCAACAGAGTACACCTTACAGGATTAGTGCAGAAAATACAGAGAAAGTAGGCAGCAGTAGTGGTAATGGTGGTATCCAGCCTACCACAGCAATATCACTGAACCATGTCAAGTCCCTCAATTCAAGTACTTGGCATGCAACTATATATACGGAAAAAACATATACAGCTTCCAATCAAATTCCCATTCGATTATATTGTGTTTTGATTACTAAGTCACCATTTCTCTTTGAACAACAGCTGAGATATCTAACACCTCAAGCATTGACAGATCTAAGTGTAGAACCAAATTATGCATTAAAGGAGTAGAGGTGATATTCAGGCATGAGCCATCAATAACCATGCAGGTTCCTGTTTATCAAGTCTCCCAAAACATATTGATCTACCACCCTGTTATGTAATGGAAACTAACACCTAGGAATAAGTTTTGCGCTTGTTGAGCACACAAGCTCATAAACAATAAAACTTTAAACATCTAAGACACAGCATGTGATCATGAAGGAAGCAAAAGATCAAGAGATGACAACATGTAGATGGCTTGTATATGTAGGGGGAGGAAATGCTTTTAGAAATACAGTAGTAAACCCTGTTATTAGCAGCACAGAGGAAAAGGTTAAGAAAAGAACTGGTATACCACAGTGTTCTACACTATAAGTCTAATCACAACTTAGCAACTATTCCATCAAGTGCCTATAAAGTTCTACTAAGATCAGTGGTCCTTACCGTGCGTTGAAAATTTTCATTGTCCACATCCATCTGAATCCTGCTTCCAGGTGTATTAGGGCTCAATACTGCATGAATTGGATCAGGCTCCCTTGTCAAGTATAAAGTGTTAACTATCCCATAGTTTCCTGAAACAGTAGGCTGTCGCTCATCATGCCGCCACTCTCCATCCACATAGAATTTGTACTGCATATCAAGAATTAAATAAGACATAATTTTAGGTATGACATCACATTGATACCATGCAGAACTTATTTACAAAAATTATGAGACTTTATACACATGACCATTCAAATAAAATTAGTCAGATGTGCAAAGGAAACGAAATATATAACCATAGCCACACCAACAGATATTGTAACATCGAAGTAGGAAACAATAACACCACTAGATGGGAAAGAGCTAGAAATAGCAACCGTACTGAGCAGTGAAGAAAGGTAATACAACTAACTGAATGCAAATAAAGACAAAAAAAAAAAGGTAGATGAAATGGCTAGGTGAATATAGAATAACTGCACTTAGTTTGCAAGACAACATGGCACCTGATAAATCCCAGGGCTCAAACTGCAGATAGCTTGGAACACAGTAGGGCAACCTTCAACAGGAGACATTGGCAAATGCTCCGACCACCTGAGACATAGAATCATCATCATTAGGGGGATAACAAAAAAAAATACATCATTAAGAAGCTTATAATCAGCCAATAGTGAAAAAACATAATACCAAACAATCACATGAGATTTAACCACGAAAAAACACCAGATGGGTGAGGGTAACAACTCAAAAAATTACCCGTATCTACACTGCTCCCACAAATGCAGCGATAGGTAATTTATGCAAGCACTCAACAAAAACAAACGACTAAACAGGTATCAATTGAGTTTACATGATATCCTCCTAAACAGATAAATCAAACATCATACAAATGTGGTCCGGTTCTGCATGAGATGCATCTGAACAGCATAGGTAAACCAACATGAAGAACAGTACAAGTGAACAACCAGCCAAGTATACATCCAGTTCGAACGACTCTCGTCATCCCACAATACAGCACAACAAAAGCAACATCCTGTATTTATACGAGATCAAGAACGGCAGAAACAAACCTCGTAAACGAGCCCGATAAGAACACACTCTTCCCACCATATGGCCAGACGAACCGTGTCGGGACGGCCGGCCCGCCACCAGCGCCAGTGCCGACGCCAAGGCCGGCGGTGTCGTGCGCGGAATCAGCGCCCTGCGAGAACATCTGCGCTCCCCTCTCTTCCACACGAGGAGGCGTAAAAAAAAACAACACGAGATCAAATCCCCCACAAATAGCTCGAACTCCAGAGCAGACACGCACGAAACCCTAGAAATCGCGACCGCCTGCGACGGGATCCTCCAGGCGGCGGCGCAGAGGAGTCCCCCGAGAGAGATCACCCGCGTAAAGCAGACGTGCTCCCATCGCTCGCCATCCCCGTCGGAATCGACAAATTCAGAGGAGCCCGGGCGAATCGGGGGCGCGGTGGGGAAGACTTGGAGACACGAGATCGAGATGGGATGGGGGGGGGGGGGGGGGGGGGGGGGGGGGGGGGGGGGGATTTGGTCGGAAGGAGAGAAGAAACAGGAGTAGTAGTAATAAAAAGAAAAATTAAAAAAATAAAAATTGGGGAAAGGGGGTTGTTGGAGCGAGGGATTCGCCCAAGACAACTGGTGTGCGGTAGAGATCCGGAGAGGAGGAGGAGGGGAGGAGGAGGAGGAGATACGAAATGTGTTGTTTGTTGTAGAGGGGGAGAGGGGAGGATAGATAGAGACGGGATGTGGGGGAGAGAAGAGAGAGAGGAGGAAAGAAAAGCAAGGCAAATGAAAAAAAAAGCTCCGGAGAGTTGAAAAGGAGACCTAACCCCTGATCTTCTGCGGCGCGGGCTGGTGAGGGCTACTGCGTTCTTGCCTGGTTTGCTCCATGTTAGAAAAGATGCTTATTGTTCAAATTGACTTATAGTATAGGGTTTATGTTTTCAGTTTTAGGTCTAACTAGGTGAGATCCTCTGCATTGCTGCGATTATTGAGACAATAAATTTATACATAATAAGATATTGTATCCACATATGTTGAAATTGCGGTCCATATAGGGATAAAATCATTGAACGAAATATAACGGTACAATAGTCAAAAAGATATCTAACAATACAGAAATATTTATCAGGATTTATATGATTGATATAGAGTAATAGGACAGCGAATTTGGATAATCTGACTCATTTTTACATCAGGTATAATATAGCTTATATTTTGGAAGGGAAAAAACTTAAACATAGAGAATAATATATTTTCATGGTTCATCAATTTTTAAACAAATTAATATACAAAAATTGCTTAGGGAAAAAAAGATAAAACTAGATAATATATCGTTGGTGCAAATATGGTTCATTAGTATAAAAAATTGTTCAAAGTGTCAAGCACGCAAGAATTTGAAATAAAAAAAAAGAATTTCATAAATAACTCATAATTTACCGTATTTTACAAAAATAATTTTTCACATCAGTCTGTCGAGTTTTCAGCACATGACAGAGACTCGTTGTGTATTGGGAACTCAACAAGGGCTTGTCGAGCTGATATCTTCTCATATGTAACTCCGGTTGATGATCATTTATATCGAGCGAATTATTTTGGACTCACAATTATATCGATTCAAATGGATTCTCAATTGAAGTTGTAGATCAAAAGATATCAATTTTGAAAGTATTTGAAAGTTAAATTGTATTCGATCAAACGTGATCACAATTCCAGCGCCAACCCTACATTATCTTACCATCGAACTCCCCGTTCCAGACACTTTCCTTGTGCACAACTATGTCTGACGTGATCCTTGAGGTCCACTGGTCACTAACGACTAGTTTGTCTAGCGCGATTTCAACCAAAGGACCGTTTTCATCGTTGTCAACATCCTTCAGCCGTGGCATCAAAAACCTATGGTCTTGGTCGTATTTTGTGTCTGATAGAATCAGTGATTTTGTTTTTATATTGGTCGTATTTTGTGTTTTTGGTCGAATCAGTAGAATTGTTTTTGTATTGATCGTGTTTGGTTTTGATCAAATCAGTAGATTTGTTTTTGTGTTGTTAATACTTGTTTTTTTGTCAAAACAGTAAATTGATTTTGTGTTAGTAGTAATTTTCTGTGGTTGTAGCAGTAATTCTTTGTGATTGTGGTAGTAATTCTCTGTAGTTTTGACAGTTATTCTATGTGGTTGTGGCGGTAATTTTCTACAGTTTTGATAGTAATTTCTTTTGTCTTGACAGTAATTGATTTTGATTTTGACAGTAACTCCCTTTGGTTTTGACAGTAATTACCTTTAGTTTTAACAATAATTTTCTTTGAGTTTAACAATAATGGTCTTTGGTTTTAACAATAATTTGTATTTGAATTTGACAATTATTTTTTTTGGGTTTTGATAGTAACTCAAATTTGTCTCAACATGTTTTCGACCACTTTGACAGTAATTTCTAACTTGTTTTGATAGCTTTCAACCACAACGTGACAGCAATTTTTCTTGCCTTAACATCTATTTTCCTTGACTTTGACAGTTATTTCCTTTGGTTGCAACTGTACATTTCTTTGGTTTTGGCCGTGATTTTGTCAATATATGTTCAAAGTGTGTCTAGTGCCTCTGTCCACTAACATGCAGAGTTCATTCTATATCTTAGAGACCTTTGATCGGAAATCTAATCACGTCATCTTGTTCCCCTTGTGGTCTACTTGGAGATTTGTGATGTGATTTCCATCCAAATCCCAAATCTTACTTCACAATTTTAGAGAGATCGCTTGTCTGACTTTAAACCCTTAGGTCCAATCAGTAGATTTGTTTCTGTGTTGTTAGCACTTATTTTTTTGTCAAAACAGTAAATTACTTTTGTGTTGACAGTAATTTTCTGTGGTCGTAGCAATAATTCTTTGTGGTTTTGATAGTAATTTTTTGCGATTGTAGTAGTAATTCTTTGTGGTTTTGACAGTATATGTAATTAATATGAATCACAACAAATATATTTAGCATGGAAAGTAAAGAAGTTTGAAGTGACGAAAGACATGTAATGTAAAAAAAAAAGATAAATGAAACTTGTATTTTGGTAGTAGTAAATATTGAAGTAGACAAAGATGTAACGACGACAATAAATGTTAGGCTGAAGCAGTGTCTACATTTTTTCATTAGTTACTTTTACTATGATATAAAAGAGTTATCAGTCATACACAAAATGAAGACGATTCGACCTAAATCTGTAGTAGATGCATTGTCTCTATTATGAATGGGAAAGAAAAATATATTATAGCATTGATGAATCAAATGTATGGATAATTGAATCTGACCAAATAAACCACAGCCAAATATTTAAGATAGAGGAAATGCAGTTTTATAATATGCAAAATAGGCATAATGAAATCTTAAACTATTGAGTAAGTAAGCAAAGCAGATACATAAGTGGAAGGCAAGGATAATATCTATATAATGCAAATATATAGCATATCTTTATGTCAATAAATTAAAATAAATAATTCAATCAGCTGCATAGCAGGCAAAAAGTAAATAAATCATAAAGAATGACACATAGATTGAAACCATACATAGGGTGAAACATACATGGGTGAACCTTTAACACGCTATTTATATATTATTTAGAAGAACATGGAAGATAGTAAAAATGAAAGCATTATAAAGCAAGGTAAGAAATGGATAACCACAAGCAAGATGAGAACATAGCATAAGCAAACGAAGCTATCTATAATCAATAGAACTAAATAGTAGCTAGTAAATTTCTTCTGACGATAATAGACAAAAGGTACAATGGATAAAGAGATGCACTAACAGTGTTATAAAGAACTGAACAGGCTTACACAAAACAAAATAAACAAATCTAATATGTAGTTGCTGGAAAAGGGCGGCTTTGAAGGTCCAAAAAAAGACCACATGTTTAGAGATGGAGATAACATGACATAACATTTGTGGAAGCTGGAGAGAGAGCCGTAGAATTACTTGGTGTTAGTTACAAAATGATATAGCGCAGTAAGACGACAGAGATGTATAATTATTGTTGATACGATGATTAGAAGCAAAATGTATATAGTGCAATGAGGACAACATGAAATGAGTAATCTGTGAAAGAGAAAACAATCAAAAATCGATCAAAATATAAATAGTAGTTCTACCAATTTAAAATATTTAAAAGTAATTGATTCAACAATCATAGTTGATTCAAATATCAATCGGTGCATCACCATTTGCTGATATCAAGAAAAGATCATTAGCTCTATACAGGAACTAATGGCGCAGGCTAAAAGCATACAATTAAATGAATTTCACATAATGCAATTTATCAAAGGGTGCAGAATAAATAGAACCAACCATCGTCATGATGCCGATTATCTAGCAATGACAAAAATAACACAGCACAAAGAGGAGGCAAGATACAAACCTGCGTCGACGCGTCTCTCCGCCGCTTCATGGCTGCCTCCATTTGCACCTCGACTGCATCAACGGTGACGGCACCGATGCAACGGCCGACGGCATCGACTACCAAAACCGGCGCAGCCGACTGTAGAATGGCAAAAATAACACAGAGCAAAGAGGAGGTAAGATTCAAACCTGCACTGAAGCATCTCTCCGCTGCTTTGTGGCTGTCTCTGTTTGTGCCTCAACGGTGTCGATGGTGACAATGCCGACGCAGGGGCCGACGGCATCAACAGCTAGAAGTGGCGTAGCTAACTGCAGCATGAGAGATCGATGGACGGCTGCCAATGCACCGAAGAGACCTTGAGAAAACCCTTGCGCCCCGCAACAACAAAACGCTAAGCCGTGAATGAACGAACGAGATGAATCCGAAGACGAATCCAATAGCTCGGAGAAAAGCGGCAGTGCGGTCAGCTCAGATGAAGCAAAGACGCCGATCCAACAACTAGGAATGCAGCGATGACGGGGACACACGTAGGAGGAGCTTTCAGTTGGGATTGTATATCTATTTATATGATAAAATTTATCTCTTTTTATTAAATTTTTATACATATCCCAATAAGAGTAGATAAGGTTAAGAACTGATTCCTTTGAATTGAATTATGACTAACTGTACTCTATAACATAGTTATGGTGGGTACAAGGACCAGGCGGAACCTGAGTGAACCATGCCTAAATTATTGGCAATGCTGGTTAAAGCTAGTTTTAGACCAGATGTCTAAAATCTCAAATTTTGCACCAAGTTTATCAAGCATGTAAAAAAAATTCTCAAATATATTTCAAAAAACATTAACAAAAATCTAATTTGAGTGGAGAGCTTTATAATATAACCAATAATATTTCTATGATTTAAGAATAAACATGAAAATATGAGAGATTCTCTTTATTTTTATATCAACTAGCTAAAAGAAATATTCTGATCTCCACCTCCAAGCTTAACAAATAAATAAATAAAAACTCATACTCATGCACATCCTTGTTTAGAGAAATTTCCAATGTAATGAAACAAATGGAGACAAGGAAAAATGGTCATTCCGAAGAGAAATAAAGAAAACCCCTCGTTTCTCTCCATGCTCATTGGAATCCACTGATACCAACGAGGCAAGGTCACCATCGTAATCATAGGGGACACTAGTACAAACTCTGCTTCCACCAATCTTTCCTCCCTCACAAGTCACAATAGTGCCACCGCTACTGCCTAGTGCTAACTGCTAAGTCTTCTGTGCTCTCGCCATTCGCCGCCATGACTGTCTCCTTCGCCACCACCAAACCGACCGTCTTCGCCTACTCCCCTGCGCGTCAAGTACAAGTTGGGGGCTTTCTTGGATCCCGTATTATCCCTGGGTTCTATAGCGTTTTTTTTTTTTTTTTTTTTTTTTTTTTTTGGGTTATTGGTTTTGACGTCGTATCTTGATTCGAAGAAATGGCAGTGAGTTAGTGCCGGAGAGTTGGTAGTCTTAGTTGATGCGAGAGCTGAATAGTCATTGTACATTTGTGTTGTAATGAGGAAAATTCAATTCTTTGGGACAAGGACACTTTTGATCTCCCTAATTTGCTTGAAAATTTGATTTGATCCTTTTATTTTCAAAAGGACTAAATTGGTCCAGTCAAACTAGTCTTTTAATTAAAAAAACATGACATTGCATATATGTGTGTTTAATGGGACGACATGTAAGACGAGCACACGAGTTTAGCAGCCTCGAAAAGTGTTGATAGGAGCTTTGGCCTCTGGCGAATGGTGTGCACAAAAATTAGGGTGACGAAGATCGGCATATTAATTCTTCTTTGATTGCTTTGCACATGGTTTCAAGAAAATAGTATGATAAAAGAAGAGTTTTAGACCTGAGTGAATTCATAAAGGATTTCATAGTGGTGCAGCAGGAGGTAGCACGGACAGTGGAGGTGGAGCTACCGCACATGGCGTCGAGATCAAGGTCAGAGCTCCTCCCATCGTCCAAAGCATTGCACCGCCAATGCCTTCAAGGTCATTAAGCTGGCGTGATCATCTTATGTGTCGTCATAGTCAGCGCTCACATATGTTATGTCTTATTATTAAATATGTTTTCAGAATAACAAGACTATTTTGAGATAGTTCAGAGAATAGAAAGACTAATTGAGTTCTTTTGAAAATAAAGAGATCAAACGAGTTTTCAGGTAAAATAGAAGGGCCAAAAAGTATCGAATTTTTTTTTGAAATAACTCTATAAAAAAAACAATTGCAAAACTAACTCTTAACTTTTTAAATTTGTAAAAATGGCTTTCAGTCGCGAAATCCTCTTCGTGACAGTCTTCAGTCGCTATACGGTATAGCGACTGAAGACGTGGCACGGCACAAATGCCCCGCTGGCACCTGTGCCGTGCCAGCGAGGTTTCAGTCGCTATACCGTATAGCGACTGAAACCCGCAGCTTTCAGTCGCTATACGGTATAGCGACTGAAAACTGGCAAACTTTCTCTGCCCCCTCTTTTGCCCTGTGGTCGCAATCGAAACACTTCGTAATAATTTCATTTGAGAAGTAGGACCTGTTTGTAAATTCTGAAATTGGGATGGCTGATTTAAGATCTAATCTCACACACAAGTGTAACTTTATTTCTGGAGCATATTCAGCAGAAGTTTGAATGAAATTTGGCAAGATTTGATGATTTTGTGATAATTCGAAAACAGGGTACTTTAGGGTAATTAGAATTTCAAAAAATGACGAGACTTGAAACTAAGGCGTCGGATGAGATTTTGAAAATCTTACAGAAGGGAAACTTGGTCAGAATAGTGAATGGGAGATACTCCTTGAATTAGATCGAAGTTTGGAGATGAGATGTGGGTTTTAGCCTTTTTAGGTTCCGAGGAAAATCTTTAAAAGGTATAAGCCGCGATAATTGTAGGCTGATTTGCGAAAAGGAGTAAGACGACAAAGTTTTGCCATCTGGTCCGTACAAGTACATACCAATTTCGCATTTATACCGTGCTTTTGATACCTAGTTTTGTCTCGTTGGTTCGACGCATTTGTACGAAACCAGACGTCTCGGCGCAAAATATGGTAGGTGCAAAAGTCGCAAAGATTAATCATACGAAAACGAGCATCAGATGAATAGGTAAAAGCTGAAAAGTAGAAACGCAAAGTCATACAAAAGTAGAACAGTAGAAAACATAAAACCCCAAAAAGTTGGAAACCTAACAAAAATATACGAAAACTGAACAGTCTGAGAAAAGCATACATCGGACTAGTGCCCCCTCCTGCCCCTCTGTGGGGAGGGCTGATACTCTGATGGTGTGTACCGAGAGGGGGGCTGACGATCCCTGACGCGCCGCCTCCTTACTGGTGGTGTCTGCGCAGATGGCGTAGACTGGGAAAGCTGTGTCGGCTGCGTAGGCGGCGGAGCATCGGGAAGAAAGCTAGGAAGCACATGTGTCGACTGTGTAGGATGCTGCTGTGCCTGGTCAGGAGGCTGGTGCCATGGAGGAGTATCGAGCTCGTCATCCGAAGAGCTGTCGGCAGGCACGAAACCCGTGTGCAGTGGTGGAGGGCGCGACGACGACGGACGGTCCGCTGGTGGAGGGCGCGACGACGACGGACAGTCCGCTGGTGGCACATGCGACGAAGGACCTGGCGCCGACGGTGATGGTGGGGGAATCACGGTCAAGTGAGGTGGCAGCAGCACTCTGAAACCGACTAAAATCTGATCGACCCGCCGCTCGACCTCTGAACAATATGCGTACACATCGTCGCTGGGCATGGTGGGTCCGCGGCGGGACAAGACCATCATGTCTCGTGCACCAGTAGAGATGCCGCCGAGGATGTCTAGCTGTGCACACGAATTAATGCAATTATAGAACGACAATCCATGTGAAAGTAAGGTTTCAAAGAGCTAAGGAACTCACAGAAGAGTGGATTCGCCCAGTTAGGCGTCGGTCGTAGCCGTCATCGAGGGTGGAGGGAGGGATGGGCTCATCAGGCGCGGCGGGTGGACCGCCCGTCAATCGGTAGATCGTGCGAGGTCGGTACCAGGACAGATAGGAAAAATGGATGTCGTGGCTGTATGGCCTGTGCTCCTCGACAGTGCGTGTGTGCGCCCAATCCATCCACTGCTGCACATAAGGCTGCTGTCGACGAACGAAATCGTCCCTCACTCGACCCTTCCTGGATTGCCTGCGGACAAAGAAATTAGGTTGTGATGGAAATTATGTATAAAATAACATGTGAATGTAATGCATATTTGACGTACTCGTGGATATGGTGCGGGATCTGTCGAGGAGGCGGCACGGGGACAGCCTGGCGTAGGCCAAACTGGCGCATAACTTGCTCAGGCGAGTAACCCTCAACCATGTGCGAGAAGACGAGTAGAACCTGGGTGCGCCAGTACGGCTCATCCTGCGTACAAAAAGAAGAAAGGCCGGCTGGAGCGACGGATTGGAGGTTTGCGGTGGTCCACGGATCCCAGATGACGCTGTCGTCGAGAAGCAGATCAAAGTCTGTGGCGTACGAAGGATAGCAGAGGTGCGCCTGATCTGTGGCCCACCTCAAACTCAGCCTAGCCCACCTCCATCCCATCACGGGGCCGTCTCTCCCATCCCCGACTAATGCGAACTGATCCCGCGGAACCAGCGGTCGACCGATGGGGAAATGCTCGTACGACCACATCTGCAAGAGAATGGCGCACCCAGCGAAAAGAGAGCTGACCTGGTCTCTGCTCGTGGCGTCGCACAACCCCCTGTAGGTGTGGCAGAGCACAGCGGATCCGAAACTGAACCTCGGCACGTGGCCCAGGGCCGAGTCGGCAATACTCCTGGCGAGCTGAACGTACTGCCGCTCGCAGATGTCTCCGTGGGTGCCAGGGAAGAGCAACCACCCAAACAGGTACAGCAAATACGCCTCAAGGTGGCGCCTGACGACCTCCTCTGGAGCGGCCACGGGGAGCGCATCATCGCGCACTGCGCGGAGGTAACTATGGGGAACTCCCGCGTCCTGCGCAAACCCCCCCGCTGGCCCTACTCCCTCGAAGTGCTGTAGGAAATCGAGGCGCCATGCAGCTCTCTCGGTGGCCGCTGGGACATATATCTCCCCGCGGATAGGCAGGCCAAGTAGCATGCTGACGTCCTGCAGCGTGACAGTGAGCTCGCCAAAACTGAAGTGGAACGTGTGCGTCTCGGGCCTCCACCGATCCACAAGCGCAGTAATGAGGGCTCGGTCGAAAGGGAATCGCCTCGCCCGATCCACCATGCGAGCGAAAGGCAACAGTCCGGCCTCGAGCAAATAAGGCGCGAACCGCTCATCTAGAGGCCACATCTCACGCGGTGCCCTCAGACGCAAGGCTGGGAGAACGATGCCCTGTAGAAGGCGTCGAGCACGGTGACGCTCCTGATGGTGCTGTGAAATCAGCTCGGGAAGCTGATGGTCGTCCGCCATACCTGCAGTTGTCACATATTGGTTGAGAAGTTCAAACATTGAGTACATAAACAAACATTGAGTAAATAAAAAAACATTCAGTAAATTCACGAGAAGACATTAGGGAAGTTAAGTACAACTGATATATGAAAATTCGGTACAACTCACAACAAAACATTAAGTACTTGAAATAATACAACATTTAGTTTTGCGACGAAGATGGTGCGCCTGTCACCCGCGGGCATCGATTTCTTCTGTGACCAGGCTGCCGGCAAGCGCTGCATCTACGTACGTCATCTTCACGCTCCGCTGCATCCATATTGTTATTTATCCTCCTGGATCGACGTCGGCCGACATGGCCTACGAGGAGCCTCTTGTCTGGGATCCACGTGATGGCATCTTCCGGAGATAGTTGTCGATAGCTTTCCCCCGCCGCAAACCCATTGAAGACACCATCCCAGGTCTTCCACAGGTACTGCAGAGTATAATAGGTTGATATGTACCGCGCCGGATCGATCCCAGGAACAGAGCAGGCAGCGATGACATGCGAGCAAGGAATGTGCAGCAGTTGAGGCTTGTTGCATGTGCATTGGGCATCTGCATTTGAAATCCGACATTCGTGGACCCGACCAGCCCGCAGTGTGCCATAGACATGTCTGTGCCTTAGCCGAACCTCATACTTCCCGTGCAAGCGACTCAGTACTGTGACATGAAGCAACGCCCACTTCTGTATCGAGCCCCACCTGTGTCATGAAGCAACGCCCACTTCTCCATTGGTTTGGGCTGAATCCACTGACTGAATCTGAGACGACCCCGGCGGCTTCCCGTGCCAGTATCGCCGCGATCTTCTGCAACCCCTGCTTCTCGCAATTCCGCCGACGTACTTTCCTCCAGTGACTTCCAGATTTGTGAGAACTTTGACTGTTGGTTCTGTTTGGCAAGCCGTTTGAACACGACCATCAGGCGCTTGCTCTTGAAACGACTGTGAAAATTCGCGCCAAGATGCCGTGAGCACCAACGACTCTGCAAATCATCCCAACTCAGCGATGGATCCTCTCCTGATCGCATGTACTCCATCGCACTCAGCATTCCTCCATTTCGATCATGAATCAAGCACACGCGCTCCCGGTCTTTCACAACCTCATTCTTCAAAGTGCCCAAGAACCACAGCCAACTGCTATAGTTCTCCCCCTCGACCACAGCATATGCTATGGGGAGAAGCTGGTCGTTGGCATCAACAGCCACAGCAGTCAGCAGAGTTCCCTGGTATTTTCCAGTCAAAAATGTTCCGTCAATGCAAAGCACGGGTCTCATATACCTGAACGATGCAACGCACTGTGCGAATGCCCAGAAAAATCTCCGCAGTACCATGCACCCAGGAATCACAGCACCCTCGGAGCCGATTGCCGGCGTATCAACAATTGCGGTGACTGTGCCTGGATTTGCTTCACATATCCGCCGCAACAGCCTCGGTACTAAGTTGTATGCCTCAACATATGTACCAAAAAGCTCCTCCAGCGTCTTCTGTTTAGCCATCCATGCCTTCGGGTAGTTGATATTATAACCGTACTTCTCCGCGACATGTGCAATTATCACCTTCGGTGTGATTGCCGTATTTGCCTTCACTACTGACAGAATCAGACTGGCAACAAAACTGGAAGTGATATTTCTATGATGCTGCACCATGCCCTCAGCCAGACATCCGTGGTCGTCAACTCTGGTCACCCGAAAGGACGGGTCATCTCGTGGCCGCCAGACACGTACGTACCATGGACAATTCTGGATTAAGCACCTCACAGTCCACAGGCTCGGATTTGATCTGACCACCCGGAATGGCCTATTTAGTGAGACAGCCCAGGCAGTTATGGCTTTCTTTGCATCCTTTTTACTCCGAAACAACTGTCCAAGCTGGACGGTTGATTCATTATAAGACCATCGCGAACCCAGCTCATCATGAACCACAGCGTTATTCAAGGATGACGGATCAGTCCACTCACTCATAGGATTATGCTGTTCCGTGGGTTCATCAGGAGATTCGTACATTTCCGACGGATCAGTATACTCCTCTTCATTAAAATTCTCCTCCAATTCTGGTAATTCTTCAGCTGCATCTACTTGATGGCCACCAAATTGAGTTGTATTTCCTACACAAGTTGTGTTAGGTACACTGCCAGTTGCACTGGCATTGGTACTGGCACCTGCACCAGTATCGACATCGCCACCGCCATCGCGACCTCCTCCAGTACAGATATTAGTGTTTTCTCTTTCAACCGAATGGCTGCCCTCCGAACTATGTACTGACATTTCAACGTACAGTATGATGGTTCCGACAGCATAGCCTGGATTTGTCACAATTCGTCCAAACGAACCCCATGATTTGTCACCTTTCAGTCTCTTCAGCACCCATTTGTTTCCATCCGGAACCATGCCTTCCACTTTGAGATTATCCGTCGTAACATTGAGTTGTAACAGGTGAACTAACCACATCTTCAAATCGTTGAAAGACATTGACTGTGGTTGTCTCATTTGACTGCAAACATACATACAACCACCAAGATCATCACCGTTTGGTCCATTACGGATTACACCGGCTCCGTAATAAACGTACACTGTATTGGGTTGCTCCATAGCTGTACAAGAGTGTATAATTAGAGAACTCACATTGCTCATTGTACTAAAAAAACATGATTTTCCAAACAACAGAAATTTTCCCCTCCCTCTAAACCCATGCGGGAAAGGCCAACACGTTGAGGGCGACAGCGGTGATGACTACGACAATGAGGCCGCGATTCCTAACCCTAACCCTAACCCTAACTGATTGACAACCCCACCCCTAAATCTAACAAAAAAACCAACCCTTCTCTTCTCTTCTCCTCTCCTCCTCTTCCTTCTCTTATCTTTTTCTCTCTGCCAATTTCAGAATTTTCGGAAAAATGAAATGGCCGTACTGTGTGAAAGAGACGCACGGTGTTTAAATACCGTTTCAGTCGCTATTGTTTGGTTCACGATTTTTCCCTACAACCCTAAAAAAGATAACCCCTAAACCCGTGCGGGAAAGGCCAACACGTTGAGGGCGACAGCGGTGATGACTACGACAATGAGACCGCGATTCCTAATCCTAACCCTAACTGATTGACAACCCTACCCCTAAATCTAACAAAAAAAACCAACCATTCTCTTCTCTTCTCCTCTCCTCCTCTTCCTTCTCTTCTCTTGTTCTCTGTGCTAATTTCAGAATTTTCGGAAAAATGAAATGGTCGTACTGTGTGAAAACGACGCACGGTGTTTAAATACCGTTTCAGTCGCTATTGGGGAACACGATGTTTCCCTACAGCCCTAAAAAAATAACCCCTCTCGCTCTAAACCCGTGCAGGAAAGACCAAGACGGTGAGGGCGACAGCAGTGATGACTAACCCTAACCCTAACCCTAACCCCAACTAAAAGAAGCGACAGCGGTGAACCCTAACCCTAACCCTAATAATAACAATCATTTTAATATACATAATCACAAATGTTTACATCTACATATTAACAAATATTTTAATCTACGTCCATACTAATAAAATTCAAATTTGAAAAACATCACATTTTTTAGTGGTTCTTCAAATTTTTTAATCTGCGAAATCCTAAATTTTTTAATCTGCGAACATACACTAACCCTAATCTGTGAACATACACAAACCTAACCCTAACTCTAAATTTTTTTTCATCACATTCACACATTTACCATCACACTAACCCTAACAATCATTCTAAATCATATCTAAATACTACGAGTTTACGATCTAATTAATTTAAATACACGAGTTAAAAAAATATACCTCAGCGATTTGAAGAATCTCCGAAAAAGAATTTTCTGCTCCTTTTTCTTCCCTTCCTTCTCCTCCTTCTCTCTCAGTAATTTCTGTAAAATTTCGGAAAAATGAATTGAACTGTACACTGAGAGGGACGGCTGGGGAATATAAAGCGTTTCAGTCGCTATACCGTATAGCGACTGAAAGCTGCGGGTTTCAGTCGCTATACGGTATAGCGACTGAAACCTCGCTGGCACGGCACAGGTGCCAGCGGGGCATTTGTGCCGTGCCACGTCTTCAGTCGCTATACCGTATAGCGACTGAAGACTGTCACGAAGAGGATTTCGCGACTGAAAGCCATTTTTACAAATTTAAAAAGTTAAGAGTTAGTTTTGCAATTGTTTTTTTTTATAGGGTTATTTCAAAAAAAAATTCAAAAGTACCCTTCTCCCATTTATAAAATAACCATTACATTCACATTACTATGTTCTCTCTTTGTATTGCTGAGCAGTTTTCGATCTCCTGTTACCTGTAGACAATGGATGCAATGTTGAATCAAAGACCAGTGTCTTTCTCTAGACAAGGTGCAAGCTTTAGATCGATTCGGTTACAGCCGGTTCCAATGCGGTTTCGAGTGTCTTGTTCGGTATGCATCAGCAGCATTTTCTTTCCCTTCCATCAATTCTATTGTTTCTGTAGTTCATTTTCAAGCTTCTTTTGTAGTAAGTGAATTCAATAGCTCTTAAAAAGCCATTATTCTAAACTTCCACTTTGCTATGATTGAGAGTTGAAGTTGCACGCTCCCTTCACATGCATATTAACTGGACTGGGCTTTGTACAATATGTTGACCATGTTCATCTCCATATGCATAAACCAACCAATTGAACCGAAATAACTATCTCTATTTGGTTTTAGATTCTCTTAGCAAATTTCATCATTTTGGTGTTTGGTTTTAGTGCAGTTTTTTTTAATTTTTAAAGACGAAAATAACTAAAATTGAATATTAGATATATGGATGGCGTTGTGTTTGTCTAGGTAAATCTAGTAGTGTTTCAGAATTAAAAGATAGCAAGAGAAAGAAAGTTATAGACAGAAGTCCATCAGTTATGCATTAGCTATTTAGCTGTGCTTTTTTGTTGGATTATGTGAAAAATAATCAATGTGGTTTGTTTTGTATGGTCAAAACAACTATTTGAGAGCAGTTTGAATTGGTTGATGTATCCATTTTAAGTAACAGATGCAGTGGGGACACTAGTAGTAAATACATGCATTTTCTTCTAAGCATGCATTGTTGAATCAAGCGTTTGATTGTACTAATATGGTGTAAAGTTCTTCATCTTGATCAAACATGCAAACTAAATAAACTGACTAAATAAATTGAATTTAATTGATTTATTATGTTTGCTTACAGACTCGTACATTTATCTATGTGCCTATCATTTTGGAAAAACCGAAATTTATGGAAAACAAAAGCAGCAAGATCAAACAAGCTAAAAAGAAGTCTTGCCTTTTTTCCATTTTGCTTCAACTGGTAGAGCACATTCCTAACCTACTAGAGGAAGGTTTGTAAGAAGATGGATGTATAAAGAAACAGATAAACTATTTTTTTTTGTCACACAAATACACCCATATGTCAGCATATTTGGACAATTGCGGTGTCGGCGTGCCGCCCGTGTTGACATTGTATCCTTTCTGTGTCATATACTGCTGTTGACGGTACGTAGACTACCCTTTATGTGTCGCGTACTTCTGAACTACTATTTGTAGAAGGTATGCAGCCTTATACGTGGAATGGCTTAGATAAAAATGTGTATTAGCATGTCAATGTCATTATAATGCACACAGCCACAATAACTAACAAAATAATACTATTCCTTGATTGAATATCACAAACAAAACAACCATACAATTCTATTTGTTTATTGAGAACCAAAACCATGTTTTCACATATACCATATCTTATCGATAATTTTAGCTATGTTTCAACGTGCTGTGCTAGCATCATTGCCTTTATGTTTGGGCAGCATGTATTGATTCTTCGTTTGTCACATTAACTTGCATGGTTTGGGGCTAAGCAATTCAGTCACTGTGCCTATGAGATCAAATAAATGTACACTATGCATTTCAAAAAATGAATGTACACTAGCAGCTTTGACAAATTCTATGCTGATGGCAGAACAGATCATCTAACTGAGTAATAGTATATATACTTGCTTTTCAGCACCATTCTAAGACACCGTAAAGGATTGTGGTGTTGTTTTTGTGTTGATAGTGTGATGTGATAGTTATGGTCTTGAAAGATATTATTCTTATATCAATAATTATCAAATGATTACATCCAAAAAAATGATACATCAAACAAAATTTTATAAACACACCACATTACCAAAGGAAGCCTAAATGATATTCTGTATTTACTTAAAGCATGCAGCATGACCATTTTACTTGTGGTTAGTGTACTTATTTTGCTAACCGTGGTAGGTAGCAGTACAGATTCACATATCTGTTCAATCTTCCTGCAAATTTAAGCTAAATTCTTGGAAGTTTCTTTTCTTAATGATATATCTTGTTAAAACTGTTGCATCTAATTCTTGAACAGGCCAAGCAAGGCACTATTGATAAGGTGTGTGAAATAGTGAAGAATCAGTTAGCGGTACCTGAAGGCACTGCTATAACCGGAGAAACAAAGTTTGTAGATCTTGGAGCTGACTCACTTGACACGGTAATCCCTTCTGCACAACTGATATACTTGTCAGATGCTGCGATTCAACGTCTTTTCTAGTCATTTTCTGAAGTTATTCTTGCACTATGGAATTAAGCAACTGATATACTTGTCAGATGCTGCGATTCAACGTCTTTTCTAGTCATTTTCTGAAGTTATTCTTGCACTATGGAATTAAGCATCGATTCCATATCTTGTTGTTCTCTTCTTCCAAAGATGCATCCAGCTTGTAGTTATCAGTTACCAATCGTGTTGATTCTTATTCTGAATTTAATGTAGGTTGAAATTGTTATGGGTCTTGAGGAGGCATTCCAGATCACTGTGGATGAATCGAATGCTCAAGTAATTCAGACGGTGGACGACGCTGCTGCTCTTATTGATAAGCTTGTGGCAGAGAAGGATGCTTAAACTACGTCAAAGTTTCCTGTCTAATTAGTTTTGCGGCTTGTTCTCCAAATGGCGCTGCACGGGTCACCTCCGAGTTGTGTTATGGTTTCTTGAAATTAGGCAGGGATTATCTGATGTGAGCTTTACCAGATTAAATAAAGGGTGGGGGAATCGTTGTTTCCCTGAGAGACATGAGAGACAGACAGTTCCATGTATGTCGCTCAAAACTGCTGAAATTTGATTTTGGTACTGAAAATTAGGCGAAAATTACTTTCATGTCAATCTCATCTTGACAAGATAGCTAAAATATTCTCAGACTGCTCATGAGAATTTTGCAATTGTACAACATTATCAGAAAGCTGGACGGTATCCTGCGATACCAATGGTGCAAAGGAGCCCAAACACTCGTTTTATTCAGCCCTCTTGAAATAAATACTGTAATAGTCCACAAGAATAAAACCTTCATAAGAACACTCCTTACTTTGCATCCATATCTGTCCGCAGTGCTGATGTGAAGGCACAAACAATGCATCTTAAACGATTGGGGTCAAGGTATAGAGAAATTAAGATGATTGGAACGTGTCACAAAGACAGTAGAGCTCCTTTTCTGTCTCGATCTGAGTCTGTCCATAGATTGATCGAACAGCTCTAAGCCTCTAAGAATGCTGAACAACATGTATGTTGGCTGAAGAGCAAGCAACCATAGGTAGCATTTGCTGTTGTTAACTGAAGCATTCCAGCGTCAAGAAGAGCACTCCTGCAACGAGGGAAGAGGCAGGCCGAAAGAAAGCTGCAAAGCAAGCAGCATATCTTTTAGGCTTGACGTGTCAGCAGTGTTCATAAGCTGGTAGCCGTCTGCGAGTGTGGGCGATCAAATAAACGGGTGGGGGGACACCGAGTGGTAGCGGACGATTGGAAGTAAAAATTAGCGGCGGCAGTGCCTCTCGTCCTTGGGTTTTTCAGATCTTTTGGCTAGCCGGCGGGCAGCGGCTATATAAAACGTTAACCGCGCTCGCCCTTGCAACGCGTTGGGCT
This sequence comes from Pharus latifolius, assembly GCA_019359835.1. Classification (NCBI taxonomy): domain Eukaryota; kingdom Viridiplantae; phylum Streptophyta; class Magnoliopsida; order Poales; family Poaceae; genus Pharus; species Pharus latifolius. The sequence continues at coordinate 94,646,177 of CM033321.1, read as the reverse complement.
GCGGCGCTACGTGCTGGAAGCCTGGCTTTTTTCTTTCTTTCTTTTACGCGCCACACGTGCTGCTGTGCTGCTAACTGTCTCTGACCATGTCTCGCCATTCGCTAGCTTTTCCAGCTTACATGTTTCACCAGGCTGCTGAGTACTGGTAACATAGGTAATTATTGCCCTTTCATTTAGCTGTTCAACCTCAACAATCGTAGTTGATTCTCTCTCTATTTAGTTGATGCTGGATTGATGTTCATATGTTGCATACAGTATCATTAACACAATCAATAAATATAAATATATAATAAAAGAGATTTTCAATCACATTAACAACGCAAGTCTAGATCAGTTGTGATAACATTGCTCAACATATTAGAAACGACAACAAAACCCAACATATCCTACATCAAGCGAATCCAAACATTTCGTTTGCATGTTTGACATAATACAGGCCTGAACTATCAATAGCTGATTCCCTGAAATGAGCTTCAAAATAAGATCCAAACCAAACATTTGGTTTCTTTCCTGACCATGGATTGAGCTAAGCCTGATATTTTGGAGGGAGCTAAAGCTAGTGTTAGCATGTTTTGACATCTTCTGGTTCTCTGTCTGCTTTTTTTTGGGTCTTCAACTTGAATTCCCAAAACCAAACACTTTCAGCTATTTGAGAAGATGGTTCAGGTTTCATGTAGAAACTGCCAGCCATCTCTTCCGTTACGTCACTGCATGAATGAAGAAAATCAATGCAAAAATAGAAAAAAAATTGCATCAAGCAAATTTTCTGCATTGGATACAAGGATAAGAATTTTGGAAAAAAAGTTAAAATTCTTTTATCAACAAAAGTATATATCCTCTTATTCTCTTTTACACTTAGCACCTTATATTCTTTGTCTTTTAACATATATATATATTTTCTATTTATCTCTCAACACTCTTCCTCAAGATAGATAAAAAATATCAACCTCATCTTGTTACAATATATAAACAATACTATAGAATTAAGACTCTTTGTGAGACAATCCTCTACTTGGTCTTCAGAATGAATAAACTGAAGTTTCAATGTCCTATTCTCCAACTTCTTTTTGATAAAAAAAACCGATCAATCTCAATATTTAGTCTTATCGTGCTGAACGGGATTATTAACAATATTGAGAGTTGATTAGTTGTCGTATATAAGCTTCAAGTGTGCAATTTTAACTAATATAATTTTCAAATTGTCCATATGAACTATAATTTAAGGTTTGCGTATGAATCAGAATTTACTATTGTTTACATGCACTTGTATTGCTAAGAGGTGCTGTATTAGCATTCAAAACCCCGTGGCACGCGCCGCCAATGTGCTGTGGTGATCCAAACCCATCACCGCAAGGCGTTCAGCGACGATGATCCACCTACAAGGGGTCGTCAACGTGGTGATGCGTGCCCCATATCGCGGCTCCCTCTTCGAGGACGCTGCGGTCTATGTTCTTTCATGGGTCGTTTATGGTCCCCCCCCCCCCCCCCCCCCCCCCTTTAGAGTAACATCTAATTCACATGTGCACTTTAGTCCTAAACAGGCCAAATATTCTAAGTAACTGCATGGTTAATCTCAATATAATTTAAATTTTACTAATGTACCATATAGATTCATCATATTTTAAAATTCTAATAGAGTTAGTTTCATACAATTTTTTATATATATCCGTAAGTATAATAAAGATAATTTTGGATATAATTTTTCTTTTAGTAGGAATTCCTAGCATATTTGATTTTTCATGATTAATTTGGAATTTATAGTTTTTTTATGTGGATGCAAAATTAATGTGATATCTCTAATATTACCATAACAAATAGATTATAATTTAAATAGAATTTACAGTCTATATGAACTAGAATTTGCTATTATATAACCTTGTGTGCTCAGAGGCGACTTGTATTCCTTAGAGGCGCTGCATGGCGATTGTCGGCGACGGGGTTCACCAGGTAGTTTGCAGCACGCCGGCGCGTGTGGCAACGGTGATCCGCCTTCAAGTTCATGGGCATAGAGGTGGCTCCGGCTCTGAGGAGCCTGTGGTGGGTGGTGATGGAGCGCCGGAAAAGGCTACCAGGAAGTTGCATGGCTCTTCATACCGAGGAGTCTCTTGTTTTTTTAATGGATTTTTCCCCTTTTTCCTATCTTAAGAGTAACATGTGTTCACATGTGTACTTTAATCAAAATTTAATCAAAAGCTACATGATAATCCTATATAGTTTGTTTTGGAAACGGATTTCGTATGAACTATATTATAATTCAGAGATAGTTTTCGCAACGATTTTTAATATGATATGATGAATGGAATAAATTTTTTTTCACTTTTACCGATAATTGTGGGAGTTTCTAGAATTTCTCTTCTTTTTGTGATTAAGTTGGGAATTTTTAGTATTTTGTTCATGTGAATCCAAAATTAATGTGTCATAATATCACTATAATTTATTTGTTTACTGCAATATCTTCGAGCAACCATAACTTCAAAATGAAATGCCTAAGAGCATTGATGAATTGCCCTTATAACACGACATGTTTCTGGCTACACTATTTATAATTGGCAAAGTACCTTGCATTCAAATTCCAACCTGCTTTTGTTATGCATATATCATTGTACTTTATCTTTATTTTAATCGGCTAATTGTTGAAAAAAAAGGTAGAAGGTGTGTGCTCATAAAAATGTGAAACTCCTGCAATTCCATCTTTGTAGGATTTCTTGATAATATTGTTCAAAGAAGATCATCAAAAGTTCAAATTAGGTCAAACATTGTCCAGATATAGAAAAAAACTAGCTTCATATATTGGTCAATTTTATATGGACCCAACTCACTTATGTACCATTACAAACTCAACAATCATCAATATTTAGTAGATGCAAGCAACAACATAATTTATTTCTGTTCTTGTTCTAACATTTTAACATCAGACTTTAGGAACAGCAGCCAAAGATGTGCAACTTGTTTGTAGAGACATATTGTAACATCCTGGGTTTGGGGTGAAAATTCTTTTCATAAAAAGTCATGCATGCATATGTCTCTTCCAAATCAGCAAAATCAGCCCAGACTTATTTTATCTTAAGCCCTAAAATCTCAAAATCTTCTTTATGTACCAAAATCAAGATCTAACTTTTCAGATATCACATACTATTTATCCTGAGAATAAAAGCCTTCAGAAACTAGATCCAATTTGGTCTCTAACTCCCAGATTTGTCAATCCTTTCTGTTTTCGAAACAGAAATTAATTTAATATCCTAATTACCCTAAATACTCTGAACTCTGATTTAATCACATCTTGACCTAATCCAAACCAGATTATTCTTGGATTATGATCAAGATTATGCCAATACCTTAATCCAAAAAGTTGGCTGTCAAATTCTATCATCTAGACTATTTTCACAAATCAGTCCAAGAAGAATCGCGGATTAGTCCTTTTCCTGATTTCCAGAAGCCTGAAAAGGCTAAAAGGCACAAATCATCTCCAAATTCAAATCTTATTCAGGGAACACCTCCCAAATGTTATTCAATACAAAATCTTCTTCTATGAGGATATCAAAATCTCATCCTAAATCCTAGAATTTCAATTTTGATAAAGTCCAGATTCTAGATACCCTAATTACCCTATTGTTGTTTTCATTCAAAAACTATTCAAATATCTCATATCTGGTCAAATGTCTTTGCCAAATTATTTGTTAAGTTAATTGATCTTCAGCAACAAAAATCAAATCCATTTCTATCTAAGTATTTCTCTGGATTTGCAAATCAGTCCAAAACCAAACTTTCAAAAATTGCAATATGGTCCAGATTTCTTTTCCAGCCCTTTTCGACCAGAGCTTCCATCCGTGTTTTCAACCACAGCTTCGTCGTGCTTCTTCGCCGTGTTTTCTCGCCGCCGGCCAAGCTTCGCCTTTGCTTGTGCCCATGCTCGATTGTGCTTGCATGTGCGCACGTGTTCGCGCCAAAAGCGTCTCCGTGGCAGCACCAGCGACCAGCACCAACCGCGCGTGCGCGACCACACTCCAGCAGCAGCAGCAGCATTTTTGTCAGGAACTTCGCACCACGTCGCCACGCCATGCCAGCATTGTCGCCTTCACTTTGCACCGGCTAGCGCCAAGTCCCAATGAACCAACCATTTAAGTAGTTGTAGAGCCATTGTCGCCGTTGCGTCGCCGCCGCCACTGTTTCTTTTGCGCCTGGCCAGTCTCATCCTCGACACAAAGTTTATTGCTGTTCCCCCCTTGCCAACTCCGTCCTTGGCCTATTTAAACACCCCTTCGCCCTGTGCAATCTTCACTCCACCAGAAAATCGGTTAAGTCCCAAATTCTTCGTCTTCGTCTTCTTCACCGGCGAGCCACCGAGGAGGAGCTCGACGCCAGATCATTCTGCTGCATCAACACCCAATTCGATTTAGCCAGTAAGTTCCTCCTGTTCACCTCATTGTGTTGTAGCCCCTAATTGAACTCTGGTGGACCCTAACGCCGGTTGTAACATCCTAGTTTTTGGCTATCTTTTCTGCTCACAAGTCAGCATATCTTCTTTGGAATCCCTGGTGTCTCAACCCTATTTTGATCTTAGGTATGCCACTACCTTAACTTAAAAAGTTGGCAGCTAAACTTCATCTTTTAGATCATTTTCGCATTTCAGTCCAAAAGTATTCAGTTTAGCCCTTTTCAGAATTTTCAGAAAGCCCAAAAAGGCTAAAAGTCTCAGATCATCTCCAAATTCAAATCTGATCAAATGGTTGTCTCCCTTTTATTTTTCTGAACGTTTTTCCCTTCTGGAAGAACTCAAAAATCTCAACCGAAACCCTAGTTTCGGCCCCGACAAATATGCCAAACCCTAATTACCATATTTTACCCTGTTTTCGATTTTTGTCAAAACCCTCAGATCTTAACAGATTTTGCCATTTTCCCTGTTGGATGAGTCCAAGTATTTTGGTGATACTCATCTGCAAGATCAGATTGCAAATCAGCCCCTTAGATTTCCAAAATTGCAATCAAGTCCAAAATCCCGAGAAGAACCTTCGCAATTCAGTCCAAACCCTCACAAATCAGCCCTTTTTCCTCGCGGTTTAGTCCCTGGCTTCTTTTCTTCGACCACGACCAGAGCCCGCGTGCACGACCACGACCTGAGGACGTTCGACCGCGGTTGCTGCCACCGTTCGCCGTGAACTACCGTGGCCTTCACCGCCAGCCAGTTGTGCCTCCACCAACGGCCAAGTCCCACGTGACGCACGTGCTCGCGTCGCGCCAAGAAACGCCACCGTGGCGATGACCGGAGACCGTAGCTTCACCGTTCGCGCGCGCATGCCTGCCATTGTCAGAACTTTGCTGCCACATGGTTGCCATGCTGAAGCTCGCCATCCCGTCGTCCTGACGAATCCAGATTTCGCGCGATGCTTCGTCTCTGGCAAAGCTCCCGCCGTGTCCCAATGCGCCTCGCTGACCGCTCCGGCGCCAGAGAGCATCTCCTCGTCGATGTGCTGTCGCTCCCGAGGACTCAACCCCACAGCTATATAAAGCCCCCTCTCGCCAGTGCTTCACTTCGCACCAAAGCTCACTAGAACCCCGTAGCATTAGCACCAGAGCTCGCCTTCGTCTTCTTCCCCGACGAGCCGCTTCTGGAGCTCACAGTGCCAGCCTCAACCGTTGCTTCCCACTCCAAACCAAGGACACCAGTAAGCTTCCCTCATTCCCCTGTACGTTTCATAGCAATTAATTGAACTCCGACAAGACCTAGCGCCGGCGATCGCCGAGATTGCTTGTTGCCCTGTTCCCCTAATGCCGAGTGATTCAAGCCAAATTGATCCTCGTGCTAGTAGAGAAAAGTGATCAGTAAGCTAGGAGGAGTAAGCCTGCAAGTTTGGAATCATCAATTTTGCCCCGAGCGTCGAATTCCCAAATTCGAGCCTCGGCAGTTCGCCGGAGAACGCCGCCATGCTTCTCCAGCCATTCCCTGGCAAAATTGAGCACACCAGTAGCTTCATGATGACCCCTAGATGCTTCCCGAGCGTGGAATTGAGTTCAAACGCCCTGGAACAAAAATGCCCAAATCGGTGCCTTCGTCTTCGGCTCTGATCACCGGAGTTCGTTTTCCGGCCGAACCAGCTGATGAAACCTTGTCATCTAGCTAGGCCTCAACCCCCTGAGTATTTTACTCCACTGGCTCAAACCCTGAATCGGCCTAGATCAAAAGTTATGATCATGCCAAGTTTTGTCCAGAACCATGTCTGTGCCGTGTCGCCACCGTGGTTCATTGACACCGTTCATCGCCATCCGGCCACTTTCTGCCCTTGAACCTGTTGAGTGATTTGTTCCTGTTATCAGGGCCTAACCCCCAGACAAAGTTATGCATCAATTGATGCCCTAGGTCAAAAGTTATGCAATGCCCTAGTTTCTGGCCATGTCTAGCACTATGTCAGTGCATGTCCACCAGTGGCATTGGATGATTTAGACCTGTTACATTTGAGCAATTGAAATGCCACTTTGTCCACTAAGCCTTTTGAGCCATGTTCTACAATAATTTCTACTGTCACATCTCCAGAAAACAGACCTAGAACCAATTTAGGGCTATGTCAAGCCATGAGCCGAATGTCAGCCCTTCGACATTCAAGTCCTTTTGAGCCCATCTCTTCGATTAATGTCAAGTGACCTTGTCCAAACCCTTACCCCTGCATGCATGATATATTTACGTATTATTTTCTAGTACTTGTGTGCTTATATAGTGTGTATGTGTTGTTTGTGTCCGCCGTGCAACCAGAGGTTGAAGGAACAGAAGAGATCTTCGAGGGTTCATCTGAGCAACTAGACCCATCACTGCAAGGCAAGTCTCAAACCCTTGATCATGTCTAGCCTAATATTTTGAAATGAAGTATGTTAACTGTTTTCAAGTATATGCATGCCTTAGATTCAAATAAGAGTTATGTTTTAATGAAATGATTAGATATGACCTAAATAACTGTAAAGCCCCTTTTGATATTGAATATCCATGCACCCTTGTCACCCTAGAATATCATGCTTATGCTATGCTAGGCTCAAGATTATATGTTAAATGTTGAATGGTTACATATGAGAAAAGCATGTTCAAAACCCCTTTTGTGAAAGAAAATGTGATTGGAATCGATAGTGAGGATGATTTGATTGGATGGTGCTGTGTGCGTACTGGGAATGTGAAAGACTCCTCACTAAAGATTCATAAGGACTATAACCTTGTGTTGTGCTTCTATGCGGCATGAAAAACATATCAACCACTTGTCCGGTTATGGGACGGGCGCAACTTAGTAGCTTTTTTTAGTATTAGCTTTTCCCTGCAATGGTTGTCGATCCAGTTTCTTGCGAGAACTGGTGGGCCACAGAAGGCCATGGGTGATATAAGTTCAGAAAAATCATGAGAGGAAAAGGTGGAAAGAAGGAAGACGCCCTATGCCAGATTAAGTCGTGCGCAGCTGTAATCAAGAGAGGCTATGTGTCTTGCGAGAACATAGACCCAGGCTAGGAAGTAAGGCAGTGGGGAGGACCCACAACGGTACTTGAGACTTAACTGTCTATTTACCGGGCAGGGAATTATTAATGCTAGGACTGTAAATTGTTGTGTCATCTCGGCCTTGTCACATGCATAAAAGTCGCATGGAGAGGTACCGACTTGAAAACCGAATGATCAGTGGATTAAGGTGGTACACCTTTGCAAAGTTTAAAAAGTATCGGATACTCTGAGCTCCCAGGTTATGGAGCCTGCGCACTGTGGATTCTATTCACGTCGATGCGGCATAAGTAGCCTTTGGAAAATTTTTCACAAAATCTGAATAAAGTGGTGACTCATGGAAGACCGCCACACACAACATTTTCTGAAAATCTAGTTTAGGGTTTTAAAAGCACCGCTTTCGAAAATAAAGATCTTTTCTTCAACACTAAGTGCAAAAATCTATTCTATATGTATGTAAAAAGCCAAAGAGCCATTCCTTGAGAAATTCCCCTCATCTAAATATACTTGCATTCTTATTTGGGACTTGTTGAGCACCATGTGGACAATGTGCTCACCCTTGCTTTTACAAACAAATTTAGAAGAAGGATTAGTTGACCCTGAATCCTACGGACTTGAACCCAATATGGAACAAGAAGAAGAAACTGAAGACCCAGCTTGTTAGAGGGTTATGTACCAAGGTGGAGTCCGATGTGGAGAAGGCCCGTGAACACCGCTGCTGCTGAAGAAGAAGACTGATGAAGTCCTTTTGCTTATTATTGTTGTTTCATTTTGTGCCGACCTTTGTGTTGAAAACTCCTTAATTTGTATCAACATTTAAATGTGTTATTTTGGCTCTAAGTTATTGTAATGTTGGTCCCTGTGATCAGCATTTGTTTTTAATTACTCGCATTTTTATATAATGCATCTTGTTGTTGTGAGCTGTAATGTGCCATTTCTGAGTGCAACCCACCTGGGTGGTTGCCACCGGATTCCTCAAATGAGGGTCCCACACCGGTGATCGCCGTTAAATGCATTCGCCTTGTTCCGACAATGTAGCTCGATTTTGCCCGATTTAGCCCTTCTGTTAGTAGAGTTATATGGTCAGTAGCTTAGTCCTGGCAAGCCTGTGCACTTAGATTTCAAATTCGAGCCTGGATTGAAGTATCTCCAAATTTCGTGCGCCACTGGCAACCGGCTCACGTCGCTAGGCCGCACTACGGTTTCTCCGGCCAAATTGGCCACTCCAAAAGTTTCCCCTCACCTCTCTCTTCCTCCAACCGCGAAGAATTGACCTCCAGAGCCCTGTACTAGAAATGCCCAAATCATCCCCTTTCTTCTCCGGCTGCATCGTCGAATCTCTCGCCGACACCGCCTCAGCCAAATCCCGCCGAGCCACACCTTCTGTAGCAACCCAGGGGCTTAGCCATGCCTTCAATTTGGAGAATAATCCACCCAATCACCTTGCCGTCGTTGAGGCCGATTCCTTCTCCGGCGCAGTTCGCCGCCACTCGCCGCTGGCCACTTTGTCCAGTAGATCTGCCTCAGCCTCCTGAGTTTATCTCTCCACTACATCGCCCTTCGATGTTGTGCCAAATCTCAAGTTATCACTGTGCCAAGATTGTGTACAGTAGTTGTACTGTGCCGTGTCGCCACCATGTTTCTCCGCCACCATTCATCGCCGTCCAGCCACTTTAGTGATCGAAACCACCACCATTGGATTCCTGTTGCTTTCGCCTACCTCCTAGACATAATTGGCGAAGCAATCGAAGCCCTAAATCGATCAAATGCTGAAGCCCTAGTTCTTGACAGTGCACAGATACTCAGTTCACTGTGCACAAGGGTCTTTTGCTAAATCCTTGAACTTCTAGACTTTTCTGTAAAAACCTTATTGTCAAATAGATGCCTTGTTCAATTATGCACCCAATGCCTTGATCCAAATCTATTTTTTCCACTGGAAACCTCCTAAAACATGTCAATGCCATTCTTGGACATTGTCAGCCCTTGTCAATCTATGTCAACCAATGGCATCAGCTCAGTTCGACCACCTCTGGTTGTGCAAATTGAGATCCACTTTGTCTACCAAGTTTGTAGAACCATGTTCTACATTTCCTTCAACTGTCATATCTTGAGAAGAGCCTTCTAAAGCCAACTAAAACCATGTCAGGCCATGAACCGAATGTCGATCTGTTGACATTCGTCGTTTTTGAGCAAACCAACCGTGAACTCAATGTCAATATTGATGTATTGAAACTCTAGTAATCTCCAAGTACTCAATCTTAGCCCAGATTCCTTGAAACCCTAGAATCTCGACTAAGTGCAGCTTGCAATCTCAATCAACTTCAGCATCGTTTAGTTATTCTTTTTATAACATATCTGCATGTAGATCATAAAACATTTTAATATAGTTAGTAATCATGATGTGTTTGTTTGTCGCCGAGCAGATCCGAAGCTGAGTTCGAGGACTTCACTGTTGACCCAACACCAATTGTTGATTTTTACGACACGGAAGGCAAGTGATATTCTTGAACATCTTGAACCTATATTTTAATAATTGCTATAATATAAGCTTGAATATAAAAAGTATTGCATGTGAAAGAATGATTGAGATATGAAATGGCAGTACCAGACTGGATGCCTGTGAAATGTGAAATGATCAAGTATTGAGTCATGAACTATTATATATGTATTATGTATATTCATAAAATAAAACCCCTAGCCGTGACCAGAGTTTGGTATGGAATGGTGGTGGTACTGGATGTGCGAGCATTGGATGTGCGTGGTTGTGGATGGTCTGGTCACTGGCATATAAGGACTAGAACCTTGTGTTGTGCGTTTAGTGGCATGAAAAACATACTAACCGCAAGCCTGGTATAGGACAGGCCTGAACAAGTAAGTATGCGGATCGCACATGAAACCCCTGCATGAGATGGAAAGTGGTGCACGATTGGCACAGAGTGTGGCTCCTACACATATCACTGGATGTGATTATGCATGCTGACCCAGTAATGGGCAGATGCAATCGGGGTGGAGGTATAGCCCGCCACAACTATGGTTTGTCCGACCACAGGGTCAGGGGTGAATTGTGAGTGAAACATAACAAAAGTTCTTGTTATCTTCACCTTGCCACTCACATTATGCAATGAGAAAGGGTCTAATCATATTGATAGGATGGGCATGGAAGTGGAATATCTTGCGGGTAAATTGGTACCTCTTTGCAGAGTTAAAAACGTATTCGAATACTCTGAGCTCTCGGGTTTATAGGAGTCTGCTGCGGTGGATTAAATCCATGGGGTGTGGCACAAAAATATTTTCTAAATAAAATTTGATAAGTCAAGATTGCACAAATGACATGTGTTATCATGATAAGGGGTATTGCCGTGGGCTGTCGTGTGTCGACGTGTCGCAGTAGTACTATAAATAGTGGAACAGGAGTACGATGCTATGCTATGAAAAATACTGCCATGAGATGAGATATAAAGGAAAAGACTATTTTACAACCATCCACACTTCTTCACTAGCATAGGTTTATATCATCACTATTATACGTAAATACTCTTACCTATGACTTACTGAGTATGTAAGTACTCACCCTTGCAACCTATCATCCAATAGATGGAGTATTCCATGATTAAGATGAAGGCGTGGAGAACTTCTTGGATCCAGAAGGAGGAGAGTCAATTCCGCCAGAACCCTAATGTGTGTTGTTCTACCGTCAACTTCTTGCTATGGGGGTTTACCTATCTTCCGCTGTGTAGTTGTTATTTTGCTAGACCATGTATGCCGCAAAGGCATTGTAATCTCTTTATGTTGTATTAAGACCAGCAGACCACACTGCTTAACTATTTTGTAAATTATTCTGCTGTAATGTAAATATACTCCTGTGCTTGACTTATCCTGAGAATTCAATGATATGCATGTATAAGATCAGTAGCAGCGAACTGGGTCCCCACGGGAGTAGTCATTGTCCCCAAGGCGAGGGGCGACACATATCAACCATGTCTCCTCTCAAATACTTCTAATAAATAGCGTGGTCAAAATGGTTGTGGCCGCACATAGTCATTAGAATGACCTCCTTCTCTCCAGTTCTCTTGCATTCCACTGCTCTAATCACTGCTAAGATCGCATGGGACGATACTCTTGATTTGCGCAAATTGTACCCGTGACATTTTCAGAAAAACCCAATTATACTGTAGTCTTACATTTCCACGATTATCTTGTGGAAGGAACTATCTAAATAAAGTTTTATTTTTATCAAGTGGAGAGAATTATGTGCTAATTAAACAATGTCATACAGTAATCGGTAAACATAGATGAGGTAAGTATGTTCTGCATAATATGATGGATCTCAAGATAACCTTCTGGAGCTCCTACTATTCTCAGTTATTGGAAAGAGGTTTCCACAATAAGATGGTGAAGCCTATGAGAAAGACTAAAAATCAACTATTTGTTATTTAAAATTCCTGCAAATAACCATTACCATATTTTTCCCATACTTGGTTGCGTTATGAATATGATTCAGAGCTTTACCATTATTGGATTCCATAAAAACAGCTTGATGCTTGCTTAATTGTCATCCTTCTTCTTATGCACCTTGGCACGCGAGGGAGTGAAATTTTCTCCGGGCCTGTGTCATGAAGGTAAGAGGATTCCATCAACTTCAAGTTGGTGGCATCAAATTGGATAAATCTCACCAATTTGAATTCGATCAGCAATGGAGCATAGGTATAAATTGCAATCAGAACTAGATTTAGCATTTCCAACTATCTGAATTGATCAACTTGAAATTTTAAGAACCTATACTATGTGTGAGTTTGTGTCGAAGTAAATTCCATCACAAAAACATGACCGAAAATGATGACTGATTGTAATCAAAGATTGTTTGACCTACCCAACTCAGAGAATTAGCCCCAAGTTAACCAGTTCTACAATATGATTTAAAATTTCAAGCTAACTTCTGCTATGATCTCACCCAATTTTCACTAACAACTTGGACAGGCAACACATGCAGAATCCATCAGAACTGGAAATATTACAAGTTACAAAACAACTCAAATCTTCCAATTAAACAGTAATCAATCACCTCAAGATCCAAGTATACATAAACACAAAGCTAAAAAAATGATAAGGCCCAATCCAAGCACAGGAGAACTGTGTTCTTGCTCCTGCTGAAGAATACTCTAGAACACCAAGAACTCCCATAGCACAGTATTAGCATCCAAATTAAGAGATAAAAAAACAACTAATAAACTTCTCAAGAACAGGAGATCTACATGCAGAGCCATCCCTTCAATTCACCAAAAGAAAAGAAAACAAAAAAGTCAATTCCTGTCAACAAGAGAGACATGCACATCAATTTGCAAGATAGCAATTAACAAAGAGGGCGCCTATACAATGCACGTGCACCATTTAACAATTTAATGCACATTTTTTTTAAAATTTCTCCCTTTTTTGTACATATTAACATTCAAGCTTGTCTTTCTTTATCAACATGTAATTTTCAAGTAAAAACTCATGCTTACTCATAAAAAGAATCTAATTTAAACTAATATCATCGAGCTTTCACTTAAATTATATAAAAACTTATGACTCAAGTGTGTGCACTTACAATTTGTATTAGGACGCGATTTTGGCACTACGAGTAGTTTGTAGTGCATATAACAAGTTCATATATCTACAAGTTATTAAAAAATGTGAAAAAATTAGAGTACATGGAGGAATGCATATTATAGAAATCTACAAAATTTCACGAGCAAACATGACCATAGGAGAAACAAAAAAAAAATTAAGCTCAAACTAACATTTATATTTGCCAGTTACTTGTCCCTTTTGTTTCTCCTACGTATGTTCATGTTTATTTGATGAAATTTTGTGGACTAACATAATATGTCTTTCTGTATATCATTTAATTTTTTTTTCAAAATTTGTGAATACTTGATGATATATGAACTTATTATGTGTAGTACTTATTAAATAATTATCCTTAGTATTAACACTATCATATAACAAATACTTATAGAGAATAGTACAAATTTAAAACTAAGAGATATAAGATTAGAACTAAAAAGAATAATATCATTAGGTGTAAAACCTTTAGAATTGACTGTCATAAAAATTAATTGTGTGTAATAACAGAAAATTGTATATCCTTACACTAGAAATATATATAGAAAAATATAAAACAATATTGAGAAACATGGGAAAAAACTTAAATCTAAATTATATAATAGTACATAAAATTAAAATAGAAAAAATATTACTAAAACAAATAAATAAATTCCACAATCTTAAAACTAAAATATATATAAACTTAGAACTACAATATCAAATTAATAGATTAGCAAAGGATCCTTTTCTCAATTTCTGATTTCACCTAACAAAATTTCACATACATATATATTTAATTCAGACTAATTATTACATGTCACATAATCACAAAGCCTATAAGAAAAGCCATTAACAAATCATCACAGGAAGAGGCAGCTCACCTTCTCACCTTCTGCTACAGTAGAACCCTTGGACGAGTTGGGCGGTTCGAAGGCGTTGCCTTTCTTCCTCTCGGCATCCTCGTCGGAATCCGAGCACAGGGAATCGTCGGAGCCGCCCTCTTCATGCCAAAAAAAGGTACCTTCGAAAACCACGGGCATATTTTTCGTTTTTGGGCTTCCCCCAAGACATGGGCCTGGCCCGTTTCTTGATACAACGGTGAGGAAGGACCCAGCCCGTTCAATTCACAAGGCCCGTATGCCGTATGAATATCTCGAAGGGGTAAAGCCCGGTGAATTAGTTCTCAGGTGAGCACCACTCCTCCACGGTCGGTTGGATTGGCGTAGATCTGGTGATCTGGACCACATCATGCATGAAAACATATTGCGTTTGTAGCTATAACAGATATGGATTATCCTATTGTCGCGCATATGCTTAGGAATTTTTTATCTTGAATAACAATTTTCTTTTCTAAAGTCCGAAAGAAAGACATTCTTGTTTGAATCCAATCCGAATTTATAACTTATATTTATCTTATCTAAATTTGAATCTAAGTATATTTTAATTCGAATTCGAATCAAACTTAAAAATTATAGATATACATATGATTTAACCAATATTTAATCCGAATCCAATTTGTTTCTTTCCCTTACAATTTAAAAGGCTCATGCCTCTCACTGTTGTTTAATTAAAAAAGGAAAGTGATCATTATTAATGTTAACAGTTTGAATTTTAGTTCCATGGTTGAGATGATTTGAAAAGCACGTATATGTGATTAGACTTAAAAACAGTCATACAATTCCATACGGACAGTCCTTAACCAACGAGGCATTTCTAGTGGGTTTGATCAGGTTTTATGCATGAATCGTTACGAGTTTAATTAGCATTACACATTTATACGTATCTTGTGAATGCAAGCAAACTTTTACTCATATTCATAGAGATACACTCTCTTTTAAAACCATAATGAATATAAAGTTAAAATCCAATACTCGTATCCAATAAAATTCAAAATATGATCCGAATTAAAAGTAATCTAATATGAGAATTTATTTTTTTTTATTAATTTGAGAATTTCTAAAATTTTTTATGTGCTTCTAGATTTAATATAACATTTCCAATATCACTAAAATTTATCATATAACTAACAAAAAATGCCATATAGTTGTGTGATAATTTTTTGTCGGATGTTTTAATGCACGAGAGCAAACTGACGATTAAAATTTCTTTTCTTAAAAAAAAACCCGGTTGCAGACATGATTTTTTTCTATTTTTTTGGACGTTTTCTCGAAAGCAAAGGATAGAGAGAGTTTGTAAGAATTAGTATTTCTTTATTTTTTTTTTGTTACTGATAACCACCGATAAGATATGCAAATACGTGAGAACTCGGATGTTCTCATGGCCGGCTACTATTCGAGCCAGTCCGACACGGATTAGGTGTTCAAAAATGTTTTTTTCATTTTAAAAATAACTATATTTTGATCTCTCCGAAACTAACTCTAGAGAGTGAGTCTGATTCTTCTTTATTTTAATTTTCAGTGTCCTATACGAATAGAGTTATAGGTCTAAAGAGCCTGAAACGAAATAATTAATAATCCCTATATAAAGAAATCATGTGGACTCAATGTCTACATAACTAATATAGTTTTGCTAAGAAAGAAAATCTTTCATACATATACATGGAGAGCAAGTACAAAACAGTGTTGCTGCCTTCTGTTGTCATATTATTGGCAGCATTATGGCTCTTACCTTGTATGGCCGATCAAACAACGATCGTCGACACCCGTCAGAGCAATCATTTGCAACTACGCTCGTCCTTGACCGGGCCAGAGAGCATCGCCTTCGATGGTAGGGGTGGTGGACCTTACACTAGTGTCTCTGATGGCCGTGTTCTCATGTGGCAAAGCATGGATGCCGGTTGGGGAACATTTGCATATAGTCCTGGCTATGTGAGAAATCTGCATATGTGCACGACGTCCAACAATACAATACGCACAGAGCATATATGTGGTCGACCATTGGGTTTGCAATTCCACATTAAGTCTGGATACCTATACATTGCTGACGCATATCAAGGCCTGATGAGAGTGGGATCGGGAGGCGGACAGGCAACTGTACTAGCGACAGAGGCTAACGGTGTTCCTTTTAACTTCGTTAATGGGTTGGACGTCGATCAGGTGACCGGTGATGTCTACTTCACTGACAGTAGTACTGTCTATCAACGAAGTAACAATGTAATGATTATAATCGACGGAGACACAACTGGGCGCCTTATGAAGTATGACCCGCGCACAAATGAAGTGATTGTGCTCCAGACTGGCATAAGGTATCCCAATGGCGTCGCAATTAGCAAAGATCGGACACACCTGGTTGTTGCATTAACCTCATCATGTCAGCTATTTAAATATTGGATCCAGGGGCCGAAGGCGGGTGAATTTGAGTCCTTTGTTGACTTGCCCGGCCACCCAGACAACGTGAGAGTTGACAGAAGAGGCGCGTACTTGGTAGGACTAAACCATGAGAAGGAGCCGCCCAAGAGCCCGGACAGCCACATGATTGGTGTCAAGATCAATGGTGATGGTCAAATCGTTCAAGAATTAATAGGGCCTATGGATGTGACACTTAGCGAGGTGACGGAGAGGAACAATCTACTTTGGCTGGGATCTGTGGAATTACCTTACGTGGCTTTTATTAGGAATAACTAGGATATGACATGCGGATGTTATCATATAGTTTTGAGTTTTGATATATTTTTTTTCTTTCAACACGAGCATATAAATTTTGTAATTCTTTTTTCATCTGTTTTTAAGTGTGTAATTTTAATTGATGTAATTTTTGGATTATCCATGCGAACTATGATTTAAGATGGGTTTGTTATTGTTTACTTGCGTTTGTGTTGCTCAAAGGCGCTGCATGAATAAATTTTTGTTGATTATGGTCTGAACTTCTGAGCTTTTCTAGTTTACAATTGGGTACTTTCAACAGAAAATTCAGATGTCCTAGCTTCTGAACTTTTGCTGGTGAGTGCCAGACCGCCATCGAGTCCTCCTCAAGCGAGCAGTGCACATGCTCGGCCGCTCGTCGCCTGCTCCACGCGCGTGGTGCCCCGTGGCCACTTCACAACTACACACAATCACAAATTCAACATAAATTCGCCAGATCCGTACAGATCTCATCTACATTTGAGCCGTTGGGTCCTCCTCACGCGAGCAGGGCACCTGCTTGGCCGCTCGGCCACTCGCCGCGCGGCTCCTCCTCGCCAGCTCCTCGGCCGCTCCGCCTCGTTGCCGGCTCCTCGACCGCCACGCCTCGTCGGGTACTCACGCAAGCGGGGCACGTGCTCGCCGCCGACTACTCAGTCGCGGAAAGATCGGGAGATGTGAGAGAGAATAGGAAGAGGAGAGAGGGGGGTTAATTTAATTTTTTTTTAATCCTCCTTTTGTGTGCCAATCCCTCCAAAATCTGGGTATTTACTTCCTCTAGGCACGAATCTCAAAGCATATTGACGATTGAAATTATAGTAATGCCCACTACTAGTAGCGAGAAATACTTATCGTTCCAATAAACTCTGTTTACTTCTTCCAAGAAAACGTCAAAAAGAAAAAAAAAATCATGTATGCAACCCCTCTTTTAAGAAAATGAAAAAGAGAAATTTTATCCTTGACAAACTCTTAATCATCTGTTTGGATCGTCCAATAAAATATCCGTCAAAAAATTATCGTGCTGTACGGAATTTTTGTTAGTTAAATGATAAGTTTTGGTTACATTAGAAACGTTATATTAAACCTAGAACCACATAAAAATACTAAAAATTTTCAAATTTACAAAAATAATTATTCACAATTAAATGGTATAAGAGAAAAAGATTTATTCCATTCATAATATTTATAACAACACAAAATCATCATTTGAAAATCATATCTGAAACTAATTCTATCTTTATTATGATATAAATTCATGTAAAAAATTATATTTAAAATTCATCCTATATTTATTGTGATATTGAAAATAGACATATCTATATGGAGTATGGGTATTAATCATATTGACAACTTATCTATGTCTGATGTTTGAATGTTAGGACAGGTAAGAAATAAATTTTCTTATTGCTTGCATTTACTAGACACGTGTAATGCAACCTGATCAAACAACTAAACGTTAGTAGATTTTGTCTTTAACAATTAATCCAGATTGCACAAAACTTGATTAAACAAATGAGTTGCAAGAACCAGAATTGACACCCGATGGCAAAGAGGATGATAATCTATCTTCTCTTTAGAAAGGACCAACTTCAATATGAAATCAATATTTTGAAAATGGTTTCGAACAATATACATGATCTTCAATACATATGTTGCTGCAAACTACTTTCTCATTGCTCTTGTAGTGAGAACACATTCTCAGGAATACATCGAAGTTTTTACTTCTAAAATACATCTAAAACATTCTCATGTCACTCATTGCGCACATGTTGTCCTAAATCATATAAGTGTGTGTATATATATACACACACTATTCTACACTTACCCCTACGATAACTATTCTATACCCACCTTTAGCACCGTTGGATCGTGTACCGAGATTACAAACTTACAAACGGTAGTAATTAGATTTGACGACAGTAACTTCCACGGGATTATCCTTAAAAATCCGACGAGAGGTTTGTTATAACTGCACACTATCCCTAAAAAGTAGGAACTGTCTCAAAAATAGAAATCGAAATCATATTTTGATCAGTAAAAAAATTGCAAAACCGCTCTCATCCCACACATCATCAAACACCAAAATCCATCAAAACATTAAAGAGGCGATCGTCATCCTCTTCGTCGGTTTTGATCATCAGTAAATACGAAGCAATCATCAGTAAATGCTGAGACGTACTAGCATAATTAGGTAATTCACTGTCGTGACTACTTAAGTTTACTGTATTTTTAATTGTAATTTACTAGTTGTATTCTTTTTTAAATCGTCACATATTGATTTACTACAGCATAATAGATACATCATCACCCCAAAGAGAACAACAAGGAATATGCAGAGTTTTGTTTGATCATTATAATACACAGTCAAATGATTTAACACCTCCACGTTCAATAGAAGGATCAACACAAGATGATTTCTCATCTCATGCCCACACACATGTATGTATATTCTATTCCCAACTATAACGGTGGTAAATTACTGCGAAAAAGTAACATGTACACTAGTATTAGAACTGTTACTGTCATACAAATCGTCCAGTAAATTTTTCATAAACATTGTTTATATGCATTAATGTTGGCATACAACCAGTAAATTCATTCGATAAAGACAGTAAATTTACCATACGAGAATTATACAATGAATTTACTAGTCATATGATGTGCACCTGCACTGATTAATATCAATTTATTGGTCGTGTTGTCCACGATAATCAGTAAATTTACTGATCGTAGGCTAAAAATTTACTGGTCGATATATCATACGACTAGTAAATCTATTTACATACATGAATGAAAAATTTACTGGTCGTATTGTCCACAATATAAAGAGATTTACTACAGCACTTTAGATTTACTATCCTCGAAACAAAGATTTACTAGTCATATTGATCTTTGAACAATCAATTTACTGGTCGTATTGTCCACGATCTCTCTTTTTATACATATTAATGATAAATTTGTTGTCTTTATTGTATAAATTCACTGATCAATCTGAAGTCGAAATATACAATAATTTATGTTTGATTGATACGATACCTCGGTTTACCAGTACTATTGATTAATTTACTGTATTTGTACTAATGTTTTACTGATCATATTCAATAGATTTACTGGTCGAATTGTCCATGATCTCTCTGTTTACTGGTCGAACTGTCTTTGATTAGCACTGCTCATATTAAAGTAATTTTATTACCTTATTACTAGTAGTATGATGTGCACCTGCACTGGCGATATGAATTTACTGGTCGTGTTGTCCACGATCATCAGTTAATTTACTCTCTTTGTGCAAACATTTTTACTGATCGTTAGCTAAAGATTTACTGGTCGTGCTGTCCACGATTATCAGTAAATTTATTGATCGTAAGCTAAAAATTTACTGGTCTATATGTCATATGACTAGTTAATCTGTTTATACACATGAATGAAAAATTTAGTAGTCGTATTGTCCACAATATGTTTACTGGTCGTATGAAAAATTTACTAGTAATATTGTCCACAATATATTTACTGGTCGTATTGTCCACAATATATTTACTGTTAAATCATTTACTGGTCGTATTCAATAGATTTACTGATCGAATTTTCCACGATCTCTCTGCTTATACACATTAATGAAAAATTTACTAGTCGTATGTTGTAAATTTTTTATAAACATTGTTTATATGCATTAATGTTAGTACACAACCAGTAAATTCGTAGAATGAAAACTATAAATTTACCAACTATATAATGAATTTACTAATCGTATGATGTGCATTTGCACTGGTTGATATGAATTTACTGATAGGGTTGTCCACGATCATCAGTAAATTTATTGTCTTTGTGCTAACATTTTACTGGTCGTAAGCTAAAGATTTACTGGTCGATATGTTCACGATCTCTCTGTTTACACACATTAATGAAAAATTTACTGGTTGTATTGTCCACAATATAAAGAGATTTACTACAAGAAAAAGTAATTACTTATAGACAAAACCTATTGATTAATTTACTGTTATTGAACTATCAATTTACGCTTGATTGATACGATTCTTCAGTTTACTAGTACTATTGATCAATTTACCTTATTTGTTCTAACGTTTTACTGGTCGTATTCAATACATTTACTGGTCGAATTGTCCACAATCTCTCTGTATTACATATTAATGAAAATTTACTGGTCGTATGATGTAAATTTATTATCTTTGATTAGCACTACTCATATTATATTGGTCGAATCGAGCTTGATGATAAATTTACTGGTCGAACCGACTCTAAATGTTAAATTTATTGGTCGAACCGACTCTTGATTGATAAGAAACCTCAACTTTAGTCGTATTGATAAATTTGTTGTCTTTGTACTAACAATTTTAGGTCGTATGCTATAGATTTATTGGTCGAATTACGCACATTTGTTTGTTTATACACAATAATGAAAAATTTACTGTCCACGATCCGCACTGCTCATATTAAAGTCATTTTATTGTCTTACTACAGCTACCACATATTCCTGAAGATGTTATACCAGTTATGGGACTGATTTTTCAAAGTGAAGAAGAAGCATACAATCATTACAATAGATACTCGTATTACTCTAATTTTGGTATTCGAAAGGGCAAAAAAAATTCCATCAATACCACCCGTGAATATTATTGCACAAAACAGGGAAAGTATTGCTCGACAATGATATTCCTGTGGAAACATTGCAAAACTTTGAGTCATAACTACAAGAAGTCCAAGACGAAGAAGACGATGCTGTATATGATGAATGCGACAATGATATTACTTATAAACAGCCACCGTTATCTTCAAACAAAGGAAGGTAAAGACAACAAAGATACAAGGCTCCAATAGAACTTGTAGCATCAAATAAAAAGCAAAAAATGTACGATAAATGTGGATGATATAGTCACAATTCAAGATCGTGCATTGGGAATCGTACTTCTTGAAAACATTTGTAATGACATTATGTTTTGTTAATTACTTCCAAACTAATATCAATTTATCATTTAAATGTTAATTTACTAGAAGGATGACACTTTTTACTAAATGTTCTAGTATCGTTTTTAGTATTTATCAACAACGACAATTTACTATTGCTTCTAGTACTATAACAATTGGTAAAAATTTGTTTATATTTAGACCAGACATGGTCGTCGTCGTGATCAAATTGTAATTAGTAGCATTGTCATTTATTAGACATACTAAACAATATTCACTATGCCAACAATACATAAGTTGATGTTCTCGTTGGAAATTTACTATTCTAACAATAGAAATTTACTGTCATAGCAATAACAATTTACTGACCAATCAGTAAATCTATAGACCAGACAATATTTTGAATACATACTGTCGGAATATTGTTTATACTTAAACTGTATGTGGTCGTAGTCGTGGTCAAATTGTAATTCGTAGCACTGTCATTTTATTATATATACTAAATAATGTTCACTGTACCAAACATACATAAGTTAATATTCTCACCAATCAATTTACGGTTTTAACAATAGAAATTTACTGTCATAACAATAGAAATTTACTGACTGCTCAGTAAATCTATATAGACCGGACAATGCTTTGAATACAGTAAATTTACTGGTCGATATATCTTCAAAATATGCGACCACGATCAATTTGCTGGTAGGTCCGTAAATTATTGTCGTGGTATTGTGAATACCCCGGCAGGTTTTGAGAATGATCCTAGCGAAGATTACGCGGCGCGGGTTGACCGGATGACCAGTCCTCCACCGCCGGACAAGCACAAAAAATGACATGAGGATTTATACAGGTTCGGGTCCTGGTGGGGGCCCTAGTCCTGTCGACGCGCTCCCGACCGGAGTCGGCTGGGGAGGCTCTCTCCGGGGGAGAGGCTTCCGGAGCACGCCTGTGAGTTTAGCTATTCCAATAAAAGTGATCCGATCCTTTACAACAGAGGGGTACAAGGGCTATTTATAGCCTCCAAAAGAAGCAAAAAGCCTAAACTACCTCGGAAGCCACCGTCGGATTGAAGGGTAGGACCGTCCTTCACCCGGTCAAACGTCTTGGATGCTTGACAGGTGGTCGCTGATTCCCGAGGCGCTCCTCGCGTGACCTGCACGTGACAAGCAACTCGAGACTTTACCTTTAGAAGGGCGAACGGCGCCGGAGGCCAGGTCCCGGGAGCCAAAAGGCGGCGCCCGGGACGGCGCCGGAGGCCAGGTCCCGGGGGCCAAATGGCGGCGCCCAGGGAGGGGCCGGAGGCCACGTCCCCAGGCAAATGGCGGCCCCCGGGACGGCGCCGGAGGCCAGGTCCCGGGGGCCAAAAGGCGGCGCCTGGGGATGGGCCGGAGGCCACGTCCCCGGGCACATGGCGGCTCCCGGGACGGCGCCGGAGGCCAGGTCCCGGGGGCCAAATGGCGGCGCCCGGGACGGCGCCGAAGGCCAGGTCCTGGGGGCCAAAAGGCGGCGCCCGGGGAGGGGTCGGAGGCCACGTCCCCGGGCACATGCCGAAGGCCACGTCCCCGGGCAAATGTGACACGGCTTACCTGGACTTTGCGCCGCGGAGATTTCCCCCAACAGCAGCCCCCGATGGCCCCCGGGGACGATGCTCGAGTCCCCGGTGGGTATGGTACACGTTACCGGGAAAATCTCTGGACCAAACCACCGGAACCGTGACGCTTCGATTCCCGTGCCGGATGCTTATGGCCGTGCCGTTTCGACATAAATGCGCTCGCGGTTCGAACCGGCGCCTCGATTCGTGCGCCCATCCCTTCGTTTCCCGCGCACGGTTTGAACTTCCACGGTCCAGATTGCTCCGCGGGGTGCCACGTGGCGCCCATCTAGACCACGTCCCGCGCCTATAAATAGGGCCTTGGGGGGCCCGGAAGTTCATTCCAAAATTTCAGCCTTAGCGATTTTTGCTCTCCCGGTAGCCCTCTCCCGGTAGCAGGCGTCCGGAACTTTCAGTTGTAGCCTCCTGAAACGTTAGCCACCGGAAAAAAAGAAGCCGAACCTGATGGCACCCAAGGCCCGAGCGAAGACCACGGAGGTGCCCCCGGAGGAAATCCCTCCGGATTTCCTCTGGGCGTCGGAGGTCTCGGCCGAGGACGCGGAGTCCCTGGTCGAACGTGGCGTCGTCGCGGACGGGGACATCCGAGTCCCCGTGAAGAAAGACGGAGCCCCCCGCCCCAGGCCCGGAGAGGTCGTGGCCTTCGAGGCCTTCCTGGAGGCGGGGCTCCGACTCCCGGTGCACCCCATGCTCCGGGAGTTTCTGAAGGAATATGGGGTGGCGCTCAACCACCTCACCCCGAACGTGCTCGTCCGGATGGGCCTCTTTATCTGGCTCTACGAGACGGCGACCGGGCGGGAGCCCGCCCTTCGCGCCTTCCGGTACTTCTACGAACCGGCGGCACGGAGCTCCCACCTGGTGAAGGGGGGACCCAAGTCCCCCTTCGGTTCGGTGATGGTACAAATGCTGCCGTCCCGGGTGGCCGACTACCCGGCGGCGGCCTCCCGGGACCACTGGGGTGACTGGGTCTGGAGGTGGTTTTACCTCCGGGTCTGGGACGAGACGGTGGTGTACGCCCCGGAGCCCCCCACCTACAGCCGATCGTCCGCGCCGAAGCCTCCGGTGTGGACGGACGTGGAGTTCGAGCTCCTCGGCAGGGTGGTCCTCTCCAAGAAGACCCGCTCAATGCGGGACGCTGCCAAGGAGATGGCTCTCCTCTGAATCTCCCCCTTCTCGCGCGGGAAGAGGGGAGTCGGCATGGGCCTGGAACAGCGGCCCCTGGTGAAGCCGGTGACGCGACGTAAGCTCCGGAAACCTGCTGCATTATACTTACGAATTTTTGAAAATTTGACTAACTCTTTACCTCTTGCAGTCTGGCCGTACCCGGCGGCGCGGGAGAAGGCGGAGAACCTCCTCGGGAGGTACTTCGCCGACGAGCACGAGCGCGTCGTGTGCCTTGTGGGGGAGGGCCCTCCCCGGAACTTGGTCGCTGCGGCCTACGGGCTAAAGCTGACGGAGAGGAAGCCTCTCCCCACCCCCAGGTCGCACAAACGGGGGAGGGATGCGGCGGGGGGTTCGGAGCCCAAGAAGGCCAGGGTCCAAAAGACCCCCGGCCCATCGTCGACGCCGACGGCGACACCGGCGAAGCCCCGGGACGAGACCCCCGGGACCGAGCGTGCCCGGGCACCGGGCCGAAAGGGAGCAACACCTCCTCCCCCGAAGAGCCCCGTCGAGGCCCGGGGGAAGGAGGCGGCCGCAGGCAGGGCGGCGTCCGACTCGGCGAACTACGCCCCGTCGCCACCCCCGGTGGAGCCCCTCCTGCCCTTTCCGGCTTCTTTGGAGCTGGAGAGGCTGGAGGTGAGATTCGCGGAGGCCTCGCCTCCGCGGGTTTGGCCGGTGGACGAGGGGGGGAGCCCCTCGGTCTACGAGGTTCCTCCGAAGGAGGAGGCCCCGAGGACCTTTCGGCCCGGGGCGGGGAAAGGTCTGATGATCCCCCCCCGGGCAGGGACCCCCGCCCAAAGCTCCTCGGCCACGTCTTCGGAGGAGACCTCGGCCACGAAGACGCCGGTGACGCCGGTCGCGTTACCGGACTCGCAGGTCCGGGGACCCCCCACCGGCCGTGACGCCGGCGCCGGGCGAGAGGCCCCTCTGCTTCCCGCGGGGGAAGTCGCCCGCTACGCGGAGGGCCTGCACACCCAGAAGGTGCAGGCCTTCGTCGTGGAGGGAACGCTCCATGAGCGTTTCCAGGGGCTTCAGTCCCTCGGGGCCCAGGTAACTCGAGTCGATGATGTCTTCATTCATTCCCTGCATTTGAGTTTTTTCTAACTCTATATATTTTGTAGGTGGCAACTGTTACCTGGGGCCTTGAGCAGCGAGTCGCCCGGCTGCTTAAGGAAGCGGGAGGGCCGGGCCGCGGCCTCCGTAGGGCAGCGTGAGGAGGCCCTCCGGGAACGCGATGAAGCCCTCGCGGAACTGACCCGGGTCCGGGCCTAGGTTCATATTTCCGAGGCTGTCAACGGCCGCCTCCGGAGGAGGCCAAGGCGAGGGAGGAGGTGCTCCGGGAGCTCGAGGGCTCGAGCGTCTGGGCGGTGGCGGACGCGGGCCGCTCCGTCTGTTCGGCCCTCGAGAGCCTTGGCGTAAGCCTAGGCTCCGGGAGCAAGGAAGTGCCGCCGGCGACCCTCGCGGAGGCTGCCGACGCTCGGGCGAGGGGCCGGGCGATCCCCATCATCGCGGCTGCTGCGGGGCTCGTCGAGTTCCGGGGAGTCGGCGCCCGGGCGATTGGGGGCCGCATCCCCCGAAGCTTCCCGGACTCCTTCGAGCCCTCGCGCCGGGAGGTCGAGCAGCTTGCCGGAGGATTCTACGACCGGATCATCCGGGCGAGATTCCCGGCTCCGGCGCCTCTGGCGGGGGACGTCCCAGCCCCGGCCTCGGAAGAAGCCCCCCGGGGGGAGGATGCCAACGAAAAAGTATGAGCCTCCCCCCCGGGTCTTTAGATAGGACCCTTTACTTTCTTAGGACTTTTGATCCCGGTAGCTTCTTGGAAGAAGCCCTGGACACTTGTAAAAAAGACATTTTGAATGCAATGGAATTAGAATTTTTTCTAAGTCTTTGAATGGAATGCGATGTTACCAGGGTTCCCGGGAGGTTACTCCCGGGCGAAGGTCTGGGAGGGGCTCCTCGGGGGACGCCCAAGCTGCTAAGCCTTGTCTCCGGGAATCGCGGCGGGGACAGCGTCCAGGAGCCGATCCGGTTGAGGTGGCGTCCGGAGTGGCACTTGGGCAACTTTGACAATCATCGCGCCGAATTGTCCCCTCCGCGACCGAGGTTCCGGATGATACCTCCCCTCCGGATACTTGCACCGCCGGGATACGAGTTCTGGCCCGAAGATGTGCTCCGGGACGCTCGGCGCCGCTTGCGAGCATTGTACCGGGACCTGACCCGGGAGCTAGCGGAGAGCCTCCGAGAGTATTAGGGGTAGGAGCATTAGGGCGTAGAGAATCCCCCGGGTTAGAACCCGGGTTGTATCGTTTCCGAAGCCCACCGGAGGGGGAAGATGTCCTCCGGGTTTGACAATCAATAAGCTGTGTTGTTGCTTCTTCTTTCATTGTCTTTTTATTTTTTCTTCTTGGATGGTCTGGACGACTCCCTTTCACAAGAATGAGCTAAGTTTGCTCGTGGGCGGTGCAGTCGACACCCGAGGGTTCCTTATCCCCCCCCCGCCCACAGCGGGCCGGAGGGTTGCTCCGGGCGCTGTGGGGGTAACAAGGCCCCCGATGTGAAAACAACCTGTAGCATAGGAATTTTTGTTAGAAAATTTTAAAATGAGGTTTCTAAGGAAAGGACCTTCCGGGAGAGAATCGTCCGGTCGCCGTGAGAACGGGGAGCCGGGAATAAGGCCTCATGTGGAAGAAACGTCCAAGAAAACCCGATGAGATTTCCGGAGGCGAGCTTCCTAGGAGACAATCGTCCGGTCGCCGTGAGAACGGAGAGCCGGGAATGGTGTCTCTGGGAACGAAAATTTCTGAAAAATCCGCGACTTCTCCGGGAGACAATCGTCCGGTCGCCGTGAAAACGGGGAGCCGGGAATAGGGTCTCCGGGAGGCATTCATCCGGTCGCCGTGAGAACGGGGAGCCGGGAATAAGGTCGCCGGGGACCAAATATCCAAGAATGCCATTAGACGTCCCACTGGGGAGAGCGTTGAACATCGACTCCCGTAGGGGGAAGATAGATCCAAGAAAGCCATTAGACGTCCCACTGGGGAGAGCGTCTACTCCCGGAGGAGGAAGTGCCCGAAGACGGGTCTTGAGTGTTTGGGCAGGGGACTAGTCTCCCAAAGTGACTCGTTACCGCGGCCACTGTGACCGGGTTGCCGCTTACACCCTCAGTCCACGAGGGCTGATCGTAAGCCGCCCTACAGGAGGGACTTGCTAGGCCTGGCCCATTTCCTCGCGGAGAGGGCATCCTCACAGGGAGGGCGTCCTCGCGGGGAGGGGCATCCTCGCGGGGAGGGCATCGCCGCTAGGGGCGGTAATGAGAAAGACCTGCAATGAGACAGTTTGAAAAGCAAGACCTATGTATTGCTAATAAAATGAAGTACAGGGCCTCCCCCTATGAAGTCGCGAAATGGGAGGAAAATACAGTGTCCCTCCTCCCCCTCCGGCGTGAACGCTCCGGGGGAGGGGACAGGCCCGTAAGGCTAAACATAGAATTTGCGAAGTAAACGCAAGTTCCACGTGTGTTTCAGCTCCTGCTCTTGAAGGTTGGAGAGCTTGTAAGCCCCCGAGCCCAGGACCGCGGAGATCCTGTAGGGGCCCTCCCACTTGGGGGAGAGCTTCCCCTGGGCTTGGGGTCTGTGATGCGTTTGAGGGCAAGGTCCCCAAGGCGGAAAGCTCTCTCGCGCACGCGCTGGTTGTACGCGCGCGGCATCTCTTGCTCGTAGATGGTGTGGCGGAGGAGCGCTCGGTCGCATTCCTCCTCCACGAGGTCGATCTCCAGGCGCTGGTTGGCCTCGTTGGCCTGGTACGCTGCGGGCGTGGCTCCCTCCAGGAGCTCGACCCACAGCGACCAGAGGCTGATCTCCGGGGGGAGGACTGCCTCCGCCCCGTAGACCAGGGAGAAGGGAGTACGCCCCGTCGCCCGGGACGGGGTTGTGCGCATGGAGCAGAGGATGCTAGGGAGCTCCTCTGCCCATGCACCCCGCTTAGAAGCGGTTTGCTCGAGTCTCCGGCACAACCCCTGTAGGATCACGCCGTTGACCCTCTCGACAGCTCCATTGCTCCGGGGATGGGCCACTGAGGCGAAGTGGATGACGAGCCCCAGGCCTTCATAGAATTCCCGGAAATAAGCCGAGTCGAATTGGGTCCCGTTGTCCACGGTGATTTCCCGGGGGACACCAAAACGACATACGACGTTTTTCCAGAAAAACTGCTGGACGGCCCGGGACGTGATGCTGGCCAAAGGCTCCGCCTCAACCCACTTTGTAAAATAGTCGACCGCAACTACCGCATACTTGTATCCTCCGGGCGCTGGGGGGAAGGGCCCTAAAAGGTCCATCCCCCAGCGCACGAAGGGCCAAGTGATGGGGATCGTCCGCAGCGCTATAGGGGGGAGGTTCGAGCCCTTGGCCATCTTCTGGCATGCCTCGCACGCGGAGACAAGGTCTCGCGCGTCGTGCATGACCGTGGGCCAGTAGAAGCCCTGTCGGAGGGCCTTGGCCGCGATGGCACGCGGGGCTAGGTGAGAACCACAGCTCCCCGCGTGGATGTCTTTGAGAAGTTGAAGTCCCTCCGGCCGGGGGAGGCAGTGCAGGAGGGCGGAAGCCCCCGGCTTGTAGAGCCTCCCCTCCAGCAGGAGATATGCCCGGGATTTAGCCCGGAGGCGTTTAGCCTCGGTCTCACTAGGAGGGTCCCCCTCCCCCTTGATGAAGGAGATGACGGGGTCCATCCAAGACGGAGTCCGGATGATCACGGCGACCTCCGGGACATGAGACTCGTCGCCCGTGTCCGGGGAGGCCACCGAGGGCTTCGTGATGGTTTCCAGAAAAGCCCCCTTGGGGAGCGATTCCCGGGAGCTTGCCGCCCGGGCCAGGGTGTCGGCCCGGTCATTGTCCCTCCGCAGGATATGCCGGGCCTCGAGGCCGTCGAAATGCCTCTCCATCTTTCGTACTTCCTGCAAATAAAGACTTAAGTTTGCGTCATGGCACAGGTAAGACTTGTCCATTTGGCAAACTACGAGCTAAGAATCTCCCTTGACTAGGAGGCGCCGGATCCCCAGGGAGTGCGCGAGGCGCATCCCGAGGAGCAAAGCCTCGTATTCGGCGACGTTGTTGGTTGCGGGGAACTCGAGTCGCTCGGCGTACTCGAGTTCCTTCCCCTCGGGGCTCCGGAGGACTACTCCCGCACCAGCCCCGGCGAGACACAGCGACCCATCGAACATGAGGGTCCAATGATCACTGCGTCGGGGCGACACAGGGAGATCTTCGTCCCCGGACCCAGAGGCGGGAGTCCACTCTGCGACGAAGTCGGCGAGGACCTGCGACTTGATGGCGGAGCGGCCGGTAAGGGAAGGGGGCGAGCTCGGCCCCCCACTTCCCGATCCGGCCGGTGGCTTATTTGTTCCGCAGTACCTCCCCAAGGGGGAGGGACGACGGGATGGTGATGGGGTGCCCCAGGAAGTAATGCCGAAGCTTCCGGGACGCCATGAGGAGGGCGTAGCAGATTTTCTCCATCTCCGTGTACCGAGTTTTGGCCCCTTGGAGGGCCTCACTCACGTAGTTCACGGGACGCTGCTGCCCCCCTTGCTCCTTCACCAAGACCGCGCTGACGGCGACGGGGGTCGCGGCGAGGTAGAGGAGCAAGGGCACTTGTGGAGACGGACTCACGAGCATTGGAGGGCTCGTGAGGTATTTCTTGAGGTCGTTGAAGGCTTCTTGGGCCTCGGGGGTCCAGCGGAACCCCTCGAGCCCCCGGAGGATCTTGAAGAACTGGAGGCTCCGCTCCCCCGACCGGGAGACGAAGCGGCTTAGCGCGGCTAGGCGGCTGGAGAGCCGCTGGACATCCTTGACGGAGCGCGGCGGGGGCATATCTAGGAAAGCCCGGATCTTCTCGGGGTTTGCCTCAATGCCCCGCTGGGACACGAGGAAACCTAGGAGCTTCCCCCCGCGCACCCCGAAAGCGCACTTCTCCGGGTTGAGTTTGAGCCCGAATGCGCGGAGGTTGCGGAAGATTTCAGCCAGGTCGTCGATGTGGGATGCTGTGCGGGGACTCTTGACGACCGCGTCGTCTACGTAGACTTCAACGTTGCGGCCGACTTGATCTTTGAAAACCAACATCATGAGGCGCTGGAAGGTTGCCCCCGCGTTCTTGAGCCCGAAGGGCATATGGACGTAGCAGAAGGTTCCGAGGGGAGTAATGAAACTTATCTTTTCCTCGTCCCCATCCGCCATCCGGACTTGATGGTAGCCCGAGTAGGCGTCTAGGAAGCTCATGAGCTCGCACCCCGCAGTGGAGTCGACGAGCTGATCAATCCGCGGGAGCGGGAAGTTGTCTTTGGGGCAGGCACGGTTAAGGTCGGTGAAGTCCACGCACATCCGCCACCTGCCGGTTGATTTCTTGACGAGGACGGGGTTCGCGAGCCACTCGGGGTGCAGGACCTCCCGAATGAACCCTGCCTCTCGGAGCCGGGTGATCTCCACCTTGATTGCCTCTTGGCGCTCGAGGGAGAGTTTCCGCAGCTTCTGTTTGACCGGGGGGGTGACCGGGGGCTACTGTGAGCTTGTGCTCAATGACCTCTCGGGCGACGCCCCGCATGTCCGAAGGCTTCCACGCAAAAACATCGGAGTTTTCGCGCAGAAAAGCCGCAAGTTGCGCTGCGTGCTCCTCGGGGTGCTCCGCCCCGACCCGGACGGTTTTGTCTTTGTTGCCCAGAGACAGCAGGACCTTCCGGAGGCCCCCTTCCGGACGCGGCTTGAGGAGGGGTCTCCCAGGCGGTGGCGCAGCAGCGTCTAGTTCCGGGGGAGAAGCCTCCCCCCGGGCATCTTTTTGAGGTTGACGCTTCCGATTGTGGCCGCAGCGCGCTCGTATAGAGCACGGGTCATGTCTTGGTCTCGCTGGACATTGATCACACCATGCGGCCCGGGGACCTTCATGCAGAGGTAGTTTTGATGGGTGGCAGCCCCCAACCGGTTAATTGTAGTTCTCCCCATAATCGCGTTGTAGGAGGAGGGGAGGTTTACTACGTTGAAGCGGACCAACTCGGTTCGGTTGTTCTCCGGGGTGCCGAACGTCATAGGAAGATCTACCTTGCCCACGGGGTGGATCGCCTTCCCCGGGACAAAACCTTGCAGGGGCCCGGCAGCGGGCTGCAGGAGCTTCTCATCCACCTGCATTTCTTTGAAGGAATTCAGGAATAGGACGTCAGCGGAGCTTCCGCCGTCCACGAGGATGCGGGCCAGGTGACAGTTGTAGATGGTCGCGGAGACAATAAGCGCGTCGTCGTCGGGGAAGCGAACCCCTCGCGCGTCTTCCGCCGTGAAGGTGAGGGGGACGTCCGACCACTTAGGTGGCGGGGACGCATGTAGCACCCCCACAACCTTGACCTCGCGCGCGTACTCCTTACGCTGGCGCTTAGAGTTCCGCCCGGAGGCGGATCCTCCCACGATGACGTTGATGTGCCGCTGCGAAGTTTGAAAGGGGAGAGCGTCTGAAGGCTCCCCCTCCTGCGCTTGCTCACCCCCCACGGGAGCGGGAAGGGCCGGAACAGCTGGCCGAGGGAGCAAGGAGGCCGGAGTCCCCCCCCTGCCCGCGCTGGTCGAGGAAGTCCGCGAAGTGCTGCAGCAGCAGGCTACAGTCTCGGGTAGCGTGGGTACTGGACCTGTGGAAGCTGCACCACGGTCCTTCCCGCCTTCTCCCCACGGGGCCCTTCCGGCCGCGCGAAGACTGTCCTCCCCCATGGCCCTTTGGTTTGGGGAAGGGGCGGTTGCCCCTCGGGGGGTTGCGCGAGCCGTCTCCGCCCTCGAGGACAAAGGTGTCTCGAGGCCGTGGCTTGTTACGCCCCCCCTGCCGAGGGCGCTTGAGGGGATCCCTGGCCCCCCGGTCGGCGGGGGCGGGAGCCCCCTGGGTCTTCTTCCAGATGTCGTCTTCCTCTGCCCGGGCGTAGTTTTCGAGTACGTTGAAGAGCTCGTCGGCGGAAGAGGGGCAGCTCCGGGAGAGCCTTCGGTGGAGCTCCCCCGGAAGGATGTCGCTTTTGCAGGCTTCGATGACCGTAGAGTCAGGAACGTGGGCCACTTTGCTCTTTACCTGAGCAAAGCGCTTGAAGAAGCTTCCGATGGTTTCCCCAGTCCTCTGCCGGACAGTGTACAGCTGTGAGGAGTCCAGGGGGCCAACTGTCGGCGCCAACTGTCATGGGATTGCGAATACCCCGGCAGATTTTGAGAATGATCCTAGCGAAGATTACGCGGCGCGGGTTGACCGGATGACCGGTCCTCCCCCGCCGGACAAGCACAAAAAATGACACGAGGATTTATACAGGTTCGGGTCCCGGTGGGGGCCCTAGTCCTGTCGACGCGCTCCCGACCGGAGTCGGCTGGGGAGGCTCTCTCCGGGGGAGAGGCTTCCGGAGCACGCCTGTGAGTTTAGCTATTCCAATAAAAGTGATCCGATCCTTTACAACAGAGGGGTACAAGGGCTATTTATAGCCCTAAAAAGAAGCAAAAAGCCTAAACTACCCCGGAAGCCACCGTCGGATTGAAGGGTAGGAGCGTCCTTCTCCCGGTCAAACGTCTTGGATGCTTGACAGGTGGTCGCTGATTCCCGAGGCGCTCCTCGCGTGACCTGCACGTGACAAACAAATCGAGAGTTTACCTTTAGAAGGGCGACGAGGCGGCGCCGGAGGCTAGGTCCTGGGAGCCAATTGGCGGCGCCCGGGGAGGGGCCGGAGGCCACGTCCCGGGGCAAATGGCGGCGCCCAGGACGACGCCGGAGGCCAGGTCCCGGGGGCCAAATGGCGGCCCACGGGGAGGGGTCGGAGGCCACGTCCCCGGGCAAATAGCGGCGCCCGGGACGGCGCAGGAGGGCAGGTCCCGGGCGCCAAAAGGCGGCGCCCGGAACGGCGCCGGAGGCCAGGTCCCTGGGGCCAAAAGGCGGCGCCCAGGATGGCGCCGGAGGCTAGGTCCCGGGGGCCAAATGGCGGTGCCCGGGGAGGGGCCGGAGGCCACCTCTCCGGGGAGGGTCAAATGGCGGCGCCCGGGACGGCGCCGGAGGCCACGTCCCCAGGCAAATGGCGGCGCCCGGGACGGCGCCGGAGGCTAGGTCCCGGGGGCCAAAAGGCGCCGCCCGGGGAGGGGCCGGAGGCCACGTCCCCGGGCAAATGGCGGCGCCCGGGACGGTGCCGGAGGCTAGGTCCCGGGGGCCAAATGGCGGCGCCCGGGACGGCGCCGAAGGCCAGGTCCTGAGGGCCAAAAGGTGGCGCCCGGGGAGGGGCCGGAGGCCACGTCCTCGGGCAAATGTGACACGGCTTACCTGGACTTAGCGCCGCGGAGATTTCCCCCAACAATTATATTTGATCAGACAATAAATTGTGATTATTCATACAATAAATTTAGTAGTATACTAAATAATGTTCACTGTACTAACAATACATAAGTTGATGTACTCAACTAGCAATTTACTGTTCTAACAATAGAAATTTACTATTGTAAAAGTAACAATTTACTAATCAATCTTTAAATCTATAGACCAGAAAATATTTTGAATGCATACTGTTCGAAGTATATTTATATTTAGACCGTAATACCGTATGTGCTCGTCGTCATGATCAAATTATAATCCATAACACTGTCATTATGATGCACATAGTAAATAAATGTTCACTGTACCAACATATTAAAAAACAGATCATCACCACTATACTGATACTATAGATTACACCTTGAATTTGTCAATTTACATGTAACTATTGATGGACTGTACATACCACAGCTAATAAATTGCCATATATATGGCGGTAAATTACAACATTTAATACAATAACATCGACCAGCAAACTGTTCGTGGTTGAATATATCTATACCTGAAATCGTGAGAAGTAATCGGGGCGTAAAGAAAGAGAAGTGAAGAAAGCTAAAAAATTAAAAAGTTCCTATCAAAATTGTAAAGTTTATGTCAAATATTCTTACCTATTTCAAAATAGCAATTAGGATCAGGCAACCAATTGAAGCAAATATGACGGAGCGGCAACCTGAGAATATAATGTCGGCGAATACAATTAACTGTGATCAAGATGTGATCGTGCAGGCGTGCGGATCGGCAGTGCCAGAACGCCAGCGAGAAGATGCAGCGTCGGCGAGAACCCGGGTGCGATGCGGGATGGATTGGAAGGAATTGTGAGCGGCAGCGCGGGACAAGACGTGGGAGCGTAATGGAGAAGATGAAGAGACGGTTGGCATGGATATCCATCAATAACAATAAAATATTTCAAAAACAAATTGCCGTTATGGATTAAAACGACGTTAAATTCTTTTAAATAGAGGATAACCGCTATCTCTATCCAACGGTTGTAATTTGTTCTAGTAAGTTAGATCGGACGGCTCTTAGACTGGGTATAAAATAGCTATTCTAGGGGTGGTATAGAATAATATTATATATATATATATATATATATATATGACAATTTAGTCTGACCTCATTATTGGCTTAAATCGTATGAGTTTATGTGCAAATATGGAGATGATATTAAAGTAAATATTTTTTGGACTCATGACAATGCTAGGAGGCTGTACGTAGAATGCGGTCGAGAGGACGAGAGGGAGAGATGTAATCACATGTCATAAATCAATGGAATGACAAAGAGAAAAACACTATCAACACTGTTCTATACGAGATAGATCATTTCTACCCGGACAAGATAGCGCTCATACAATTATTTACTTTTGATACTACAAAAATGACTCCAATTTTTCAGTGACTATCTCAAATCGTGTATAATTTTCTTTTTATTTCTACTAAAATATTAAGAAGTTATATAATCTCGATTCAGTCATTATGGCCCTCACCTTAAATTTTTAATGTTTGCTACTTTTAATTCAATTGTTGGTCTAATCAACGACTGAAATTCAGTTGTCAACTCGCTAAGCAACTAAAAATTATTTTTGCAATTTTTTTAGAAAATTATTTTTAAATTTTGATTTTCTAATGGAAAAAAAAACAAAATTCACCGAGCACAAACAAATATGTCCAAGAAAAAGTACAACCCACATCAAAATAAGGAAATATACAACGCCACCGGGACTCTTCAGATTACAAGCAAAACAATCGTTCTGACTCATGAGCCCGACGAACCGGCCCCTTTCTGTCACAATTCCGTCGTCTGAACTGTGTGATTTGGAAGAGCTAAACAACGTTATACATTTCAATTCTGTCACTCCCAAAAAGTAGAATACCCATGTCTGACGAGACGATCGTAAAGTTAACACTAGGGCAAGAGCCTTGTACTATCCAGTATCCAGTTCGGTCTCGTCCACTCAGCAGCATTTGCTACTAAACCAATTGCAGATGGTAATATCGTCATCCGGCAACAACTGCCGATGAACTGCTCATCCGCAACCATGAAACCAGATCATCTCTCGAGCTGATGAAGCTGCCGACCTGTGTCTCACTAGGACGGAACGGCACGGCCATCTGCTCAAGATGCGCAGCAAAGGCGCTCGCCAGCCCCTGCGCAAACTTGTGGGTGCTGGACCCAGTGTACACGCTGAAGGACTGTGGCAACTCCTTCCGCTCAATCAAGCGTTTGGATACGCTCTTCATCCACTCGTCGAACGCCGTCTTGGCTGCCCCAACAGAGAGTGACCGCAGGTCCAGTGACCACTCTTCATCCTTCTTCGTATGCAGCTTGGAGTACAGTCCATAGAGCAGGCCAAGATGGAAGAGCTCACTCGACCTCTGAGATGGGAAGCCATGATTCCGGCATATGTCAATCAAACAGTTGCAGTACGGCCGACGCACTTCAGGGGCTGCAGCATTTAGTATGTTCCGGAATTCCTCCTTAAGATTGTCCACACTCGCCTGGGCATCGCCGAGCATCCTTATCAGCTTGACCATGCTGGAATTAACCTTCTCCAGGCAAGCAAGCACCATCTCCATCTCCTCCCCACTGCTCAGAGCGACAACCGAGAGCAAGCACCCGCAGAGCCGGTCATCAGGCTTGAGCCCCCTCTCCATCCCAGCCTCAAGCACCTCCACCGCATCCTGTATCCTCTGCGCCTTCGCCAGGCATTGGATCACTATGGTGTAACTCATTATGTTCGGCTCAATCCCTCCCTCAAGCATTTCTACGAACAGCTGGAGTGCACGTTCAGCCTCCCCGCTGCTCCCATATATGTTGATCATAGCCGTGTAGCTCCACCTGTCCGGCTGCGGAATATCACTGTGATCCAGACTCTTCATTTCGTCGAACAGCTGCTCGGCCTCAGTCACTAACCCTATGTCAGCACACATGCTCAGTAAAGTATTGCACAGGATGACATCCGCAGGCCATTTGTTCTCCCGCATGTGCTCCCAGAGCTGGAGTGCGTCGCGCCCCCACCGCGCCCTCCCGTAAATCTTGGCGAGCGCGGTGAGCGTGCGTGCGTTCGGCTCGATGCCCTCGGCGGTCATTTCCTCAAACAGGCTCCGTGCAAGCCCGGGCTTCCCGGTCTTTCCCAGCGCCTCGAGCAGCGCGTTGTAGACGAAGATGTTGGGCTTGACGCCGACCTCCCGCATTTCCTTAAACACGAACTGGATGCCCTCGTAGTCGCCGGCCTCGCCGAACATCTTGGCGAGGACGGCGAAGGCGACGTGGTCGGGCTGCCACCCGCTGCCGCGCGCGCGGTCGAACAGCGCGAGCACCTCCTCCTTCATGCCCAGCTGGGCGTACACGTCGAGCACGGCGGAGTATGTGACCTCGTCGGGGAGGACGCCGCCGGCGGCATACATGCGCTCGAACCACTCGACGGCCTTGGCGAACTGGCGGCAGCGGCGGGCGGCGGTGATGAGTGTGGAGTAGGTGATGTTGTCGAGGGGCACGTCGGCAGCGAGCATGTCGAGGGCAAGGCGCTCGGCTTGGGGCCACTGGCGCGCGGCGCGGAGTGACTTGAGGGCGATGTTGAAGAAGATGGTGTCTAGGGGGAAGGGTTTGGTGGCGCGGAGCCACTGAAGGAGGGAGAGGGACTTGCGCCAGCTGGGGTGGAGGTAGTTGAGGAGGAGCAGTGCGTCCGAGGGGGACGGAGGGGAGGACGCGGGGAAGGAGTTGGCGAGGGTGGGGGCGACGTCGGCGTCGTCGGGGAGGGCGCGGAGCGCACGGAGGAGTGGCTGCAGCGGCGCGGAAGAGGGGTGGGACGACGGGGACTGGCGGCGGTGGCGGCGGAGGGAGAGGACCGTGGGCTTGGGCTTGGACGGGTTCACCCAGGTCGGCTCGGGGTTGGGCGGCGGGTTTGGGGTTGGGGTGGGCTTGTCATGGAGGAGGGTACGAGAGAGGGGTTGGAGCTGCTCGGAGAGCGAGGAGGAGCAGATGATGGTGGCCGGCTTGGGCTTGTGGGGCTTGGGCGTGGGAGGTGGCGAAAGGAAGACGAAGGTGGACGCCGTCGGGGATGGGAGTGACGCCATGGATAAAATCTTTGAGAGCATTTGGTTCTGTATCAAGTGCTTAGCAACTAGGTCTATCGTGTGGTGTGGTTAGAAAAAAAAAATCGAAAAGAAAAAGCAAAAATATCTCTCGCTTTGTACCTTCAGAAACAAAAAATCTAAAATTTTGCATGACAAAACATAAATTATTTTTTAAAATAACTAGCCAAAAATTCGCCTAATTACGCAAAATTTTATAAATAAAATTTAAATTTATAAATATATAATAATATTGGTACTGCAACCTTTTAAATAAATTTCTATATATAAAATCAGAATTATATTTATTGTAAAATCCAAAAAAGTAATTTAACTGAATTAGTCAGCTATCTCCACTATGGTATATAGCCTTCTACAAGAAACTTTGGAATTAAGAATTTGTATAACAACATATAATTCGAAAATCGTTTTATGAGAGAATCTGTTACTGCATCTTCCATTTCAGGTAGTAAAGGCCCAGACGCATCCACAAAGCGAAGGATCTTTAGCTCAATGAAGAAAGGCGTACAGCCAGCCCATAGACTATCAATTATAGCCCAAAAATTGGTATGTGGGCCTAGAAAGGGCCCACTGGTGGCTCTTTAGGCTACTGGTTCGGTTTAGCAAAGTCTCATTGACAGCCCTTTAAGATAAGCCTTTAGGCCGAGGACGCCAATTTCCGACCCATTAACAAAATCTCGGCCTGGCAGAGGCCCATTAATGGATAATCTTGCTTATGTTTCGGCCCGTTAAGCTTACATATGATATGGCCCAGGAAATGGCCCACTGACAGCCTATTAAGATACTATTGGCCCAACAGAGGTTTACTGCTGGCCCATTAAATAGATATATCATCCTAGGAATTGCCCATTAAACAACTACTGCGGCCCAACAACGGCTCATCAAGCTTACACAATGGTCCAGAAAAGGCCCACTAAAGGCTCAAAATACGACCGTCAAGGCCCCGTAAAAATTATAAGATTAACTACACTACTGTATTTTGGTTCAACTAAAGAATGGTAAATTTTATTTTCTAAGTTTTTGGTTAATGTGAGAATTTTAGTTTTTACATCGGATATAATACCTCAAATACCACATATTTTTATTATATATAAGATTTGAGTTCTAATGATTTATTTTAAGGTGGTTGCATCCAAACCCTTGCATGAATTGCATGTTTTTTGGCATTACCTTCGTAAAGAAAGAAAAGAAATATAAATTTAACCATATGGAATTTTCGAATTTTTTGTACGGATATCCTAGAATAAAAAAATAATTTTAAAAATAACGTTTAATAAAAAAAAAATTGCAAAAATGACTTCAGTCGCCAACCCAGATGGCGACTTATGGCATTTGGGATTCAGTCGCCATCCTGGTTGGCGACTGATGGACACATCATCAGTCGCCACCTTCAGTCGCCAACTAGGATGGCGACTGAAGCCTTTGGTTCAAAAAAAAAGTGTTTTTTTTAGAAAATAGTATTCATAATTGTGTTTCTTTTAAAACTAACATTAAAAATTGTATTTTTTTAAAAAAAAACATTCAAAATTGTGGTTTTTTTGAAAATAACATTAAAATTTGTGTTTTTTTAAAAATAACATTAAAATTTGTATTTTGTTTAAAAATAACATTAAAATTTGTGTTTTGTTTAAAATTAATATTCAAATTTGTGTTTTTTTAAAAATTAACATTCAAATTTGTGTTCTGTTTAAAATAACATTAAAATTTGTGTTTTGTTTAAAATAACTTTCAAATTTGTGTTTTGTTTAAAATTAACAGTCAAATTTGTGTTTTTTTTAAAATAACTTTCAAATTTGTGTTTTTTTTAAAATAACTTTCAAATTTGTGTTTTGTTTAAAAATAACATTCAAATTTGTGTTTTGTTTAAAATTAACATTCAAATTTGTGTTTTGTTTAAAATTAATATTCGAATTTGTGTTTTATTTAAAATTAACATTGAAATTTGTGTTTTTTTTAAAATAACTTTCAAATTTGTGTTTTTTTTAAAAATTAACATTGAAATTTGTGTTTTTTTAAAAATGAACGTTAGATAGTCGACTGGCTGACAAACTAAGGAGGAAAAGACCCATGGTTGGCCATGTTGATTGATCAGTATATTTCGTGGTTGGTTCAATCTGTCGAGTATGATGTTCGCAAAAACCAAAATGAACATAAAAAAGTAGTAAAAACATGAGAATGCTAATATAATCGAAAATAATACAACCATGGATATCATGTTCCATAAAGGGAGAACATAAAAAAAAACTACTGTCGGCCCCTCTTCGGACGATGCGTCCGGTCGCGCTGAAACGGCGATGGCGAATAGGTGCTGCGCGGATGCACTGTCCTCTGCGAGGGCTGTCAACTGGGAGGCTGCGCACTCGGCTGACCGAGGCCTGTATCAGGAGCGTCCATCGGGTCCTGCGATGGTGGAGGTGCCTCACCAAGCTGCGAAGATGCCAACTGATGTTGGCTTTGATCGGCGTCGTCTCTCATCTGCAACATATCGGCATACTGAGCATACGATGGGTTGCGGACCACCTGGGGGTCGGCACGGACCGACTGACGAGGAATGTATGGTGGGTGCCTAGCAGGAGACCGAAGCGGACCAGCCGACGAGATAGGCACCGTCTGCTCAGACATAGCGATGTACTCGTCATCTGAGTCGAACGTGACGTCGAAGCCCAAACCAAAATCGGATGTGTGTGCGGAAGGCGGCGCTCGGGGACCCTCAGAGATCCGTACACTACCACGCGATGAGAAGTCGACGTGAGGTGCAACACCTGTACGGTACGAGCGAGCCGGGGGCACACCGAGATAAATGGGTGCGGCGACGGCCGTACCTGAAGGGCCGGCTGTGTCGGGATGACGAGCGGCTGAGTGCGACGGCGTACGATTGGGTCGAGCCCGTGGACGTGGAGGTGCAACAAAAGTCGACGAAGTGGCGGCACTCTCAATGGTCAGCTGCGAGGCGAGTCGGTCGACGTAGGCGACGGCCTTCTCGTACTCGTCGGGCGTGATAGGCAGACCTGCTTGCCTCCGCTGGACTAGTGGCCGTGTCACGGAACTGATCGCACGGATGCCGTCAGCCTGCAAGACGGTAAGACAATAGTAGGCAGAAATAAAAATAACAAGTAGGTCATGGGCTGGTGGCATGTACCTGGCGGTGTACCCGAGATGCGTGATGTCGGTCGTATGTCTGATGCACGCTCGGAGCAGGCACGTCTGCAGGCGCCGGAGGTGGCGGGGCAATGCGAGTTGCGGTGCGAGGGAGGTACCATCGAAGGTAGTTGCTGTATGTCGTGGAATCGTACGCCCTCTCCTCACGCACGATATCTGTCGCAGCTGTCTGCTCCCAGCGACGAGTGTAAGGAGATTGTCGGTCCTGCCAACTGACAACCTTCTTGCCCTTGCGACTCTGCCTGCAAAAAAAACAAATGTGTTCAGTTATTTCACAGAGCCAAAACACTATGCGCGGAGATAATCGAAAACTTACTCGTGCTGGTCATGCGACAAACGATGCGGGGCATCTGGAGGAGGGATCGTCTGGAATAAGCCAAACTGGCGCATCACCCTCCATGGAGCATACACCTCCAACATATGGCTGAAGACAAGAATACAGCGGGTGAGCCATAAATCTCGGTCCTCTGTACACACCACAGAGATCGCGCCGCCGGCTGTGCTCTCGA
The DNA here is from genome assembly GCA_019359835.1 of Pharus latifolius. Lineage (NCBI taxonomy): Eukaryota > Viridiplantae > Streptophyta > Magnoliopsida > Poales > Poaceae > Pharus > Pharus latifolius. The sequence continues at coordinate 94,604,750 of CM033321.1, read as the reverse complement.
TATAGCTTGTCGTCCAAACCCTCCATATAACACGCGCCGGATGCAGCAACTCCAACTCACCACTGTACGCACTGTAGCATGCATGCACCTGAACTGTGGCCCACTGCAGCTCATGTTGCAACCAGCGATCCCCCATGGTAGGGCGATCGATCTCATCCTCAGCATCCCTAGGCGGGTGCCCCTCCGGAAGTGCAACGGGCGTGTCGGTGATGAGCGGTCGTCCGACAGGTATGTGCTCATACGACCAAAGCAAAAGAAGTAGAGGAGATCCGGCCATGTTCACCGCCCGGGCACGCCGAACGCAGGCATCACACAACCCTCGATACGTCGCACAGAGAACCGCTGACCCCCAGCTGATGCGCGGGATCTGATCGATCGGCGTGTCCGCGAGCATCTGCGCCAGTGGAACAAGCCAACGATCCACTGTGTCGCCGTGAGTGCCTGTAGAAAAGCAAAAAAATAGGAATTAAATTCAACAACAGAATGGAAATAGCTGTGCCTATAACATGTTTAAGCATACCAGTGAACATGAAGCCCCCGAACAAGTGCAGCAAATACGCCTCGAAGTGTCGGCTCACAGTCCACTCATCTGCATCTGCTGGGCACGTCCTGAAGTGAACAAGCCAAGTCGCAGGAACTCCGACGTTGTGGTGGAAGGGCTCCTGGCCCAGAGGTAGTGGATGAAACCTCTCGGTGAGCATCCCGTCCCATCCGGCAGGAGTGGGTGGTGGTACCCAGGCCTGCCCGCGAATCGGGAGTCTGAACAATATGGCCACATCCTCCAGGGTAATGGTCATCTCCCCCCACCGGAAGTGAAATGTGTGCGTCTCGGGTCTCCACCTGTCCACCATAGCAGAGACGAGTGATCGGTCGTGCCTGAAAGTCTCCAGTCTGGTGATCATCCTGCTAAAAGGAAGCAGTCCCGCCGCCCTCAGCCGTGCGATGTATCTCCCGTCGAGAGGCCAAGACGTGCCGGACGATCGCAGGCGGAATGGCTGAAGCTCCTCTCCGGATTGCACCGCTCGAGACCGATGACGATCGTCGTAGTAGTGATCAAGTAACTCAGGAAACTGTGGACGAGGGTGAGCCATGCCTGCAAACAAGAACATTAGGTTAGTACATCATCAAATACACAAGAGGAACGAATAAGTGTTGCGCAACATTACTGAGTCGTGTTCGATTAGGTCCGGATGCATCAGGACATGTCCTCCTCGTGTGGCCAGGCTGTCGGCAAACGGCACACTTTCGTAGCTCATCGCGTTCTGTGTTGTCCATGTCATTGCCAATTCGCATTTTCCGCCGTCGTCCAGGGCCTTTCCGCTCCAAGTGCGGTGGTGGAACATATCGGATCTCGCCTGCCCTACACGACCGATCTCTGTAGTGCTGCTGAGTCCCCCAAATCTCAAAGTCTGCAGTCCATGTCTCGGCAAGGTACCGTGAACCATAGTAAACTGACAGGTACATCTCGCTCGACTTGTTGTCGTGCGCACACGCGGCCATCACATGAGAGCACGGTTTATGCAATAGAGTTGGCTTGTTACAAGTGCACTTGACATCGTCTTCAAATGTCACTCCTTGCCTCTTGATTTGTCGCATGTATCCACCCCCCACGTTCTTACTGCGCAGATAAACGACCCAACTTTGCCTTCTGCTGTTAGGAATGCACTCGACTGAGTGTTTCTGAGCGGCCGCGGCTTTCATTTCTAAGTACCTTTGTACTTCATGAGGAAATTTTGGTGGTGTGACCCGAAGCAATGCTCTTGCAGCTGTACCTCTCTCGTAGAAGTATTTGGCCGTGCGATGCCATGTAAATTCCACAATTCCAGTGAGCGGCAGACCTCGCACCCCCCTCAACACAAAATTGTATACCTCCGCCATGTTAGTTGTCATTACGCTATATCTGGCACCTCCCTCATCGTGCAATAGAGACCACTTCTCAGGAGCTTTGTCACTGATCCATTCACTAAATTTCTTTGGCCTTGATCTTCGGGTGCGTCGTCTCGGCACATCTGTAGTCTCCACGACATTTTCTTCATCTTCTGGATGTTGTGAACTGCTTGCCTCTGACCTTTGGGATTTACCTAGATCTGAAGTTTCTTGTTCTAACTCGTCCCAAAGTTTTTGGAACTTATGGCTTTGGTTCTGATCGCACAACCGCTTGAACTTCTTCATAAGCCGTGCGCTCTTGTAGTGTGTGAAGAAGTTCGCCGCAAGGTGTCGTTTACACCACCGACTGATCAAGTCATTCCAGCTGTACTGCGGGTTCTCAGTGGACAACATGAACTCAATGGCACTTAACAGACCCTGGTGTCTATCATGGATTATACATACATTCCGTCTGTCTTTCACGACTGTTTGTTTTAGGTTTGCAAGGAACCATACCCAGCTGTCTGTACTCTCTCCTTCCACTAAGGCGTACGCCATGGGAAGTAGCTGGTTGTTTGCATCTGCAGCAACTGCTGTCATCAGAGTTCCCTTGTACTTCCCAGTTAGAAATGTGCCATTCTCGCAAAGTATTGGCCGCATGTACTTGAACACAGAGATTACTTGACCAAATGACCAGAATATACGCTCCATGTACTCAGCTCCAGGAACTATCTCACCATTTCTGCCGATAACTGGGCTATGGACCATATCCATCACAGTGCCAGGGTTGGTGTCAACGATTTGTTGGATCAATCTGGGCACATAGTTATATGAATCATAGAAAGATCCAAATAACATCTCAAGACCAAGTTGCTTGGCTCTCCATGCCTTCCCATATTGAATGATGTACCCAAATGTGTCATTGATCTGGCTAACAATTTGTTTTGGTGGCATATCAAGATTTGCATGAAGGTTCAACAAAATTACACGTGCCACAAATGCGGAGGACATATTCCTATGACTCTGTGATACTTCTGTCACCGAACAGTCATGTTCGGTGATCCTGGAAACAATGAAGTGTTCATTGTCCCTGTACCGAGCAATACGAACATAAAATTGACATCCTTCCACCTTGCACTTCACTGCGTACAGTCGCGGATTTGTTCTGTCAACCTTGAAAGACCGACGCAGTGTCACGGACCACATCGCCGCGGCTTGCTTAGCCTCCTCCTTGCTTCGAAAATGTTGTCCCAATGTTAATCTGTGCTCACTCCCTGCCCACTCCAAACTGCGATCGTCGTGGATTCGCGCATGCTCAAATCCACTAGGATCTAGCCATTGTTGTGGAGGTCCCATTCCACAATAGTCTTCTTCACTAGAGGAATCCGCATAGTCTGCGTCTACCTCCGACCCTTCGCTGCCTGAAACTTCCAGACCCTCGTCTTCACCTTCGTCGGCGTAAGCCTCATCCCCAGGCCAGAAATACCCGCCCATGAATTCTGCGTTGGGCATATCCGCAGAATTATGGGTCATGGTTGGATCAATGTTCGTATGTTGTCCTCCAATTAATGGTTCGGGTACAAGTTCTGCTGCCGGTTCTGGTACATTGTCTAGCTTTGTCACATACAGTATACAGTCATCTGGCCCATGATTGGGATTTATCACCCTCCTAACAAGAGAGCCCCATGATCTATCGCCTCTAAGTTTACACAATTTCCAACAAGATGTCAAACCAATAGGCACCAGCGCTTCTATGACAATTTTGTGTAAACATGGGTCAATATTTAGGATGTCCATGACTCGGGTCTTAAGGTCTTCAAAATTAAGAACACTAAGATCATTCAATTCCATGTCTACACGGTGACAGCCACTTAGGTCATCTTCAGATGGTCCATTTCTAATGATTTGTTCCCCGTGGAAAATATAGACTACTCTTGTTTCCGACATTGTCTACAACATAAGTATTACAAATATCAGCTATCATATCTCCAATATATTTTACACATTACTCTATACTCATCCTTAAGACATGTGCGACTTATTTTTTAACATCTCAACTAATCGAAATACACTGCATTAACGACATTGCATCACATCTAATCTACAATTCCTATATTATCATCTCACATATCAAATATATGTGACAAAGCTATATTCAAATGTCACTGTCTTCAAACTTATACATACATGCCGAACATATTTAAGTACGGCACAAATCAAATATATATTTCTGCACATTTTCTACGAATAAACCGTAACAGATCTACACATTTCTAAAACAGATCTACACATTTTTAAAACAGATCTACAAATTTCTAAAACAGATCTACAAATACAACAGATCTACAAATACAACACATCTACATAACAGATCTACACATTTTTAAAACATATCTACAAATACAACACATCTACATAACAGATTTACACATTTCTAAAATAGATCTACACATTTTTAAAGCAGATCTAAAAATTTCTAAAACAGATCTACAAATTCCTAAAATAAATCTATAAACCCGTAAAACAGATCTACATTCTAAACTAATTATCACAAAAATTTACCTTTCTTCTTTCTTCTCCTCCTTCTTCTCTTCTCTTCTTCTTCTCCTCCTTCTTCTCCTCTCTTCTTCTTCTTCTTCTCCTCCTTCTCCTCCTCTTCTCCTTTTCTTCTTTTCTTCTTTTTTCCCCTCTCCTTCTCCCCTCTCCTCTCTTTTTCCTCTCTGCCGATCTGAACGAATTTTTTTTTTGCGTTTACAACTCCAATCGCCACGGCCGCGCTATATAGCCCCATCAGTTGCCATCCCAGATGGCGACTGATGGTTATCCCGCAGTCGCCATACGGGATGGCGACTGATGTCCCCTCCGCTGCCTTTTTTCGGTAAGTCGCCATCCTGGATGGCGACTGAAGTTATTTTTGTAGTTATCTTTTAATACACGTTATTTTTAAAATTGTTTTTTTATTCTAGGATATCCGTACAAAAAATTCAGAATTTTCTATAGTTCACAGTTTCCTAATACACTTCTCTTCATTTTTTTTCAACCTTGAATCGATGTATCATATATTTATATCCAAGTTGTAATATCTTATAGGTATAATAAAAATTATGAGAGTTACAATGTGTAAAAGAATTGCTTTATGAAAGAGTATGTTATGTAAGAGTAATAATAGTTACAATACATCTATCTTTTTTTTAGCAAATCTTTTGGTTTCTTGAGACCACTTTTACCGTAGGATATCATCTTCTTTGAGATTTGGATATATTATCTAGCATTGCTCAGAGCCAAGGAGAGGCTTGCTATGCCAAAAATGAAAAAAAAATTTCATCCTTTTTCTTTTCATAACCCCATGCCATCACACCACATAAAGACATGGGACATCAAAAAAGAATCTTATCACTACCAACCAATTTGTTCGGGTCTAGAATAATGATCTCATGAGCTTAATCTTATTTCACCCCAAACAAAAGAACCTAGACCAGCAGAGAGTCCGTCCGGGTACCACTAGGACGGATCTGCCATTTTTTTTTTCTTCCAAGAATGCACTTGATCTGAGCGGGTCTTGAAAGGGCTTCATACTGAGCCCCAAATCGTTTCAACCGAAAGAACCTCCTGCGCGGGATGTTAGATGTGTTAAGTATAGATGTATTTTATATGTATTTGAGTCGTATATATATTTGAATCTGTGTCTAAGTCAGATATAGGCTATATATATGTATACTGGGGTTTAGACCCTAATACAACTTGAGATTCATCTTAACATAGTATCAGAGTTAGCCTTCTAAACCCTAACCCTAACCTCCCGTGCTCCCTGACGTTCACGCCGTCGCCGCCGCCGTCGGATCCACCCCTTTTGCAACCGGATCGCCGGACCGGGCGCCTCCCGGTGCCGCGCCGCTTCTCCGGTACCGCACTGCCTCCTCAGTGCCGCGCCGTCTCCCCGGTGCCGAGCCGCTGCCGGTGCCGCCTCCCGCGCGCCTCGTCGTCTCCCGGTCCCGCGCGCCTCTCCGATGCCGTGCACCGCCTCCCCACTGCCGGGCCGCGCCGCTTCCAAGGTGCCGAGCCGCCGCCCCGGTGCCGCCTCCTCGGTGCCGCGCCGCTGCTGGTGCCGCCTCCTGTGAAATTTTTTTTCTTTAAAAAAAAAAAAAAACACCACCCCTTTTGTGTGTGCTTCCTTTTGTTGATGTCTTTTGCTTCTTCGGATCTTACGGCCTCTTCATCCGATATTATGGTTTCTTCCGTTTCTTCTGGGGGTTTCTCCATACCGCTCTGTGATGTGAAGCTCAAAAGCACTAGTGATTACAGGGAATGGTCTATTGTTATGACCTCTTTTCTTGATGGTTTTGGCCTGCGTGGACATGTGTACGGCACACAACGGAAGCCACTTCCCAGTGATCTTACTTTGCCCACTTGGCTGCATGGGCTCTCGTTGCTGAGGAGACTCAACTGCGTTCTTCGGCGTCTCAGTTCTCGCCATCACCCTCTACAGTGTTGGCTATGTTGCGGCCTAGTTTGACTACTTTGCGCACTGATGCGCGTGCTCCTGCTGTCTGCTCACACTGCAAGAAGACGGGCCATACTGTTCAGCGCTGCTTCACTCTTCGTCCGGAGTTGAAGGCCCAGTTTGAGCGTGCTCGTGATGCTCGCCGAGGACGTTCTGCTGCAGCTGTGCCTTCTAGCACACCTTCGGACCAGCCGGCTCGTCTCACTGCTACAGAGCTGCGACAGCTCCATACCCTTCTCCAGCACCAGGCTGCTGCATCCTCCTCGTCATCTGCCGGGACTGCTGTTCACTCTACACCACCACCATCAAGTACAACTAGTCTTTGGGTTCTGGATTCAAGGGCCTCTTTCCATATGACTTCTGATTGTTCAGACTTACGGTCATGCCGGCCGTCCGAGGATCATCTCTCTGTTCAGACTGCTGATGGCACTACCTTACCGGTCACACATTAGGGCACCATTTCTACCACTCAGTTTACTATTTTTGATGTTTCTTGTGTACCGCAGCTCAAGCTGTGCCTTATGTCTGTACCTCAGCTTGCTCGGCTGAAGTGTTTCATTGGGTCTGATGATACTTTTTGCTATGTGCAGGATCGTCGGACGGGAGCTCTCATTGGACGTGACTAACTTCACAGTAGCCCAAATAATCCCTATCAGCTTGATTACCTACATCTTCCGGTCTCTTCTCTGACCACTTTCCTTTGGTCTCCCCTTCTTCAGCCTTCGTGTTTGTCCCTACGTTGTCTATCACCTTCCACCAGTGGCATCATCATTTGGGTCACCTTTCTAACCCTCGCTTATCTAGTCTAGTACGTCAAGGTGTTTTAGGTTATATCACTTCTGATAGTTCTATATCTTGTTCGGGTTGTAAGCTTGACAAACAGCTACAACGTCCGTATCCTACTAGTATTTCTAGGTCTAGTCGTGTTTTTCAGTTTATCCATTATGATGTATGGGGACCTGCTCTTTTTGCTTCCAAAGGTGGACATAAATATTATGTGATATTTATTGATGATTTTTCTCGATATTCTTGGATCTATTTCATGAAGCATCGTGGGCAGTTGTTATCTATTTACAAGTCTTTTGCTCGTATGATTCATACTCAGTTTTCTAGCTCCATTCAGACCTTTCGCTCTGATTCTATAGGTGAGTACTTATCCACATCCTTCCGGCAGTTCCTCTCTGATGAGGGCATTCTTCCCCAGTTATCTTGTCCAGGCGCTTATGCTCAAAATGGTGTTGCTGAACACAAACACCGTCACATCATTGAGACTGCTCGTACTCATATGCTTGCCTCTTTTGTTCCTCACTCTTTTTGGGCTAATGCTATTTCCACGGTTGTATATCTTAAAAATATATAGCTGTCCACTAGTCTCGATGGTCAGATTCCTTCTCAGCTTTTGTTTTCTACTCCTCCAACATATACACATCTTCGCGTAATTGGATGTGCGTGTTATGTCCTTCTTCCTCCTCGTGAGCGTACCAAGTTGACCGCTCAGTCTATTGAGTGTGTTTTTCTTGGTTACAGTCTTGAGCATAAGGATTATCGTTGTTATGATCCCTCTGCTCGCCGTCTTCGCTTCTCTTGAGATGTCACCTTCGATGAGAGTCGACTTTTCTTTTATTCCTCATCTTCTCACTCGTCTGTTCCCACAGAGTCCATCAGTTTCCTCTCTTTACCCTCCTATCATATGTTTTCTCCTTCCACTTCATCTGCTTCCGCTTCTCCGTCTGATCATAGCTCTCCGCCTGTTCCACCGTATTCTATAGTACATCCTCCATCTTCATCTTATACCTTACCTCCCACCACTTTTGAGCCTTTGTCTTCCTCCTCTTCTGAGCTCTCTTTGGATCATGTTACTCGTGATTTGGCCCTTTCTGATGAGCCTCCTACCGATGATCTGCCGGCATCATCATCACCCAGGTATGCACTTCGTGATCATACTACTATTTCACTTCCTGCTCGTTATAGTATGCTTATCACTAGTTCAGTTCAGGAGCCTCACAGCTATCAGGATGTGGCTGTTATACCTGAGTGGTAGCTCTCTATGACAGAGGCGCTCTCAGCATTGGAGCACACAGAGACTTGGGATATTGTCCCTTTACCCACAGGTGCCATGCCTATTACTTGCAAATGGGTCTTCAGAATCAAGACACGGTCGGATGGTTCCATTGAGCGCTACAAGGCGCGCCTTGTTACTTAGAGTTTTCAACAGCAGTATGGCCATGACTATGAGGAGACGTTTTCTCCCGTTGCTCATATGACAACGGTGCATACTCTTGTTGTTGTTGCAGCTAGTCGTCAGTGGGCTATCTCTCAGATGGATGTGAAGAATGCGTTTCTTCACGGTGTCTTCAGGAGGAGGTTTACATGCAGCCACCACCTGGTTATTCTACACCTGCTGGTCATGTTTGTAGTCTACGTCGTGCTTTATATGATCTTAAACAAGCGCCTCATGCTTGGTTTGCTCGCTTCAGTTCAGTGCTTCTTGCTGCTGGTTTTGTTGCTAGTGCTCATGATCCAGTCTTGTTTGTTCACACTTCTGCTCGCGGTCGGACGCTTATCTTGTTCTATGTTGATGATATGTTGATTACGGGGGATGATGAGCAGTATGTTGCCTTTGTTAAGGCACGTCTCAGTGAGCAGTTCCAGATGTCTGATCTGGGTCTTTTGAGCTATTTTTTGGGTATTCAGGTTATCTCTACTACAGATGGTACTACTTGTCTCAGGAGTGGTATGTTCTTGATCTGCTTGCTCGTTTTGGTCTCACTGATACTCGTACAGACGCTACACCCATGGAGTTGCATCTGCAACTGCGACTTATAGATGGCTCTCCTCTTGAGGATCCCTCCAGATATTGTCACATTGTTGGGAACTTGGTTTATCTGGCCGTCACTCGACCGGATATTTCACATGCTATTAGTGTACTTAGTCAGTTTGTCAGTCCTCCCACCTCAGTACATTACAACCATCTCCTTCGAATAGTTCGCTATTTACGTGGTATTTCTTCCCGCAGTCTGTTCTATGCATGGAATAGTCTGCTTCAGCTCCATGCTTACTCTGACTCTACTTGGGTGAGTGATGCTACTGATCGATATTCTATCACTGGCTATTGCATATTCCTGGGCACTTCTCTTCTTGCTTGGAAGTCTAAGAAATAGACCATTGTTTCTCATTCTAGTGCAGAGGCTGAGTTTCGGGTTTTGGCTACGACTACTGCCGAGATCGTCTGGCTTCGTTGACTCCTTGCTGATTTCGGTGTGGCCTGCACTGCTTCTACGTCACTTTTATGTGACAACACAAGTGCCATACAGATTGCACGTGATCCTGTGAGGCATGAGTTAACCAGACACATTGGTGTTGATACTTTATTTACTCGTTATCATCGTGACAACGGCATTATTACTCTTCAGTATGTAGCATCTGATCTTCAGGTTGCAGACTTCTTCACGAAGCCATAGACACGAGATCGTCATGAGTTCAGTCTTTCCAAACTCAATACGTTTGAGCTGTCTTGAGTTTGAGGGGGGTGTTAAGTATATATGTATTTGAGTCTGTGTCTGAGTCAGTTCTAGACTGTACTTATATATATACTGGGTTTTAGACCCTAATACAACTTAATGTTAATCTTAACAAGATGGAGGGTGCGCGACATGGTAGAACTTAGACACTTGACAGTACTCTTTTTTATTTATTTTTTGAGTAATACACTTAACAGTACTTGAGAACATAGAGAATGTGTTAAGTTGTTTTTCAGGCTATTGCAGATGTAATCTAACAAAGTTCCATTGCATAATGCAAGCCTGTTTATTGTGAAAAATGAACAAAGTATAGAGGAACAGAAATGGCAATGGACTAATCTTCAGAGCAGGTCAGCAACAACATTAACTGTCGAAGTTTTAAGCACTAATCTTCATAGTGTCCCTGATGTTCTTCCCATCTAGTTTACTGGAGAAAACGATCTTCACATAGTCCACAAAGCTCATAGTCTTGTAATGCTCCTCGCCTCCTTGAACAATCTCTTCCAACGGCCCAATCGTTGTGCCAAATTTCCGCGAGTGGAAAGCAGCCATGGACATTCGCTCCTCGTCTGCGTTAACAACCGCTCTGTGCTCAATGCTTTTGTATTTACCATTGGTCACAATCTGCAAAAACCACACACTACATTCAGTTCATAACTTATTCTCCATGCTGTTGAAATAGTCATGTTTTTTTTTTGTTCAAAGTCTATCTATTGTAAGTCCTATTCTTCGGGATCTAGTGTAGACTAAAGAAAGACAGAAAAATTCTCACTGCACACGTTTGCATATACTGCTGTAGTCTTGATTGACACTATCGTCCGGTATTCTATAAATACTACTAACCCGAACGTTTTTTTGGTGCAGGATTGTCTCTCATTTTCTTCCTGTTCTTTCTCCACTTCAGTCTATAAGATTTTACACATGCACATGTTTTATGATTTATTCTCAATTATGGGTGATAGAACTTTGTTATGTTACCTCAAGAACATCACCAATGTTGGCAACTAAAGCTCCAGGAAGAGGTTGCACAGGGATCCACCCATCTTTTCTCCTAATCTGGAGGCCAGTAACTGAACTAACCTGCAGAAGTAGCGTCAGTCCAACGGCATCGGAATGCGGCGACAGGCCAAGCACCTTGTCATGTGCCTTCGGGCATGGAGGGTAGTAGTTCATCCTCACGGATTGTGATCCAGCAACGCTTGTGATTTTGTCAGCATCTTTTATGCCTAAGTTCTTAGCCATGACTTGCAAGAGATCGTTAGCAACCGTCTGTACTTCTGCAGAGTAGCTCTCCAGGGAGCTCCTGGAACAGACAGCACATTTCCTCTGCATATGAGAAATGTAATCTGAAACTTGACACAGTTTTTCAACGGATACATCAGAACTTTCGAACTGATAGGCATGAAATTCACTCAATTCTTATTTCTGATTGCCCTTTTCTTGAAGGTTTATATTGTGAATCTTGTATATGTGTTATATCTAACCTGAAGGTGGAAGGTTCAGAGGACTAGAATCTCATGTTCCGGTAGCTTGGTGGCTGGGTGGAAACGCCGTACATGTCTCCCCAGTCAAGTTTCTGCTCCTCAGAAACAACAAATACCTGCCCATAGCCTTCGATCCCTCCTGGTAACTGTGCAACAGCCTCCTTTCCTGACAGAGGAAGATGGAAGAAACCTTTGATGTCTCTCTTCATCTCTTCCACTATCTTGTCAGGTATCCCATGATTTATCACCTGACATTTGCAACGTTATCTATACAGTAGTTTCATTTGGACAGACAGAAGAAGGGCACAGCATGAAGTAAAGACTGACCTGGAAGAATCCCCACTCCTCGCATGCAAACTTGAGCTTCGCGGCTTCTTCGTCACGAAACTCCGGCTCAAGGAGCCTGCCGAGATCAACGACAGGGATACCGCCACCATCCTCCTCACCGACGAGCAGATCGTCGGTGTTTGCCCGCGGCCTCACGTACCGCTGCAGGAGATGATCCGTCAGCTCGTCCGGCCGCGCCGCGAGATCCTGCACATTGGGCACCGGCAGTGAGGTCGCCTGGATGGCCGGCCTCGCATCACTTGTTGCTGTTGCCTCATCCATTCCAGTGGCTCAGTTCTTGACGCCTTCCTTCATCAGTGATCTATATTTTAGCTCCTAAGGTGATTCCATCTACCCCTCAAATTAAAAATCATTTTTTCTTTTCGCATGCAGGAGAGAAAAACGATTCAGCACGCTGGACGCCCGCAATTTTTTATTTTTTTTTATTTCTTGATTTATACATTAATCTAATATAAATTAGATCTTAATTATATTAAAAAAATTATAGATCTTTAAATTACCTTAATATAAAGATCAAATATTACATATATTCAATTTTTAAATTAAAATTATTAATATTTTTACTAAAATCACATAAATTCTAATAAATATTTAATTTACTAAAAGTAAAGTGCCTTTGCATTGGAGTAGGGAATGTTTTAAGTGTTGTTTCGCATACATGATACAAAATATGCTGAGAATATTTTATTAAAATATCTTACGAAGCGTCGATACATTAGACTCAGCTTAAATTATCAGCTTACTCTTGATTGATGATTGTAGTCAGAAAGAGGGGGCAATAATAAACCGTCTCTATAAGCTTGGAAAAATTGTTTTTTAGGCAACTCCTTTTCTTTATTTGATTCTCCCAATTTACATATTGAGACGTTCTTTAATTATTTTTCTTTTTCTTCTAATAAATAAATTAATATATTTTTCTTTATCTTTTAAAAACATCTCAAAAATCAAACTATTGAAATATTTTACACTCCGAGAGAATCTTCTTCACAAACATAACACGTTGGTGGGGGACTTTGTAAGTTCGTACCGAGAACATGAGCCACCGAGGCTTAGGATGACGGTTGGTCGTACGATGGCTAGGGTATGCACGGAGAAAGAGCCAGGCATGAGCTTTCGAGGCCATTTTTTTCTGGCACTACCACAGAAATGTTTTTCACTATCGGTTAAAAATCCACTCTACTATCGGTTCTCTTACCGATAGTGGTCGGCACGATAGTAGAGGGGCAGCACACTTCTATCGGTTAAAAAACCGTTAGTAAAACATCTACAATCCCAACGTTCACTAATCGCTATCGACTATTTCTTCTATCGGCTCGGCTTTAAACCGATAGTATTGTATAAGTTTTTTCTATCGGCTCGTATATAAACCGATAGTATTGTTTAGCCCTTTTGTATCGGCTAGGATCTAAACCGATAGTAATATAAACGTTTTTTTCTATCGGCTCTTATATAAACCGATAGTATTTTGTGGACACATTTAATACTGGAAACTTTATTCTATCGTTTGTTACATATAAACCGATAGTATTGTGTAGACACAGTTAGTACTGGAAACTTTATTCTATCGGTTGTCTTATATAACCGATAGTATTTTGTAGACACGTTTAGTACAGGAAACTTTATTATATCGGTTTCTGAATATGAACCGATAGTATTGTTTGGACACAGTTAGTACTGGAAACTTTATTCTATCGGTTGTAGTATATAACCGATAGTAATATTAGTTTTTCCTTTCGGTTATGTAGTGGCACGGTTAGTACTAAATATTTACAAATATACATACAGCAATACAGAGATACATACAGCAATATACGTACAGCAATACAGAGATACATTGGATCATTCACAAATACACCAATATTTACAAATATTCACCAATATTCACATATTGAATTTGTCCACAAATACACTAATACAGTAATATACACATGCATTGGACAGACTGAATTTATGCACATATTGATCGAGTTTATTCACAAATACATCAATGAATCTATTCACATATATTCACAAATCAATGAATCAACACATTCAATATATATTCACAACTACAGCAATCAACACAAGTCTGTTACTGTCGATCGTTGATAGCCACTTCTTCCATGACATATTGAGCCCAAATTGTTCGCAGCTCCTTCAATTGAGGCAACTCATATTGCTCTTTGAACATGGCGCTCTGCATATATGCGTGTATGAAGTTAATTAGGATCGTACGTCGCATCCAATTAAAGTTCGACTTTAAGTCAGGAAAAATGGTTACCTTAGGGAATTGGGCAAAGTTTCTCCTGATCAGGTCATACATGAATCTCATGACATAGAAGCCACATTCCCACGATTGTGGCTGCTGATGGCACTGGGAAAATTGCATATGCAAAGACATAAACCCACATTAACTCGAAAGAACTAATTAAGCTTAAATTAAAAGACTCATCATGAGTACTTCCATCCGTATTAATTACCTCATATTCTTTCCAAGAAATTGTTGTGCCCTTCGACGTGCCATGCCTCCCTCCAGCACTGACATAATTTTTGAAAGCCCTGTATTTAATTTAGCATTGCCGGTTAATATGTTATCATTAATTAGCTACTCAGAGAAAAATTTAAAACAACTGTGTTACTTACGCGTCTATGTGCCATGTGAGGGTGAAAACATGCGCCACCCTGTCGCTCATCGAATCGAGGTAATAGACCTCATTCATCCATGGGCAAATGATGGCGAGGATCCAGTGGCCCCTACATTGCATATACAAGCGAACTGTTTCATACATATGTTAGGCGTAACATACAAGAATGAGTTAAATTAGTAGGAAATGCACTAACCTTTGGTGGTACGGCGCAAGGATGAACTCTCGGTCCTGCTGCGCTAGTAGTGCCCTTGATATGTATTCCTCCGCATGTGCTTGGTCGTGCTCTAGCATCGTGAGGCTTATTTTCTCTGGGTCAAGGAAACCCACCTTGTCACATGCCCTCATCGACGCCAGCCTATACATGCACCTGGATGCAAAGTAGACATTAGTAAGTAGTGCATACAAAAAGTGATTAGATTTATGAAACGAAATGTGATAACTTCAGACAACAGCAAACTCACAGGACTCCAGTTCGTATGATGGACATATCAAGCTCCCGCCAGTTGAGGAGGTCGAACAAATCCTCGTGGGCCACCGATATGCTCCCGGGCTCACGGTGAAAATGGGCTGGTCTGAAGTGAACCAAGAAGTTGATGTGGCGCCTAGACCGGGTCAGGTACCACTCGTGGAGACTTCTGGTTATTTGATCCATATTGCACAGAAGGTACTCCGACACGAGTTGGGACCCATTCTTGAACGTACCCGGCTGGCTTTGTTTGGCCTTGCCTTTGGGCGGGGAGCGAGTGTATACCTTCGAAGGTTGGGGTGTGGTGCCGTCGGCCTCATTTGATGGCGAAGGGTTTGAGGCCGTCGGAGGAGGCATGGGGGCCGAAGGAGTTCGCTTATGCGTTGTGGCGGGGGTGGTGTCCTCAGGAAGTGAGCTGGTATCCATCGTCCACTTTAAGTACAAACGCTTAAATTAGATTTTGCAAATTGAGTATATTAACTGAGTTGTAAGCTAGAATGGCTAGGGTTTACCTCCTATAGTCTAACACCCTTCTTGGGCCACTGTATGTACGAGCCCAATGCCTCGCCAATTGTCCGCATTTCGTCCGTTGGGATGAGCAAAGGAAAAGAGCTGTAGCCCGGGAGGGCCATGTCCACCTGTACCTTTGCGAATCCAGGCTCCAGAGGTACGCAGTGGATCCGGACATCCTCCCAAGACTGGTATACGACCCCGTTTGCAACCGCAACAGGTTTGTCGCCTATGTTGATCAATAGGCTACAGCTCTCCGGCTTCTGCAATTTGCAACAATTATAACAGGTTAGCGAAACAATTCTAACGTAACGGGAGTGGCATCAGCCGAACTGCATATATAGCTCAAGAGTTGCAATACCTCGATCAGGTCCACCGGATCCACGTGAACCTTCGAGCCAACACTACTCGGCCTGGCAGCGTCGACCTCGGCAGCTGGATCTAAACCCTTGGACTGCACAACTCGGCTGAGGCGTTCATACTTCTCGTTTATTTGAGCGAACATGTCCGCGAATTGTGCAGTCACATCTGCCTGTATCTTCTGAGATAGCTCCACTTCCCTTTCCTTCCAGCTGCCAGCCTTCTTCGCCTTTTGCCTGGGCTCCGAGAAGCCTTCCTTCCATGGCACCACAGCCCCCACGGTTCGCGTCCGCCCTGGATGCTCCTTGTTCCCTAGAGCCCGGGTAAGGATGTCGTTCTCCCTATGGGGACTGAACAATCCCTCGGTCGCCTCCTTCGAGCAAGAGATCTGTTACATTGACAGCTCTCCATTGTGAGGAAGAAATATATACAAACTTGTGCGCACACTAGTGATCATAGTTAGCCAACTTACGAGTCGCTACACGACCTCGACGTCCCTAGGGTTTGGGAACGCCACAGTCCCCGTGGCCGACACGGTCCCTCTGGCCAGCCACCAGCGCTTGCATCGTTGATCGCGGATCTCGGAGAGTGGTAGGTCAGGGGAGTCGACGAAATGCGACGCCTCGTCTTCAACCTTATTCCACTGCTCCTCCTTCCCCGCATAGCCGCGAGAGCCTAGCTGGTGTGGGTGGTCGTTCCTTCTCTGGATTGCCCTGTTCTTCTCGCTGAGGGCCTTCGTACCAGAAACAAGAAAATTAATGCACCACTGCTTACGGCATATAATGGTGTAACCAAGCAAAGGAACCATTCATACCTTGAACTCAGGAGTCCCCTTCTGTTGGGCGAATTGCTCCCATACCTCCTCCGTTATGAAGGAGTACTTCTCGCATGGAGATTCGCCTTTAGCGAGGAAGGTACTGACGAGGACGCTCTTGAAGGTTTTCCACGTGTTGTTCATGTCCTTCAAGCAAGCTATCTTGGGACCATCGTCCGGGATGTTCCACTTGGCCTGTTTCAAATGGTGCATATAAGTAGGACTTACCTAATCTCTAGGATAAACCAAGGGAATGTGATTACTCAAGAGTTCAGTGATTTTGATTAATTTTACCTTCACTTCCGCCCACAGCCTATCCCTCTCGTCGGCCTTGACGTCCTTCCAGCTCTGGACGGTGATCTTCACCCTTTCCTTCGCCAACAAGCCAACATAGGCAGCATAGTGCCCGGCGTTCTTCCCGATCGGTCTCCCGAACTGGTTGAACTCACAGGAAAGATCCGCGCGTTTGGCCAAACGACCCAACATCGTCGCGCCTCGCGCCTTCCTCTTGCGCTGGGACGAGGCAGCGCCATCTACGTTCGCCCTCGCCGAATCAATAGTATCAGCCGAGGAAGATGCCGACATGGCTTTACCTAAAATACCATGAACAAACCATCCAATTGATATGAAGAAAGGTACATGACAAAGTAATTCACAGAATATTCAGATGAGCAGTGCAAACTAACAAATACTATATTTCCTATCGGTTTTGAAAGGAAAACCGATAGTACTAAGGTCTATATTCAGGAAAGTTCAAATTAGCAGTGCAAACTATGATGGCACTACTATTTACTATCGGTTTTATAAGTCAAACCGATAGTACTCAAGTCTGAATTAGGAAAAATTTTCAAAATTGCTCAGCAGGAACATAAAGTAATTGCTCAGCAAGAACATAAGGTATGTTAAAATATAAATGAACCTAAATTTGAGATGAAAATTAGAAAATGGGAAGTAATTCACAGAAAATTCAAATTAGCAGTGCAAATTATGATGGCACTACTATTTACTATCAGTTTTCCAAGTCAAACCGATAGTAATCAAGTCTGAATTAGGAAAAATTTCCAAAATTGCTCAGCAGGAACATAAAGTAATTTCTCAGCAGGAACATAAGGTATGTTAAAATATAAATGAACCTAAATTTGAGATGAAAATTAGAAAATGGGAAGTAAATCACAGAAAATTCAAATTAGCAGTGCAAACTATGATGGCACTACTATTTACTATCGGTTTTCCAAGTCAAACCGATAGTAATCAAGTCTGAATTAGGAAAAATTTTCAAAATTGCTCAGCAGGGACATAAAGTAATTGCTCAGCAGGAACATAAGGTATGTTAAAATATAAATGAACGAAAATTTCAGATGAAAATTAGAAAATGGGAAATAATTAACAGAAAATTCAGTTTAGGGTATTTACTATCGGTTCTGAGTAAAAAACCGATAGTGAACTACACTGTATGATAAATTGCTAGTGATTTTCATCAATTCTGTCATTCTCATAGCTATCAAGTTTGTAGTTCATGAATTTTACTCTAGGTTTCTATTTGTAATCCATGGAACGGGATATGAACCATTGCATACAAAATTAAGCAATACACGCGAGCGATTTGGTCAAGAACATTTACAGTGGATCGTGGAGTGGCCGGAGGCGGTGGCGCAATGCAATGCCGGAGGCGGTGGAGAACAAGTGGCGCAGAGGAGCGAAGAAGCGAACGTCGGCGAATCTAGGGTTTTCCGCGCGAGTATTTTTCGATTTGGAATGTGATCAGTTGCACTGGAGGGAAAATCGTGCAGGTTATAACCTAATAAATGAATATTTACTATCGGTTCATAACCACAAAACCGATAGTAAAAACATGTAAGTTAGGGTTTTCGTAACACAGTGTAAATCAATATCGGTTGTGAACAGTAAACCGATAGTAAACTAAGAACAGGGGATCATAACACAGTGTAAATCACTATCGGTTGTGAACAGTAAACCGATAGTAAACTAAGAACAGGGGCTCATAACACAGTGTAAATCACTATCGGTTGTGAACGATAAACCGATAGTATAGTTTAATTTCATATCGGTTTGGAGGTTGAAACCGATGGTAAAATACAATGCTATTGACCCTAAAGGATTTCCCTTAGAAGAATTACAGAGGATCTCAGTACATCATTTTGTATTGTATGTACTATCGGTTATGACAATAAACCGATAGTATATGTTAATTTCATATCGGTTTGGAGGTTGAAACCGATAGTATAATACTGTTAAATTGATCTAAAGGTATTTCCTGAGAACAAATACAGATGGGTCTCAGTACATCATTTTGCACTTGTAAAGACACCTGAAACCCCATGCAAATGGCTTGCAATAATTTTGAAATAAATTAACAGTAAAGAGCAATCATGGAATGAAAATTTGCAGTTTTCATATATATTTGTGAAAAGAATCAATTATTGCTCAAATGAAGTATATACTCTAATTGAAATGAAAATTTGCAGAAATGATTCTCAATGCATCACGTATGTTTTCCCAAAGAATTTTTGAAAAATGATTTGAACATTCTTCGATCCAAGTAATATACGTCACTTACATATTGCAAATTAGTCAAGAATGGTTGTCCACCCATAATCCTTCTTCGTGGTCGTCTCGCAGGTAACTTGTTTCGTCAATATCTTCGGTAGGGACAGATTGAAGGATTCCATCTAAAAATGGAGGTAGTTCGTCGAACTGATCGTACTCTTCTTCATCCACAACGTCTTCGACCCCAACAATACGTCTCTTACTGTGAAGGACAACGTGCAACTTTGGGTTGGCCGGGTCAACGATGTAGAACACCTGTGTGGCTTGCTCAGCAAGTATAAATGGATCATCTTTGTGTGCAACTCTACTGAGATCGACTAGAGTAAACCCATAATTGTCGACTTTAACACCTCGAGGGATTTCGACCCATTGGCATCGAAACAGAGGAATCTTAAGTAATACATAATCGAGCTCCCATATTTCCTCAATAACACCGTAATATGAGTCGAGTGCCCTTACTGCCCTGGCATCCTCCGAAATAGCAAGTAGTGTCACTCCACTACATTGCATAGCACTCTTCTCGTCCTGAGTTCTTGTGTAAAATGAATAGCCGTTGATGTCATACCCCTGCCAAGTCCCTACAGTAAATCTAGGCCCTCTGGCCAACCATGTAACATCTTCATCTACATCGCCCTCAGAAGCTTGCAGGACTCTATTTTCGATCTACCCAGCAAACTTCCTATTATGTTCTCTGGTGACCCAAATCTCTGGCTTCGAAGGATTCTGTTTCCGTAACATTTCCTTGTGCTCGTGTATGTATGGCTCCACCCCCGTCATGTGCTGTAAGACCCAAAAATGGGCTTTTGCATACAGATCACTAGAGGGGACGACTGCTTTAAATCCAATCGTTCCAATGCCCTGAAGCCTGCCCTCATGCCGAGACGTAGGAACGCCAATTGGGTCAACCCCGGCCATATAGTTGGTGCAAAATTCGATCACCTCCTCGGCGGCATAACCTTCAATGATACTGCCCTCAGGCCGATGTCGATTCCTTACATATCCCTTCAAGATACCCATAAATCTCTCAAATGGATACATGTAGCGCAGGAACATGGGTCCACAAAACTTAATTTCTCTGACAAGGTGAACAATTAGATGGACCATAACATCAAAAAAGGATGGAGGGAAATACATCTCCAGCTGACAAAGAGTGGTAGTCACATCGCGTTGCAAATCGTCCAGTCCATCCATATCAATTACTTGCAAGGACACAGTTGCAGCAAATATTCAGATCCAAAAAATCTGACAAGTTCCACGAATGGAGCTAATTAACTTGCTAGGAGTACACGCTTACGTACCTTGCCAGATATTGTGTTGAAGAAATAACATAGCTTTGTAATTGTCTCTCTGACTTTGACTGGGAGAATGCCTCTGATAGCAATGGGAAGCATTTGTGACATCAGTACATGACAATCATGGGACTTCATACCAACCAGTTTCAAGTCTTTCATGGACACAAGTTTTTTCAAGTTCGCAGAATACCCGCATGGAACTTTGACACCATGTAGGCACTGACAGAGTTCTGTTTTTTCTCTTTTTGACAAAGTATAGCAGGCCGGGGGGAGGTATGTCCGCTTTCCCTTCTCCAACGGTGCAAGCTTAGTCCTTATGCCCATGTCGAGCATGTCACGGCGAACGTTAATGCCATCTTTCGTCTTTCCTGGAATGTTCAACAACAAACCAATCAAACTGTCACAAACATTTTTCTCTACGTGCATGACATCAATGCAATGTCGAACTTGTAAGTGCTCCCAATATGGCAGATCCCAAAGAATCGATCTCTTCTTCCAAACATTTTTTCCTGGAGGTTTAGAACATTTACCGAACTCAACTTTGATGTCCTTCACGCGCAAGTAAAGCTCCTTACCAGTCACAAACACTGGGGCTGATCCTTTCTCAGGCTTCCCATTGAATGACTTCCTCTTCTTACGGTAGGCGTGATGCATCGGAAGGAATCTGCGGTGACCCATGTACACTGTTTTTCTGCAGTTCGATAACCACATGGTTTCAGTTTCATCCAGGCAAATAGGACAAGCCTTGACTCCTTTCGTACTATACCCCGACAAATTTCCATAGGCCGGGAAATCATTTATGGTACAAAATATCATGGCCCGCAACATGAAATTCTCTCGCTTATGTGCATCCCACACCCGCACCTCTTCGCTCCACAATTTTTGTAAGTCCTCGACTAACGGTGATAGAAACACGTCAATATCATTCCCGAGTTGTCTGGGTCCTGAAATTAGTAACGACATCATGATGTACTTACGCTTCATACATAACCAAGGAGGAAGATTGTAGATACATAAAAGAACCGGCCAAGTGCTATGTCGACGGCTCATATTTCCGTGTGGATTCATACCATCCGTACTCAGCCCAAACCTTATATTCCTCACTTCGCCGCCAAACTCACCGAATGTTCTGTTAATGTTTCTCCATTGAATGGAATCAGCTGGATGTCTTAGTTTTCCGTGTTGTTTCCGACCTTCAACATGCCAACGCAAGTACTTCGCATCTTTCGGATTTGCAAACAGCCGTTTCAATCTGGGAATCACAGGCAAATACCACACAGTTTTGGCCGGAGGCCCTTTCTTTACCTCATCACATCCATTGTGATAAATTCTGTCCCCATGCTTATACCGCGATGCACCGCATCTTGGACAAACATGCAAATCCTCGTACTCGTTACGGTACAGAACACAATCATTTGGGCATGCATGTATTCTTTCGATTTCCATTCCCAACGGACACAATAGTTTTTTGACCTGGTAAACCGATCTTGGCAATTCATTTCCCTCTGGAAGCATGTCCCCTAACAGATCCAATAGCGCCGTGAAACTCTTATCGCTCCAACCGTTGCTTGCCTTCAAGTTATATAATCTCAACACAGAAGACAACTTTGTAAATGTTTCACATCCAGGGAACAAAGGCTTCTCAGAATCAACAATTAATTTCTGAAATTTAACTAAATCGTTTTCGCTGTAGTCCTCTTCTACATCACGTAATATTTCATCTAAATTGTCGTCATCTACATGGACTTCCGAATGAACATTATCAATGTTTTGATCATGATCATCATTACTGCAATCCACTTCCGGGTGCTGCTGAGTGGTAGCGGTAGTGCTCGTTTCCTCAAGATCTTCACCATGCCATATCCAACGGGTATAGCGTGCGTTAAAACGACGACGAATCAAATGACTCCTAATCTGATCAGAGTTGCCGAACCTTTTTAAGTTCATACAATCTATACAAGGACAATGCATATCTTTCTCTCCCTTCTTCGCCTTTTCTTGCTCAGCAAATTTAATAAATCCATTCACACCCTCCAAATACTCAACAGTAGTACGTTTTATTCCATACATCCAATATTCTCAGTCCATCTACAATTATTTCACAAAATTGACAAATTCAAATAAATAATTAATGACTCAGGGCATGCATATATGAATGAAACATAATTAGCTAGGCCATATGTGTGTACATGAGCTGTTTAATTACATTAAATGGATTTGTATATATGAAACCCTAATTAACTTGATGCATGCATTAATTGGAAGAGCCAGCTAGCTAGCTGCTTAAATTCAGCAAGCTATAGCTAACTAGCCAACCCAGCCTTCTAGCTAGCTTGGAGATACATGTATCTAGTTTAATGAATTGCAAGTAGAGAGAGAGAGGGAGAGTGTGAAAGAGTGATCGAGAGAGAGAGAGAGGTGATGAGAAGATGACAATACCGAGGGGGATGGAAATATGATCAACCTCTCAGCTAGCTTCTCCAGATCACTCTAGCTTGGAGTTGTGCGCAGCTGAAATGATTCCAACATGTAAAGCGCAGAGCAGGGGTCGACCTAATTAAGTTGTCCAATTTTACTATCGGTTCAACAACACTAACCGATAGTAAAATAAGGTCCCCACTGTCATAACCATTAGTGTATATGAAGTCATTTTACTATCGGTTTGTTTTATATAACCGATAGTACTATTTCATATATTGTATCGGTTAGTACAGTAATAACCGATAGTAAAAAGTCAGTAATTTCACTATCAGTTACCCGAGAAAAACCGATAGTACTATTCAATATATTATATCGGTTAATACAGTACGAACCGATAGTATAAAGTGAGTAATTTTACTATCTGTTACGAACGAAAAACCGATAGTACTATTGTAATATATTATATCGGTTGGTACAGTAATAACCGATAGTAAAAAGTCAGTAATTTCACTATTAGTTAAAAATGGAAAACCGATAGTACTATTTAATATATTATATCGGTTTGTACAGTAATAATCGATAGTATAAAGTCAGTAATTTCACTATCAGTTACAAAAGGAAAACCGATAGTACTATTTAATATATTATATCGGTTTGTACAGTAATAACCGATAGTATAAAGTTCGCAATTTTACTATCAGTTACAAAAGGAAAACCGATAGTACTATTTAATATATTCTATCGGTTTGTACAGTAATGACCGATAGTAAAAAGTATTTGCATTTCACTAACGTTGGATTAGTGTGTAACCGATAGTAAAATGATGGTTTTCCGCCGCTGTCGTCCTATTCTATCGGATTTTTCCTAGATTGCTTACAACCGTTAGAAAATAAGGGTTAGTGGAATGCACTTCTGTAGTAGTGTGGGCTTGCTCTAAATAAATAATTTAGGGCCTGTTTGGGTGTTAAGGATAAAAATCCAACCAGGATTTTTGGTAATCTAAAAATCCTCTCGGGAAAAAATCCCACCGATAAATTTATCCCGGCCTGTGTTTGGTTTGAGAAGGATTGGGATAAAAATCTCGACCATCCATTTGAAAGTTTGAGTGATTGTATATACATTGATGATACGTATCAATGTATATGTAACACTGTTACTAATCAGCAATGTATACATTGTTGTGTTATCAGTTCTCACAATTGGAGAAAGGCCTGATGAACACATTGTTTGAGCTCTTATATTGTTGCATTATTGAATTGTTTCAAGCTCGAGTTTTTTCGAGCTTTCCTCGAGCCAAGCTCGAGCTTGAGAGCTTGTTTTGAGCTCAAGCCGAGCCTGATCAAGTTCACTTGGGATCGGCTCGATTGATAGCCCTAATCAGAGAACTATCAATTTATCTATCCACCGTCTCATTCACACAGTATCAAATAATACAAGATCAGACAACCGAGTAGAAACAGTAAGGTTTGCAAAACGACTGCACCCAACAGCATACAGAGCACTGTAAAACTTTCCCTTTATCCACACTGATCTAACAAAAAACTTTTCCATAAACAAGGCCGATTAGCTGCCAAGATCCACTCCGCTGCATAATCCTAATCAAGCCAAACCATCTTCAATTCAACAGATTTCATAGAAAAGATCGAACAACACAACACCAGAAATCAAAACATATCAACAAGAGAGACAAATAGCACAATTTGTCCCTATACACAAGTTTAGTGACACAAACATAAGTCAAATTTCGTACCACAATGCACAAACATGAATAGAAATCACCCTACACATTCAAATCTTGCCACAAGAAGAACTAAAAAGGATAAAAGAGAAACATTTCTTAACTTTCATAAGCTTATTTCACATGACATCGCGATTCAAACACAAGAAAAGACCAAACATACAGATCTAAGCGTAGAAACATAAACGCAATACACACATCCAAACAGATCTAAGCAAGCAGTCCAACACTAGATGGATACATAGATTCATAGACGGATCACCTGGCATGGGCAATTCTTGATGACGATATAGCCGTTCTTGCCGATGGTGCCAGCCTGCTATGGGTAAGTCTAGGACGCTCTGGTGTTCGCCTTTGACTCAAAGTGGTGCTCCTCCAAGTCTGACATCTCTCTCCCCTCTCCTTGTTATAGATCAAACCACAACGAAAAAAATCCCCTAAAATCCACAAAAAGAAAAAAAAAACAGGAACAAGAACAGGGGGTACAATATGAGTTACTGATTGGCGCACAAAAATGGAGACTTGTCGGAGTTTTGCGAGTCGTTTGTCTCCAATCTTTCGGCATTTTGCGAGTCATTTCAGCAGAATATTCTCTAATATATTTCCACGTGAGCGAAGCATCACTAGAAACACCCCTCTACTCAACGCAAAGGCGCTTCGCACGGACCCACAAGTGGTACATCTAGGTGGTTTTAGTAAACAGTAATAATTTTTAATTAAAAATCTAATATATGTGATGTTTGATCTCTACATGAAGATAATTAAAAGATCTACAACTTTCTCAATATAATCAACATCTAATTTGAACTAGATTAACACATAAATCAAGAAACAAAATTATATACAATTTAGTTGCATGAAAATCGAGACAAAAATAAAAAAGCCTAGGTGTCCCACTACCTTGAAGCACCTACTCTCTTCTGCCTCACGCGTAAAAAATAATATTTCATTCGAGGCGTCGGCGGAAGCTCCCCCGTTGGAGTGAGTCTAAGCAACTACATATGACGTTGGTTCTGACTTTTATCATAGTATGTACCAACTGCGCACTACTTCACGATGCATAGCATTGACGGTGAAAATGTGTTATTCTTTTTCCTGATGTAAACACTATTCTACATCTGCTTAGGGATCATAACGAGGCGGGTAATACTCGCCCCCCACTAGAGGTGGAAACAAGCCGAGTTTGAACAAAGACCCTGACTCGACTCAGCTCTGTTAGCTCACCGAGCTGAAAAGTTAGCTCGAACTTGACTCGGCTCAGCTTGGTTGTTTTCGGCTCAAACTCGGCTCGCAAGGTCTAAAATTAACTCAAACTTTGTTGTCCAACGCCGAGCAATCGGGGGCGACAGAGGAGGCTTGGGGCGGCGGAGGAGGCTCTGAGGGTGACAGAGGAGGTGTGGGGCGGCCGGGGGTGACGGAGGTGGCGTGGGACGACCGGGGGCGGCAGATGGGGCGTCGGGCAGCTGGGGGCGACAAAAGAGACTCGGGGCGACGGAGGAGGCTTGGGGGTGACCGGGGGTGGAGGGGGCGCCAGGTGTCGGGGCGATTGAAGAGGCTCGGGGTGGCGAAGGAGGCGCCGAGCGGTTGGGGGCGACGTAGGAAGCATGGTGCGGCCGGGGGCGACGGACGAGGCGCTGGGCGGCAGGGGTGACGGAGGCGCTGGGTGGTGACTGGCTGCCAGGTGCGAACGACGAAGGAGATGAGAGAACCTAGATTTGTGCTACTGTGTATGACTGTATCTGTATGTGTATGACTATGAGAGGAGATGATGATGAGGACATCACTCCTTCGAATACACGCACCAACCATAATCCTCCGCTTGTTACACAAGGACCAATAACGCGCGGCCGAGCCCGATTGTTGCATTGCCAGGTGAACTCGTTCCTAAGTTTATATATATATGGTTTTGAGAATGGTTTACTACCTAATAGTGATAATATTGTACTTAGGAACCATGGATAGGAACAGCAAGGACGCGAGGACCAGCAAGGAGCCCAAGTCGAGTTGGAGTCCAAGACGGATTCGAGTTGGAGTCCGGTTCGGCCATCCAGGAGCAGCCTGCTTTCAAATGACCATAACTCCCTCATACGAAGTTCGATTGGGACGTTCTTATAGTCCACAAAGAATCCCACGACGAGATACTTCCAATGGATCTGGTCCCATGTCCAAATTCCTTCTGGATCGCCAGAAATTAACAAAACAAATTTCAACCAGATTCTGATTTGGTCAAGTCGGTGCTGCGACACCTTGTTTTGGGCCTTCGGCCCATGTATTCCCTAGTAAGGTGTGAGAAACCCTAGCCACGCCGCCTCTTCATATACTCAGTAGTCGTCACTGTTTAGATTTCTATTTTTCTTAGATTATTCTGCCATTACAATTTCACCGAACTCGGTTTGTGAAATCCCAACTTATGAGCTTAATACAATTCGCAATTCAGTTGCTTCTTCTTCGTTCTTTCTTGTGTTCTCGATTTGCAGCAGGAACAAGCCTTCGTGATGAGGTCAATCCGTGCATGCGCGTGGTTGATAACCAAATGAGCCGTGGTGTAGCGGTTGCAGGTTTTGGATCGATTCTAGATCAAAAACCGGATCGTCAACTTCGAGTTCTTTACCAATCGACTTACCATACCTGTTGGAAGATCGGGCACCGTTTCCCATCAAGTGGTATTAGAGCTAGGGTTGCCCGTCAGGTATTCCTTATATCCATCCGTTTATCATTGTTCCATCACCTAGAGTCCAGAAAAAGCCTTAAAAAAAGTTAGGGTTCATAGTCTTTCAGCTGTCCAAACCACTTTGTGCCTTTGCAATTTCGTTTTCAGTTTTGCGTTGTTGAGTTTGTGTCCGTGGTCAGTGTCTTGTTGCTGGTTTAGAGTCGTGTTCGTTCATCCGTGCCATAGTTTCCATTTTGTTTCCATCATTGTCGTCATTTTTCTGCAAACCTAAACCTAGCCACATCGAGCCCATATCGACTCCTCCTATCCACTACCAAATTCACCACACCTCTGCCACAAGCTGAGATCACATAACCTATCCAAAACAGACTAGTACTTCGGATACTTATTCAGCTTTGCTAATCTGTCTTCGAATTTTGCTAATCCTTGCTACCATATTGTGCCATCCGAACTACACTTCCTTTTGATCAGTTCAGGTTCATACTTGTAATCGCTGTGCCCATGATACCTACAGTGTCACCATCCTGCCAGTTGTGCCATCCACTGCTTTGATAAGAGCCTTGTAAGAGCGTGGTAAGACACTTTGTGAGGTCCCACTTGCCACCACCAACTAGTCATAGGGATAATACTCCTATGTTATCTTCTATTTTCTACTATAACCATGGTAGGACCGCAAACAAGAGCTCGAGCTGCAGAAGAGGAAGATGGAATCTGCAAGATGTTGGCCGACATCAGTGCAAAACTTGATAAGAACATTGATGACATGGCTCGAACCAACTGTAAGAACCAGACTACATTTGAGAGGATGCCATGGAGAGGACCAGTAAGGATGCGAGGACCAGCAAGGAAGCGAGGACCAGCAAGGAGCCCAAGTCGAGTTGGAGTCCAAGACGGATTCGAGTTGGAGTCCGGTTCGACCATCCAGAAGCATCCTACCTTCAAACGACCATAACGCCTTCATACAAAGTCCGATTGGGATGTTCTTCTAGTCCACAGAGATGCCCACGACGAGATCTTTCCAATGGATCTGGCCCCACGTCCAAATTCCTTCTGGATCGCTAGAAATTAACAAAACAAGTTTTCACCAGATTCTAATTCGGCCAAGTCGGTGCTGCAACACCTTGTTTTAGGTCTTCCGCCCATGTATTCCCTAGTAGGGCGTGAGAAACCCTAGCTACACCGCCTCTTCATATACTCAGTAGTTGTCACTATTTAGATTTGGATTTTTCTTATATTATTCTTCCATTGCAGTTTCGCCGAACTCGGTTTGTGAAATCCCAACTCGTGAGCTTAATACAATTCGCAATTCAGTTGCTTCTTCTTCGTTCTTGCTTGTGTTCTCGATTTGCAGCAGGAACAAGCCTTCGTGGCGAGGTCAATCCGTGCGTGCACGTGGTTGATAACCAAAGGATTCGTGGTGTAGTGGTTGCAGGTTTTGGATCGGTTTTAGATCGAAAGCCAAATCGTCAATGTCGAGTTCTCCACCAATCGACTTACCATACCTGTCGGAAAATCGGGCACCGTTTCCCATCAGATGAGAGGAGCCACCCCGCCACGTATGAGAGGAGTATGACTGTATGAGGTTATTTTGTATGTATATATACCGAGTCGAGCCCGAGCGAGTTTGTTAGTGAGTCGAGCCAAAAATCGAGTTGAGCTCGAGTAGCTCGTGAGCCACGAGTTAAAGTTCCACCCCTAACCCTCGCGGTTACCCAAAAATCCGCCCCAACCCAAAAACTACTGTCAACCCGCAGTATAAAAACCAAAGTTACCAAACCCTAGATCTATTCTCCATTTCTCCTCCGGTCCTCCCTCGGTCCCACCTTCCTCCGCCACTC
Organism: Pharus latifolius; assembly: GCA_019359835.1. Taxonomy (NCBI): domain Eukaryota; kingdom Viridiplantae; phylum Streptophyta; class Magnoliopsida; order Poales; family Poaceae; genus Pharus; species Pharus latifolius. The sequence continues at coordinate 94,575,725 of CM033321.1, read as the reverse complement.
CACGCCCCGCACCGCCCTTGCCGCCCTCTCCTCCCTCGCCTCCCTCGTCCACCTAGACGTAGCTCCCGTCAACCCTCGCCGGCCCCCGTCAACCCTCGTCGACCTTCGTCGGCGCCCTTCGACTGTCGCTGGCGCTCATCGTCGTTGACCCCCTTCGACCGTCATCGGTGCCAGTCGCCATCGGCCCCTTTGACCCTCACTGGCCCTCATCGACCCCCTTCGACTCTTGTTGGCCCCCTTCTACCCCGTTGACCCTCGCGGTCCCCCGTTGACCCCATTGGCCCTTGTCGACCCTTGTTGACCCTTACTGGCCCCCGTCAACCCTAGTGGGTATTGGGGCCCCCGGTAGGGGTAGGAGCGGGGTGCGAGTATTACCCGTAGGGTGGGGGTGGGGGCAAGGGCGGGGGGCGAGTTGGTGGTAGGGGCGGGGACGGGAACAATACGCCCGCCCTGAACCTGGCCCGTTGTCATCTCTACACCACCCATAGAATAATTATCATATACTCATCATATAAATGTTAGATGATGCATAGAGATCTATATTTTATTGACGACAATAACTAACTGATGGGGATGGTTTTACGGCAATAACTGCCATTGTAGTGTATATGGAATTTTTTTTAAGTTTACTGTTTTCTAAGATGCTTTCTTTCATTTTCAATTTTGAATATGGATACCTTAATTTCTCTCATTATTATAATATCTTCCCGATCATTTTTGAGCTTGAGGTAGGCTAGAAAAAAATCTAACTACATTGGGTCAGTTTGACCTCGGCTCAGTCCAATAAACATGTCAGGCTGCTTGGGTTCAAGTTGTACCTGGGCTAGGCTATGCCTAGGCTAGATAGGTTTGACCAAGATTTTTAAAAGATCAAGTTACACTACCACAGAAACAGACATCCAGGACGGCACATCACAGACGGTTATTAACTTTTCAATGGAACACCATCTGTTGGGAGAATATGTTAAGTTATCACAGTCAGTTCTGATGTCAAAACCAACGGTGATAGTCAAACAGACGGTTTTGACCATGGAACCGTCTGTGATAATTTACTTATCACAGATGGTTTTAAACTCAAAATTGACTGTGATAGTTACAATCGGTTCTCAGCTGAGAACCGTGTGTGATAACTAGAATATCACAGATGGTTCCTTGGTCAAAACCGTCTGTGACTTTCACAGACGGTTCTGTGGTCGAAACCGACTGTGATAGTCCAAACAGTGTTGGCGCTTCGAATTCTCAACAGTGTGTTCATTTCGGTTTCCGATCTTCGTGCGGCGCCCTATGCTGGGAACACGAAGCTTCGCCTTGGAATTCTATAAATAGTTTGGCAGTGGAATAATTACCAACTACTTTACAGGTTTTTCTAATTCTCAAACTCTTCGACTCCTTAGCTTCTCTGCCCCAATGGCATCCTCAGCCTCGCCCTCCTTGGTAAGAACTCTCAATCTTTTAGACTTACCCTTGTATTGTTAATCCCTGTTTAGTAGATTCTTGACCTATTGATTTGCACACGGAAGGGGTGCAGTGGAGGACTCGAGCAAGGTGAAGGCCAAGCTGAGGGCCCTCCAGGACGAGCACAAGCTCCTTACGGAGAAGCACACTCAGCTACGGCTTGACCTGGACGATTTCTTCCAGCGCATTCAGCGCATGAAGACGGATGGTGACAATGCTAGGGCGACGACGAGGCGTCTTCGTGAGGAGAAGCAAGCCGCGGATATGACCATCGCTGGCTGCAATTTGACTATGAAGGATACCATCGCGAAGCTGAGAGAGGTCGCAGGCCTTCTCGACTCAGTAGTAGTTGATCCTAAGAAGGACAACTTGTCGCTGGAGGAGCCCTGCGTCCTGGCTGCAAGTCAAACTAACTTTATTCTAGACGCAGCCAAGGCTAAGACCACTCCTTGACCTAGCATTTTGTATTTTTACTTTTTTTTGTAAGTGATGAAAATTAATGAAATTTTTTTTGTCATATCAATTTTCTAATTTTCGAGCATGTTCTTGTACTACTATCTTCCCTCTTTCTTTATCTTTCATTACCTCTTGGAATATCACAGACGGTTCTGATTAAAACCGTCTGTGATAGTTATATCATAGACGGTTTTGAGGTAAAAACTGTCTGTGATAAAAAACGCACGGTTTAGATCTCCTAACCGTCTAGTATTACAAACGGTTTTGATGTCACGACCGACTGTGATAGTCCCAACAGTGTCCGACGCTTCGAATTCTCAACGTTCTTGGAATATCACAGATGATTCTGATTTAAAAACCGTCTATGATAGTTATATCATAGATGGTTTTGAGGTAAAAACCGTCTGTGATAAAACACGCACAGTTTAGATATCGCAGCCGTCTAGTATTACAAACGGTTTTGATGTCACGACCAACTGTGATAGTCCCAACAGTGTCCGATGCTTCGAATTCTCAATGTTCTTGGAATATCACAGACTGTTCTAATTTAAAAACCGTTTGTGATAGTTATATCACAGACGGTTTTGAGGTAAAAACCGTCTGTTATATCATCGTTTGAAGTCAGACGGTTCTGATTTAAAAACCATCTGTGATATTTCTGTGATACACATATAAGCCAGTTCGCACATTCAAGTACCTGTCTGAAACAGCAATACAAATACACAAATACACACCAATTCACACATTCAAGTACATGTCCCAAATAGCAACACAAATACGCCAATTCACACATTCGATGTATTACAAAAGTCACATCTGAAAGAGAACCTTTGCAATCAAACAACAAATGTAACTACCTACTACAAGTTAGACCTGATACATCACAAATTCATTCATCCGAAACAACAAATGTATGAACCACGTTTGAGTTAACCATAGGAGTTCAGTTCAAAGATACCCGAGGAGCTGGAACTGGCGTTGAGTTACATTTGTCTTAGTGATCTCTTCTGGCTTTCTCATGTCAGTTGAGTTGAGTTGCGTTGAGTTGAGTTGAGTTGAGAAAGCTCGAGGAAATCACCAAGACAAATGAAAGATGCTTTCTATAGGTCCTGATTTGAGAAACACGCCGGGCTTGAGGATCTTCTTGACCTTCACATCCATCCAGCTCTCGATGGTGATCTTCACCTTTTCTTTCCCCAACAAGCCAACGTAGGCAGCGTACTGCGATGACGAATTGTGAACTATGTTGCCCCTCGTGAACATCGTCCAAGGACCTACATAGAATCATATTGAAAAAAAGAAATATAAAAATGGAAGATACAAGAATCGCAGGATAATTGCCATCATAGGATTAGGATAATCCAACAATGCTGAAATTTTACTTGCCTTGCTTGCAATGCCGAATCTAGCCGAGGGAGTTGAAGCTACGATCGATGTTGGACTTGATTCACCAGAGAAACTAGTGGCCGTTGATGGAGGTGCGGCGGCCATCAACGGAGGTTACGGGTTAGGGCTTGTCGTGCCCAAGGAGAAAAAGAAGTGGAACTGTTCGACTGGAATCAAAACTCCAGGGAGGGAAGTATTTGTAGAAGTCGAATGGTTTGACCAAAATTGCAGGCATAATACAGACGGTTCGGACCTTAGAACCATTTGTGATATTCTAATTATCACCAACGGTTTATATCTCAAAACCGTCTGTGATATTTCTGATAGTTGTACACAAATACACCGATATTACCAACGGTTTTAAAGTGAAAACCGTCAGTGGTAGTTTCTGTGATATTCTAATTATCACCGACGATTCATACCTCAAAACCGTCTGTGATATTCTGTCATAGTTCTACACAAATGCACCGATATTACTGACGGTCTTAAAGTGAAAACCGTCAGTGGTATTTTACTATTACAGACAGTATTATTTAGAACCGTCTGTATTGAACCTGGTATAAACAGTTTTTTGGCGGATGTTTCGAGCTAGTCGTACACTCTTCCTTGACATACTATCCAGTTGGAAGAGATCTGGGGCAAGGAAGAGCAATATCTCAAAAAGGGAGCATTTGGGGACAACAAATTTGAAGATCCAAGGTTGGTACTTGCTCCTAAGGCATACAGATTACTTAATTTCATCATCAATATCGATCTTCATTGATTGATCAAATTAGAGGGAGAGGGGGGAAGCTAGAGTAGCAAAAATCCTGGTTGTAACTCTCATTTTTCGACCTGTAGCTATTTAATTGCTTTATGATGTGTGTTATCTACGCCCCCAATTAGTTACTAACTAATTTCTTGCAGTTCAAGTAGTAGTTAACTAGTTATACCGCGAACTCCACATCAAACACTAGCTAGTTAGATTTATAATTTGTTGCGTGTCGACCGTATGTAGAGTATTACTTAGCATGTGTATGAATTTAATTGCAGATGGTCCATCGAGACTGGATGTATAATGAAATCGAGTGAGTGAAGAATACATGAAAAGTGTTTTAGATTTCCAAAAAGTTGCTGAGCAAGACATGGCGAAGAAAGGTTTACCATATATGTACTGTCCTTGCGTAGACTGCCAGAATCTTAAGATGTTGACCAACGCATTTCAAATTGTCACCCACTTGATCCGACGTGGTTTCAAAAAGGGTACACGTGTTGCGTCCACCATGGCGAAGAGCAAACTGCAGAAACAAGTGCCACTCAGGTTGAGGAACATGACATATCGGATCCCAACAACAATTTCGATGAGGATATGTCAGAGTATGACAATTTAGATGACATGTTGCGTGATGTGGAAGGAAATTACAGTGAAAGAGAGTTTGGTAAATTCAAGCGCTTGATTGAGGACTCAGAAAAGCCATTGTTCCCTGGTTGCAAGTCGAAGTACACAAAGTTGACCTCCGTGCTTGAACTGTTAAAATTGAAGGCAAGTAACAGCTGAACCGACAAGAGTTTCATGGCACTATTAGATCTTTTAGCGAACATACTTCAGGAAAGAAACGAGTTACCAAAAAACACCTACCAAGCAAAAAAGTTGTTGTGCCCTTTGGGAATGGAAGTACAAAGGATACACGCATGCCCGAATGATTGCATCATTTACCATAACGACTACAAGGATATGCATGTTTGTCCGGTGTGCGGCGCATCCCGCTATAAGCGTAAGGACCGAACCGATGACGGCGACTGTGCTGAGATAAAGCAAGGACCTCCTGCTAAGGTGTTGTGGTATTTTCCCGTCATTCCCTGCTTGAAGCGTTTATTTGCAAACTGTAAAGAGGCAAAATTATTGCGTTGGCACTCGGAAGACCGGAAGAAGGATGGAAAGCTGAGACACCCCACTGATTCTTCGCAGTGGAGAAACATCGACAGGGAATTTGTTAACTTCGGAGTGGAATTGAGGAATATAAGTTTTGGGTTGAGTACCGATAGAATTAATCCTTTTGGTAACATGAGCAGTCGGCATAGTACTTGGCTGGTTCTTTTGTGTATCTACAACCTTCCTCATTGGTTTTGTATGAAGCGCAAGTACATCATTATGTCCCTACTTATGTCAGGACCAAAAAAACCCGGAAATGATATTGATGTGTACCTAGCACCATTGAGAGAGGATCTACTAACAATGTGGAACGAAGGGGTGCAGGTATGGGACACATACAAATGAGAGACCTTCATCCTATGTGCTATGATATTCTGCACCATCAACGATTTCCCTGCCCTTGAAAATTTGTTGGGTCGTAGTACGAAAGGAGCCAAAGCGTGTCCCCACTGCGAAGATGAGACTGAGAGCGTGTGGCTGAAGAATTATAGGAAAACAGTGTACATGCGTCACCGTAGGTTTCTTCCGAAGAATGATGCGTATCGTAAGAGGAAAAGGGAATTTGACGGCCACAAGGAAGATGGTTTAGCCCCGAAGCCTATGAGCGGGAAAGAAGTTTACTCATAGGTGAAGGACATAGACATTGTGTTTGGAAAGGGTCGTAAATTGAAACCTCGCACAAAGAACACTTGGAAGAAGAGATCGATATTTTGGGACTTACTATATTGAGAGCATTTAGAGGTTCGTCGTTGCATTGATGTCATGCATGTAGAAAAGAATGTTTGCGACAGTTTAATTGGCCTATTTCTGAACATTATGAGGAAGACAAAGGATGGTGTCAATGTGCGGCATGACATTATCGAAATGAAAATCAGTCCCGAACTAGCACCGAGAGAGGACGAGAAAGGCCGTATATACCTCCCCTCTGCATGCTATACTTTGTGCAAGGCTGAGAGGACAGAATTCTGTAAGTGTCTCTACGGTGTTAAAGTTCCATCGGGTTACTTCACAAATATGAAAAAGCTTGTGTCCATGGGCGATTTGAAATTACTTGGTTTGAAGTCTCACGATTGTCACGTGTTGATGACATAAATGCTTCCTGTTGACGTCCGGAGTATTCTACCGCATAAGGTCAGAGAGGCGATTATGAGGCTGTGTTATTTCTTCAATGCAATTTCTTGCAAGGTCATTGATCCCGAGGGACTAGATTCTCTGTAGAGCGAGGTGGTTCAAACTCTCTGTCAGCTTGAGATGTATTTTCCTTGGTCGTTTTTTGATATCATGGTTCATCTCACTGTCCACCTTGTCGGAGAAATCAAGGTCTGTGGACACGTGTTCCTACGTTATATGTATCCATTCGAGAGGTACATGGGTGTACTTAAGGCCTACATGAGGAATCGCTCTCGGCCCAAGGGTAGTATTGTCGAAGGTTATGCAGCAAAAGAGGTTGTTGAGTTCTGCGTCGATTACATGGCCGAGGTAGAAGCAATAGGAGTTCCTGTGTCTCGTCACGAGGGGAGGCTTGATGGCGTTGGGACTATTGGACAGAGAGCAATCACTCCTGATTTTGATATGTACTCGAAAGCTCATTTTTGGGTCTTGCAACACATGACAGAGGTGTCTCTGTACATTGACGAGCACAAGGAGAGATGCTACGACAAGACAATCCTCGCCAATTCGAAGTTTGGATCACAAGAGAATATAACAATCGATTCAACGTGTGGATGAAAGTGCGAATCACCGGGGAGTCCGCAAGTGAGAACCTTAAATGGTTGGAAAAAGGGCCCACTGTACAGACATGGCAGGGATATGACATCAATGGGTACACATTTTACACGAAAACTCAAGATCGAAAGAGTACTGTGCAAAATAGTGGAGTGAGCGTAGAAGCTTTTTATGAGGAGTTCAGCGAGACAGGCCCAACAAGGGTAGTACGTTGATTGAACTCGTACTACGGGTTCACAGAAGAAATTTGGGAGCTCGGTTACGTACTGTTCAAGATTCCCCTGTTTCAGTGCCGATGGGTACAAATCTCATAGGGTGTGAAGGTTAACAGTTACGGTTTCAATTCTGTAGATCTCGATCGAGTTGCTTATAAAGATGAGCCATTCATACTTGCAAAGCAAGCCATTCAGGTCATTTATGTCACTGACCCGGCCGATAAAAAGTGACACGTCGTCCTTCATGGCAAGAAAATGATTGTTGGAGTTGAAAATGTCGTAGACGAGGAAGAATACAATCAATTTGATGAGATAGCTCCATTTCGAGATGGCGTACAGGTCGATATTGAAGACACCGACAAAACCAGTTACGTGCATATGGATCACCATGAAGAGTTATACTTTAAAGGTAATCAACCGTCCTTATCTCTCTATTTCCATCGGTATATATAGCTTATATATTCTCTAATTCTCGTCTTTGCAGGTCCGCGGCAAGTGGAAAGTTGAGGATAACATGGGTGTGTATTTGGAAATTGTCGGTCAAAGTCCCCATTTGTATGTAACATTTATTAATTTGAGCATGCTCCACATTGTATGTTAAATTTATTTGAGCATGCTCCACATTGTAACATATTTTCAGAGCATTTGGACTCCATTTAAAATATCTGAGTGTCTCTGGAGGTTTCATTTAAAACAAATTTTCGAGCATTTGGACATCATTTACATAGATTTGAGGCTTTTTGGATACTAAAATTTCAGTATTCAGAGTTACATAGTTTCTGATTGTAAAGCTCTACATCAATGCATTCTAAGTTCAGAGTTCAGAGTTCACAGACGGTTCAAAGTTCACAACAGTATGTGATATATTAACATCACAGAGATTATGCAAATGATTATCACAGACGGTCTATCACAGATGGTTTCTGAAATAAAAACCGTCTGTGATGTTAATATATCGCAGACGGTTGTGAACTCTGAACCGTCTGTGATAATCTCTTTACATTGTATATAGTTCAAGGGGGACGGTCTATCATAGACGGTTCTGAAATAACAACCGTTTGTGATGTTAATATATCACAGACGGTTGTGAACTCTAAACCGTCTATGATAATCTCTCTACATGGTACATAGTTCAAGGCGGGCATTGTCCCGCCTATTTCCACACTTCGCAACTCTTCACTTGCCCTAGCTCTCTCCACCTTCGCATCGTCCGGCATGATCACCTCCATCGCCTCCCCACCAGCAGGCGCGATCACCACTATCGCCCTCCCACCTTCCATTGTGATCACCTCCGTCGCCTCCCCACCGTTTCTGCCATTCTTGGTCAATTATAAGTACATGTGTTTAGTTATAGAATTATTAGTTTCAGATTTACTTACACTGTTCTCTCTTTCGCTTATGTTAGGAACTGATATGTCCGGTGACGAAATGAACCGGTCGGGGAGTCAGAGTGACCTCTCTGGCGATGAGATGCCTGGGCTAGAGGTCACCCTGTCCACTGTGACCTAGTTGCAGAAGAGAAAGGGGCGAGGCCGGACGACGTGCGCGCGTCTCGACAAGCGGGAAAAGCAGCACGTACAGTTCGACGACAATGGTGTGCCGAAAGCTCCGGAAAAACTTGTCAGTCAGTACCGCTCACTATGCGGCAAAGTGGCAAGGGAGCGGGTGCCCATTCCCGAGAGTCCGAGTGGGGTCAAGTGCCCCAAGAGTGCAAGGATGTGCTGTGGGAAGAAGTGCAGGCGGTGTTTCACATTCCTGAGGATCGCCAGTTCACCATCCGCTGGACGACACTAATGTCAATAAACAAGGCATGGAAGAACTTCAAGAGCCATCTTGTCAAGCACTATGTGAAGGAGTCGAAGACCCCCTTCAATGACTACCCTTTCGTGACTCCCGAGACATGGCAGCAATTCGTGGAGATGAAGGGCACGCCCGAGTTCCAGGCACTTAATGAGAAGGGCAAGGCTAACTAGGCCAAGAATACCCACCCACACAGACTAGGCACCGGTGGGTATGTGGAGAAGAAGGCGTTGTGGAGGAAGCAGGACGAGGAGGCTTCCCAGTCTTCGGCCGCCGCTCCTTATGAGGGCATAACGGACGTGCGCGCCCGCAATTGGTGCCGAGTAAGATCGACGATAACCTCCTCCGGAAGCGTCTCTATGAATAACCCTGCGGAAAGGGAAGTGATCGACCGGCTGGTAAGGTCTCTAACTTTGTAGGATCACTTACTATCCTTGTAACACGCATGCAATGGGTTGTATTGCTAAGTTCTCCTGTTGCAGATGGTGCTGAGTGTGCAGGCGGCATCGGAGAGTTCAACCCTAGAAGGGACAGGGATATCCTCACGACGGCGCTAGGAAATAAGGAGTATCTGGGCCGCGTGCGCGGCCTCGGTGCCACTGTGCCTTGGAGGGATGGTTTCACTAATGATGAGGAGGCGGCTAAGAGGAGAAAGAGATCCCACAAAGACCGCGATGAACGGCTCAAGGAGGAGATGCGATTGGAGTTCACTGCTCGGGACAAAGCACTCTTGCAGCAGTTGTCGGAGATGCGGGCCATGTATCAAGAGCTAAGACAGGCAACCCAGGGCATCCCCCTGGTAACAACGAAATTACCGAGTCCCATTCCTGGCCACCGTAGCAGCTGCGTGTCCACGCTGGGGTCTTCGCAGCCGGAGCCCTCCCGATCGGAGCCCTCTCGACAGCATTCAGTGGGCTTTCTGTAGGTAATGACCGCTTTTCTATATTAACTCATTCAAAAGTAAAAAGCGGTGAAATTCAATATGTTAATGCGCACTGCTTGTAGGAACATGCCTCTTGCAAGCTTCTGGTGCTGGCCAGTCTCTTCCTAATCGAGGCTGGTCGTGGGATGGCGCAACCATGCACGGCGGGGGCCACAATCCACGGTGTCCCTCTATCTAAGGGTTTTGCACAGGTCCAGGTGGACAGTGTCTCCGACCATTGCAAGGGATTTCCATTGGACAAGCTGCTAAACGACAAGATTACCACTCTCGAGGATGCGGTGCACACATTCATGCAATGGCCCAAAAAAGACATCGTCCTGGATGAGGTAATTCCCCCACTAGTTTCATAATTCGTACTGTAATAATAGTTCTCGGAGTTAGTGACCATTACTATATGTAGATTCTTACATCACAAACGGACACCGACACTCCGCCTAATAGCCAGTCGACCCCTCCGAGAAGCCAACTAACGGGTCCGATGACGAAGCTGACTCCGACTAGGAGGCAACCAATCAAGAAGCTGGCTAGTAGAGGAAAAGCAAAGAAGAGCATGGTGAAGGAGAGTGAGAAGAGTGCGCCATTAGCTCTCATGCTGTTCGCTCTGGGGATGCCCATGGCCTCCGATGCCGTAATTTCTAGCATGGGTTAGCATGCCAGAGCCTGCATGGATAGTACATGCAGAGGACAAACAAGACCATGACGTAGCGTCCGATGCACATCATGGTCAAGTACACCGTGATAGAGTTCTATAACGACGTCGGGCCCTACCCAGTGACCTTTGAAGACCTGCACAATTTACTCAACAAAGACGCGCTCGACGTGTCAATCCTACGGTCTTGGGTGCTGTAAGTATTCTACTATCCTACGCCTGTTCGTGCATATACGGATATATGTCATTTATTAATTGGTTAGTTCCGTGCAGCTGCATGACCAGATATGCCAAAGGTAAGCGCGAACCTGTCGGTTTCCTGGAGCCCTAGATAGTCGTCAAGGTGATGATTAGGACCAACGCGGACTTCGTTGTCGACTACATCAAAACAAGGTTGCTTGCTCAGGTCGACAAGTACATACTTGTACCCTACAACCAGTGGTGAGTGCTTTCATCAGTACTTCACCCGTAGATTAGTGCCTCCATATGCACACCCCAGACTTAGATTAAATTATTAAATCTTTACGCGTAACATGTAACTACCACTGGATACTGCTAGTGCTTATTCCTAAAAGGAACAAGGTATTCCACCTTGATTCATTGCAGAGGAAAGGGTATGAGTATTGCGGCGCGTGATATGTATTCGAAAGGTTAACATGTTTTATGATATTCATGTGGACCTGTCTTGCATCTAGATGTACTGTTCTCAAATTGCCAATTTCGACTATCCTCAAACTGTCAATTTCGACTATTTGCAGAGCTTTCACGAACTAATTTGCCGAAGGAGGGCGACAGCACGAGTGGCGAGCCGATAAGTTTCAGTGGTTACAATTTTCGGTACAAATTTCAACCGGCATCTGTTTTACTTTATAACGTGTCCCCAGCTAACTCTCGGTCTGTACATTGGTAGTGCCATCAGCAGCCGGACGACAATACATGTGGGTTTTACGTGATGCGCCACATGTATGACCTCATCACCCCTCACCGGCCAGATTTCCCCGAGGTATACAACTACTGCCCTTTGTATCAATTTGGCAGAATTTACAGCTGCATTAAGCTAATTTTTTCTGTACCAACTCTTGCTGCAGGGGGTCGACTTCCCTTCGGAAAGCTTTGACCCTCGGCAAATTGGTATAGTCCGAGGGATGCTCGCTGAGTTTTTTCTTACAGAGGTCATATCAACCAAGGGGAAGTTTAGGGACCCACAAGGTTCGTATTAGTGAGGCCTTACTATCTGAGACTATCTGCATGGCATCTAATTGAGAAATAGGTATAGATAGTATAGTAAGAAACATCTTACATCCGTACTTTAATTGTCGATTACATTTATTTGTTCAATCAATTGTACATATTTCTGAAATGTTGCATGAAACTTACAATTTGATCGATTTTGAGCTGTATATATGAAATGCATGCTATTGTATATGTTTCTAAGTTCTGTGCATGTATGAGATGAACTGTATATATTTCTAAGTACTATGCATGTATGAAATGAACTGTATATATGAAATGCTATTATACATAGGGCATGGCTAGCATGATTCCTGAGGCTAACAAAAAAAATTATTTTAAAAAATATTAACATGCACAGAAGGTTTTGAGATAAAAACCGTCTGTCATAAATCGATCTATGTATGTATCACAGAGTATTACAGACGGTTATAAGCTCAACACCCTCTGTGATACTCATACTACCACGGATGGTTATAATCCCAGAACCGTCTGTGATAGTATGAGTATCACAGATGGTGTTGATCTCATAACCATCTCGGATAATGACACTATCCCAGATGGTTTTGACCTCAAATCCGTCTGTGATACTCATACTATCACAGACGGTCTTGATGATCCGTTTCAGACCTAACCTTGGTTTTCGCACTAGGCTCGCCCAGATGCTAATATGCGGAATAACGGGATCTTACTCGAAAATACCGAAACCCAAAGGTTAATCGAAAACACAGCTTAAAGTAATTGCGCAACTCTTTATTTCAAATAAGACTTTACACGTCGAACGTTAGACACACTTGCCTATGTCGAAGGAACTATAAGCTGGATATATGATCCAAAACTGTAATAATATTCGATGATCTAAAATAGACCTATTACAAAGTATTTATAGTCTAATCGTATGAGTACGTATTAGACTCAATAACCTAAAAGTATTAGACTCATATAACTAACTAACCCTAAACAGATAAGCTTAGTTATATATATTTGGATCGGATTACAATTCCGACCAGAGATCGAATTTCTTTTCAAGGTCGCGAACCAAACCATGGTCGTGAAATCTTTCTGAACACAGTTAAGGTCGTGAAGCCATATACGACTCGACCTGAAGATCCTCCTGGATCATGACTCCCTTGTTGGGAAGGAGCCAACCCCTGTTATCGATTAAACTGGAGATGTGGAAATTGGGCTTTTCCATCTTCTCTAGTGTACCACTTTGCCGCACGTACTTGTTGATCCTTCCGACCGATTCGAAAAGTCTCCTTTGTGTCACTGCGGGTGGTAGTCACTAATCTGTTTGAGACATAGCCTTGGTTTTCGCACTAAGCTCGCCCAGATACAAATATGCGGAATAATGGGATCTTACTCGGAATTACCAAAATCCAAAGGATAATCAAAACACAATTCAAAGTAAATATACAACTCTTTATTTCAAATAGAACTTTACACGTCGAACGATAGATCACACTTGCCTATGTCGAGGGAACTATGTGTCTAAGACTTCAATCTAGACTCGATGATTTAAACTAGATCTATTACAAGGTATTTATAGTCCAATCGTATGAATACGTATCAGACTTAAGAATCTAAAACGTATAAGACTCATATAACTAACTAACTAACCCTAAACAGATAAGTTTAGTTATATCTATTCGGATCGAATTACAATTCCGAACAGAGAACGAATTCCTTTTCAAGGTCATGAACCAAACCATGATCGCGAAACCTTTCCGAACACGATTAAGGTCACAAACAGTATGCGACTCGACCTGAAGATCCTCCCGGATCATGACTCCCTTGTTGAGAAGGAGCCAACCCCTGTTGCGACCTCTCGATTAAACTGCAGATGTGGAAATTGGGCTTGTCCATCTTCTCTAGTGTACCACTTTGCCGCACGTACTCGTTGATCCTTCTGACCGATTCGAAAGTCTCCTTTGTGCCACTGCGGGTGGTAGTCACCTTCCTCTTCAGAATCACATCTTCGCGTAGAGATTCGTCTCATTAATAGACCAAGTCTTCAACAGATGGTACTATAGTATCTGGCTCATCATCCAGCATTGAAGGCTCGAAGAGTTTGAGGTACTCGACATTGACAACCGAGTAAATATCCATGTATGGAGGTAGCTCGAGCTGACAAGCATTATTACCCACTTTCCGCAAAATCTGAAAAGAACCATAATGAATGGGTTTGAGTTTCTTACCTTCACCTTTAAGTCTCTCCTTACTCAGATGTAACCATACCATATCACCTTCTTCGAATTGAGCATCAACTCGGTGCCGATCATGTCTCGCCTTGTACTTGAGTTGAGCTCACAGAGGATCGTAACCGGTGGTTGCGACAACATGTTCGCCAATTTGTTGTGTACGCCCTTCTTTTACTTAATCACCAGATTAAACTGTTGCAGATACGACATCACTTTATGTGCCGAGCTTGCTGTAGCTTGAACTGAGTTTGCAAATATTGCAACGGTTGATGGTCGGGGTGGACAACAATCTCTTTACCTAAGAGGTTACACCGCCAATGTTTCAGGGCGTGATGCAATGCGCACAACTCCTTATCGTATGTTGGGTAGTTCTTCTGAGCTTCCTGGAATAACTCAGAGTGATATGCCACTAGTCAACCTTCTTGCATCAGTACTGCACCCATCGCATAACCTGAGGCATCGGTTTTGATCCGGGAGGATCTTCAAGTCCTGATCGCATACGGCTTCGCGACTTAACCGTGTTCGAAAATGTTTCGTGACCATGGATTGGTCCGCAACCATGGATTGGTCTGCAACCATGGATTGGTCCTCTGGTCGGAATTGTAATCCTATCTGAATATATATAACTAAGTTTATCCGTTTAGGATTAGTTAGTTAGTTAGTTATATGAGTCTAATACGTTTAGGTTATTAAGTCTGATACGTACTCATATGATTGGACTATAAATACCTTGTAATAGAACTAGTTTAGATCATCGAATACAATTGAGTCTAGATTGAAGTCTTAGACACATAGTTCCTTCGACGTAGGCGAGTGCGACCTAACGTTCAACGTGTAAAGCCCTCTTTGAAATAAAGAGTTGTGCAATTATTTTGAGCTGTGTTTTCGATCAATCTTTGGGTTTTGGTATTTTCGAGTAAGATCCCGTTATTCCGCATATTAGAATCTGGGCGAGCCTAGTGCGAAAACTAAGGCTAGGTCTCAAATAGATCAGGTTTCTAGCTCGAATGGTTTCTGTAGATTCGGCAAAACTAACACAGGCGCCTTGCTGATCTTCCGCTTCAGCAAGAGAAACGTGTCCTCACGTTTCCCTATCCACTCGAACTTCTAATCGATCCTGGTTAATGCATGCAACGGAGAAGCAACAATCGAGAAGTGTCGTATGAATTTTCGAAGATATTGGCATGCTCCCAGAAAACTGCGCACGTCCTTAACTATTCACAGTCGCGGCTACTCACGAATCACTTTTACCTTATCAGGTCGATTTGCAACGTACCGTTGCCGACCATGAATCCTAGGTAAAGTAGAGTTTCTTGGCTGAACTCGCACTTCTTATGGTTGAGGCGAAGTCGATGTTGCCGCAGCTGTTCGAACACCTTTTCGACATGAATGAGGTGCTCATCCCATGAACGACTATAAACCAATATGTCATTGAGTTAAACGATCACAAAGTCATCGATGAACTGCCTCAATACGTCATTCATAAGACGCATGAAAGTTGCCGGGGCGTTGCAGAGACCAAACGGTATAACCAGCCATTCGAACAGACCTTGTTGTGTTTTGAACGCGGTTTTCCACGTATCCTCCTCTCGGATGCTGACTTGATGATATCCTAACTTAAGATTTAATTTGGAGAAGACAACAGCATGCTTCAATTAGTCTAGCAGGTCATCAATACGAGGAAGGAGGTACTGGTTTTTGATGGTGATCTTGTTCAGTGCTCGGTAATAGATGCACATACACCAAGTCCCATCTTTCTTTAACACTAACACCACAGGAGATCCACAGGGTGAACTACTTGGTTGAATGACACCATCGTTCAGCAACTCACCAAGTTGTCTCTTGATCTCTTTATTCTCCAATACTGAGTTATGATACATACTCAGATTGGGAAGTGTCGCATCAGCCACAAGCTGAATTTCGTGCTCGACTGAACGTTTCAGCAGACGACCCTGGGTACTCTCGAACAGATCACTATATTTCTCCAGCAGTCCCGACAAACAACCAGAATCCTCTCGGCACGCTAACGACTAAACAGTTAGTTAGTTATATAAGTCTAGTACGTTTAGATTATTGAGTCTGATACGTACTCATACAATTGAACTATAAATACCTTGTAATAGGTATAGTTTAGATCATCGAATATTATTACATTTTTGGATCATATATCCAGCTTATAATTCCTTCGACATAGGCAAGTGTGTCTAACGTTCGACGTGTAAATCTTTCTTTGAAATAAAGAGTTGTGCAATTACTTTGAGCTGTGTTTTCGATCAATCTTTGAGTTTCAGTATTTCCGAGTAAGATCCCGTTATTCCGCATATTAGCATCTGGGCGAGCCTAGTGTAAAAATCAAGGCTAGGTCTCAAACGGATCAAGTTGGTATCAGAGCAACTTTCCTATCCTGTGGATGGTGAAGACTCGCCAGGATTACAAAATCTCCGGTGAAACTCCAAGCGATCAATTGACGGTTCCTACAGCCGCGTCTTCGACAATGTCTGAAGATACCTCCGTTCAAACTAATCTAGCCAAACAAATGGAAAAACTCTCCACCGACATGGAAACCGTGCTTGCTTGGATTAAGAGTAGGCCATGATTGTACCTCCTGAAGTAGGGAAGGTTATAGGTGTGAAGACTGGTGAAGACTTGTGCAGGGCAGACGGAGATGAAGACAAAGGCGACCATAAAACTGACGACCTCGCCAACACCTCCTTAGCTATCGAATATTTTAAGGTCAACGCTAAGATTGATATACCCATATATGATGGGGTGATCGATGCCGAGAAACTGGATTCTTGGATCGATCAGCTTGAAATCTTCTTTGATCTGAAAGGGTTCAGTAGCGCTCAAAAGGTCAGATTTGCACCTTTGAAGATGAAGGACCACGCCAAGACTTGGTGGAAGGCCCTTGTCACCAGTGGTGAAGCTGACGACCTTGCGTGGGGTCAATTCAAATGACTCTTGCAGAAAGAATTCTATCTGATGGGTTACCTTGGGGAGAGATAGGAACCTTAGCACCGATTGTACCAACGACGCGACCAGACCGTCCAAGACTATCGCTATCCAATCCTCAGGTATTTCAGAAATACATATTTGGACTTCAGAAATCGATCAGTACTGAGCTAAGTCTGTTTGGCGTCCAAGAAATCGCGACCGCGAGCACGACTACTATGGCGATCGAGAAGAAGAACAAATCCTGCAGCGACAAAGGCACGAAGGACAGTGCAACCTCGACAAAAAGAAAACCAAGTCCGAAGAAAAAACGCTTCGAAGTCGGGCACCGGTACTTTTTGCGACCATTGTCAAGTCGCGGGACATACCAAGGACAAATGCTACAAGTTTCATCCTGAACTTCGACCGAAGAAAAACGGACTAGGGAAAAGAACAGCCATGGCTATTGCGACTTCACCCGACGAAGAAGTTGTCCGAGTGAATTCGGTTGATGAGGTGGATACGACCTTGTCTCTGATGGCAATGCCGAAGGAGAAAGGTTTGGATCCACCAAACGACCATCACCCAACAAAGGACTTGTTCACCATCAACATCCATGTGAAACACGAAGTGGTCGCAGCGATATTCGATCCCGGAAGTCAGAAGAATCTGGTCTCCGCTGGACTGGTTCAGCGACTTGGTTTGAAGACAACCACACACCCGCGACCAAATCCGCTGGGTTAGTTTACATTCAACGTGAACCAATAGATTACGAGTCAAGTGTGCTGAAGTTTGCAATCTCTGCATGGTATATCAATGAGGTGCAATGTGATGTTGTCCCTATCGATATCTGTCAGGTGATATTTAGGAGTCCGAATCTGTATGATCGAGATGCTCACTTCTATCTGCGTGCGCAAGAGTATGCTCTCACCAAAGACGGAGTTAAGTTCGTGATCAATAAAGACATCCACGTCAACACTTCGAACTTGATTACCACAAATCAAGCCAAAGGAATTGTCTTAGTTATATATATTCAGATCGGATTACAATTCCGACCAGAAATCGAATTCCTTTTCAAGGTCGCGAACCAAATCATGGTCGCGAAACTTTTCCGAACACGGTTAAGGTCGAGAAGCCGTATACGATTCGACCTGAAGATCCTCCCGAATCACCTGAGATTATAACCGTCCGTCTGGGCTAAGGACACTATCACAGGCGGTTCGGATATTATAACCGTTTGTGATAAGGACACTATCAAAGATGATTTTGACTTCAAAACCGTTTGTGATATTCTACTTATCACAGACGGTTATAAGATCGACACCGTCTGGGATAGTATAAGTATCACAGATGGTTTTGAACTTATAACAGTCTGTGTAGTATGAGTATCACAGACGATTTTGAGTTCAAAACCATCTGTGATAGGAAAAATCACAGACGGTTCAGAACCGTCAGTGATAGTACTCAAATATCAGTGACTCGAATATCACTGATGGTTCAGAACCGTTTGTAATGACTGTTTTGACCCAACTGTGATAATGTATTCTGTAGTAGTGTTAAACGAGGATTTTTGAATTTTTGAGGTCTCGGGCTTGGGTTCAGGCAGGATATGCTTAGGTCTAGTAAAAATTATGAGGGTTACAATCTTGATTAGCAGATCTTATTTGAATAACATATCAAGATAGATAGTCCCCTCTATCACAAGTTAGGAGAGTGCCCTGCAAGTTAGGACTTGACAGTCCCTGAGAACATAGAGAATGCCTCTAGTATATTTCTTTCACTAGTGCATATGTTTATTCTAACAAGTTCCATTACAGTATGAAAGCCTGTTTATTGCGAATGAACAAACTTTAAGAGGAAGAGACACGACAATGGACTAATCTCCAAAGCACAAACATTAACTGGTGAATTTTAAGGACAAATCTTCATGGCATCCATGATGTTCTTCCCATCTAGTTTACTTGAGAAAATGAGCTTCACATAGTCCTCGGAGCTTTTAGTCTTGTAAAGCAGCTTGCCTCTTTTTATAATCTCTTCCAACGGGCCAATCGTTGTGCCAAATTTCGGCGAGTGGAAAGCAGCAATGGACATTCGCTCCTCGTCTGCGTTGACAACTGCTCTGTGTTCAATGCTTTTGTATTTTCCATTAGTGACAATCTGCAAAAAGAAAACACTGCATTCAGTTCATAAATTACTCCTCCAAAAAGAGTAATTTGCATGTCCTACTGGTACCTCAATGACATCACCAATGTTGGCAATTAAAGCTCCAGGAAGAGGTTGTACAGGTATCCACTCATCTTTCCTTCTAATCTGCAGACCTGCCACTGAACTAACCTGCAGAAGTAGCGTCAGTCCAACAGCATCGGAGTGCGGTGACAGACCAAGCACCTTGTCGTGCGCTGTTGGGCATGGAGGGTAGTAGTTGATCCTCACTGATTGTGATCCAGCAATACCTGTGATTTTCTCAGTGTCTTTGACGCCTAAGTTTTTCGCCATCACTTGCAAGAGATCATTAGCCACCCTCTGTACTTCTGTAGAGTAGCACTCTAGTGAGCTCCTGCAATTAACAGATAGCAATAAGTGAAAATGGAAGCACTTTTCCTCTCCATGTGAGAAATGTTACCTAAATTTGGAGCCTAAAATTTTCTTGCAGGTGTATATATGTATATACTTAACCTGAAAGTTGATGGCTGTGTAGGCCAGAGTCTCAAGTTCCGGTAGCTTGGTGGTTGGGTAGAAAGGAAGTACATGTCTGCCCAGTCAAGCTTTTGCTCTTCGGAAACAACAAATGCCTGACCATAGCCTTCGATTCCTCCTGGTAACTGTGCAACAGCCTCCTTTTCTGCCAGAGGAAGCTGGAAAAAACCTTCGATGTTTCTCTTGATTTCCTCTATTACGTCGTCAGGTATCCCATGATTTATCAGCTGACATTTGCGGCGTTGTTAGTACTAGTTTCATGCCATGTGCACATTTAGAGCAAGAAGCCTTTTTAAAGACTGACCTGGAAGAACCCCCACTCCTCGCATGCAAACTTGAGCCTCGGGGCCTCTTCGTCAGCAAACTCCGGTTCAAGGAGCCTGCCGAGATCAACGACGGGGACACCATCACCGACGACCAGATCTTCTGTGTTTGCCCGCGGCCTCACGTACCGTTGCAATAGCCGACCCGTCAGGTCTTCGGGGCGAGCCGTGAGATCCTGCACGTTGGGCACCGGCAGTGAGGTCCCCAGGTTGCTCGGCCTCGCGTGACTTGTTGCTGTTGCCGCATCCATTCTAGTGGTTTAGTATTTCTTGATGCCTTCCTTCGTATCAGTTGATTTATAGTATAGATGTGACGTTTATATATTTTAGCTACAAGTTAATTATTATTGGCCGGCATTGGATCGATGGCATTGCAATTTTCAAACGGATGACAGAGTCTCTGTCATTTCCTGCCTAACTACGATTATGACGGTGACTTGACAACTACGAACCACCCGCACCATTCGCCATTTGGAGTGGCTTACAAGAGCTAGAGAATGATGTCAATTTCGTGATCTTTTTCCTTGAACAAGCGTAAGATGTAGGGTGATGTATTATATACTAGGTGGAACCCCCGAATATGACTGTTGTTATTGAGAAAATATATTTGTAGATGATAAGATATTGTATATACAAATTTATTATGATTGTTGAGATTATTGATCTGTACGGCTATGATCAGTGTTTGTGCTAATACGGTCAATTTTCAACTGGATGATCGCGACCAGAACAAAGTTTGAATTGGTACGCTCAGTTTTTTACTGGAAAATCATGATCAGGACTTGTGCTAATACGACTAGTTTTAACTGGATGATCGCGACCAGAACAGAGTTTGAGCTGGTACACTCAGTTTTGGAGTGGACGACCACGATCAAAGCAAAACTTGAGCTGGTACAACAAGTTTTGAAATAGTTCAACAGTAGGAAACAGTTTGTCTGATTGTTTGTTCCCTAGTCGAATCAGAAGCCTTGGTTTTGGTCGAACCAGAGGTCCACGGAGTTTTTGTCTGGTCGAAGTAACGGTTTTGTTTTTGTTATGATGGTCGCATTTTGGTTGTTTTGTCAAATCAGCTGTCTTGATTTTGTTGTGGAATGTGGCAAAGAGCTGGACAGTGGGAAACAATGTGGCTGTGACAGCAAAAATTTTGATTGTAAAGTTGGGCCCATCCGCATAAATCTTGGTCACAACAGCAAAAAAATCCGATCAATTCAGCAAAAGATGAACTTGTCGGAACAGTAAAAAAACAGTAGTTACACCAGTAAAAATAACTGGTCGATTGATTCTGAAAGGAACAGTAAACTATTTTTTTTTTTCTGATGGTCGTGTTTTGTTTTTTGGTCAAATCAGCTATCATGACTTGTGGTCAAATGTGACAAAATAGTTCGATAGTACGAAACACTGTGGTCGTGGTAACAAAATTTTTTAGTCGTAAAATTGGTCGAGGTAATCAAAATAGTAGTGGACTGATTTTGGTCAATTGATTTTGGCCCAAAGACCTGATGATCTATTCAGCAAAATATAAACTTGGTTGGGACAGTAAAAAGTAGTGGTTGCACCAGTAAAATATGTGGTCGTTTAACTGTACGAAACATAAACTGTTTTTCTAATGATGGTTGCGTTCTTTTAAATTTGGACCGTCAGTATAAATCT
Source organism: Pharus latifolius (assembly GCA_019359835.1). NCBI lineage: Eukaryota > Viridiplantae > Streptophyta > Magnoliopsida > Poales > Poaceae > Pharus > Pharus latifolius. The sequence goes on along the minus strand of CM033321.1, from coordinate 94,554,152 downwards.
TGATCACATTAGATGGCTTGGTTGTGGCCGAATTAGCGGTTTGCTTTTTATGATGGATGAATCAGCTCGACACTACGAAACTGTATGGCTGGACGTTTTTAACCTGATCGAATCAGAAGCCTTGGTTTTGGTCGAGACAGTAGAAAATAGTGGTCGCACCAGTAAAAATATCTGGTCGATTGATTCTGATTGATTATCTTTGTACGAAACAGTAGATTGTTTTTATTTTATTTTTTGATCGAATCAGTTGTCATGGTTTCTAGTCGAATACAACAAATAGCTCGGCAATACAAAACAGTGTGGTCATGGCAGGGAAAAAAATTTGGTTGTAAGGTTGGACCCGCTAGCATAAATATTAGTTGCACCAACAAAGACCTGTCGATTCAGCAAAATATAAATTTGGTTGAGGCAGTAAAAAATCTGTCGAGCCTGTAAAATCTCTGCTCGATTGATTATGGTCAATTGATTTTGTTCGAAAGAATTAATTATTTTTTTGTCGCATTTTGTTTTTAGGTCAAATAAGCAAACTTGGTTGTGGTCGAATGTGGTACTTGGTCGAAGCAGCAGTTTTTGTTTTTTTATGATGGCTGCATTTTTTGTTTATTAGGCGAATTAGCTGTCATGATTTGTGATCGAATGCGGTAAACATGTCGACAATACGATATAGTGTGTCTAGTCGATTTTTTCTCTGTTCAAATCGAAAGACTTGGTTTTGGTCGAACGTGGAAAACGGTTGGACAATCAGGAGTACGTTTGATGGCCCAGATGAAGCAAATGAGCCGATCTAACGGTTATGAACGAAGGGATGACGTGGCTCAACATATACCCAACTTTCAAACAGTAGCCCACAAGTCTGGTAGTAGATTTCACATGACTGACCTAGATGAAGCGAAGACAGCGATACAGCGGCCACAAACGTGACAATGATGTAGGCAAAACAGCGGGGTCCACGTGAACGGCGCGGATGAAACGAAACCACCGATCAAACAACCACAAACACGACGTTGACATGGCACACTGTGAGGATGATTTAGTGCCTGAATTGGATATGTACATATGATATCTTCAAGGTTCAAACGTGCCACACGGCACCCGAAAGGATCATGCTGTGTCAGTTCATTAGTGGAGGTGCGCCGGATCTGGACTGAGGTCAGGCGGACAGGGGCCACTGGTGCTTTTTGCGGGCCATTGTGTGGTCTGTGGACATTGTGGGCCTCATGGCACGGAAGCGCCGAACAGCACGACGGCTCGTTCGCGTGCAGCGGCCATTGGCCGGGAGGCGGGACAAGGAATGAGGCGAGTCGGCCCACTTTGGCCTATGGGTCATATAGGTCGGGCCCATAGCAATTCTTAGCTTTGTACTCATTATTAAGGAAAAAAAAGCTTGATATTTTTGCAGATTGGGTCAGTGGGCCATCGTGCTGACCCAGCCCACCTGCATCCCAACTAGGAAGTTACCTTTTCCAGATGCTAATACATAGCACCGTACGTTTCCAACTGAGATGGTGGATTCATCTGATTGAATAGTTTAAGAAATACAAAAACATGAAGACTTGAGCATTGTACATGACCAATGCCTTACAAAAACAAATACCAAAATGCAGCCATCATTGCCTCATCTGGGACACAATTCGTGCTCATGTTATTTAGGCTAATGATGTTGAGCGGCTCGATTTGGGCCACGATCGGGCTAGGGATTTTTGAATTTCGGGGGTCTTTTGTCAGGCATAGGGACGCCCGGGCTCAAACGGGCCGAATTACGCTCAACTCTACAAAAACTCATGAGAATTGCAATCTTGACTATTTGATCATAGTTGAATAAAAGTATCAAGACAGATAGTCCACTCAGAAGGAGAGCACCCGGCAAGGTAGGACTTTGACACTTGACGGTCCTTGAGAACACATAGAGAATTCCTAAGTATATTTTTTTTTCATTAGTGCAGATGTAACTAACCAGTTCCATTGCATTATGCAAGCCTGTTTATTGTGAATGAACAAACTTTAGAGAAACGACAACGAAGCCCCTCATAGCAGGTGTAACCGGTGAATTTTAAGGACTAATCTTCATAGCATCCATGATGTTCTTCCCATCTAGTTTACTCGAGAAAACAAGCTTCACAAAATCCTCTGCGCTTATAGCCTTGTACTGCACCTCGTTTCCCTGAGCAATCTCTTCCAACCGGCCAATTCTTGTGCCAAATTTCGGTGAGTGGAAAGCAGCAATGGACACTCTCTCCTCTTCTGCGTTAACGACTGCTCTGTGCTCATTGCTTCTGTATTTACCATTGGTCACAATCTGCAAAAACCAAACACTGCATTCAGTTCATAGATTAATCTTGTCTCCAAGCAGATGTTTTAACCAGTTCATAGATTACCTCAATGACATCACCAATGTTGGCAATTAAAGCTCCAGGAAGAGGTTGTACAGGTATCCACCCATCTTTCCTCCTAATCTGCAGACCTGTCACTGAACTAACCTGCAGAAGTAGTGTCAGTCAACAGCATCGGAGTGCAGCGACAGACCGAGCACCTTGTCATGCGCCTTCGGGCATGGAGGTTAGTAGTTCATCCTCACTGACTGTGATACAGCAATGCCTGTTATTTTCTCAGCATCTTTTACACCTAAGTTCTTCGCCATCACTTGCAAGAGATGTTTAGCCATCCTGTGTACTTCTGTACAGTAGCACTCCAGGGAGCTCCTGCAATTAACAGAAAGCAATGAGTGAAGAAAAGCACATTTCCTCTCCATGTGACAAATGTAATCTAGTCAGGCAAGCACAAATTTTTTCTTGCAGGTGTATCCCATACTGTACATGTGTTGTACTTAACCTGAAAGTTGATGGCTGAGCAGACCAGAGTCTCAAGTCCCGGTAGCTTGGTGGTTGGGTAGCAAGCAAGTACATGTCACTCCAGTTGACTTCTTGCTCCTCAGAAACAACAAATACCTGCCCATAGCCTTCGAGCCCTCCTGGTAACTGTGCAACACCCTCCTTTTCTGCCAGAGGAAGCTGGAAGAAACCTTTGACGTCTCTCTTCATCTCCTCTAATATGCTGTCAGGTATCCCATGCTTTATCACCTGATATTTGCAGCGATGTTATTACTAGTTTCATTTGAACAAACATAACAAGAGAACAGCAGGAAAGTAAAGACTGACCTGGAAGAACCCCCCCACTCCTCGCATGCAAACTTGAGACTCGTGGCCTCTTCGTCAGCAAACCCCGGTGCAAGGAGCCTGCCGAGATCAACGACGGGGACATCACCACCGACGACCAGATCCTCTGTGTTTGCCCGTGGCCTCACGTAACGTTGCAGGACCGGCTCCGTCAGATAGTCGAGGCGATCCGCGAGATCCTGCACGTTGGGCACCGGCAGTGAGGTCCCCAGGTTGTCCGGCTGCTTCGCATCACTTGTTGCTGTTGCCGCATCCATTCTAGCCAGTGGTTTACTAGCTTCTTGCTGGCTTCCTTCGTCTCAGTTGATTTATTCTATAGATGTAACGTTTAAGTTTTATATTTTTTAGCTGCCTGTGGCTTGTTCATATATCACTCTAGCACAAAATCTATAAACTTATATAATAAAATCTTACTGTAAACATTAAAAATATATAAATTAATATATACAAATGAATTTAGAGTTCTGTACCATTATAATTATAATCAGAACCCTACATATAAGAAAAAGCTAATTATACTATGTATATCATGATTGTTAATTCATATATATTGAAATTGTATTTATCATAAACATTAATAATAAATATATTATAGATGTAGGCTTTGTTTATGATGAGGTGTGTCTCCGAAAGATATGTTTTACAAATTGATTCATTTTAATTAATAGATTATTTTATATGGTTGCTACAAAGCAACTGCAAAAAAAAAAAAAAAAAAGTAATGATTCAATGAAAACAGCGTCTAACATAATTTTTTCAAATATGATAGTAATCTAAATTATTTATAATAAATTAGATTGTCAATAAATTATGATGAAACTAACAATATTAATTTTATCAAATAGATAGATTTTATTTACAATATTTTTCAAAAATACTTTATTACAGTACTTCACCGTAATTTCGAAAGCAGCGCCGTGGCTTGGTTTTGGCTACTAGTTGATAATGGCATGGCAATTTGCAAAGATTACGTCTGGAGTCTTTGTCATTTCCTACATTAGATTAGATTATGGTGGTGACTTGACAACTGCCAACAACCCGCACCGTCGACCATTTGGAGCCTTGCAAAATACGTTATGTTTTTCCCGAATAAACTTACGATCGTTGTATCCTCATATATAGTATAGTAGCTATTCTATACTTTTTTTAGTAGTTATTTTGTACTCATTTTTAGAGTTGTTAAATTAAAATTATTCAAACAAATCATATTTATTGCATAAATTGAGCAATTAACACAATAATAATCATCTAACACAGCCGAGCAATATACTTTTTTCAAATATTTTGCTTGTAATTGAACAATATTTTGCTTCAACCGCTCTCAATATCCTTTCACGCATCTCTTCGTCTTCCATTGTGTATCAGTCATCGACACATCTTTTCCCGCTGATATGGTCTTTAGTTGTTGCCACCACCGATTATATTTTATTGAGATCCTTGTCGCTATCACCGTTGAGATCTTTATTACTGCCGTTGTTGAGATCTTTGTGCCGGCAATAAATCTAAAGCGAGATCTAGATTTTCATATCCGTTGCCGCATCGAATTGAGTGTCGCTGAGAACCTCATAGCTGCCGTCAAACAATATTTTTCAAATATTTGTATGTAATTGAACAATATTCTACGTCAACCGCTTGCAATATCCTTTCACACATATCTTCGTCTTTCACTGTACATAAATCGCTACCACATCTTTTCCACCGATCCAGTATTTAGTCGTTGTTACCACCAATTAGGTTTCATTGAGATCTTTGTCGCTGTTGCCGTTGCTAAGATCTTTGTTGCCAACAAAGAAATCTAAAGTGGGATCTGGATTTTCATACCCATCACCACATCGAACTGAGTATCGCCGAGAAACTCATAGCTGCGCACAGCCATCACTGAGAATCTCGTCATTGTCATATTATTGTCCATATAATGTCTTATTACTGTCATTCTATTGTTTACTTAATGTCATATTGTTGTCTAATTATTGTCTTTATAGTATTCAATTTTGTGATGTTACTATCTAATTATTACAAAAAAATACATAATTATTGTCATATTAATGCCCATAAATTATCATATATAATTATTGTTCTTTTATTGCAATAATGCCATCCAATTAATATGTTAATGTGTTAATAATGTGATAGTACTAATATGTCAATATGCTATTACTGTCATAATACTATCTGATTACAACCATTTTACTGTCAAATTTATTGTGCAATTACTATTATATCATTGTACATTTACTATCTTAGTATTGTGGAGTTACACATTATCGATTACTGTTGAATTTTGAGCCCTAATTAGGGTTTCGGTGATTAATGACATCCGAAATACATGCAATTAACCTACGTATTTGAGACTCAGGTTAAAAAGAAGTGGAAGCATCACAAAAGAGAAAATCAAGATTATCGAGACCTCACGAAGTAAGGATGACGACAAATTTTGACAAAAATACAAGTATCGAAAATCTAGTGCTATTACTTTTGAAAATTTCTAGTTTAGATGGTCGTACTATTAAGAGGGGTTTTAGCACAAGTTACTTAATCAATCTTGAAGTCCTTGGAAACATATTTGCATATGCATCTAGCTACATATTTGAGATTGAGTAAAAATCTGATTTCCTATTTTCGTTTTGAACTGGCCGGACATTGGTTGTGATGGCCGGACAATACAAAATTTCTCTGCAATTGCAAAACGAAACCAGAGACAAATAGACTTATCCGGAGCATCTGTCCGATATAGGCCGGATATTGTCCGTGATGGATACAAAAATTCTCAATCTTTGCAAAGTGAAACCAGAGACATATGTATCTGTCCGGTACATCTGTCCGATAAAGGCCGGACATTGTCTGTGATGGCCGGACAATGTCCGACCTATACATTTGCCATACATCTTCAAATGGAAACAAAGACATATTTATTTGTCCGGACTTTTTGTCCGGACAAATCCTTTTCGTCCGGCCTTCACAAAAATCTTAAACGGTAACTGACACTCGCAAACTCGTGACTAACGGTCACTATTTGGGTGTATTGTCTGGACATTGTCCAAAATGGCCGGGCAATGTCCGGCCTGTACAACTTTCACCCTGGTTTCTTGAAAACGACTGTTTTTCTGAAGCTATAAATACCTCTTCTGTTTAGGGAGCTATATACACACGATTTTCATCTCCAAAACTCAGTGCAACAGCTTGCAAAGTCTCTCACACACACCTTGCATTTGAAGCAAATCCTTTAGCAAATTGTTGAGAGCTAGTTGAAAGAGTTTGAAATTGAGCCATTTGCATTTGCATACTTGTTCTTCAAGCCTTGAGGTTGATCAAGCAAAGTGCTAGACTTATTACTCTTGGTGATTGCCGTCACCTAGAAGACTCGGGAGGTCCGGCGATCTCTCTATCGACGGTGTGCGTCGGAGAGGCCCGGCGATTGGGTATAAAGGCTCGGAGCTCGCCTATCCGGAGAGGAGAAGGGCTACCTTTAGTGGAATCGAAGCAAAAGCTCTAGTGAAGAGTGCTTCAACGAGGTTTAGTGGAAATCGGCAAATTTCTGAGACCTCGGGAAAAATTCGATCTCTTTCGATTACTTCTATTACTTGCTTCATACTTCTAGAAATTGAATTATTGTTCTTGTCTCTTTAGTATTGCAAAACTTAATTTGTGCCATCATCTATATCATTTGTGTATTGATATTACAATTTAAGTTGTAAACTACTCAATCAAAATTAAAATTAGAAAAACCGCCTATCCACCCCCCCTCTAGTCGGCATCCTTCGATCAACACGTGGTATCAGAGCTCTAGGTCTCTCCTTTTAGGACTTAACCGTCTAGAGAGAGGATGTCGTCGATCAAAGAAAACTATAATGGAAAGGTCCCCTTCTTTAAAGGTGAAAATTATTGCTATTGAATAATTAGAATGGCTGTTTATCTTGAGTCCATTAGTCTTGATATTTGGAGGGTCATTAGAGACGGATTTAGAGCTCCCATTGATTTAGAGAATCTTACACCTCTAGAAACAAAAAATCTCCAAGCAAATGCTCAAGCAAAAAATGCTATATTTAATGGACTAGATTTAAGTGAGTTCAACCGCATTAGTAATCTTGACACATCATATGAAATGTGGAAAACCTTAGAAGTAATTCATGAAGGTACCTCTAAGGTCAAAGAAGCTAAGCTAATTAAATTAACTAGAGAATACAACTCTTTCTTCATGCTTGAAACTGAAAATGTGAGTGACATGTTCACTCGACTTAACCTTTTAATCAATGATCTTAAATGTTTAGGTACAAAATTTGAAGACATTGACATCGTGCGTAAAGTGCTTATGATTTTACCAACGAGTTTTGACACAATTGTGACAGTGCTTATCAATGGTGATCTCACATCTACAACTCCAACCGAGCTCTTGGGTACTCTCATTACCCATGAAATGCAAAAAATGGAGAAGAAAGGAATTGCGGAATCCTCCGGATCAAGGAAGAAAAATTTGGCTTTTAAAGCAAATGTCGAGGAGGCCAAGGAGGATAGCTCGGATGAGGGCTCCGATGGTGATCTAGCTCTCCTTGTGAGAAAGACCCGAAAGCTCCTAAATAAAATCAACAAGAAAGGGTTTGATTTTAACAAAAGGCGAGGACCGCACAAGAAAACCGGATTTAAGAACATTACATGCTATGAGTGTCATGAGAAGGGATATTTTGCTTCAAGATGTCCAAACAAGAAGAGTGATCATCAAAGCTCACAAGAAAGGAAAGATGGCGGTGAAGGCTCAAAAGGTAAAAAGAGGTAAAAAGAAGCTTTTTAAGAAGCTCTACAACAATAGAGGCAAGGGCCAAGTTTATATCGGTGAATGGTACTCCGGATCGGAGGAATCCGACTCGGATGATGAAGTTCCATCAACTCCCAAGAAGATGGCGGGAATTGCTATTGGAAAGGCCTCTTCTTACAAAAATGAGTCATCATTTTGTCTTATGGCAAGTGATGATGCAAAGATATCGGATCCCAAACCTTCTTATGAGGAACTTGTTGATATGGCTATGGAATTAGATGAGGCACTAGGTAGGTTGACTAAGGAAAATAAAATGCTTAAAAAGGAATATTCAACACTTAGTGATTTATATGCTAAACTAAATGACTCGCATGAGGCACTTCTAGTTAAGATAATTATTGATTCCAAACAAACTAGTGATATAGGAATTACTTGTGATATTCTAGATGAATCACCTCATATTGTTTCTCATTCAAAATCAGCCACTTGTAATGATTTAGAAATTAATCGTGAAAATGCTTGTGATGTAATTGTTGGTAATGATTCAAATTTAATTTTAGAAAATTTAGAACTCAAAGCACAAGTGGAAAAGTTAAATCTAGGATTAGCAGAATGCTTTAAAGGAAAAGAAATCCTAGACAAACTTCTTAGTGAGCAACGATGTTGATTTAGGATAGAAGGTTTAGGATATGAACCAAACAAAAGAAAGAAGTTGTGTACTAAAGTGACTTTTGTTAAGGCTACTAATATGTTTTGTCATAAATTCCATGATGTAGATCATTTACCAAACAATTGTCCCTCAACTTCTAGAGCTAAAGAAAATGAATTTCACTCCCATTACATGCTTAAGAAAAATAAGTATGGAAAGGTGATCGCTAAATTTATTGGTATACCTTACCTAAATAAACATAAAAAGATGATTTGGGTTTCAAAAACTCTCGTTGCTAACTTCCAAGGACCCAAACAAGTTTGGGTACCTAAAAGCGTCTAACCCTTCTTTTAGGTGAACTACAAGACCGGTGGGAGGCATTGGGTGCTTGATAGCGGGTGCACTCAACACATGACTGGTGATGGAAATCGTTTCTCCTTTTTTGAAAATGGTTGCAATGACATAGACAAAATCACGATTGGTGATAATAGCAAAGGAAAGGTAATTGGATTAGGTAAAGTTGCGATCACTAACAACCTTTCCATCTCAAACGTATTACTTGTTGAATCCTTGAACTTCAATTTGCTTTCAGTTGCAAAAATTTGTGATTTGGGTCTTCGATGCATTTTTGAACCAAATGGAGTTACCATTGAAAGCTTAGAAGACAAATCTCTAGTGTTCAAAGGTTTTTGATATGGAGATTTGTATTTGGTGGATTTCGGTTCAAAAGATTCTTGCATTTCAACTTGCTTGGTTGCCAAAAATTCTTTGGGATGGTTTTGGCATCGTCGATTGGCTCATGTTGGGATGCATCAATTGAACAAGCTTTTAAAAAGAGATTTGGTCTTAGGAATGAAAGATGTAAAGTTTGAAAAGAATAAACTTTATAGTGCTTGTCAAGCGGGAAAATAAGTTGCTAGTACTCATCCTGCTAAAAACGTTTTATCAACATCTAGACCACTTGAGCTTTTGCATATGGATTTGTTTGGTCCATCCGAAACTCAAAGTATTGGTGGTAGCAACTATTGCTTTGTCATTGTTGATGATTTCTCCCGATTTACTTGGATTTTCTTCTTAAATCATAAGTCCGATGCTCCAAGTGTTTTTAAAGATTTACAAAACGTGTTGAAAATGAATTTGAATTCTTCATTAAGAAACTTCAAAGTGATCATGGTGGAGAGTTTCAAAATTCGGAATTTATTGAACTTTGTGATGAATCTGGAATTAAACACAAATTTTCCGTGCCATATACTCCTCAACAAAACGGTGTTGTGGAAAGGAAAAATCGAACATTAATCGAAATGGCTCGAACTTTGTTAGATGAATATAAAACCCCCACTAGGTTTTGGGCCGAGGCCATCAATACTGCTTGTTATGCTATAAACCGGCTTTACACTCATCCACTTTTAAACAAAACTCCCTACGAGCTAATTGTTGGAAGAAAACCAAATATTTCATATTTTCGAGTTTTTGGTTGCAAATGTTACATTCTTAAAAAATGCATGCATCTTGAAAAATTTTAAATACGTGTTGATGAGGGTTTTCTTGTTGGATATTCATCAACTAGCAAGGCTTATCGTGTTTTTAACACTATAACTGAATGCATTGAGGAAACTTGTAATGTTGAGTTTGATGAAACTAATGGCTCTCAAGAAGAGTATGAAAATCTTGAGAATGTAGGAAATGAAGAACTACAAGAAACTATGAAAAACATGACGATTGGGGACATCAAGCCTAAAGATGAAGATTCAAAGTCACCCGGTCAAGAAAATGAAGTAGCTTCTATGGTTCCAGAGACTGCTACTCAAGTTGATCTTAATCCGGAGATGAAGGAAAATGAAGATCAAGCATTGTAAAATCCAAGACTTCATCAAACCATCACTAAGGATCACCCCATCAACCAAATAATAGGTGATGTTGGTAAAGGTGTTCAAACTCGCTCTAGAGTCGCATCTTTTTGTGAGCACACATCATTCATTTCTAGTCTTGAGCCCAAATGCATTGATGAAGCTTTAGCGGATCCGGATTGGGTAAATACCATGCATGAGGAATTGAACAACTTTACTAGAAACAATGTTTGGAAACTTGTAGAAAAACCTCTTGATCACAATATAATTGGTACAAAATGGGTCTTTCGAAATAAGCAAGATGAAAATGGCATAGTTGTAAGGAATAAAGCTAGATTGGTAGCACAAGGTTATTCTCAAATTGAAGGATTAGATTTTGATAAAACCTTTGCTCCCGTGGCTAGACTGGAAGCCATTCGTATTTTACTTGCATTTGCATCAAGTTTTGAAATCAAACTATTTCAAATGGATGTTAAAAGTGCCTTCTTAAATGGTGAAATTTCAGAATTTGTATTTGTAAAGCAACCACCGGGCTTTGAAGATCCAAAATATCCTAATCATGTCTATAAACTCTCAAAAGCCCTTTATGGTCTTAAGCAAGCTCCTAGGGCTTAGTATGAACGATTGCGAAATTTTCTAATTTCACAAGGTTTTAAGGTTGGAAAAATTGATACAACTCTCTTTACCAAAATCATAAATGATAACTTCTTTGTTTGCCAAATCTATGTCGATGATATAATTTTTGGTTCCACTAATGAATCCCTTTGTCAAGCTTTTGGTGAAACCATGTCAAAGGAATTTGAGATGTCTATGACAGGTGAATTAAGCTTTTTCCTCAGACTTCAAATTAAGAAAATCAAAGAAGGAATATTCGTGAGTCAAAGCAAATACATGAAGGATTTGCTCAAGAGATTTGGCATGGAGGATGCAAAGCCAATCAAGACTCCCATGGCTACAAATGGTCATTTGGACATGGACGAGGGAGGTAAACCGGTGGAACTTAAATTATATCGCTCTATGATTGGTAGTTTATTGTACCTTACTGTTTCTAGACCGGACATTATGTTTAGTGTATGCATGTGTGCTAGATTTCAAGCTGCTCCTAGAGAATGTCACTTGATTGCAGTGAAAAGAGTATTTAGATACTTAAAACATACACCAAACATAGGTCTTTGGTACCCTAAGAATGCTAGTTTTGATCTTCTTGGATATTCGGATTCTGATTATGCCAGTTGTAAAATCGATAGAAAAAGTACTTCAAGTGGATGTCAACTTCTAGGAAGATCATTAGTCTCATGGCCTTCTAAGAAACAAAATTCGGTTGCACTCTCAACCGCCGAGGCGGAATATGTTTCGGCAGGTAGTTGTTGTGCACAACTATTATGGATGAAGCAAACTTTGCTAGATTATAGCATAAAAGTCAATTGTGTTCCACTTTTATGTGATAATGAGAGTGTCATTAAAATTGCTAACAATCCCGTTCAACACTCTCGAACTAAGGACATTGACATTAGACATCACTTCCTAAGGGATCATGTATCAAAGAGGGATATAGTGATTAGTCATGTTTCAACCGACATTTAATTAGCGGACTTATTCACTAAACCCTTGGATGAGTCAAGATTTAGCAAGTTAAGAAATGAATTGAATGTTATTAACATTTCAAATATTATTTGATCTCTTGCTTGTTTTGGAATGGTACTTAGTGTGATCTTATCTAGTACGTATACTTATATATATATATATATATATATATATATATATGTATATATAAGCAATGTAGGCATCTATGCCAATTACTTCCTATTTTGAAGAAAAAGACCAAAAGATCACCTGTTTATCTCTTTTCAACAAAACTTGGATGACACATTTAGGGGGAGCAACTTCAAGCTCATTGAATACTTGTATACTCTTAAAATTGTGTATAAAAATGAAAATTATGCATGTCATTTGTTAAAAGAGTCATTTCCAAATCAAAAAGGTGAAAAAGTACTCAAAATTTTCAAAATGTGCAAAATTAACACAAAACCTTCAAAAATACCTTTCAAATATATTCTCAAAGGTTTTGAAAGTGAAAAGAAAGAATTTCGAGCCACAATGCAGAATTTTGACAAAATTGAAGATTTCGAGATTTTGTTTTGGTCTAAAATGACTTATTTCCATAAACTAAGATTGGTTGAGTTTTGACAAAAACTTTCTACATGAAACACTTAGAGCTAAATCACTCGAAGACAGTTCGTGTTGATCTTTTACTCAAAAGACCTATGGTTTTCAAGTTATCATATTTTCAAGTCGCCCGAAAACGACCTTTGACACGAAAATACCCAAAATGCGCATTTTGTGAATTTAGCTGTTTGAGCCAAGATCTCTTCCATGCTTTGGCTTGAAATAGTATTTCAAATTCATACAAGTCCAAACATTTCAGAAAAATCCAAGTTTCATTGAAAATTGAAGATTTGGTGAAAATCTAAGATTTGGTGAAAATCTAGTTGTTTTACCCGTTTTACCCAAAAACACTTCTAGGAGGCTCGAATCTAGATTTCTTTTGGATCTTTTTGATCTCTATGATATCCTTCTCCTTTCCCAGCATGATGCTTAAGCAAATTCTGAGTTTTGATCTCCTTTTGAAGAATTGTTGCAAAATCTCAAAGTTTCAACAGTTTTAGGAATTTTCTGAATTGACCGGACATTGTCCGCCCTGTACCGGACTCTGTCCGCCAATATCGGACATTGTCCGGACCGAGTGGACACTGTCCGGCATGTGCATGACTGATCAGTTATTAAATCTCCTGAAGTCTCCTTCTTCCCAAAATCGCCCAGATTATTTCTTTTCTTCTCCCGGTTCCTCTCTCCCGTTTCACCTCTTCTCTCCGGACCGAAGGATTCGCCGACCTCCTCTCGTCTGGCTTCAAATTTTGGCTCATGTGCCTCTCCTCCTTTCTTTGTTCTGGTTAGTTTTCATCTTTTCTCTCCTGATTCTTGCATTGCATCTCATTTCATTCTAGGTTTTTTTTGGAACTATGACTTTGTTCTTGCATGTCAAAATTGAGATGATTTCCATGAAATTGGCTTCTAGGTTGCTCTAATTTCAATTGGCTCTTACAAATTTGGATCATTTTGTAGACATGCATGCCATGAGTATCAAGATGTCTTGTTTAGGGTTAAAATACATGGTACAATCTAGTATAGCTCTTATGCAAATGTAATAAACTTGTTATATTAACTGTTAAAACATATATTCTCATCAAATTTTTGCAAATTCATTCTAGTTCTATGACATGCATAATATGAGTATATAGAGGTTGATTATTTTGGCTTGCACGAGATGTTCAACATGAACCAAACTAAATGACTAGGACTAAAATTGAATCAAATCACAACTAAATTGCAGTAAGTGATAATATGCAATTTAAATAAGCCTTTGTTAGTGAATGCATGAATGTGGTATAGTTCAAATCGAGTCAAATGAGCTTTCATATACACATGAGGAATATTTTTTTTTATGCATCTCATTGCATTCTCTCAGTATCTCATCGAATCATCTCATTATCGAATTCTATATCTATCTCTCTCTACTAGAGTCAGCATGTCAGGACGAATAAAACAGACTAGCCATCGCCATGGCCCTGGATCTTCCCAACAGGTGCAACCCATCTATTGGGACGCGTTAGCTGTGGATGAGAATGATGCCAGCATCCCCCATAGGCTCCCCTATTGCGAACTCGGACTCAGATGACAGCAGCAGCCACAGCGGTGATCAACAACCTAGGGGCACTCAGACGTTCACTGCTAGTGCAATTCGGCGGCTTTGTCGAACGAATCCTTATGAGCATCCTAGGACATGCACTGAACGGAATTTCTGGAATGCCTTTCAAATGACTCAATATTACACTCGTTTCTCCTCTGCCAAAGTCTTCGAACATCAAGCGATCGACTGGAAGTTGATTGAGAGCAAAGTGAGTTGTCCTCTGAAGGGCAAGTTCTTGGCCATAAATATGTGCTCATTCACCGAGATGCAGGAAGACTGGAAATGGAATGTGGAAATCATATGATCCTTCTTTGCATATCTTCATGTTGCCTCGGATCGATCTCACATAGTCTTCATGAACAGCAACTCAAAGAAAACACTCACGAAGGCACAGTTCGAAGAAGCTCTACAGATTGAGCATGTTGATAACAGTCTTTTTGCCTTCGATGAAGTTCGAGTCGAAGATGTCGTCCATCTCTTTGACAATCCAGATCTTAACATCGGCAAAGTCTCTCAGTTGATCCCTCCGGTTGCAATCCTTGAAAAGCTCAACCGTATGACTATTTTGCCCAAAACCGGAGATCGCGGGGCCGTCACTTCTACTATGCTGCGTCTGCTGAAGGCTCATGTTGACGAGACCCCATTTGACATCGTTGAGTTCTTGTTCCACGAGATGCAGGAAGTTCAGATGCACCCGAAGAGGCTTTTGCCCTTCGCACCCTTCATAGCTCACACTTTGACATTCTTTGGTCTGCATCGAGCATCTCGTCCCTCTTCGATGGATTACTACCGAATGAAGAGCTTGGGGATTCTTATCCGCTTTGAAAACCAAGTAGGACCACCAGCTGATGAAGATGAGCACATGGCAGATGGTTCTCCAGCGGCGGGAATTCCTTCTTTACAATCTTACTCTATATCTCCTAGCCCAGATGTTTCGACCCCATATATGATGATCATGGAGCGTCTCGATCAGTTGTCCATGCGTTTCGAAACCCGCTTCGATGAGGTTGACTCCAGGCTAAACTCCATCGATCACCGACTAAACATCATTGAGCCTCGTATAGATTCTATGAGTTAGGACATATCCGAGCTGCGCGGGCGTTTTGATGCAGGATAGTATCAGCGTCGTCATTGCGGCGATTCTTCCTCCGATCATCCTCCGCAGTCTTAGATCTCAGAGTGCTTGATAGACTTTTCCTTGTGTATATGGATATGATGGTTGTCATTTGTATGGTCTGACCTCAGCTACTTATATATGTTTTTCTCCTTTTATGGTTGTTGATGACAAAGGGGGAGAGTTATCTAAGTTAGCTTAGCTATATGGTTATCTCACGTATACAGATGATATGGTTGTGTTGTTATGTGTTTGGATGTTGCTATGTTGATATGGTCTCATATATATATATATATATATATATATATATATATATATATATATATATATATATATATATATGGGTGTTTTGTTTTACATATGCTTGAATCTTGTTTACTGCATGTACACGTAGGATTCAGGGGGGGCACTATATGCTTATGTTTATTTTTGATATCCCTGTGTTTTATGTATAATGATTGTCATCAATCACCAAAAAGGGGGAGATTGTTGAATCTTGAGCCCTAATTAGGGTTTCGGTGATTAATGACATCCGAAATACATGCAACTAACCTACGTATTTGAGACTCAGGTTAAAAAGAAGTAGAAGCATCACAAAAGAGAAAATCAAGATTATCGAGACCTCACGAAGCAAGGATGATGACAAATTTCGACAAAAGTACAAGTATCAAAAATCTAGTGCTATTACTTTTGAAAATTTCTAGTTTAGATAGTCGTACTATTAAGAAGGTTTTAGCACAAGTCACTTGATAAATCTTGAAGTCCTTGGAAACATATTTGCATATGCATCTAGCTACATATTTGAGATTGAGTAAAAATCTGATTTCCTGTTTTCGTTTTGAACTGGCCGGATATTGTTTGTGATGGCCGGACAATGTCCGGCCAATACAAACTTCCTCTGCAATTGCAAAACAAAACCAGAAACAAATAGACTTGTCCGGAGCATTTGTCCGATATAGGCTGGATATTGTCCGTGATGGATACAAAAATTCTCAATCTTTGCAAAGTGAAACCAGAGACATATGTATTTGTCCGGTGCATCTGTCCGGTAAAGGCCGGACATTGTGTGTGATGGCCGGACAATGTCCGACCTATACATTTTCCGTACATCTTCAAATGGAAACAGAGATATATCCATTTGTCCGGACTTTTTGTCCAGACAAATCCTTTTCGTCCAGCCTTCACAAAAATCTTAAACGGTAACTGACACTCGCAAACTCGTGACTAACGGTCACTATTTGGGTGTACTGTCCGGACATTGTCCGAAATAGCCGTACAATGTCCGGCCTGTACAACCTTCGCCCTGGTTTCTTGAAAACAACCGTTTTTCTGAAGCTATAAATACCTCTTTTGTTTAGGGAGCTATATACACATGATTTTCATTTCCAAAACTCAGTGCAACAACTTGCAAAGCCTCTCATACACACCTTCTTGCATTTGAAGCAAATCCTTTAGCAAATTGTTGAGAGCTAGTTGAAAGAGTTTGAAATTGAGCCATTTGCATTTGCATACTTGTTCTTCAAGCCTTGAGGTTGATCAAGCAAAGTGCTAGGCTTATTACTCTTGGTGATTGCTGTCACCTAGACGACCCAAGAGGTCCGGCGATCTCTCCATCGACGGTGTGTGTCGGAGAGGCCCGGCGATTGGGTGTAAAGGCTCGGAGCTCGCCTATCTGGAGAGGAGAAGGGCTACCTCTAGTGGAATCAAAGCAAAAGCTATAGTGAAGGGTGCTTCAACGAGGATTAGTGGAAATCGGCAAATTTTTGAGACCTCGGGAAAAATTCGATCTCTTTCAGTTACTTCTATTACTTGCTTCATACTTCTAGGAATTGAATTATTGTTCTTGTCTCTTTAGTATTGCAAAACTTAATTTGTGCCATCATCTATATCATTTGTGTATTGATATTACAATTTAGGTTGTAAACTACTCAATCAAAATTAAAATTAGAAAAACCGCCTATTCACTCCCCCTCTAATCGGCATCCTTCGATCAACAATTACTGCCCAATTTATTATCTAATTATTGTCCATATAATATCTTATTACTATCATTCTACTTATTAGTTACTTTAATATAATTGTCTAATTGATGTCCATAAAATGTGCAATTGTGTGATGTTATATATTGTCCAGTTTACTATAAAATTACTATCCAATTGAGTATCTATTATTGGCATATTAATGTACTATCACTATCATATTATTGTATGATTTCTGCCATATTATTATGATATTACTGTTATATTATTATCACACCATTGCCAATGTCAATTAAATTTACTCATTGTTGATGCCGATTTCTTCTAGACGATTCAGAACAAATTTATGATATTTTAATCTCTAATGATAGTAGAGATGAATGCTTTTTAAAAAAAAATGATAGTAATTTACAACAAAATTGAGAGCCGGATTGTTGTCTCATATGGGATTATTGTGGTGCTAACAGTGATCGGGACCTCATTTATGTTGACTTGGTTCTGGCAGATTTCTACATTACTTGTGGTGGTATTACATCGCGGTTTAAAAAATGTTTTAGCTGTGACCTCTTCTGAATCTACAAAAATGTTTGGTTGAAACCCAATTTATAGGGAACATCAATCGCCGGCCGGATTTCGAAGGGAAATGCGCCCCACTTCGAACCTCTCTCGGCTAATCATGGTATCTATTGTTTGAAAGATTTCCAATTTGCTCCAAGAAAGACTCTTTATATCATGATTTATTTCACTAAGTGGACAAAGATAGAAGAAAGTCTCTTTTTTTAGATCCGCTCCTTACTACACTAGCCTCTATTTTTCATTTATTTCCTTTTCATCTTTTTTTTTAATTCCTTTCTCATTGCTTTTTCCTGTTCCTGTTGCCTTCTATAGCAAGAATGTCATGACGATTACACTTTGGGCGGAGAAGGCTGTTGAATTCAATGCTGAAAAGGTCCATGAAACAGGTGCTTCTGAGCCAGTGATAGTCATCTTTGTTGGCACATTGGTGAAACGATACAAAGGTCTTCTTTGGCTCTTGATCTTGTCTTAATTTATTACCCCATGTCTACTGTTCGATTATTGTTGTACTACAGACCAAGAGACAGTCTCTGGAGGCTCAGCCTGTTTTTGGTACATTAACATAGATGTTCCTGAAGTGCAAGCCTTCCGTAACAGGTTCTAAATTATTTTTCACAATCTATGTGTGCTACAATATTGTTGTGCTCTAATTTGTTAAGCGGGTTGTGTTGCATACCTGATTTTTCCCTTCATTAATAATATAGTTTCAGGGCCAGTTTGGGCCAATTGAATGGATCACAAGTGAATCAGGCCCATACCGCTCACTTGATCGTGCAGCGAACCTGGAGCCTAAAACAGTTGCTCAATTGATAGTGATCAACCCGCATAAAGCTGAGGTTTGTTCATACTTGAGTACTATTTTCTTCTGAGTTAGTGCTTCCTCGCTTTTCAACTTAGGACCTCATTCCTTTCTTCTGTTCTGTAGAATCAGTGGTTCACTTGCACTGTTGAGGTTGAAGAATTATTGACATGGAGTGTTCGTGGTGGTATATTAGCTGTGTTCATTGCAAGAGAGAGGCATCATCATTTGGTGGCCAGTATAGATGCAGTTCCTGTAGCTATACAGCATATTCTGCTGAACTGAGGTGGGTGTTATAGCTACTTAAACAGTTTCGTGCTCAAGTATATTCCGCCTGTGATATCAGGGGTTGTAGGACAGATATTCACTTGGAATGTAGGTGCCACAGACCAAACGTTCAGGAAAGGTTCAATATCATTTCAAGTTAATAGAACATCCTGGTGGCATATCGCAAGCAATGAGCATTTCTGAATCATCGTCACAGCAACTCTGGAAAACACTGTTTCTGAAACTGCTGATTCTGTCGCCGTTGGAACTCCAGAGTCTGAAATTACCTTGTCCCACTATTGATCAGGTTATGTTTCAAGTTGGTTGTTATCCAATCAATCCGAATATACATTGGTTTAAATATTGAATATGTTTTACATATATTGATCTTTGTTTTCCTTGGCCTTTATAGGCCAGTACTGCTTCCACTGGAAAAGGAAAAATGTCTACCTCCAGCTCAACAAAGCAGCCTGTCACACCTTTCAAGAGGTGTGGCACCATGTAGTATCAAAAGAGCTATCTCAGTTAGTATGATCAAATTTTTGTACGGATAACATATAAAAAAAAGAAAAAAAGTATCAAAATAGCACAGAATAAAACTAAATTACAGAAATGACTTCAGTCGTCAGACTCGATGGTGACTTACCTGAAAAGACCTTCAGTCGCCAGGCCAGATCACGACTTAGCGTTTTAGTCGTCGGGTCCAATTGGCAACCGTGGAACGACCAACTGATCGCTAGACTAGCTGGCAACTGATGGGGCAATAAAACGACCACGAATTCGACCACTGGCAACTGAAGGATTCAACACCCACCAAAAAAACACTGAGGGAGAGAATTTGACCAGTCGTCGGAACAAATATAGGAAAATTCGACCAATTACCATTCAGCTGGCGATTGATCATGACGATTGTTGAGGTCATTTAAATCGCCAGATCAAATATCGACTGGTCAAATTTCTCGAATGTCGTCAATTGGGTTGGCGACTTTTGTCAATTATACAATTTTTTTTTTCTGTACTACTTTCGATTTTTTAATATGCAGATTATCCGTATAAAAAATTCTAGTACAATCCCTATCCTCCATTTTAGATTGGTCACATTTATTATTCTTTTACCACAGTAATGAACTAACAAACATTCGGCCAGCTGCTGTTAAGTAGGCTTTCAGGGCAGAGAACACCGAACCGAACCATCACAGCAGAGGTACTCTTTGCTTATACCATGTTAGTTTTTTTACCATCCTCTAAGACTAGAACACCAAACCAATCACGTTGACAGTTTTTGTAGCCTTATGTTGTTATTCTTGTAGCTTCTCCACTGAGCCATCACAACAAAACCATTCATATAGATTGTTACCACCCTCAAAAACTTCGATACTCCACAGATTTTTTTCACTTGTTCTATAAAATTTTGTTGGTTTTCCACATCGACAACAGCTCACGGCTCACGGCAGTGGATATTTGTATTACAGAGGAAGAACCGGGGTCAGACACCATCGCACCTGCTGACGATAGGTGATATGCTTTCTTAATAACATGCTTTAAATCAACTTCACGATACCAAACCAAAAAAACGCATATATGACCTATGCAGTTCTCATATATTTCATTCTTCTCTTGTAGGAAAACATAGCCTCAACTGGTCGCATTCAGCTTCATGGACATTTTGGATATTACAGTTGTGTTTTGTAGATGATCTAATTAGTTGCAGACTAACTATGTGTGGACAAACTGTCCCATTTTGTGCTGTGTTTGGGTTACAAAACTGCTACGCTAATTTCCACTCTATGTTACTAAAGTGCCCTCCTGTGATTGGACTGAGCATTACGTAGGCGGCCACACCTCCTAAGATGAACAGATAGATCTAGCATTAGTGGCTAAAACACCCATCCACCGAGGGACATCCCTTCTCGGATTAATCAAGAAGACTATTACCATCCAGAAAGCAGCTAGAAAATATAAAGTGTGTGCTAACTACGCAGCTACTGTTCTACCCTTCCACACTCTTTCTTTAATCTGTTAATGTAGTACTCGAACACCCCTTTCAGCTTTCATGAAAATATTGAGCTTGTGTTGCCTTGGTACTTATCAGATTGATTTCGGTTATGTTAGCATATGGCTATCATACAATGAACAAATGATTATTTGTTGTTTCTATGAGACAACTGGGCTCTAATTTATCATGTATCTGATTTTTCCATGTTTTGTCATTGCTTAGTGTGTTTAAACCCCGCGGCAAAGTTCAAACGTGCCACACCCACACGGCACCCGAATTGATGGGGAAAAGAAATGAAGCCCACACGGCCTATGGGGATCTGCGGGTCGGCCCATGGTTCATGTGGTTTGGGCCCATGGCAATTCTTAGCTTTAGATAGTTGGCTCATTAATAAAAAAAATTTGATATTTTTTGCAGGTCAGATCAGTGGGCCGTTGGGTTGCATCCTGTATGTCCTGTGCTGGGTTTCGTGTGTTTCCAAATGACAAGGCGAGTTCCTCTGCTTGTATAGTTACGAACTACAAAAACATAAGCATTGTACATTACCACTGGCCAGTGGCCACTGCCTTACAAAAACAAATTCCAAAATGCATCCAGCATCGCTTGATCTGACACACAATTTTTGCTCATGTTATTTAGGCTAATGATGTGCCTAACAATTTGATGCATGCAGCCCTTAATTAGTGCAACATATAATCTGGACTGCGTTACTACTGTCTGCTATTTGGTACAACATGCAGACTTGATTGCTGTAGAAATCAACTGAGAGGTTCAGAGGGCATGCAGTCCTTTGAGTCACAGAGGACAAAAAAAAAAAAATGACCAATATCAAGGTAATTTAGGTGCAATTTTTCGCAAATGAGAATTTAGTCATTCATTACCCAAGTCCAACAAACCATTAAATTACAAATTAGAATATAGCAATATTTGCATTTGCATGCACCGCCCCATAACAGAAGCAGCCATACATACTACGGCATCTCATCCCATACAAGCATATACATACCACACAGCGTATACATGACACACTTGCAGAAGCAGCAGATGTATCCATCAAATCACACAGCATACACATGACACACTTGCCTGAAGAATTCTTGATAAATCCTCTCTCAGGTTTTCCAAAATTCTCAAAAAAAAAAATAGTGATGATAAGAAAGAGAATGATAAATAATTCTATAAAATTTTATATTGTATATATCAGTATTCATTAATGATTTGTTTTTTATTTCTAGATCGAGTTAGACTATATCATTAAATAGGATTATCTATCATTCTCTTTTTTATCACCATAAATTTTTGAGAAATTCTCACTGGATATCTCTCCCATATATATATCAAACACATAAGCTATACTGGCGCTTAACGTCCGTCATGTCTGTGGTCGACTGGGCCTGCCCACCACGATACAGTTCACGAACTTGTAAACATACAGAAAATTAAGCTAGCTCACACATGTATGCATATGTGTGTGATCAGTACGTACCTGTTGTTACTGGTATTGTTGCCCTTGGAGTTGAAGCCGTTGGGGTAGCCGTAATGGCCGGACTCGATGCGGCCGAGGTCCTCCACGAGGCGGTCGTAGTGGCCCTTGACGTCGTCGGCCGTCTTGCCCCCGCCGACCACGGCGGCCACCCGCTCCCAGCGGCCGGGCGTGTCGCCGTCGTACATGGCCAGCGCGCGCTCGAACTTCTCGTTCTCGGTCGTGGTCCACGCCATGCTATATACTGTACTATCTCGTCAGTAACAAAGGAATGTTTCTTTGGCTTCTTGTGGTGATCTGTGCTGCTCCCAAGGAGGCCTTCTTTGGATTGATATTTATAGAAGAGGAAAGGCTTTTTGTTATCACAACATAGATGCATGTAAAACAATGCAGCAATTAATGGAATGGTACTGTTGTTAACAATAAACCAATCAAGGAGGTGATTGATAAAGTTTAAGGAAAAGGGAGGGAGGGAACCAAGAATGCAATATATATCAAGTTGCAAAATGTGGGAAGGGAACCATTAATGGCATTGGCAGGCAAAGAGATATGCATGCGAGGTAACAAGGCAGCTATTGGAGGGCGTTTTATTCCACCAACGCAAGAAATTCTAAAAGCACTACTATTTCACAAATCATTCTTTTTAACGACCTCTAGTTTTGTTAATTTGCACACCTATCTTTACAAAAGCAGCTCAAATTGGGTTACTATCAGTGGTGGGCGGCAGTGTACTGACGAGATGACGGTGGTGACGTTGTCTACATATGGTGATAGTGTTGATGGTGGTGGAGGCAAATGTAGCCAAGGTAGGGGCACACGAGGTAGGTAGAGGGGTGGCGGTGGCGATAGTGTAGGAGGAGGAGGGGAGGGCGGAGAAGATGGATGGGACAAGTTGAGAATTTAGATCTAAGAGTAGAAAATAGATGTTAATGGATCTAAATCTTAAATCTTAGACCTCAACATCTCCAGAGTTTGATTGAGTTTGGATCAGACTAACAAAAAAACTCAATTATATTAGACTAACTAGAGTTTAGTCCAACCCAACCTAATACATATGCTTAAGTTGGGTAGGAATTGGACCATTCTTTCTTTTTATTTTTTGAGCTCTCAGGTTGGACACATGATAAGTCTATATCCAGTCCTAAACTTGAATTGGGCCGGGCGGGACTGGTCTATGGTCGATCGGGCGTAGGTGGTTCAAATTTTTCTCATGTTTAGACGATAGTTTTCTTGAAAGAAAAAAACTACATGTCTCCTTTTTCCTTTTGGGTTAGTAGTAAAGCAAAAGTTTCAATAAGGTAGAATGGCCTTCTTGCTTTGGTTAGAACGTCTCCTATATATTGCCTTTTTATAAAAATAATCATGTATGATACCACAAATTTGGCATGGCCCATGAGATATATTTAGGTTCCATGGAAATAGAAAAAAAAATGAGTCAGGTTGTCAACCTGACTTTACGCCGAAACCGAACAATTAATATTATGGTATCCCTAAAGCAACTATATTAAACGACAACTGCCTTCGATTTTGAACAAAAAGGCAAATTTGATTGATCGACAAGGAACATTGCATTAACTACTTTGTTAATCGGTATAACCCGTTCTTAGAAATATATTATTTTAACTCCGTACACAATTTTTAAAAAATAAATCAAGATTATATATTTACTCACATTATTTATAATTAAAATGATATGTGTGTTGTTTACGTATAAACAATTAATGAGTAAATAGATAATGATTATAAAGATATTTTTAGAAGATGAGTTTACATTTTATATTTAACATATAGGATGATATTGTTTTTATTATAAATTTTACTCTTTAAAATAATTTTTTTTAAAAAATAGAGGAGGTCGTGCAAGTGCACAAGTGTATTATATACAATTGCATTTGCAATCGATGCACCTCACCTGGGAGAATCATCTATTTATATTAATGGTGGCGTTGGCCATCAATCTTTGCACCCTACAACTTGGCCAAAATTTGCGTCCTAAGTTGATCTAAATCTTGTATAATTACAAATTTCCAGTGAATTCTATTCCAATATTAATTAGAGTTGTGGTGCATGCATGCAACGTCAGAAATCCACCAGCTGTGTTGAGAGATGTATGCTTGTGACGCCTAAAACTGCAAGGACCTCTTTGCATAATACCATTAATCACAAAAGGGGATGTGGACAGGTCGTCCAAGCTGCCATTGCTTTCCAAATTTCCCTGTTTTCATCTTGTTCTCCCCAAAACCCTAGCACATCTACGAATCTTCATGATATCAGAGCCACAAATCCATCTACCGCAGTTGTCGTCTTCGTCGAGCCGCTACGTCGGCCACCCTCGTCGGGCTTCGCGTCGTGGCAGGAGACGACCTCACCCAGCTGCCCGTGATTGTAGTCAAGATTGCATGTGCTTGTTTCCTGTGATCAAGACTGTTGTAGGATGAAGGATCGTGCCTTATTTTCATGTGCACTAAGGTCAAGAAACCATATAGATTGATCATTGATGCATGTGCTTGTTGTTGCCGACCATCAAGATTGCTGCATGTGCTTGCACAACTGAATTGGATGTGCCTTTTCCTTGTTGGCTTGCTTGTTTTTGCTATCGTTTGTTGTAATTGAAGATGTGTTGTTAGTCTAAAGTACGTCGATCGGTTCGGTTAGACACACAGTACCTGGAATCCTACTCACAATCTGTTGGAAGGTACTTAGGATTCTTACCTTTGAGTGTGAGATGTTTGGAACCAGATGACAAATCCAGTTACGTCTCCAGACATGAAGGAGCTTCTCAGTGAGATAGCTAATTAAGCTCATCTCTGGGCGTCACGAGGATTAGCTCAGTCGGGAGTTGATGGTGCAATTTGAGAGTTTGCAGCGTACGAAACTAGTGCTAATGGTGAATGATGTGTAGTTGGAGGGTCTAAGTACTTATCTCTGAGTTTGTCACGTTGAGCCATATTAATTTTAAAGGCAAAGTGTCTCAAAGGTTATGTATTGGAAACATGTGGAGAACCAATAGGTCAGATTCTGAGTGGAAGATGTTGAGTTATACGAGCTTATTAGTGGTGATGTGGTTGATGAATTCAATGTCATCGTCAATTTTGTCAATGGTTGAGGGTATGGGATTTGGAAGTGAGTTATGGGGAGTACTAAAGAGGATGTATTTGGGAGTCGGATAACATGATGCTGATGATAAGGTGAACCAAGAAATCATAAAACTATGGCAAAGAGAGAGACAATTGTTGAGTATGCTGTTGAACTCGAGCGGTTATGGTCATATTTGGATCACTATGATCCTTTTACTTTGACCCACATTGAAGATGTGATCATTGCTCAGAGGTAGGTGGAACACAATAGTTGAATATACTGTTGAACCCAAGCGGCTGTGGTCATATTTGGATCACTATGATCCTGTTACTTGATCATTACTCAGAGTAGGTGGAACATAGATGGATGGTGCAATTTTTTAAGGGATTGAACCCATAATTTGATAATAAGAGAGCAGCTTTCCATCTATTGAGGAAGCTATAGTTGCCATCAGTCAAGAGAAGACTCAGGTGAAGCTTATGGCTACATGTATTAGCTCTTGCACAACTTGTGTTACCTATGTCTAAACCATAAGTAGTAGACAATAACCTAGAATGCTACAGTTGTGGTCAATAAAGCATATCGGTTGATATTGATCAAATATTGAGAGTGGTGCAAATCATAGTAGAGGTCGAGGTGGAAGGTATATTGGAGGTAGAGGCAGAGGCAAAGGAGGCAGGAATACTGGAGGACGACAAGAAAGGCTGCACACCTCTCTATATTTGAAAGAGATGAGGCAGTTAGAGAGTTTGAGAAATGAGGGCATTTTAGTCAAACTCAAATGAGAATGCATATATGGTTGATGAAGCTAGTACTATTACTTTCACATCCTTCGGTAAAGCTGCCAACTATGCTCACTCGGGCATAGTCTCAAGTACATGCACTTGCATCTACATATAGGACTGCATCTTCTGTATGTATAGTTGACTTTGGTGTATCTAGGCATGTTACAGGTTCATATAGTGAGTTTTCCTCATATCATCGTCTTGCATATCATGAAAACATTCAAACTGTAAATGATAAATTACAACCGATTATAGAAAAAGGATTTGTAATATGCACTCCTTCTATAGTTCAATCCAATGTCCTTCATGTCCCTTCCTTCTCTATTAATTTGCTCTCTTGTTAGTGCTATTGTCCATCAATTAGACTGTACCTTTTGCTTTGGTAAATTAAAAGTTTGATTTCGGGAGAAGAGAATAGGGAGGACACTTGGGACTGACACATGGCATAACAAAATTTGGTGCCCAGACAGGCACATGATTGATGCCGCTTTTGTAACATCTCAAAAATAGAGCCAAAAAAATTTAAAATCTAATCCTAAATGATCTCCTTTTGTTTCAACCCCAGAAACTAAACCCTAGTTCTGTTTTCGAAAACCAGAACTCCTAATTACCCTAACTACCCTACTTAACCTTTTTAGATTTCAGTTCAACCAATTCCAGAATAGTTTCCTCCTAGATTTCTCTGAAATCTTAAACCTTAATGTGCTTGCATACCAGTCCTAAAACTTCTCAGTCAAATAAGTCCATTTGATCACTTTTCACAGTTCAGTCCAGACTTTATCACAAATCAGTCCTTTTCAGCTCTCGAAGGCCAGAAATGGCTAAGTCCTTCAATTTACCTCCAAATCCAAATCTAATTGAGCTATCATGTTCCTTGTGTTGCATCTAGGCCTTCATGCCTAACCCTGATTTTGATGATTAATGAAAACAGAGTGTTTAGGACTAACTGTGCTATTGAGTTTATTTGATACAGAGTTGTGTTGGGAAGAAATGCACGGTATACAAGACGAACCCGACGTAAAATAAAGCACAAGTCGCAAAGAGCAGGATCGAGACGTAAAAATCATGAAGATGCGAAAGACCTAAGGTATTATGAGTTTCTTTTTTTCACCGATCTCGGCGTTTGGAGTTGATCGGTTAGGAAAATTATTTTTAGTTTTAATCGTACTATAAAGAGGGGTGGCGAAAGTCTTCTCTTTATCTCCAACACAAACCGAGAAACTTAGGTCATTGCATTGTATCATTTTGGTTGGATTTGATTTGATTTTGGTTTGAGAGATTTGGATTTTCAAATGACTTTTTGACAGCAGAAGAGTATTTGTAATTTTCACAAAGATCTAGGCAGATCTGGTTTTTTATTATGTTGACAAAAATGTAGCCCTTGAAATTATCTTTCAAATGAGCTATTAAACACCTCTTTTGGATTTCTGGATTTAAAGTTATCTCTATTTTTGTTCAGGCTGACTGTCAGTTTGCTAAACTGACTGTCAGTTTGAATGTCAGTTTAATTAAACTGACAATTGTCCAGAGAGGGTGTATTTTGTGCTCAAAATTTTTGTACTAAACTGACTGTCAGTTTGTCCATACTGACTGTCAGTTGGGGTTTCGACCACAGTTATTTTAACTGAGTTTCTATTTGATTTTGGTCGAGTCTGTGGTCGAATTGACTGTCAGTTTGCATAACTGACTGTCAGTTGTGAGTTTCAAGTTTCCTTAAACAACCTCGAACGGCTAGCAAATTTTTATCCGTAAATTTTTTCGGCCGTTGTACATGTAACTGACTGTCAGTTACGTAAACTGACTGTCAGTTTGTACTGCTGATTTTCAGCTCGAGCTCCAACGTCTCTTTTGAGGCTTGAGGCTATAAATAGAGGGCTTGAGCATGTATTTTATAACAACAAGCTACCTCCTCTCTTATACACTCTTGAGCTTTAGTGTTTTATATAAAATCTTGATCTTTTGATCAAGTTGAGTGCTTTCTGATCCACCGAGAGTTTCTGTTCAGTGCATTTGCATACTCTTAGTTTCTCGGTGCGTATGTGGAGGTCTAGAGAAGACCTCGCTGCCTACTACTCTTGGTGAGCGCCCTCACCTAGACGGTTTGGAGGCGTGGCCGTTGACCTCTCCAGATCGGAGATTGTCAGAGAGGCTCGGCAAGTTTGTACAAGGCATCGGTGTTTGCCTTTCCGGAGTGGACAAGGAGCAACCACTAGTGATAATATCCTTTGTGGATATTGAGGCAAAACTCAAGTGACTTGAGTGCTTCAATGAGGACTAGTGGAGACTGGGTGAGTCTCCGATACCTCGATAAAAACTGCTGTGTTCGTTTTCTTCTCCTCTCGCTTATATTATTTGTTCTTGATTTGCAATTATTTGTTTAAGCTTAAAGTTTTTTTAAAAGCCTCCTATTCACCCCCCCTCTAGTCGGCATCCTTGATCCTACACCTTCCACTATTCAACACAAGTTTCCCTTTTGTGCCAAGTTCAGATTTAACTCTAAAACTCAGCTATTCGTCCTTTCAGCCGTTTTTGGTAAAAATACTATTCACTCTTACCCTAACTCTGTTTTCATTTTCGTTCTTGTTTCCTTCTCATTCCAACCAGATCACCTTCTATTTGGCTATTCAACCAAACCTATATATTGATCTAAATCCCAATCAACCTCCAAATTATGATTATTCATATTTCAGTCCAAACATGTTTACTAAATCACAATTCAGCCCTCCAGACAATTCTTGCCTCTTCTCTTTAATCTTCTTCTGTTCTCACACACCTACACAAACATTCTATTACCACCCAGAAACTACAACATCTACTCACCCACATATTCAGGCAATGTTTAATATACACATATACCACCTTTACTTACCCATGAAGCCATCCAATAACAGCAAACACACACACATCAATAGTAGCCACATCAAACCAGCCAATACATGCACACAAGCTTCCTCAAGTCAACAGTAGCAGCAAAACTTCCACCTATCTTCTTCCCTAGACAACAGCAGCCTCACTGTTCACTTCTACACCCTTCTTTGTAGCAGCTGTTCATCTTTGACTCTATCTTCCTCTCTTCAATCCTATTGACAATCTAATATATATGCACATATGGCAATAGTGGTAGCAACAGTGTCCTCCTCTTCTCCTGTTCTTCTTCCTCGGTCGCGTGAAGAAGACAAAGCCACCACGAGCCGCCGCACCTCCAAACGATTCCCCAAGGTGAAATCTCTATTCCTCTCACCGCCCTCTGCCACCTCGAGCATCCATCTAAGTTTCGATGAACTGAAACACCGGAATTTCCAAGTTTTGTCGTCGCCGACCGCCACCCCTGTTCCCCTCATCGGACCCTTCTCCGGTCCTCAAATCCAGTCGAGCCAGTAGAACAAAATAACCATCCTGAGCCTAGAAACAATCCCCTTTAGAAGAATTTCCGAGAAATTTGATCGTTTGACGAAGCCGATGTTGTCCTGTTCTGCATCGTCGTGCTTTCGTCGCCAGCCCACACCGCCGCTCCACCGGCCAAATTGGATTTACCAGTAGCTTGCCCTTGTATCCCTCTTGCCTCCACACCAATGAATCAAGCCCTAACCTCCCCTACAGGAAAAACCCAAATCTAATCTTCTTCGTTTCCGGCCACATTGTTGAACTCCTCGCCGGCGCCGTCACTTCCAAATTCCTCGTAGCTTCACCATCTGGAACACCCCAGGAGCCTAGCCGTGACATTAATTTTGAGAATTTAGCGTCCCATCGCCCTGGCACCGTCAAAGCCATTTTTTTCATCTTTTGCTCCGGCGCAACCCGCCGACGACCAGTCGCCAGCCAATCCCTCTACACCAAAATATAACAAATAAACCCTGGTAGCTTCTAGACCACGCGAATATCTCAGAAACCTCTTAACACTTGAGTTTTTGCCTGTGGGATGGTCTCGGAGACCAGACAAAACTACTTTCATAAAATCTAATAGTTGGCCTTGCTGGCTTTTGTATATCGATGTGTATTAAGGCCTGACGACCATATATAGTGTTTTTTCATATGAACCAAATTGAGTTGGCTGTCTGTTTATTACTCTGTGCACGACTGCATCTTGGGCGGTCGGGGTAAGTGCACACCTGGGGCCTACTGCAATGGGTGGGTCCCTCACAGCTTTGGTGTCTATACTTGCCACACTTGTTGGAGGAGATGTAGAGTCTAAGTTATTTTTGAAACATTGCCGTCTTGGGTATGCTTCGTTTTTTGTGTTGAGTCAATTGTTTCCATCTTTTTTTTCAAAAGAAAATAAGGAGAAACTTCTGTGTGATGCTTGTGAGTTTGGCAAGCACATGAGGAACACTTATGTCAGTTTAGGACACCGAAGTGGTGAATTTTTTGGTGTTGTTCATTTGGATGTATGGGAGAGTCTATTTGCTTCACTAAATGGTTTCAAATGGTTTGTTGCATTCATCAACTATCATTTCATATGACGTGGTTATATCTAATGAATCATAAGAGTGATGCATTGGCATTCTTTCAAGATTTTCATAGACTAGTCATGACTCAATTCAATGCTCAAGTGAAAGTATTGTGCACAAACAATGTGTGTGAATATATGAATGTATTGTTTGATATGTACCTGTCCTAGCATGGGCTACTGCATTGAACCTCATACCTTGACACACCACCACAAAATGGAGTTGCTAAAAGGAAGAACTGCCATCTATTATAAGTCGTTTGATGTTTGATACTTATGATGAATGTTCCTAAACATCTCTGGAGTGAAGCTACAGTCACGGTGGCATATTTGATCAATTGGATACCATCCCAGGTGTTAGATAAGAGGATGACATGTGAGGTGCTAATGGTGAGAACAAATATATTATTCCTCCAAAAATATTTGGATACATTTGCTTTGTACGGGATTATCGATTGGCAGTTTATAAGCTTGCTTCCCGTGCTTTGAAGCGTGTGTTTGTGGAATATTTGCAACATAGAAGGGCTATAAATGCTGGTGTCCCACAAAGAAGAGGTTATTTATTAGTATGGATGTGACATTTCGGGAGTCAGAATCTTATTATGGGGAGAAGTCGAACTTTATAACTCTCTTTAATGATATTTCCTTTCCTAGCACAAGTAGTGCTAGTCGCAAGGGGGAGGAGTTGTCACCATCTAGAAATATGATGACACCTCAATCACAACAAGTGATTGTTGGATCCATTCCAATACCAATTGTCGGAGTAACAAGAGGAATAACTGGAGGTCAAGGTGAGTAGGCTGATGTGTAGGGGGAGAATGATATTCGTACGAAGGAGGTTGGTGTTCAAGAGGAGAAGAATGATAATCAAAATGGTGTCCATAATGGTGTTCTAAAGTTGTGAGTGTATCAAAAAAGAAATTTGAAGGGCATTGAGGTAGGCAACAAATAGGGTGAATCATCTGTGCTATCAGACAAGCAGGGCGCTCAATCTGTTGTTCCATTTCCAAGTCCTAGTCCTCATACCTATCCCAACTCCTAAAGAATCTTCCTCATCTCTTTCCGAGGAGAGCGGTATGAAAAAACTTTCTTCCTTTGATAATCTCTATTTATCTATGCACAATGGAGGCAACCTCGTAGCAATATAGGGAAACCTCCAATTAGAATTGAATGTGAAAATAAACATGATATAGCTAACTTCATGTCTTAT
This sequence comes from Pharus latifolius, assembly GCA_019359835.1. NCBI lineage: Eukaryota > Viridiplantae > Streptophyta > Magnoliopsida > Poales > Poaceae > Pharus > Pharus latifolius. The sequence goes on along the minus strand of CM033321.1, from coordinate 94,522,251 downwards.
TCCAACATCTCTCCTATATGCAAATAATTGTTGTATCTTTGAACACAGTGTCATTACCAAAAGATTGGAAAGCAGCTAAGCAGGATTCAAACTAGAAAGTGGCAATGCTTCAAGAACTTGGAGTACTAGAAAAATACAAAACATGGGAGCTTGTGAAGAATGTCACTCATTGCAAACTGTGAATGGGAGATGCACCAAATGGATGTGAAGAATATATTTCTCCACAGAGATCTGCATTAGGCGGTGTATATGGAGATACCTTTTGGCTTTGGCACAAAGTAGAATGAGAGTAAAGTATGTCGGCTAAGAAAGTCACTTTATGGTCTGAAGCAATTTCTCAGGACATGGTTTGATAGGTTTAGAAAAGCTATTTATGGCATGGGTATTACTAGAACAACGCTGATCATACAGTGTTCTTTATACATCATGGTAGATACATAAGAATTATGGCTGTGTATGTAGATGACATTATCATTACTGATGATGATGAAAGGAAAATAGCTCAACAGAGAATTTAGCAAAGGAGATGGAAGTAAAAGATTTTGGTCCATTGAGATACTTCTTAAGAATAGAAGTCACTCAATCACCGAAAGGCATTGTCTTCTCACAAAGAAAATATATTCTGGATCTTACGACAAAGACTAGTGTGCTAGGATGTCGGCCTATTGTTACCCCTATTGAGTGGAATCACAGGATTTCTGCTAATGATAGAGAGTCAGTAGATAAAGAGAGATATTAGAGACTAATCAGATGGTCGATTTATGTGCCACACTCCTCTAGATATTATGTATGTAGTGAGTATAGTAAGCCGCTGCATACATGATCCATTTACAAAGCACATGGAGGCAATTTATCGGATTTTGAGGTTTTTAAAAGGAAGTGCAAGAAAAGGTGTGTGGTTTAAAGCCAATGGACATCTAAATATTGACAATTACAATGATGCAGATTGGGTGAACTATGTTGTTGACAGCCTCTGGATATTGTGTGTTTGTTGGAGGAAATATAGTGCCAGGGAGGATTAAGAATCAGCGGTGTACATTATATAGCATGAGCAACATATCGAGCAATGACATTTGAGTTGAGTGAGATGATTTGGCTTCGAATTTTCATGATGGAACTCAAGGTGTTATGACCTACACCTTTGAAGTTGTTTTGCGATAGTCAGTCAATATTGAATATTGCAAACAATCTATTGTAGCATGATTGGGCGAAGCATATATAGATTGATTGATTCTTCTTAAACAGAAGTTGCATAGCCGGGTTCTCGAACTGAGTCATGTACAGACAATAGAGCAACTAGCTAGGTGTTTGAATAAGGGTCTTAATTTGTAGCTCTAGAGGGGTATTGTAACAATATGAGTATACAAAAGGGGCTGTGGGTGGTTCGTTCAAGCCGTTCTTGCTTTTCCAAATTTCTCTGTTTTCATTTTGTTCCCAAAAACCCTAACACGTCTATGAATCTTCAAGCTGCATGCCGGTATCCCTGATCAATGAAAAGATTGTGGACGAGTACACTGCATGTCCTGCCGGGATCCAGATTTGGCTTCCAATTTATTCCCAAATAGCAGATCGAATATGAAATGATCGATGTTATCCCAAGGATGGGCTTCAATAAATTAAATCTGTGGATATATAAATTAATATCTATGAGATTTTGCTTGTCGCATCAAGATAAAGTTGAGTGTAGAGAATGCAAATGCAATGGACTAAAAGCAGTAAAATTTTTATTCTTTGTCCCCTTCTCTATCCTCAAAAAATTATAGCACTGGAGATTAACATAGAATACTTAATTACAATGTGATTAGAGGTGAGAAGAATCGAAGAAAGAAGTGTAAAAATTATAGTTCGTTATTCATAGAATTTGATTCCCCTTCCCCTTTCTCTGAACTAAATCGATCTAACAACGTTAGTTCGATTTTTTAATTCACCTATCGTAAATGGATTAACCCTAGAATTTTTTTTTCCTCAGGCACTGAAAGAAAGGTGGCAAGAATGTTGGAATAGAGTAGAGAATTTGCTCATACAGGAGTACTTTGCAATTTGACTGTCCTGTGTTGTACCGTTTAATTAAATGCTCTACTTGCCTTCCAAATTTTGTGCGTGCCGAAAGTTTAGATGCTGGAACTTGCATCATTTTGTGCATTACATCATCAATTCTAATTTTCTACCGTATATTGTTTCTGACATTCTGTTATAATTAAGTATTTGGTTATCTCTGAAACGATTCTTCAGAAAAGAAAGTTGTCTGAGACGCATTGATTGTCCCCAATATCTAGTACATGCGAACGGCATTCCAAATTAAGGCTGATCTTGTTCTTATACCATTCAATTTTTGTTCAAACAGTATTTCATTTCATATCTACCATAGTGTATGTTGTTTCATCCTCTTGCATTTTTCTGATTTGCTTAAAGAGTGCAAGAAACATTACTTTCAGAGATTGGGGTTTATAAACTTCTCTTATGTGTTTAATTTAATCTCATCTGTATTAGTATGTAGTCTTGTGTTATTGTTGAATATAAGATTATAATAGATTTATTGAAATATAAATAGATTTATTATTTTTTTTAACAATTTAAATTTTTAGATGAATTAACTAATAGACGGAAGCTAACAAGATTTACATCCTAACACTTCAGAAGGAAATGTCAAATGTAAAATAAATATTTACCAGGGAAGTCAACTATATCTGAAGGTGACGCCGGCATCGTGCTCTCTTTTCTTTGGGGACTTTTCACGTTTTCTATGACTCAGAGCTCTCCAACCTCGCCTACGCAAGCATATCAACCACGCTGGTATAGATACCCGATAAAAATTAAATAGGAAATTTTCTATCGAAGATATGTCTAGATGCCCTGGAGGATGAGCAACACTAAACAAAACCATATGCTGCCCCGGGAGAGAGAGAGAGAAGTAAAGATGACCACAAGTTGCTAATGCTCAAAGGTACGCTCAATGTACCATCTTTGTACCCTCAAATCACATATATATTCCTACTTTACCAGGTTAGGCGCCCTTCTCGCCAACCAGACACCGTTTTAGTGAGCTCCAGTGAACCAACTTTTTGGTTTTGCTATGCAAAAGTGGTTTGCTTCCTCGTCTCCATCTTCTTTTGATGGTCCCTAGTTTGACACTCTGTTTCCTCATGCAGATATTTGTGAGCTCTTTAACTTCAGCATAGCAAAAGTGATCACCAAAAGGCGTTTGGTTTAAAAATTTTCCTTCCTATTCCCATTTTTTATAAAAAATATTATATTAATTAATGTTTGATTAGATCATTTTATAATCACCATACTTGAATTCAAATATAACATAATAAAATATTCAATACATCAAAATTGAATATATTTCTGATTCATTTCATCTTCATCTCTAATATATTCTAAAGCCCATTACGACTATGATTATGATTACATATCCAAACCAAACACCACCTTAATTTCGTATTCACAGTTAAGATAAACAGATTTTGGCATCAGAATCACCTCATCACCTGGTGAAACATTTCTGTCGTTCAAATTTACCAAGTGCAATCTCAGTGATACTGACAAATCTTGATTTATCTACACCATAAACAGGTATATATATGTTGCATACAATGATATTCCTTTTTTTTTCTTTTTGAACACACACACACAACTTCCACTTGACAACACAACTGCTGTTTGATGTTTATCAAGAAAATGCACATAGTAAGGTAGGTTTTCTTCAGTAACTGACAATCTCCAAGACTCTACAGTCTGCACTTTGACATACACACATTACACCAGATATAAGTATGGATCCAGATTTTTTATCTGACCTCCTTAGGCCTGCACAGCATAAAAAATAAATGAAATTGAGTAAAATGTCCTTGTATGTAGTTACGCGCTGAAGGTACATTTACATTTTGCTGTAGCACTGCTTAAAGGGAGAGCCTGACAACTCAAAGCAGTTCACGAAGTACTCAAGACTATATTTGTAGTGGTAAGCATTCTTTATGTGACTGTTCTTTAAGAAAGAAAGGTGCTGATTGTTTAGCAATTTCCTCTTTTGATCATTTTACATCCATCCTGTAATTCTTTAGTAAACCATACTCAACTCCTACATCATTGTACTCACATAAAAATATATGTTTCCAAAACTATTGAACTAAAACAAACTAGTCATATGGCGATAAGCTGGACATAGGAGTGCTACAAGAAAGAAAAAATGTCAGCTTTGCTAATACATGATGGATTGTTTGACCTGATAGAAATTGTTATCCATGTTAACATCAAAACACTCAAGCTAAAAGAAAGGCAAATACTTATAATTAAAGTTGATTGGAACATACTGTAAGAACGTATGATAGGTATACCAAAACAATAGTGAACACTAATAGTGTCATGCTTTCTTTAGAATAAAACTAGACGTTGCTTTGAATAACATTGGTAACACAAGTAGTGGTAATTATTGCCTGTTCTGGAAATAAATGTGTCTCTAAAGGTGTATGCTTACAACTAAAAAGGGTATTCTTTCTTCGGTCTCCAATTAATACTAAAAATAACAAAGGACCTACTGCAGAACACAGGTTCCACAGCAACAACGGAGTACTAGTGCAAATGTCAAACAAAAGTTGCATTGAAAAAGGAAAATAAATGAACAACATCACCTTAGATTCATGAACCCAGATAATTGAGAAGGTTAACCACTGATAGGATTTTTAACAAGGTCTAAAATATACCACAAGGTGAAGACAAAAACAAAAAATCGGCCCATCATGGACGAACCTTAGTTGCAATGTTTCTGGAAAGCCAGTCTAATCCCTCATAGAGGCCTTCTCCTGAGGTCGCACAAGCACTCTGGATGTACCTGTGGAATTGAGTGATTTGAATGTGCAAGCATGAGTGGAAACATCAAGGAACTAATCTACATGATTAGACTACAGGTAAAACAAGACAGACCATCTACGCGGGTGGAGGGAGTGAAGGCCAAGCTTATCAGTCATCTCCACTGCACTCATTGCATTTGGAAGGTCTTGTTTATTTGCAAAGACAAGTAGCGCAGCATCTCTAAGTTCATCCTGCCATTTAGGTAGCATTTTGAGAGGTTATCATTGATCGACTAACATACAAGAAAGACTGAAATAGAGTTAAGACGAAATGCTTTGCTTGTTTATTCTTTGCACTATATCTAGATAATTGTTTGAGATGCATACAGGTATATGAATTCTATATCTCTATTATTTACGTCATCAAAATGGACAATACCTCATTCAACATCCTGTATAACTCATCCCTGGCTTCAATAATACGTTCCCTGTCGTTACTGTCGACTACAAATATCAAACCTTGTGTATTCTGGAAGTAGTACTTCCATAATGGACGAATCTGCAACAACCAGGAGTAATAGATATCCATCATGCTCTGACTTGAAACAATTGCTCTAAACGAACCAATAACTCTTCAATACGATTGAGTTCTCTTTCACAACTCACAAGTTATCTCAACTGTTCCTCAAAAAAATAAGTTGTCACAACTGAAAGTAAAAGGAAATGGAAACAACTGTGCAATCCACAACACTAAATGGCACATAGATGTTTTCATAAGCAGGACAGCTTTTGCACAACCAAAGCCGTTGGGACAAATCTATGCATACCTTATCTTGACCGCCAACATCCCAAACAGTGAAGCTAACGTTCTCATATTCCACTGTCTCAACATTGAAACCTACAAAGTTAAATATCTCAACAGATGAGAACCATGCTTTGCAGTGAATGGAGTGCATTTGGATTGGAGGTCAAGAAGATAGAGCAGCAACATAACAAGAATCAATAATCCATTCCAACTGAAAGTATATAATCCTAAACACCCACTTTGATAAGTCTCTTGTGCAATTTCTGCAAGAACATAACATGTATCTATTCTAGGGGCACCAAAGAGACTTAATTTCTTTCTCTTCACAAACTAGAGAGATTGGTGAACACAAGCAAGATATGTCACTAAAACAACAGACTAGTTTAGCTGTATTGGAACCGAAGGCTGCATCTGCATGAAGTGTATATAACGGATACACGACAATTAATAAAGGCAGAGAGTTATGAGTACTACTAGTGCTTACCTATGGTTGGGATGGTGGTGACGACCTCGCCGAGCTTGAGCTTGTAGAGGATGGTGGTCTTGCCGGCGGCGTCCAGGCCGACCATCAGTATCCTCATCTCTTTCTTGGTAAACAGCCGGCTCATCAGTCTCCCGATCGCCAGCCCCATCTCTCTCTCTCTCTCTCTCTATCTCTCTCTACTTCCTTTGCTCTGCTTTTTAGCCTGAATGAATTGTAGAACAGAGGAACAAACAAACAAACAAACAAATAAGTAGGATGTGTGTGAATCGTGTGATGCTTGGGGTGTGAGCAAACGTGTGACGATGGGAGTTGAAGTGGTTTAATACAGCCCCCATTGGCGGCCAAACCAGCAGCGCGCAGTTTGACAAGGACTTCACAGTTTATACAATTCTATTTTCCTATTTTTTGGTCGCATTTGTGTACTTCAGCATTAAGCAAAGTGTTGTTTGTAATTTCAGAATTGCTCCTATGCACTTTTACGGCAGTTTTACAATTACATTTCTATATTGTTTTTGGTCGCGTTTGTGTACTTCAGCATTAAGCATATCCTGAAACACAGGTAGTCAAGTGCATATCCTGGGGCTTCCCTCCCAAGTAAGAATGCAAGTATTAGCTACAATGTAACACTACCACCACCCAGCAAGAGCACCAGCCGATGCAACAAGGTGTGGAGCTCATTAGTTCTGGTTCCTTTTCTGTAGCACCGAAGCGAGCAAGCACCTAGCACCCAACACCACACCACGACTCGCATGATGCATGTAGCACTGAATGCCATTAGTTATGTTACGAGGAAATTTTCATAGAACAGTCCAGTTGTGCATTGCAGGTCATGGCAGCAAATTTCATCAATTATGATCCATGGATACTATGCTTTACATGCCATTGAAGCATGTCCTGCACATCAATAAATAATACAGCAACAAATTAATATCAAGTCTCAAATTTGCAATCATATGCTCATAAGAGGGTATTTGGTGTTCACTTTCAATGTTGTGGCCTCATCAGAGAGAACTTCATCACATAACAGGAAAAAATGAATGATCATAAGAAAAAGTTGAGTACCCAAAAAATAATAGTTTCATGTTGCGAGACACAATAAACAGTATCAGAAGGGTGCTTTTTTAAGCTATGGCTGCTGGCACAAACAATCAGATTTCATAATTCCACGTACTCTCAGCTATTAGCTTTGGTGCTTTGTTTTGCTCGGATAGATCAAAGGATGTTGCAATCTGCGCGGAGAAAGCATAATAAGTCCAGGATACATGTAATCAAGACATAAGTAATAGATACAGGCTACACAAACATCCAAATTGAATCTGCATCGATGCTCTCAATTAGTAGACTAAGTTAACAGCAAACTGTTGAAGAACACAACATGTACACAGACAAACAAGGTATCTAGGAGTAATATATGTGCAGAACATAGAAAATGTTGTCAAATTCTTAATTAAATGAGCACAAACAACAAATCAACTTATCTAGCCAAATATAGGTATATAACATCATCTTTGCCAGCAATAGCACAATATCATATCAAAGTGCAAAATGGTGCTCATCTTAGCAAATATCATAGCGAGAAAACACATGGAGAATATTAACAGATGTATTATTGACCTCTATAGTAAAGGGGGAATTCATGAAAGATATGTTTCATCTGTTGCTAGGTTAGAATAAAGTCAGCACTCTTCAAGTTCTATTAAGAATTAATCTGGCTCAACTATCCTAGGGATGGGAGTCATTGAATCAGATTGGGAAAAAATGTTCAACATAAAAATGACTAATTCACTTTATGCACCAGAAAACAATATAAGGTTAAATTTCTAAAACTAACCTCAATTTCCTACATATGTTCTCCAAAAGTTGATAAAAAGCCATTGTCATCCTAGAAAATTAGAAATAAAGTTGGATATCTCTGCACAATTTTAAACTATATGGTGGACACTTAAATCCTGATTTCAGACAGTTTTGATCAGCAACAAGCTCTATTGCCAGTCTACACCAGACAAACATCAACAGCCTAACAATCCAAAATATCCTTTGCCCTGCTTCATCAGTGCTTTGCAAGATTTTGTAGGGTTCACTGCGCAGTAACAATCATTCAGACATGACTTTTTGACTTATTTCAACTAAGTTGGGGACAGTATGAGATACTTGCACTGCCACATGTATGAAAATTTAGGCATAAACTAAACTGAAGGTCTAGAAAATCACTGTTAGATTTTTAGATAAATGACTGTCACTAATTTTAAACAATTTTATGAGTTTTGTGATGCTTCTATACTCCAATTTGGGGTTAGTGAACCCTAAATGGGCTCCAGATATTTCTCCCTTGATCACTCTTCTATTTCCCCAATCAGCCAGCTCATACCACCCTATCTTGTTCCCTCTCCTCTGAACCGCAGTCCTTCTCACCCCTCCTCATGCAAAAAAAGGATAGCAATTAAGCTAGAAACCTGATATTTGGTTCCAAGCATTTCCCTACTAATTCTATATTTTGACAACAAAAATCATCCCCACACCAGTTCTCCAATTGTAATTCCATGATTCCGCATCTTAGCTCAAACATGAACTTGAATGCACAATAAACTGAAGTGGAAAGAAACACACCTTGAACGAGCCACTCGTCTTGGAATCCCTGCTCCACTCGAGCCCCAGCAGCTTGGAAGAGGCATGGTAGGTGGCCTTCACAGAATCCCCACCCTCAAACTTCCTGGTCACCGCGAACTCCCACACGTTCTTGCCAGTGTCGAAGCAGGGCTCTATGGTGGTGCGCTGGTCGACGCCGTGCGCATACACGTACTTGACGCGGCACCCGCCGGACCCCAGCGTGTGGCTCATGCTCACCTTGTTCGCCGTATCGAACGTCACCGCACAGTCCAGCGCCGTGCGGTCGGGCGTAGAGTGCGTGTAGGTCAGTCTCACGGGCTTGTCCAGCACGCGCGCCGTGTTCATGAACTGGAACAGCAAGTCCTGCGAGCACCCACGTGCTCCAAGAAAGCCCAATTAGAATCTAGAAGAAAGAAAGAGACAAGATGTGGGGAGGATAAGGCTACTAACATGGGAGTGGGGATTGAGGTCGACGAGGAAGGAGCCGGGCTTCTCGAGGGTGAGGGTAAGGCCCTTGAGGGAGGGGCCGCGGGCGAAGGCGGCGTCGGTGGCGGAGGCCTTGAGGCGGAGGTCGCCAGCGGCGGAAACGGCGAGAGTGGCCACGGCCGTCGCCTTGTCGCCCTCGTATCGCCCCTTCACCGTGGCCTTCATCTCGCTCGCCTCTCTTGGTTTGGTTTGGTTTCTTGGAAGTCTCCGCCGCAGCCTCTGCTGATAAGTCCGCCCTCTTCTTTTTCTTATTTTCTTGTGCTATTCCCATTCTACTGCAAATTTTACTTTAAAAAAAATGTATTCTTGTCCACCTCTATGCTGCCTCGCTTCTGCCTATCTACAAACACTATGTGGGCTATTCCATTATGGATGCCAATATTAATCTATACTATTAGCTTCGTAGTCCCAATATAGCGACACTTTAAGATTATGGCATTAGCCTTCTAATGAATTTTAATCCACTCTTACAAAAAATTGTGCTATATTAAGATCACTTGTACACTTTTTTTTTTTTTTGTAAAAAGGATTATGACATAAAAAAATTAACCTATAGCGCTCTATAAAAATAGATATTATTATAAAATATTAATTATGAGACTGACACAAAAATCTAAAGTCCATGTATTAGCGATGCACTAATATCTTACAACTAAATTCATAATTTTCTAGTGTTTTATAACAAATTATCCCTAAAAAAATCGAAGTCAAATTTGGGTCATGAGAACACTTTTGTTTTCGGTTTTAAACTTCCTACAAGCATTCACAAATTTTACAATATCTAAAATCAGATATGGAATCAGTTGACTTTATTGCTTTGCAAGACAACCTATTATTTGTAAGTATTTATGTTAAAAAATGTGAAGATTTAACTAAGAATAGGCGCAAAACTTTGCAAATATTTATTAAGTTGTAGTTCATACCATGGGTGAAATTTTCTAAGTTTGCCACTATCCAGTAAGACAAACTCTTGAATGGCCAAATTTTATCACAAATCAGTCATTTTTCAACTCAAAGGTCAGAAATGACAAAAATCTCCAAATCACCTCCAAATTCCAATTCAACTAATCAATTATGTTCTTTCTATTATTTTATACAAATTTTTCTTTTTCATCAAGTTCACATTCAGCCCCAAACTCAATTATTTATGTTTTCAGCTGTTTTTAGTAAAAATACTATTCATTTTTACCCTAGCCCTAATTCTGTTTTCGTTTTTGATTCGTTTTCATTTGACTCCAGATTCATCCCAACTTGTTTATTAAGTAAACTATCCTTATTGAACTTCCAAACTTGTTCCTAGATTCTGAATAATTACAATTCAGCCCACAACAAGTTTCCAAAATCGTGAAATAGTCCTTCTGTCAAACTTTGTTAGCCTTTTGCACCATCCTTCTCTACAAATACATGAGCATATACATCTGTACACATATGTATTATATATATATACACACACTCATATACACATAAATATTCACACACACATCTTGCCAATAGCAGACTCACACACACAAGCACACGGGTTAACAGCAGAGCAAACACATTCCACCTGCCTTCTTCCTCTAGCCAGCAATAGCTGGACTGTGCACCCTCTACACTCTTCCTCTCTCTATGCAAGTTCCAACAGAGCCAGCAACTGTCATTTCTTGTCCCCTTTCCTCTCCTGAATTCCATCACCAAGCATGTATGAAATATGAAACAGTAGCAACAGTGCTCTCCTCTTCTCCTCCTCCATCTTTTTCTTCCAGCAACTAGCTAGCAACAGCTATCAGGCAAAGAAGCCAAAGCACTACAACAGTTCTTCCCCAAACCCAGGTGAGGAACATCTTCACTCACATCTACAAGCATTTCATAGCTTTAGCACAGATTAGAGCACACACACTACACTCCTTGGCACACTGCCAAATTTGAGCCACGTCACCGCCGTCTTGCTGATTCCGGCCATCACCAGCCAATTCCTCTTGACTAAACTCTTCCTATACCTCACTCTAGATCCCAGCTGCGTCCTTGTGAACTCTGGTGCTGCCGATTGCTACTTTTCTTTTCTCCAGCGAACTCCCCTGTTCCGGTCGTCAGACTTATTTCCAGGCCAAATCAGTGGCCAAGCCCATAGGATAAAATGCTCCTCTCCTCAGATAATGTCGTTCTGTTCAGACCAAATTCAAAATACACCTTGAGTCGATGATTTCATCTTCTTCCCGCACCATCACCGTCATGCTCACGTCGTCGGCCCGATTCGCTACTCCCCTAACCAAATTGGCCGTACCATTAGCTTCCCCTCACTCCCATCTTACTCCTACGCTAAGGAATCAAGCTCTAATAGTCCATTTCATAATCTCCCAAATTTGAATACATTGTCTTCTTCGACCACGTCGTCAAAGTCCTTGCAAGCGCCGTTGTACCCAAATTTCCCTCGACCACACCATTGTAGGGGTCCCTGGAACCTATCTACATCATCAATTTCAAGAACCAGCCATCACTCCATTCCAGCACCATCGAAGCCTCCATTTTTGTTCTTCTGTCCCGATGTGAATCACTGCCGCTCGCTGTCGACCAGCCGCCGGCCAATCCCTCTACACCTACATGTAATAATCAACCTCAATTAGCTTCCAGTTCACACAAATGCCATAAAAAAGCTCAACACTCGAATTGAGTAATTTTACTCTTCTCCGGTGTACTGCCAGCGTGCTGCCCCGTCGCTGCCGGCCACCCCCGTCGACGTTGATTTGTTCAACAAGTGTGCCTAACCCAGTTAAGCATTTTTCCTCACAGTGTCCCATCCTAGTGCCACACAAAAATGCCTCAAAACTCTGTGCCAAGATCTTGTCCAGTGGCTCAACTTCACCGTGTCACCACCATCTTCTTCAGCGCCATTCATTGTCGTCCGTCCGCCCCAGTGCTCGAAACGACCTCGATTGAATTTCTGCCACCAGCACTTAGCTCCCAGACAAACTTGGCGCCCACGTCGAGACTGTAGGATCTATGTCGATCTAGGTTTTGATGATTAATGACAATCTGGATGAACCCTTGATGATATAATGTTAATTTGGATAATGACAGTTTTGATGATTAAATGAAAATTTGAATAAATCCTGATTTAGCACAAGTAAATAGAATTGTTTGTTAAACCCTACAATTCAATGACTCCCTGTTGTGGTTTAATATTGATGCATATGTTGAGAGGGAGTTCTGTGGTTGCATCAAGTTTGTGCTAAGTGAAAATCGAAATGTCATAAGATAAACCCTGAAGTTTGATGGCTCCTTATTAAGGTTTTGACATCGATGCATATGCTGAGGAGGAGCTCATCATAATTGGTCATCTGATTTGATTGCCATCATGATTTGAGCAGTATAGATCGTGTGCGTATGTCTTTGTTATATATGATTCTATATGATTGTATATTTCATCTTTTACTATCTATTGAGATTGGTTCAGTCATTAAACACCGGGAAGATAAATTGTTGAGTTAACTCCTGTGTGGAGGAATTTCTCTGGTGGAGATTAATGACGACCTATATATGAGACTAACATTGTACATTGAGTGTTTGTGTTGTAGTCTCAAGGCGTATTGCGAGATGAAAGTAAGCAAGGGCGTGAAAAGAATGATGCCGATATGAGTCATCCCGAGCGAGGTCAAGCTTAGCGAGGTCGAGCTTTGCGAGGACAAGTTTCGAGGGATCGAGTTTCACGAGGTCGAGCTTCACCGAAGGTAAAATCTAAGATTAAGGATTGTTTTCTTAAGATTTTATCGGTCTCGGTGTTTGGAGATAGACTGGGTTGATAGGATTCTTTATACTAGTTTGACCGCACTATTAAGAGGGGTCGAAAACTAGTAGCTTGAAACTATCTAGTGCGGAAACTCAAATTCATTCATATCATCTTGCATTAGTGTTTGATCGCCTCTTGCATTGCTAGAGAGTTTAAGTGTAGTTTGTGGTGCATTACAGAAAATACTTTGAAAGCTGCACTTAGTCTTGATTGCCAACTATTTAAATTGGTTTATTTTCTAGAGCTGCTCGTGGTTGTACTTGCACATTCTGATCGTATCCTTGTTTGGTACGTGGTCGTGGTCGTGTCACCCGTTTGGTGGTTTTCTGTTTAGGGTTTGGTCGTGGTCGTAGGAGTTCGAGCCGGTCGTACCAGTCTTCGGTTCGCTTGCGTACACTCGACCAAATCGACTCGACCAGATGTTTGACCTGTGTGGTCGTAGTCGTTGCTGAGTGTCAGCAAACATATCTGCGAGAAAATAGACAAATTGCATTAGAAATAATTTTTGTATTGGACATTTTGGCAGCAGGAAGTTTTTTGAATTTCCTATCTAGGTCATGCTCATGTTGACAAAATTGTAGCCCTCTGAGTCATCTTTTCAACAAGCCAAAATCACCTCAATCGGATCTCTAGATAAAAATTATGCTTATTTTACTGTCAATATGCATTGACCAGACTTTGTCCGGGCATGGTCTAGCCTGTACAAATTTTTTCAGCCTTGTGCAAAATGAAACCAGAGACGTTTGCATCCGTCCGGGGGCTTTTGTCCGGGGTAGGCCGGACATTATCCGCTGTGGCCGGATAAAAATTGTGACCCGTTAACAGAGACAGATATATATGTCCGGGGGCTTTTGTTCGGACGGGTCGAACTTTGTCCGGCATGGCCAGACATTGTCCGGCCTTTACAAAAAGTCCCCCGACGGTAACTGACATTTGCAATGGTCAAAATTTGTTGTATTGGCCGGACAGTGTCCGGCATGGCCAGACAATGTACGACCTGTACAAAATTTCGCCTGTTCATGGCAAACGGCTAGTTTTCTTTGAGGGCTATATATATATTGTGTTTGCCTTCATTTGGGGTGGCTCAAGAAGTTGATATTTCTGTTGAAAAGCTAGCCAAGACATTGCATATGAGATTTTGCATCTAGAGGCTAGAATTTGAGCCAAAATCCTTAGTGAATTTGAGAGAGAGCATTTGGGAGAGATTGTGAGTGTTGAGTGCATTTCATCTCCATTTGTAAGCTAGTGCTAGAGTGTTGAGCATCTCATTTGCATCATTGAGCTTCTAGCACGTGATTCATTCAAGCGAAAGCACATCCGACTTGTTACTCTTGGTGATCGCCTTCGCCTAGATGGTATCGGAGGAGAGTCGCGATCTCTCCATTGAAGTTTGTCGGAGAGGCCAGAAAAAGCTTGTGAAGGGTTTGGTACTCGCCTATCCGGTGTGGAGAAGGAGCAATCCTAGTGAAATATCCTTCGTGGATATAGAAGCGAAGCTCACGTATGAGCGCTTCAACGAGGAGTAGGGGAGACCGAGCGAGTCTCTGAAACCTCAGTAAAAATCATTGTGTCAATTGTCTCTCTTTTGTATATCTTGTATTCATTTTGACACAAATTGCTAAATTTACAATTGTTGCATTGGTTTCATAATTACCTTGAAAAAATTGTTTACATTACTCTAGTTGCAAGTTGAATTGTATATTGATTGATTGCAACTAGTTGTTAGATTGTTGATAAGTCTCATTGCAATATCTAGTTTTCATAATCATCTTGTTAAAATTGCTTAGTGAGAAAGAAATTTTAAAAGTCTCCTATTCACCCCCCCTCTAGTCGGCATCCTTGATCCTACAGAGACCTCACGCATGCATACGACCACACCCTAGATTCCGGTTGACCGTCGACCACGCCAAACTCAATGCCAACCAGTGTTAGTGCATGCCATCCACTGTCAACCGATGGCATTAGATCAATTTAGTTATTTTTATGCACACAAATCAAAATCCACTTTGTGTACCAAGCTCGTAGACTTATGTTCTACATTTTCTTCAATTGTCTCATCGTGAGAAAACCTCGTCTCGACCCTTTTTCAGCTATGTCATCCCAGACGAATGTTGATCGTTGACGTCCGAACGTCACCGTGTTCACGTCCAACTTGAGAATTTACCTTGCCTTAGTGTTCAACTATATAACCAAAGCCATAGCAACCTTTCCACTGCTTATTAATCTTAACCCCAAAGAAAACCCTAGTACGCCAAACCAAACCTTGTCAATCCACATCCAATGTCGTTCCCGTCGACATTCTTATGTTGTTTGCAACCTTAGAAACCATGGATCGGAAATAATACGTTTGCGTCATCTTGATCACTTTATCTTCAACCCTACAAATACATAATCTGATCATCCATTCAAATACCCGATAAAAGTTTCCCTATTTTCTAAGTCAATACCTACACCGATCACACTGTCGACCGTAACCAGATTTTTCCCCAATCATATTTCCTAAACTTGACCCAAAATTTGGCTTAAACCAAACCTATATATCACCCTTCGACCATCCTTCTTAATTCTATCCAGCATCGCATCTTTCACGCGATCTAATCATCTAAATCATTTGACTACCCCAGCATTGGACCCCATGAACATCATCAGGCATAACTATATATATAAACAAATATACTAACTATTATTTTTATTGGCTAGACTTGCATCCTTATTGATTGACGTCTAAATAGATACCAAGTGAGGCGAGGACAAGAATGTCACTACCTTGGTAGCTCCTTCAATTAGACTTCACGAAAAGTAAGGCAAGTCTCAAAATCTTGATCATATCGTTGACCCATATTTCTAAACTACTTAATTGATGATAATTGTATTAGAGTATATTTGCTTATTAAGAAAAATACTTTCAACAATCTTGTGTAGATATTGACCTAAAGTTGAACAGTTATCTTTGATTAATCAAATAAAGAATTCCTTGATGCCTAAGAATATAAAATACGATAGATAGCTAATATACAATTATGAAAGCATGGGAAAAATAACTCAATAGAGTAAAAAAATTATGCTTTTAAATATTATTATTGCATATGAGAGGCTATGAATGAATAGATGGAGAAGATGGATAGTAGTCTGCATGCGAATAAGAATATAACCAATTGTACTAAACAACCATGGGCATATTAATGTGCAAAGCACATAATCAAGTAATTGAACTCGGCCAGTAAACTACTGCGTATCAATTTTATCCCTGTATGGTGGTCATTCTCATTCAGGACTTCAAATTTTGGGATATTTGGACCTTAATAAGTTTAGTCACTTAAACATATGGTCTAAATGGGTGATGGGGAGATGTGAGAGGAGAGATCATTCGGACTCTGACCTTGAGTTCCGTGATAGCAGGGAGTGAAGTGTACTTCTCACTGAGGGTACCTTACAATGACAAGAATGACCAATACGGTCTAATTATCGGGCAGGGATATAAATTAGTACAAAATTTTTGAAAGTCTTGTCTCCTCAATCTAGTCGCATGCAATATTGTGTATGAAATTGACCTAACAAGGAAGATTGATGGACTCATGTGGGTAAAGCGGTGCCTCTTTGCAGAGTTTAAAAAGTATTTGAATACTCTATACCCTCAGATATGGGTATACCATGGGCACTAACTGGATAGCACAATAGTATTGAGAAATTAAACTGAAAAGGTGCAAATGGAAATGTTTTGCCTAAATTCAACTCTTGAGTTACATAAATGCTTTCTACAATTATTTTGCTAATTATTTATTTTTCAATTCGCCACAGAAATGTATTTGTGAAACTTACTATTCTATACCTCATAAACTGTTCAATTGGACATTTCCCGTTATGCAATGGATAAATTCTTATATAGAGACTTGCTGAGTACTTTGTACTCACCTTTGCTCAATAACAAAAATACAGTTAAAGAGAAACTAGAGATTGGCGAAGCAAGACCACCTAGAGTTTAGAAGGGTTACATAATGCACTCAAGTTTTGTTTGTGAGATGGTCCCGAAGACTGGATAAAACTACTTATATAAAACCTAAGTAGTTGGCCTTGCTGACCTTTGTATGACGATGTGTATTAAGGTCTGATGGCCATATATTAATTTTGTGTATGAACTGATTTTTAAGAAATTTGAGCTGGCTATCTATTAATTAGTCTGTGCACGAATGCATTCTGGGCAGTAGGGGTAAGTGAACACTCAGGACCCACTGCGATGGGGGATCCCTCACAATGGTAAACCCTCTTCTTGCAACCTTTAGAAGGCCGCTTACTGGACAAGCTTTCGTACCTCTGGTTATGCTCTTTGGTTCAAATTGAATTTAAGTTTCATCTCCATCTCAGGGAAATAATTTTTTAGCTACCAGCTAGTTCGCCACTAAAATCTCCTTTGGAACATGATAATTATAATATTTTAGAAACAAAACAATGTAATAGAAAATTTCTTTCGAAGTTCTTATGTTTCAAAAAGAACCTAAAAAGCATCTTTCAATATCATACCAATCAGTCTTGCATGAAGTAAGATTAGGACATTTTATTGGGTAATCTAGCAATAACCACCAAATGTCCCTGGGTCTCCCTGTTACTTTTCCAGCTCGACTTGCATAGGATTTCATTCAGTTTATATCTATTATTATTGTTGATGAAGTAACTTGTTGAGGGTTTGCACCCGCGGTAGTGAACGCCCCACTTCGTTTGAGGTTGAATGAGGTGAAGCATTTGATCAAAGGAAAGAAGATCGTCGAAGCCCAAATCAATTGTTGGACGAATCACTCAAGACCAGAAGTGAAGAATCTAACACTAGGATTTATACATGTTAGGAATTCTAGGTAATCTCTACTCCTGTTGATACAACCCCGACATTGGGCGGTTAGGATCGATCCTCGAGGGAAGATCGCTCCAAGGCATACCAGTTTGCTCTTAATATTTAATTGGATTTGAGTACAAGGTGCATCGTTTTACAGGCGATGCTCTCCAAGATGTAGCTAGCACCTAAGTCCTAAAAAACTATGAGTGTTCCCCCCTCTAAAGAAGACTCATAGGACTATTTATAGATTACAAGGGTTGCCAAAAGACTAAAATGTCTCTTTCCAACTGAAAATAGCAAGGGTAAAATTGTCTTGAGTCTTTGACAGGTGAGCCCTCGACTCTCAGAGGACTTGATCTTTGCGTCTAGGACTAACTCCTGGAGACACTTGGCCCGGGCGAGGAGGCTCTAGTCGCCCGGTTGATGAGGCCTGAACTTGCTGAATGATCCAGTTGTGTTTTGACTTCATTGGTGAAGAAAGTTTCGGGAGCTCCTTGGGGGGGGGGGGGGGGGGGGGGGTCGATAATAACTTTACCTACATAAAATATCCAAACTACCGGTCCCAAGAGTCCAGGAGGAGTCCATATGTTACCTTATCTGTAGTCCTTACCTGGATCACGATGCCTCGGGGATCCGACAGAGACCCAGATAACTATTCTCAGTAGCATTTGGGCCAACTTCTCCGGTTCTCTAGGAGGACCCAGACATTACCCGTCCAGTAGTTCGCTAAGGACCTTCATGCCTTGGACCTCCGGGAGGGACCCAGACCACTACGCCCAAGGTGCTAACCCAAGTCACCGTGCCCTAAAGCTCTTGGAGGAGCCCCAATACACGAAGAGACCTTGCTTTACCTTCGACATTTCCGGCATTTCCAAGACTACAACACAACTATAATAGCATAACTACATTTGGCAATACAGATCAAACATCATGTGAGCACAATAAATTAAAAGCACTCAAGGTCAACATTTAACCCAACAATTTTTCAATCCATGATTAAGCACATTGTAGGATACAACTTATGGGACAAACCTTGTTATGCAAAACAACGAGTTTTTATTACTAAACAATAATGTTTTTTTAAAAAATTAACAATGATCCTATCACGCTTTAATTGGACATAATGGACCATGCAGCCAATGTCACAAATCAAAGTGTTAAATTTCAAAAAGAAACTCCTATCACTTAGACTTGCAGCAGAATGGTGATCCCGGCCCTCATACAATTTGGCATGCCACCATCCAGTTTGTGAAGGTTGTCTAGGTAATATGGACATCTAACGCCACTGGAAATGGCGTCAGCTTTGTAAATCTTACATCTTAACTTTGGCATTGGTCGAAGGGTCCTTTCTGAGCTATAAAAAAAGAAATAGGTCCACCATTAAAATATTATTTAAAAATGATTATTTTAGCACAATGGAAACTTAATCTTACTCTTGAATATGCTGTCTTTCATAAGTTTGCATCTTAGAAAGTGAACATCTCTCGACATTCGGGGTCTTGATTGAAGAACGTTTCAGGCATTGCTATGAAATGATTGCAGGAGACCTAAAGCGACCGTGTAACAAGTCACTTGAGGCCAGGAGAGGAAGGTGACACAATAGATTTATATAGCTTCGATATTTAGTGAAATCTCTATTCATGTAGATATGCCCCTAACGTTGAGTCGGTTGGGAACACTTCTCGTCGAGCGATCGTTCCAAGGTGTGCCTATTACTCTTACTAAATTAGTTGTCAAATGAACATCAGGTCCCCTAAGAGAGGGTTATACTGATTATTTATAGCTTAAAAATTACAAAAAAGACCAAAATGCCCCTCTCCCTACCCTAGATGGACAAGGGCAAAAATGTTCATCGAGTCTGTGACAAGTAGGCCCCGCGGACCTAAACACTAGAAGTTGGGAACCGCCGGACCAGAGACCACCGCTCCTCAATGTTTGAAGTTGTTGCCCCCCGATGACACTTGGTTCGAACTAAAATGACCCAGGGGCGCCCTGATGGCGGTGCTCAAGCTAAGTGATTGGTAAACACGAGCTCGGGTGCGACTCGAGCATGTTGACGAAGACTGCAAGAGTCTAGGCATAGCTCAAACTTAACCATGCTAGCAGTGAGTGTCTGGGTCATCATGCCTGGTTTGGGCGACATAGGATGTGGGAGTCCGGGTATGGCCCGAATTTAGCCGTGTTAGCGGTGAGCGTGAGGGCCCATCATACCAAGTTTGGGCGATATAGGCCGCGGGAGTCCAGGTGTAACCTGGACTTAGTCGTGATAGCGGTGAGCGTTTGGCCCATCATGTTCAAATTTGGTGTTGCTAGCTGCTAGGGAAACAAAAGTCACCCGGACTTGGCTGCCCTGGTCACACTTCTCTAGGACACTACACCTAAACTCGACATTGCAAGACTAATCATCTCCTTGTCACCACTTCCGGGAATCCCAAGACTACAGCAATAGCCACTCATTTCTGGTGATTTTCCCCTTCGGGAGGAAAATTGTCCAGAATGAATCCCGAGTTCCCGGAAGCTGCGCTCCGGTGTTGCCTCTAAATTTGAAAGAAAGAGGGTTGTTGATCTAATCAAATTATTGAATTAAGCTTTTCTAATAAATAAAGTATTCAAGATTGGAGAATAAATTTTCTCTAAATTGTGTTTGTTTTTCCAAATTTGGTTAATAGAATTTTTCTGAATTTATAAAGATTTTATTCTTTCAGAAATTCATTTATTTGTTATCCTAAATCAGGAAATACTGATTTCATAAATAAATTAAAAACTTAAATCTTTTTTGTTTCATAAAAGAAAACATCTAGTTGGGCCAAGCAGGCAGAACCCTTTCCACCCCTCGGGTTGGGCCAAGCCAACTCAACCCACACAAACACACTAACACACACATGCATGCCACCCATACGTGCATAACACATACACCACCTGCTAGTCGTCGGTCTCCTAGCCGGCAACGGCTCGCACCACAACACTCACACCTGACTTGCTCCTCTGCTAGCCAAAACGCGCATGCGAATGCATGCACGCTCAAAACCCTAATCCTACTGTCACTGGTTTTTAGTGCTTGGCTAAATCGCTAGTGATCGGGACCTCACTGGCGGCGATTTGACCCCAGAATTCAAACGTCAGTGCCTCTCCTACTTATCCTCGCCACACACGCACACAACAGTGGCGCTCGATCCTTGCCGCTGATCCACGACATCCATCATCGACTCCCTGCTGGTGACGGCTTGCCGTGGCCTCGCACGACCATAATCGCGCCCAAACCCCCAACCTATCTACTCGCCTTGGCCTCAATGCCACTTTCTCACTACTGGTAGCCTTCGGGCACTTTGCCAGTTACCTTGGCAGCTCCGCCGCCTTACCACTACTGCCAATGACCTCAGCTCCCTCTGTGACTCCGCTCACTGTCGATCACCATACGCTGCCTCGAACCTGTCGGTGGAGTGTTGCTCATGTCGGCACCATGCCCAACAACCAGCGACACGCCTCGGAGCCTGCGTCGATTGAGTGCACATGTTGACGGTTGGCTGTAGCCCGGGCTGTGCTGTCGTCGCGTTCCCCTGCGTGGCTCGCAGCCGCGCTTGGCCGTGCCCCCAAGGTGTGGCTGCGTTGGCAGCTCGCCATGCTTGAAGATGTTGCGTTGGTCAGCCCGCCGATTGCCCATCTTGTCGGTGATGTGTTCTAGGTATGCATCTCGCTCTCACCACTCGCATATCACCACCGAGTTCCACACTGACGACACGCTTCTTTCTCGATAGACGCAAGGGTAAATAGCTGTAGCTCGAGCTTCTGTCGTCGTCATGCTCTCTAGTGCAGCCCATGCCCATGCTGGCCGCGCCCTCACATGGTGGCTGCGTCAGGTAGCTCGCCGCACGTGCCACTACGTCGTTGGCCGACTCACCGGCTGGCTAGCGACGTACTACTCTCCAGGTACGCTCCCCGAGCCCAAACCTTCCCTCTAAAGCCTCGGGGTGTGATGATACCATGATTGATTGCAGGCTTTGTGATGAAATTGTAATGCCTTTTGCGTCTGTGTGTATGTATTTTGTTACCTTGTTGGTGTTGAGGCTGTTTTGTGCTAGATTCTTGGTTTTCAGTGACTTGCCACTGTCCCTGGCCTGTGCTTGGGATGCCTGAGGGCTATGTTTAGGTGCTGGAAGGCTTATATACTCCTACTCTTTTGCGGTTGCTACCCAAAGAAAGGTTGAGGTGGCCTCTATGTACTGTTGTGTTGAGTTAGTTGGCAGTGTGCACGCTTTCCACATGAAATATGGACCTATTTGTAAAATTACGGGAGTATAGGGGCTTTTGTGCAAAAGCTTAGGGCCCAATCCTAAATTTTGGAAAATGTAGGGGCCAAATTGCAAATGTGAGCTCTTGGATGCCTTTAGTCATGGCCGATTAGCTCAGATGAGTGCAGATATGGCTTCTAATTCTCCCCTCTCTTGGCAATGATGCACGACATGCCTGAACAAATTTGAAAAGACCTGATTTCCTTAAAAATGTCAATGATGACAATAATACAGGGGCGAGTGATGATACTCACTATTGAGCTGAGAGATAGCTGCGATGATACCAAGATATAACACAAGTCTGGCAGCAAAATTTTCAAAAAATCTCAAATCTTGCGAACCCTGATTTTGATTTCTTCAGTATTGTGACTCCTAACTAGCTCGGTGGCCAAAATTTATTGACCAGCTTCATAGTCCTCACAAAGGGATGGTTAGAAACTATGTGAAGCTTTTCCATCTTTTCTTCGCTTAGTCGACACATCATGTGTGTTGACGATCAGCGAACTGGTCGTCGAGCTTATGGTGAAAACAAAGATTGCGGAGAATGAAAAAGGATCAAACACAAGTTACACAATGGCTAGATGCGAGGGAGCTTTTTTAGTCAATTTCGGGCCCTTGAAAGATTAAGTAATAACCTTACGTCATGTGTGGTGTTTGATTGTTCTTGAAAAATATATGTGTATATAATGAGGAAAAATGTTCTCTCCCTTAAGCTCTTATACCATTCCCCGTTTTATGATGACACAAAATCAGTTATTTATAGTCAATTACCAGCGGTTTTCGTCATTTTCCTTTATGATGCGGTTGTATTGGCGATTTTTGTAGATTGTTGGTTAATTAACTTGATGCGCAATATCTTTTGCCATGGAACTATCACATTATGGAGATCGTGGAATGCTAATATGTCTTTGTTTCAAAAATAATCGATATTCTGATCAAGGATTTTCGTGCAAAGTTTCTTCAACCAGTGAGAGATTGAGCAGAATATTTTGACTAGAGTAGATCGTGGTCAAATATATTCGTCTAAAGATCATTCAATCAGGACTGATCATGGTCGAATATATGTGTCTAAAGGTGTTTCGACGATCATGATCGAATATATGGGGTTGAAGGTATCTTGACTAGAGTAGATCGTGGTCGAATATATCAGTTTGTGCTCATACGTGGCTTATACGTCATCGACCAGAGCAGATCATGTTCTCAGACTTTTGATATATGACATTCATAAATATTATTGTCGACCAAGAAGAGTGGCCTAATCCTCGTCAATGTGCTATGCTCAAATTTGTTCTACTACTAAATCATCACTACGGCACTACCACGTAGATGATCCATTACAAACATAACAGGTTGCTAACAAGAAGTGATCCAATTGAATCAAAATTTACACTTTAGAAACTTAGTTGATAAAATTGAAAGTATGGAGACTTAATTGAAGTTTCAAACAAAGTTTATAAACTAGTGATGAAATCTACTCTTTTTTTTAATACTTTGCATACTAATAGTGGGCATATCAAAGGAAAAACGAGCTAGTTGATAAAATTGAAAGTACAGATATTCAATTGAAGCTTTAAACAAAGTTTGAGAATTAGTGATGATATCTATTTTTTTTAATACTTTGCATACTAGTAGTGGGCATATAGGAAAGAAGTTCCATCCTTCCAAAAATTGTTTTTACTATTATATACATATACGAGGAAAATTAGTAACTATATTGAAGAGAAAATGTAAGAAATTGATGTAATTATGTAATTGCTACCAATTTGGAACAAGCACTCATCGCAAGCCCTTCCTAAGGCCATGCAAAAATATGGTATCAGACCTTCTCCAACAGAATCGGATCTCTATATCCGCATATACATACCTCTCTAAAAAGATTCCATACTTATATTTCTACTCTCTCCAACAGAATCTATAAACCTCAAAACCATATAGGTAGAGGAGAGAGAATACCTAAATTTACCAATTCTCTGCAGTAATATCTAAAATAGGAATTGAAATAGGTATTCTGTTGGAGTAAAAAAGGTATTACTGATACCTAAATTTTAGGCTATCAATTCATTTAGGGGAACTGTTGGAGAAGGTCTCAGAGAGCACCAATTTGGATTTGCTCGAAACAAAATGAGGGCTGGTTAGGCTACGATTGGGCCATTTCTTTACAGAAAGTGGGAGCTGTATGCCATCATTTTAGGACAAGAAAAGCTACAAATCCATTTACAATCTAAATGTTTCTTTTTTTTTTTGAAACTGCATATTTTCATTGAAGAAACGGAAAAACACATGGTACAGTACCAGGGACATATCCTAATTGCAAAATAGTCTATAATTAGACCTCATATGCAACATAAAAGTTATGTAGGAATTTTAGAGAAAATGAAACATTTAATTTTTATTGATATGAAGTTTCTTTTAAAATTCCTATAAAATTCTTGTGTTTTAAACATACTTTTATTTTAAACCATTATTATATTCTCAGAGATAACTATAAACTCTAGTAAGCAAACACCTTTGAGAGGAGAGTGGTGACTGCTAGTTGACTCGGGACTCCCGAGGGAGCCTGTGGTCGTTCAAATCTAAATTGTTTGGGAATTTCTATTTTAGTACCTCAATTTTTAATTCAAAATCTATTTTGGTTCTTTAATTTAAAAAACATTAGCTCTAATAAGTATTTATGTCATTTAAATATGAGATTCTGAATCTACTTGTCATTGACTATGAGAGCTTATTTTGTATCAAGATTCGAAGTTAATGATCAAACATGAAAATTCTAGAAAATTTAGGTCTTAAAATAAATTGAAGATTAACTCCTGACCTCACATAAGTTATGAATCAAAATAGAACTGTTCTCTTCTAAAAAGAACCTCTTCTCACAGATCTGATCATGTCCAAGCGTGTGCCGAAAAATTTGCTTAATTTAATGAGGATATCAACAACAGTACTGTACTGCTTACACTGCAGGATTTGCTTCGAATTCAGTTTATCGCTGACGTACCAAACTATAACTCGACAGTTTTCGACCAGTAATTAATCGCCTAATCATGATCACCGCCTACCTGTTTAGGATGGGTGTTTGCAATTACATGGCATAAGCTCATGTTGTGAAGTTCATTTCATGCTTTTGCAGTCTTGTGCGGTTTACACAAATTAGAGGATCTTAACAATTGTATGCGTGAGTTTTGTCATTAATGTATCCGAGGGAGATACTCAACTTCCCATAAAGGGTGGGCTAATTGGGTGACCAAGATGGGTTCTCATATTGAGTCTAGTTAAAAGTAGTTATGTGATGTGATATTTGAAGGGTAGATCAGCTGATGCTTTGTGGTGCTTCCTACTATTAGAATATTAAGTCAAATCTAGATTCTGTTGGAATATATTGAATACTAGTGGCATATTAGAAGAAAGGAGTTCCATCTTTCCAAAATTGCTTTTATCGCGAAAATTAGTAACCATTAAAGAGAAAATACAGGAAATTAATGTAATGATGTAATTACTACAAATTTGGAACAAGCATTGGTAAGGCCATGCAAAATTGTGATAACTTAGGTTCCATACTAGAACAAGAATAGAAACAAGAAGAAAAATGAGTTGACAATTGGGCCGAAACTACATTGCTTGGGCTCCCTGGTTGTTAGACAACGGCTGGCCATAGTTAGGCTTTTAGCACGACGGTTGTGCCATTTTTTTTTTAAGGACATGTGGGCCATTATTTTATAAACTACCTCTTCTCCCAAATCAGATCATTTTCTTGCCCTGTAGTTTTGATTCACAGATGGTGAGGTCTTCGAAATTGTTTTGTACTTTGTCAAGAAGCGAGCCACAGCTCATTTTGCTTAAATAATTGAGCGTGTCAACAACAGTACTAGTGCTTACACAGAAAACATCGTGTCACTATAATTATAATTTCTTGATGGAAATTCTTGGTAGTGCACGATTTGCTTCGAATTCAGTTATCGCTTGTCCCACCATGACACGGCAGTTTTCGATCGTTCATTAAGCACCTAAACATAATCACTGTCTACTCTGTTGAGGATGAGTGTGTGCAATTACATGGCAAAAGCTCATGTCGCAAAGTCTATTTGATGCCATTATAGCCAGTGCGGTCTAGACAAGTTAGTGGACCTCAACAATAGCATGCGTGACCTTCTTGTCAGTGTACCAGAGAGAGATTCTTAACTCTCAAGTCTCAATAACCCATAACTGGTAAGCTAATTGCATGAGCAACGCAGTCTCATCTTCAGTCTAGTGATGAGGGGATATTTGGTATTTGGTAAGTAGATATTTATGATGCTAATGTTTTTTGTGGTGTGTATGAGTCAAAGTCAACCATTTTGGGTAGTCTAAGACTGTCTTCAACCCATCGACGCTTCGCGAGGCGTTTCAACAGAATATTCTCCAGTATATTATGTTGCACGTATGCGAAGTACCATCTGAAGTACCCCGTACTCCAACCCATCGGCGCTTCGCGTGGGGCCCGCATATACAATATTTATTAGAGATTAACAAATCGCTAAAATAAAATTTGGATAATTCAAAGACAACAAATTAAAAGATAAATATTGTAAATAATGTAAAAAAATGTCATTGAACTGAACAATTTTCTTATTTTTCTTTTGCCAATGGTCTTTGCAGTGTCTGAGGTCTCATTTGCGATCAGGCGGACTGCTCGCGTTGTACTCCTTAGTGATTTTCGACCAGTACATATCAAATTTTTGGTTGTTCCCATCGACCGAGTCGAGGGAGTTATTCAGCCACGCACTGATCTGAATAAAAAAAAATTTGTTCAAAAATTTTTGTGATAAAACCGGGGAAATAAATCTGCGTTAACAAAATTTAATATTTAAATGAACACTTACAAGTCGCATGTCGTTCTGTTGCGACCAAAGTTTCGTTTACGCGGCCGTCCAGCGTTATCGTCCTCCACGATCACGACCAGGGGCGTGCTCTCCAGAGTGATGGTATCCGATAAGGGGGTCGAGCGGTCATTTTTTTCTTAGTGCTTGCGGCAGCGACATTTCTGCAGGGATGGTCGGAGCTCCGGCAAAATGAGGATTCTAGCCGTAAGGGCCGTAGAGGGGTTGTGCGTATGGATGCCCCAGTGCGTACTGCTTAGGGTGTGCGTACGCATGTGGCTGGTCGTATGGAGCGGGGGGAGCGAACGGTGGGTAAAACATCAGGTTTGAGGAGGGGGCTGGGGGTTGAAAATTGGTCGGATTTTGGCTGCTTGGCGGTTGGGTGTTGTCCTCATCTATATTTAGCTCGCCAAACCAATTGACATAATCGCCGGGAGGATTGTTGGCCATCGAAAGTTTTTTCGAAAAATATTGCGAGAATGAAAGTATGGAAAGTGTATGGTATGTAGTTGTGTTTGAGTGAAAATGAGGTGAAGTGTCCTCATATTTACAGGAGGAGGAGCACAGAATTTTCAGCATTTTTTGGTAATTTTTTCGGATTTTTTGGCATTTTTTACATATTTTTACACCCAAAAATCATTATAATAATCCAACGGCTAACTTTAACGGTTATAAATTCACCGGTTACATTTTTGTGTCGCTTACATGTGGGTCCGGCCCAAAAATTACCCTAACAGCTACACTCCAACCTGCAGACGCGCAAAATAATACCTCATAGTGGCTGACATGCAGGACCTGGCGGCTGTAGGGCCCACCTGTTAGCGACCTAACCATGCCCACATCCCGGTGCACGCGGCACACAGACCGAGCACACTCACGCGGCCTCACGCGTTTTGTGGGGCCCACGTGCACCCGTGCCACACTACTTCACCTTTACCACAATCGCTGATGTGCGGGCCCGATTTAATTTTGGCCCACCTGTGAGTGTGCTTGAGCGGGGGGTAAACCAGCTCCGTTCGTTCGCGCATGGGGCCCGCAAAATGTGTCGCAAGACTGCGCCACCCACTCCAACACTGTCGTGTCCACTCGCGAGGCGTCGCCCGGGCCCACTTGCAAAGCTTGGAGCACGCTGTGTCGGGAGGCGTCGTCTCTCTCCTCTCGGGCGCGAAAAAATATTTTTTTAATACCCAGGCCCACATGCAGACATGGATGCGCCGGTGTTGGAGTTCGTCTAACACCCCCGCTTACATTGATATAAAAATTTTCGTATGGAGAACCCATAGAAAAACAAAATCGTGAAATAGACTGGAAGAGATGGAAATTGCAAAAATGACTTCAATTTGTGAGTCGAGGTGTCAACTTATTATAAAAAAAAACTCTTCAATCTCCAACCCAGTTGGTGACTGATTCATTTTCCACCAGTCGTCAGTCGGACTGGCGACTTGTAGATTACTATAAGAAGGCCACAAGTCCCTAGGCGACTGATCGATTTCTAGAGTAAAAAAAAATCAGAAGTGAGGAGAAGAGAGGAGAGGAGAAAGAGGAAAAGGAGAGGAGAGAAGAAGAGGAAGAGAAATAGCAATAGCAAGAACAAAAAAGAAAAGCCGAAAAGGTATAAATCTAATTTTTTTCTATAAATATTTATTGTAGTTTCTATAAATTAGTTTAGATTTGAATAATCTGATTGATGTTTAGGTTATTATTGTAGAAAACATTGTTCAGAGAAGTACTCTTGTTGTAAAATAAATATATAGATTAAAGTATTACTATTTATATCAACTGACAATTTAGGAATTTTAGGAAATAATTAGATCTGATATGAATTGTCTATTTTAAATTGAAATTTATGAAATTTAGATATGATAATACTGTCTACATTAAATTGAAGATATGATATTAATGTTGGAGATCTAATTTGGATATTTGCTAATTAAATTAGAGATATTATAATGAAATAATTGTAATATTAAACTTATTCATCTATATTACATGTTGATTTGTAGACAATGTTTGAAGTAAGAACACTTTATATATTCCACAGGGAACAAAAACAGGTCATAGGGGGATGACTTGAGTGCATGTCACCGTACAGATATTGAATTAGATAACTTGAATAATGTAAACTTTGAGGAGCTTAAGAATCAAGTCCTATACACCTTTAATCTTGATAAAATGTAATTGATGTACGTCTACTAATGAAAGAAATTGTTGGAAATTGCATAAATTTAGAGATGGTAAGTCTTGGAGCTCTTATGTTAGAAGGGTGAAAAGTTCTAACTATGCACCAGATAAATGTATACTCTATGTGCTGGCTAAACAAAATGTGTCATCTATGAATATAAACACTGGGGCAATAGATGAATTAGTTGACGCATGGGATTGAGGGCAATATATGAATATGAATACAGCCATACCACACAATTCTAGCGTGTTTAAAGAAGAAATGCACGTATTATTCATAGTTAGTCATTTCTGCCATGGAGATGAAGTGTTTATTGATGAAGGTGAAGAAGAGAGACTAGAAATCTCGAATATTGAAGGTTTTGAGATTGATCCCAACTATGAGTTTTCCTCAAGTGAAGAAGATGGCTATCATGGAATGTGTCATCCCCAACAATTGCTGGACCCAAGTGGGTTTGATTTGGATCGAATGCATGCTAATCTGCCTACTCTCAGTGTCTAATAGATCTACGACTGATATCATGTAGGCAAGATACATTACCAGGTATATATCAACAGTTTGTGTACTGTTTTTTTGTTACCTGCCATTTATTAATGGTTCGATAGATTGATGCACACCATATGATCTCTTGCTTGACGTGGCCTCTCGTCTAGTGATTACAAGTGTGTACACCTGTCTCGCACAACGAGTTGGCAACAACCATTGTCAACATTGACCAAATTGTGTATCAGCTTATAGTTGACAGCAGCTGCATTTAGGCTATAGGAGCTTCACCAGTACCGCCTCCACCTTAATGTACACTGACCAACCGTCCGAGCACCTCTAGTCATCCTCCCAATGTAGCTGGACTATCAGGTACTACTGTTAATGCATCGGTTTATCTTGGTTGGCCTCCAGTCGGATCAAACTGTACAGGTGTTCGAGCTTACCTCCCGTCGCCTTCTTATGGTGCCCTATAGATCTCTAAGGGAGCCCGTGCAGTGCCCTTCGCCTCCGTGTATGATGATAGCCTATGGTTTGACCTCACATTTGACTTCGACGATGATGACGTAGCTGTAGGATCAAGGATGCCAACTAGAGGGGGGGGGTGATTAGGAGGCTTTTAAAATTTCTTTTCAATTAAGCAATTTTAAAGAATAATTGAGAGACCTAAATTATACAATGAGGCTTAAAACAATTCAATCAACTAGTTGCATTCAACCATATGAAATATTTAACAATACATGCAACAATAGTGATATAAGCAATTGTGTCAAGATGAATATAAAGCAAATAAGAATTATGCAATTGACACAATATTTTTACCGAGGTCTCGGAGACTCGCCCGGTCTCCCCTACTCCTCGTTGAAGCGCTCTCTCGGAGCCTCGCTTCTATATCCACGAAGGATATCTCACTAGGGTTGCTCCTTCTCCACACCAGATAGGCGAGCACCACACCTTTCACAATCCTTTGCCGGCCTCTCCGACAACCTTCAAATGGAGAGATCTCGGCTCTCCTCCGGCACCGTCTAGGCGAAGGCGATCGCCAAGAGTAACAAGCCGGATGCACTTTCACTTGAATCAACCACGTGCTAGAAGCTCAATGATGCAAATGAGATGCTCAACACTCTAGCACTAGCAATCTAATGGAGATGAAGTGCACTAAACACTCACACAATCTCCCTCAGGCTCTCTCTCAAATCTACTCAAGATTTGGGCTCAATTCTAGCCTCTAAATGCAATAACTCAAATGCAAATCAATTGGCTAGGTTTTCAGCTGAAGAATGAACTCTTTGAGCATCCAAAAATGAAGCCAAACACGAAGTATTTATAGCCTCAACGAAAAACTAGCCGTTTGCAAGAAACCGGGTCAAAAGTTGTACAGGCCGGACATTGTCCGGTCACTTCAGACACTGTCCGGCCAGTACAAAAATTTCAGCCGTTGCAAACGTGTCAGTGACCGTTGGGCGAAAATTGTGAAGGCCGGACGGATACTATTTGTCCAGACAAAACGTCCGGACAAATGGATATGTCTCTGTTAACTCTCAGCTCAAAAAACTTGTACAGGCCGGACATTGTCCGGTCACTTCAGACACTGTCCGGCCACTTCGGACAAATAGCTCCGGACGGATGCATTTGTCCGTTTCATTTTTCGGCTCAAAAAAAATTGTACTGGCCGGACAATGTCCGGTCACTTCAGACACTGTCCGGCCACTTCGGACAAATAGCTCCGGACGGATGCATTTATCCGGCTAGTGCACACTGACTGACAGTAAAACAAGCATAACTTTTGATCCAGAGATCCGATTGAGATGATTTTTGGCTTGTTAGAAAGATAATTCAGAGCTCTACAATTTTGTCAATAGGAGCAAGACCAAGAAAGGTCTAGAAACTTCTAGAAATCTCAGAAACTTTCCTGCTGTCAAAATGTCCAATCCAAAAACCATCTCAAATGCAATTTTAGATTATTTGCACATACGGATTTGCCGTTTTCTCGCGGATGTGATTTGTGTCACTTAGCAACGACCACGACCACACAGGTCTTGACATCCGATCGAAAACAGGTGGTCGATAGGGTTTGGTCGAGTGTACGAAAGTGAGCCGAAAACTGATACGACCAGTCCGAACTCCTACGACCACGCCCAAACCCTAAACATAAAGCCGCCAAATAAGCGACACGACCACGACCACGTATCAACACTGATACGATCAGAATATGCAAATACGACCACGACCAGCTCTAGATAAATAAACTAATTTAAACAGCTGGCGATCACGACTAAGTGCAGTTTTCAAAACATTTAATCTAATGCACATGAACTACACTTAGACTCACTAGCAATGCAAGACACTAGTGCAAGATGATATGAATGCATCTGAGCTTCCGCACTAGATAGATTCAAGCTACTAGTTTCCGACCCCTCTTAATAGTACGGTCAAACTAGTAAAAAGAAACATATCAACCCGGTCTGTCTCCAAACACCGAGACCGGTAAAATCCTAAGAAAACAATCCTTAATCTTGGATTTTACCTTAGGTGAAGTTCGACCTCGTGAAGTTCGACCGCTCGACGCTTGTCCCCACAAGGCTCGACCTCGCTATGCTTGACCTCGCGAAGCTCGACCGCTTGACACTTGTCCTCGCAAAGCTCGACCTTGTTAAGCTTGACCTCGCTCGAGATGTCTCATATCGACTTCATCCTCTTCACACCCTTGCTCGCTTTTATCCTGCAATCAAACTGAGACTACAATACGTACACTCAATGCACAACATTAGTCTCATATATAAGTCGTCATTAATCACCTCCAGATAAACTACTCCACACAGGAGTTAGCTCAACGGTTTCTCTTTCAAATGACATGACAAACTAAATTCAACGAGTAGCAAATGAGTATAAGATAAAATACAATCATATAGATCGTAGATGATAAACACATACGCACACGATCTATACTACTCATGTCAAGATATCAATCAATCTAGATGACCAAAGTGATGAGCTCCCCCTCAACATGTGCATCGATATAAAATCCACAACTGGAGTCATCAGTCTCAGATTTAACGTATTACATTTTGATCAATCAATCAGCACAAGCTTGATGTAACCACCGAGCTCCTCCTCTACATATGCATCAATATCAAACCCGCAACTGAGGAAACATCCAATTCAAGGTTTACCGATGATCAATTCAATTCACTTGTGCTAAATCAGGATTTATCTAATGTGTCATTTGACCATCAAAACTGACATCTCCAGATTAACTTTAATCACAATGGATTTATCCAAATCGTCATTAATCATCAAAAGCTAGATACTAAGATCTACCTAGATCCAACAGTAGCCACGTCACAGTGCCAGATGGACGAGTAGTTGGCTACGTCGTTAGGTGTAGTGGAGGGGGCATCATAGGATGAGATTTACAGCATGATTCAAGCACATGACAGGCTCTCATTGTACTTACATCCTCCGCCAACCCATGCCGAGCCAGAGGTTGTTCTCAACTCTACGTACACAAAGTACATTGACATGTTATGGTAGAGGGAGAACATTGAGTAGAGCCATCATCGGTTAGCCTCTACCTAGTTTGGCGATGCACTTCCACCATCGCAACCTTCCCAGACTACTTAGGAGCCTACTGTGCAGCCTCATTCGGATCCTCCTGAGTGGATTGCGAGGAGAAGTTGCGGTCAGGGACGTCGGCAATGTGACCCGCCCCCACTTTGATAGCCATTGTGGAGGACAGTGGTTCCGCTAAGGACTTTATCACCATCGTCATTTTTGCGGGACCGGTCTCATTAGCCGAAGAGGGGCGACACTAGTAGTTATTTTTATGTTATCTTAGCATTTGTATGAAACAAGATTTATATTTTTTATACACTTCATGATCCCTTTTGGAAGTTATTTGGATAGTGTTCCGGGCATCTTTATATGGGCAAACAGTTTTCTCAAAACCTAAAATCTGAAACTTACAAAACGTCATTTGAGCTATTTGAGTTGGACTTCTTCGTACATATTGACTCCAAAGATTATTTATAACTTAGTAAAGGCCATAAATGTCCAAAACCTCATGAAAAACAAATTTGAACCCCTTTTGCTAAAATTTGTCAGAACCAACTACATTGCCTTACATAGGCTACGTTTCACCATAACTTTCGATTAAAAATTTTTTTCTCTAAATGAATCTTTTTGAAAAATGTTTTTAATGACTTAAACATCATTCTTACAAATTTTCATGACATTTGGAGTTGATTTTAGCATTTTTGACCTTTTGACGGAGTGAATCTGAATTATTAAAATTCAGACTTTACATGGTTTTCAGCTGATTTGCCTCCCAGAGATAACAAGTCCCCCTCTAACCATTTAGCACAGCGTCGTATTAGCGTTTTAGCTTTCTCAAAAAAATGTTTCATTTTATTCAGTTTTTCAACTTTTGCAACTTTTTCATAAAGCATGCCTCCGGTCTGAAAAGCCTGCCAGAGTTGTCATATCAAGTCGAAAATAAAAATCACCTCAAATCTACTTCTGATGTCCGTCACTCCCGTCTATAAATATGTGTTCTTCTCTTCATTCAGTTACTCACTAACTCTCTCTACATCTACGCCAGGCATTGTAGGCTTGTTCCTTATAAAAAATATAGGCTAAACTTATGGCTACGTCCAATTCGTCGTCCGGAGGATGATCCGGTGAAATATATGAACCACCACCAATATGTCACTGTAAAAAGTCATCAGCCGAGCACATGTCCTGCGAAGAAGGAATGTCCTGTCGAAGGTACTACGGCTGCGCAGAGGTTAAGATTTTTAAGAATAAAGATGTGAGCACTCACCATGTTTACAGTATCATTTTTAGTATTCAACTTATTGATTAATCACATTTTTTCTTTAGAAGATCAAACTCAAGTGTGACTTCGTTTAATGGATCGATAACGATATGTCGAAGTACGCTAAGTCATATTGAAGATGATAGGAAATAATAAAGATTCGCCACAGGATGTTCGCTCTCCTAGAGAACCCACACCCAAACAAATCTAATCCTTATTGTGAGGCCGAATAGCATTGCAACTTGGACAAAAAGACGAACTAGTTAACTCGCTCTAGTACAGCTATCTTTGTTAAGTGTCCACGACCGGGCCTTCCATGAACCATGGTTGCAATTTTTAATGGTTGCAATTTTTTCAAAAGAGTTATCTGTAGAAAAATTTCGATTGAAATATGTAAAAAAAAAAAAAAATAGAGTTCACGACATACAATGGAGCTGCAAGTACTGTGGAAAGCGTACGGTCACTTGTGTGCATGATATTATGGATCTCCCGTGAAGAAGCCAAGGCAGGCAGGCAGCGTGCTCTGCTGCGCTGCACTAAAGATAAAAAGCTATATACACCCGCCGTGCACGTGAAACGATGCACTGGCCACCTCCCACCTTCAAATATGCATGGAGGTGTTGTAGTCTCAGTATCTATCTGTACATATTGGGCTGCAGGCGATGCAGGCTTCCAAGCTTGTCTTTATCTAGTAGTATCTGCGTTGTGGTGTGTTGTGTTGCCGCCGGGCTGCGCGCCACCACAGGTGCATGCCCTCTTAACGCATCAGATGAAAAAAAAAAAAAAAAAAACAAAGAGAAAGCAGTTTATTGACGCAAGACGTGAACTCCAGTTTGGTCTGAGGCAAAGGACATGCAGCATGCATGCAAAAACAGACGGCCTCTGCAGCCATCATACATCTAATCACTTTTCAGTCTTCACCGCAACTTGTCCATTTTTCTCTCCTCTTTTTTTCTTCTTCTTGTTTTAACTCAATAGAAGACCGGCCAGTCGGCCCCATGCTGTTCTTACTATACAGTATACATAACACATCAGTCCCAAGTAGTGTATGAACTGGATGTGTGACTTAGCAATCTAGCCTACATGCATATCTAGGACGGAGTTTAATTACAGTAATGGCTAGGCAAATGTTAGTTTCTTTCTTTATTTCTTTCAGTACTACCAGTTGTTGCAGCAGTTTTGAGTCTTAAATATATGCATGGTCCCGGTGGGGACTAGCTAGGTATAAAGTTTCAGCAGCTATCCATCCACTCACAGAAAAAAGAAACCAAAAAAAAAAGAAAGAAAAGAAAAGAAAAGAAAAGAAAAGTGACTGCTGGAGAGAAGGATAAGCCAAATTAAAGTTGTTGATGAGTGTGATATTGGTGCATATATGTCAGTACTGATCAGTAACCCAGCACTGATGCATGCATGCAAGTAGCTACTAATAAACTACCCCTATATATGTTTGTTTCATGCATCTGTCCGTTTCTTGGTGCAAGACCATGTCATTTTCCTTCTCAGAAGGAGGAGGAGACAGGCAGGTCGCTGCTTGCTAAGTTGCTCCACTTTTATGATGAATGATAATTAAAAGAGGATAGATACACGTACACGACACAGGCCGGCGAGAGATAGATGTCGGCTCGCAGTGAACAGGTAAACCGGAGATATCCATTTAATTTTAATACTGCAGAACTGTTCCGTTTCTCCGGCCGCAACTCCAAGTCATTTCT
This sequence comes from Pharus latifolius, assembly GCA_019359835.1. NCBI lineage: Eukaryota > Viridiplantae > Streptophyta > Magnoliopsida > Poales > Poaceae > Pharus > Pharus latifolius. The sequence continues at coordinate 94,486,156 of CM033321.1, read as the reverse complement.
CTTGTCACATCTTGGATGAAATATGAATGCGTGCATGTACTTTACCAGTATAATTTGTCTGTTTTTCTGTGTGTATTTATTTGTATTTTTTTCTACGGAATTCGTAATAAAACTCAAAATCATACAAAAAAAAGTATGGAAAGAAAAAAAAAAAGAAATATACAAATCTTGGCAGTACTTTACTGACGTTTTGAGACAGTGTTAATTCATTTTTGAGGAGCCACTAGTCCCTGTATATGACCTCTTGTCCTCTTGCTTATTCTTCCAAAATCTCTTCGGTGCAGCAACGGTTACTAAATTAGCATTATTGCTGCAGCAGGGAATTGAAAAGGACCCATCCGTGACTTCCCACAGAAACTTACATTTCGTCACTCCTCATATTATAGAAGAGTAAAAAGTAGTAGTAATTCTTAGTCCCTTCTCTGCATGCTTTACTTGTTAAATTGATTCATTTTATTTAAGATAGCTAAATTAGTCTTTCCGCACAGAAAAATAATATGTAGACAAATATTCAGACTTGATTGTATTGTTTTTTGTATGGAAGATGAACAATAGCTGAAAGGTACAGTTGGTGTGAAAATGAAGCTTTCTTGCCTTCATAGATAAGGGTATTAATAAATTTAACACGAAGAAAAAACCAGGGTCGGATCCAGGGACAACAAAGTCTTTTCATACCAACTGTCCTTCTAGTTATCGTGTTTTTATACCAGTCCAAATCAATAACTATTGCTATACATACATCCACCTCTTTTAATATAATGACCAATGGTGCACCAGTTCTATAAATTAATTTCAGAGACTCTAAATAGAGCGAGTAATTTAATTCCCCCCGGCTAAATGGAGGAACCAAAATTGACATGTACCTTTTATAAAATTAGTTGACATTCTATGCAAAGGCAAAAAAAATCTACGCAATCACTCATGATAGAGGATTTATCTCATTACTAAATCTCTCTAGCAAATGTTCCAATATGATAGCATACACATTCAAGCTTATTTGTAATTTATTAAACTTCTTTTAGTTCTTGTGTAAAAGCTTGGACTCCAAGACTAGCATGGATGTATCAAACACTATCATCTTGTCCGGCCTCCGTTACTATATATCTACTAATGCTCTAAGACATGTTACCATACAACCTACAATCTAATTTGTAATTTATTAAACTTATTGGCCATTCAATTAAAAATATATCATTTTAATCATTTATAATGATAAAACAAAACAACAGTAGGCAAACAAAGAAATTTTGAGTCAATAAAGTCCATAAAAGGAAGGTTTTTTTTGGTTCTTGCGAAAGCTTTGTGTACTCAAGGCAAGCATGGATATATCAAATATATATCATCATCTTGTCCAACCTAAATCAGAGAGAGAGAGAGATGATGCCATTACTCAAAAAATCAAAATTATGTAATGTTCTCTCCTCATGGACAACGAAAAAAAAATCCACATTGTCTGCAATAATATGAACAATACATGAAGTTATAAGCACCAAATAGGTAAACCCACCACTAAAACTCACTGGTTAGCTTTCTCAAAATAAAAAAATCAATTGTTAGTCTTTAAGTCATAGGAAATACAAGAGTCCTAATTATATTCACATGCATCACTGCTTTGATTATGAAATCATAAATGTGAGTTGATGAGTTGTAACATATATTCACAAAATATTTACAGAGCTTATAAAAACTTAGATGTTGATAAAAAAATTGATAAAGAAATATGGTTTATTTTAAAAAACCTCACAGAGAAACATAACATATTAAATGTTCAATCTTGGAGAACATTTACTTACAGAATTAATCATTTCTTCTGGCCAGTAAAAAAAACTTATAAAAACAAAAAACACCAAAAGCCAAGGTCAAATATTTTATAATTGAAGAGAAAACATATTGATAGATAGATAGATTTGCTAATCTAGAAATACATTGTAATCCTAATACAATATGCGGACAAAAATTCAAACAACACACTTTATTTTCTTTGCTTTTAAATGTCTATTTAGCATGTAAATACGAATGATATTAATTTCTTCTACAAAGGAACTCGTTTAGTCTCTTTTTTAAATCAAACATGCATTGCTTTGTACTCCATTCTCACTAGAGTTTTTGCCACTCATAACTTACTTTGGAGTAGAAGTTCATGCTCATAGTATTATCAGGCTCCAACTCTTCCAATTCTGCGAAAACTTCGTCAGGTTGGCTGTTTGGTTCATACATTACTGCACCAGTTTCCCCAAGAGCATTGACGGTCGCACCATGTTGGGTTGTCATCGTCGTTATTGCATTCTCATATTCACCTTCAAGATTATCACATGCCGCATTTTGCTCAAGCGAAGAGTTTATATTGCTCGAAGATGAGCTTATATCAATCTTGTTCTTCTTCTTGTTCGATGTGTGAGGGCGCGCATATCCAGCGAGCACATTGCGTTGCATCGGCCATGGATGGTTGTGCTCAGCAGTGTATGTGATCACAAGCATGTTGGGATCGCTGCGGCTGCGCTCCACTTGCTTCCTAGCCAAACACCCCTTTGAGCTGCTGCATCTGTAATAACCCCTGACAATAATAATATATTTGTTTAATTAACTAAAAATGTAAGGTAATATCTATGATGTGTTTCAATACAGATATGATCTATTTCAAAGATCTACCATTCATGAGTGAAATGCTAATTTCTTTGACAGTTGATGATTGCTTTTAAGATATATGTTCACATCATTTTGACTAGCATTGAAGCATATACAAATATCAATTAAATTGCAAGATAACATGGTAATATCAAGCTTGTGTTTGTAGTATGTAATTGAGGTAGTCAATATTTTAAAAAGAATCATGGCTTGATATTTTTTTAAAAGAAATGCAAAATTACTACCAAATGAAAGGTTCGTTTTTTTTTTATGTCAATGAGGTATTCCATTTTTTTATGTTAATATTATACTTGAACTAAGAGTATTGGAATGAAATATTACTAGAGCTAAGTATTCAGTTTTGAGGATAGAAGCGTTCCATTCTGTAGCATATTTGTTTTTCTTAATTATGAAGTTATCATGTGTTATTTTAGTTTACAAAATCATCTTAATCATCACCGTGCCCTTAATTAGGAAGTGAGTATATCCATTATTTTAGTTTATAAGAACATATTTATTATTTTATCACATATTGTAAAAAGATATCTAGTAATTAGGAAGTTGTTTAGGTATAATTTTAAATTTTAACACAAATTTATTTAAGTAAATTAACGTCTAGAAAGGTAAAAAAAAATTATTTCTAATAGTATATTAGTTTATCATAACATATGAAATATTGACTTGGATCATTTTTAAGGAAGAGACAGTCATCTAACTTGGACTTATTTTATACATATGCATACGAGTTGTTTACATAGAGCCAACTTCTCTTTGAGCTTTGGTTTAAGAGTAAAATTAACCCAAAAAATAAACCTAGCTACTTGGCCCAGGTTTAAACTTATTTCGGTGATAAACTTTATCATTTAAGTTTAACTTTATTCACCACTCTTGTTAACCATTGAAGGGAATAAGATTCCCCTGCTTTTGGTACAAACAACACAAATGTGCTGTTCACAACCTTTTAAACTGTCCAATCAAATATCAAACCGTCTAGATCAAAGTTGTCAAGAAATTAAGGTGCATAATTATCTTTCGACGGAATTTAATTTTCAATCTCCTCCACCCTGAGTCCAATTGGACGATACATGGGTTGCAAACAACATGTGCCTGCTTGAACAGAAAGACAGGGATAAGAATATGTTGGTTGGGCTATATTTTCAGATGCCACTGTTGCTAAGATAAAATGGTTATATAGACCATACCATTTAGCTCAGCAATGGTAGCATCTGAAAATATATGTGTGTGGGTGTGTGTGGAAGCTTCCTCTTTATCTAAAGATGCCATGACTTTCTTGCTCTTCTCAAATACTCTACCTGCAGATGTAAGCAGTTTGTATTAATAAAATCCACACATCACCAGACAAGCACATGCACATTTGTTGAATTCCTAAAAGAAAAACCCAGGAGTGGTTTAAGAACAGCTAAGTATGAGTAAAACATGCTATAATTCTCTATAAGTTTAAATTTTTATGTATTTGATTGATATAAAAAAAGTCTTCTTGATACCAATGTAACAGATCAGCTTTGGATATTTATTTTAAAAGTTTATGGTATTTCAAGAGTCTGGTAATAAAGCAATAGAGTTTGACGGTTGACCTTATTGGTAATTGGTGTAGCATGTTGAATTCACATCATAGATTTGATTGTGCAGTTTACTTTTGAGGAGTGTCTACATATTCTCCCATGTAGAAAATTACAAGAGTTTTTTAAATATTTGGCTGGTAATTCATGAGTTGATTTGTGCTAATTGCTAGTATTAGCTGCAAATGTTTTAAAATTTATGCAGTTGGTGTTTTTGAAAGGTTGCAGAAGCATCATGTAAAAGCATCTGGTGTTTTAATCACCTGAAGGAATTGTAATACTTCCTGTTAATTTATAAAGACTTTATGTTTTCTAAAAAAAAAGACTTTATGCAGTTGTCTTTGGTCTGTGCTTGCAACTGCCCTCCGGCTCTGCCTACATATACAGCTTCATTAGTTAAAATAAACAAGAGATTAGAATGTATTTAAGGAGTACAAAAGAAACAAGAGATTATAATGTCAAGAGTACAAAAGAAACAAGATATATATTAGTGTAAGTGAAGTGGAGTTGGATCATGCGGTATACGTGTGCATATATATACCTAGGATAAGGAGAGCCCTTGATTGGTTTCTGGCCATACTTCCTCCACGCCCAAAGATCAGATGGAATCACCTCTCCTCCGCCCGGCCGGCCGCTTGTCGCCGGCGGTGCCGGGATACACACCACCTTCTTCACCTCGTTCTTTCTACACACAAGGTAGCATAAAACAATCATAAATGTTTATTGGAGATTAGTAGGTCCGAAAGAGAGAGAGAGAGAGAGAGAGAGAGAGGAAACCAAAAGAAGAAGCTTGGATGCACAAAACTTAACAATTTGGCTAGGGTTTGTGTGGTCTTCCCGTCTGCACCACACAGCTGGCAAGTCTTTTTCAGATCTCTTTTCAGTGTAAAACAACAAAAATGTGGAGGCGAGATTTGACAAACTTTTGTAAATAAGAGAAAATTGGTTAATTACCACCACTTGCGAGGGAAATATGCTCTCCCATTTAATTGATTTCTAGTTTCCCACCAATGAAGGAACCATTAATACAAACCATTCAACTCTTAATTATTACATCTTCCCACCATCAAATATCAGTGAAGCTATAAACACCTGTAGAAGCCAGCTTTACTCAACTCAACATTCGGAATGACAAAATGACCCCAAAAAATGCCTCAGTTGCTTCAATCAACAAAATTTTCCTTGATATTGCATTCGATGCACTCAAAAAAGAATCAAGGAGAATGATACAGATCAGCACACAAAGTGAATGGAAAAACCAAGAAAATTTTCCCTTGGGATAGGTGGAGCTACCATGCAAAGAGCTAGGTATATAGGCATGGGGCATGCACAAACCTCTTCATCATTTGATGGGGAGAAGGCGCCAAGATCTGCTGCATGGCTTCGTCGCCGCTCTCATCCATCGCACCAGCCGCCACCGCCTCGACGCCACGAACGCCGTAGGCTTGTGGTGAGATCTGTACCAACTGCTGCTGCTGCTGCGGGAAACCGTAACCCACGCCCGGCGGCAAGAACGGCAGATCAACCTGCGGCTCGAATATTAACGCGCGCCTAGAACTAGAAGCCAGCGGGATCTGGTGCTGATGAGGCGACATCGTTGCTGCTGCGGCTGCAGGAGGAGGGCGGGGGTGGACGGCGGCGGAGGAGCGAAAGGAGAGCGCATTGGCGCGAGCGACGACGTCGGCGAGGTCGCCTTGAGCGGTGGCGCCAGAGTTGGGGTCCTGGTCCATGTCCATAGCGAGTGCTCTATCGATGTAAGTATATAGCTAGCAGCTACTACAACTTGGTTGTAAGTTGTAACTTGTGTGAAACTACTACTAGAGGCAGCGTGACTAGATGTTTTAAGATGGTATGCGTTTGTGTGCCTTTTCGGTCACCGGCTATTCGCAGACCAAGCGACCTGTATTTATTTGGGTACCGTCTACAGAAGCAAGCCCCCTTCCTGTGCACACCTACTGTGAGCATCTTATTGCACCACAGAGAGAGATGAGAGAGAAAAGATGGCCTTTTCAGTACAAGGACTTGCCCTCCTCGATAGAAAACGACACGGAGACAACGACATTGGCACTTATGAAAGGGGGTAGGGCAACCTTTGTTGGCTGGGAAATTTTGCTGTGTTTCTCTACAAATCAGTCCATTTTTAGGTAGGCCACTCCTAAACTGTAAATCAGAAATTTATATTTTATGACAATTTTTAAACTTTTTACCCACTTTAAAGTTGGTACAATTTTGTGTTGTGTTGTAGAATATGACGGTTATTGAAGATATTTGTTATATCTATTAAAATATTATTCTTTTCGTAGTTACTATGCATATTAAACAAAGTTTAAGGAATGCAACATGCTTCCATCACAACCTTAATCTAGAATGGTAGTTTCTAATGTAATAGTCCAAAATTAGTGATAGTTTTTTTTCTAATAGTCCAAATAGAGGAAAAGATACATGTATTCGTTTATGAAGGTAGAGGCTTGGAATCTATCGTTCATCAATCTCATATCTATCTATCTATCTATATCTATATATTACCAATCACAGACTCCGTAGGAAATCCCATATTAATCCAAAAATCAAAAAAATTTCACGTTAATTGGGAAAACAAGATCTGGCTATCTCATCCATGGCCCTGATTTATAATGACTTAGATTTTAAATTTTCCTTGGTAGAAAGAAAAAAGAAAACAATCTAATTCATTAATTTGATGGACCCAAATTATAATGGTTTATATTTCTATTAATATTATTTGTAGAAAAAAGAGAAGAATTGGAATACAATATATCATCCCATGTACAAGTCATAAAGAATTGGAATACAATACATCATCCCATTAACAAGCTACAAATATACACATTCATGTTTAAATTCCTAGAAGAAAGGAAAAAAGTTACCAAAACGGCTCCCCTCTCCCCTTCTCTCTCTCTCTCTCTCTCACTTAATTTATTTGTTGTTTTGCAGATACTCTCTTTCTGTAATTGAATTATTTGTTGTTTTACAGGTAATAGCCTAGCAGAAAAAATAATCAGATAATCTCATATATACATGATAATAATATATATAAACTTGCATCGAAGAGATGACTGGATTATTAGAAGTAACACTAACTTGATTTAAAAGGATTCACCTTGCATCTTATATAGAATGTTTCTATTATTTCTTATTTCTTTAATTTTTTTAAGTCATTTTGGTTTAGATATTGTTTTTTGTTTCAATTTTTAGTTATATACGGATATCTATAGATCTATATAGTTGTGCATTAATAGAATAGATTCTGATTGAATATTGGTTCAATTATATCCTCATCCATATTTTTATGTTGGATTCAAATTCAAACATGCTTCGATTCGAATTCAGTTTTTCTAAATGTAATATACAGATTTGGATTGGACAATTTCTAATTCGGATCGAATTTTGGATTTTATTGGATACCACTAATATTAATTAGGTTACAAACATATTTCTTGGATATTGGTCGAACCATATCCGCATGCATATTTTTATATTGATTTGAATTCAGATAAGATAAATATCATATATAGATTTGGATTGGATTATTTCTAATTTAGATCAAATTTTGAATTTTATTGGATAATACTAATATTAATTAGGTTATAGATGGATTTCTATATATCTATATAATTATGCACTAGTGGATCGGATTCAGATTAGATATTGGTCCAACTATATCCACATTCGTATTTTTATATTGAATTCAAATTCAAATTTGCTTGGATTCGAGTTTAGATCGGATATGTCAAATATGGATGCGGATCAAATTTCTAATTCTATCGGATACTACTAATATTAATCAGCTTATGGACGGATTTCTGTAAATCTATACAATTATGCACTAACAGATTCGATTTGGATCGAATATTAGTCCAACCATATCCGCATTTGTATTTTTATGTTGGATTCGGATATGCTTGAATTCAAAGTCAGATCGGATAAATATTAGATATAGATTTGGATTGGATTATTTCAAATTCGGATTACATTTTGGATTCTATTAGATACTACTAATACTAATCAGTCTATAGACGGATTTCTATAGGTCTATGCAATTATGCACAAACAAATTAGATTCAAATCGAATCATAGTACAACCATATTTTATATTGGATTCGAATTCGAATATGCATACATTCAAAGTTAGATCGGATAAATATTATATATGAATTCAGATTGAACTATTTCTAATGCAAATTGGATTTTGGATTCTATCAAATACTACTAATATTACAAACTTATTTGCTTCGGTTTATTTAATTCACAATAATTTATTTACATATAGAAAGAAGGATAGTAAATTGCACGGCCGTAAGCAAATTGTCATTCAATGAGGTGCAATTTTTAATTTTATTTTTTTTTATTTTTATACTTAAGATCTTGACATTTTGGAAATATTTAATATTCAAAAAATCTCCATGTAATGGATAGAAAAAACACATGTTTTCTATGAGCTACATGCAATATGTTTTCTATAGAAAGTATGCTGGGCCTGTGGCCGATATAGATATTTTTCATATTTCTCTTTGATGTATATTAACATTATGATAATTCATGAGTAATAATCAAGGTGTTTAAATGTATCATTAAATTAAATATTTTATTCAAGCATACTTTTTGTTTACAAACTATTATAATATTTGGATAAAAAAAATAAAAAGATCTAATCCATCCATACATAATTCCAAGTTACACTGGTTCAGATTTAAAAAAGAGTTATTTACCGAATACAACATGTTAAGTTTCATCTTGAGTTTATGGGCTTATAAAATGAAAGACATTTAACTTTATTTCAGGATATATTCCAAAAATTTAAGTCATAAAGTGGGTAGAAGAGGACTGAAACTCCAATAAACAAGTTTATTAGAAAATTTTAAGTTTGGTAAACTAATCATAAGTATAGTGAGTTCATATGTTCTTTTTTGTTGCAGAGCTTGAATTCAAATAAGAAAAAGAATATTCATATATTTATTGTTTTATAATAGTTTGTAGAAAGTAACCTTACATAGGGTGTTATAATCTATTAAATTTACTAATGAGCCGTAAATAGGTGAAAATTAATTATGAGTCATGAATATTTAATTATAGAGATTTCATATTATTATTATTGAATACTATAAAAACTAAAATATTATAAGTTAGACTGTGTAAGTATATGGGTTGACGATTAGTATCAAACAAATCCTAAGAGGTCGTAGGTATGGGTTAGTCATGATAGGAACATATGAACAACAGGAGAAAGAACATGGTTTGATTTAGAGAAAAATTATGTTATTGTAAAAGATGAGATTATGATTTATAAGGATGATAAAATGGGATCAAATTCATATATAAATGAGACATCTAATAACAAATATGAAATATTAAAATTGAAGTGATATAAATAAATTTACCGGTTTAATTTATTAGTTGAGACAACATGCCGAGACTGTAAGTACTTGAAAGGAGAGACTTAAATTACCTGCAGTTCGTTCAAAAAGGACGTACAGTTTTAAAACGAATGGCCATAATTTCATAGGTCCATGGACCCTGCATGTTATGATAGATATCCTGCCGCCACTGCTGGTTTTGTCTGCTGCTCAATAGTGCTTCTGACTGCAGTGCATCATATATAATATACTTCATGTGGATTTTGATCTACCTCTCCGCCTATTAACTCGTTTAAAGAATGTTTGATCAGATTTTAACTGAAACAATGAAGTTTATCAATTATAAATTGAACTTGAAACGGAACATTGAACTTATTTTAGACTAAACACGCCCTTAATTGTACGTAAACATTGGTGTCTAATTAAAAAGGCGTTAGTTACAAATAAGTATGACTAATATTAATCAGATAAGGTGGTGGTTGTTGGTGTAGTTTTCTCTTGTGAATAGGGAGGTGGACATGCACAGCACATGCATGCGGGGCACCAAAGTCACTGAGCCGATGTGATCTATCAAGCGACAAAGAAACTTGGGATGGTAGGAGAGCGTACGTATCAGCCCAACACCAGTGCCTTTGCTTTGCTTAGCCTTTCCCTCTCTCTCTCTCTCTCGTTGCTGGAGGCTGCCGGCTGCAGAAGCAGCTTTTGATGGATCCCCCCAAACAAACAAAATCCGAAAGCATCAAAACTATTTCCCCCTCAGCTGGGAAAGTGGCAGAAATTCCTGGTTTCGATATATGTAATGTTGGTAATCTTTGGGTTTGGGTAGGGTCATAGTTTGAAGGGAAATTTTATTTTATTTTCAGCCCCCCCGTTCTAGGGATCCTTCTTTTCAAAAATAATAACAACAACGCAAGGTGTGGGTTAACCTCTTGTATTGTGAAACCACTAAATCTCTACTATATTTGAACTGTTATTTTAATGCAATTCCTCTTGTCTAGCTTTTTACCAGGCAATGGAATTTTCAAAAAAAATGAAAGGTGATAAGTATTTGTATTCCAAGAGTATTATTAGATTAGAAAATCTTGCTCTCTGACTAAGAAATCAACACATAAAATTATGCCTAGTATGAGTTTCAACTTTTCCTGCGAAATGACTTAATTTTTCAATTTTCTTTCACATCAATCTAAATCATATAAATTGGAACGAGGAGAAATGAACAGTGATACCTTTTAGACTCAAAAGACAAGCAATATGATTCCACGCTAAAAATTTGATGTATTCTAAAACCTAATAAAGGACTCCCCAAATTACTTGGGAATTCCTTTGTCACCAAAAGTGAAGATGTAGTTTTGTTACCATGATTGGCCTCAGGGTAACACCCAAACCTCAAGCTGAAGGATCGGGATTTGCTTATTTCTTGTGTATGTGTTTTATTTGTGCCGCACTGTGTCAAAACACTTAATGTAAAACACAGAGATCTACGAGTCACAAATAAAGAAACACAGAAGAACAAAAAGAAAAAAAAAAAACAGGGAGCTCATTGTTCAGCACCAAACTTCAGGTACATTTGTGTGTGCACCAGACACTCTGAGGAGTCCTCAAGAACATTGTAGTTCAATCAGCTATAGAAGAATTCCATTACGTCAAGGTCCAGGCCACTAACAAGATAGATGTTGACGAAGGGAGGCATCAAGTCTAGTCGTAGGGGGGACTGGGGCGCTCCACCCTTCAGGTAGGAAGGGCCGCCAAGCAAGTGGACCCATGCAATAGTTGCAGCAAGGGAAGTGGACCAAACACTACTGCGTGTGCTGCCAAGATCAAACAGCACCAGCAAACAGCAGCTGAATCATGGGCCTTCATGGTCTTCAGTAATCCAGTAATGAAACACCTAAAAAAAAAAAAAAAATTTCTCACTATAGAGTAAACAAAGAGAAATTTGCCCATCAGCCAGACTTTATTACAACAACAGAGCTACACCAACATGTAACAATTATTCTCCCAGCCTTTCCAACCCTAAGGCTAATAGAAACTATAGCAAGCTCTGAGTCCGTTGAAACCTAGCAAACGCGGTCGTTTCATCACGTACAACAATCCATCTTTCACCACCAATAATAAAATAACTGAAGTACTCAGCTTCTGCACTCAATGCACTGTGCTATCGTGCCCTGTGGTGCAACACTTATTTCTACAATCTGATTCCATGTGTTGTCACACTTGGCAACTGACAAATGAATGAGATCTCATAGGTGCACCAGCAAACAAAAATAATGGAACATAAGAACTATTGGTTAATTTGGATGGATGATACAGCGGCTGACACTTCCCTTGTTCTTGGGTCACCAGCTTCCAATGAAACGCCCCGAGGGTCTTCCCTAACAAGAAGTGGAAGAACACCACGTGAACTCCAAGTATTCGCTACAGCATCTCTTGCTTCACCCAAAATCACTGAGAAAACTGCATCAAAGCCACCAGCTCCAGGAACTCCAGCTAGTAGAACGCCCTCCATGTTCATAGTGGCATCCAGAAGTTGAGATTGTGACTCTGGCTCAATCTGCAAATTGTGTTCGAAACAGAGAACCAAAAAGGTCTTGTAATCAAATTGTTACCATCATCTACAATTTCATAAGCTAGCAGTTCATATACACTAATTGTGCTCATCGCTTAATTGGAGGAACATTTTTTGAATGTGGTATAGTGCAAAAATTGCAATTTCATAAAGGGAGGCCTTACTTGAACACCAGCTGCTATACCCATCTCTCGCATATGAAGCCTTATTTCAAGAAAAGCATTTCTTGCAGCCAATAATGATCTAACAACCAAATCTTGATGTTGATTAGTAGCCACCTCCGCCCACTGATGAGTACAAAGTCAAAAGTTATTATTTCACTTTTTCGCAGGAGCACATGGCAATAATAACTAACTAGCAAACATGCAATGGAAAATACAGGTATGGCTTTCAGGATCATGCAAGGGTCTGATAGAAACATATCCTTTTTGGATGGTTCAACTTCCAGTCCATTTAAAAGCAAAGCTTTTCAATATTGATTTTTGTTTACATATGTGATATGATTTTTAATTTATTGGATTTGATTTATGCATCATTGTTTTTTCTCCATGCTCACTCATTTATTGCATTAAACAAATGTTAGTCATCATTCAGAAAATTAACAGAATGATAACAAATAAATAGTCCATGATTTTTTAGTTTGTTATATGTGCAATCTAGATAACATGAACAAAATTAACGACTAGATACCTTCCCGTATGCAAGATGACTGCAAGAGCATATTACAAATTTGTAGGCCTCCCAATTATCTTCAGCAAGTTTGCTCAAACTTCTAAGTTGGTTCTCCAGCGCTGCATTGGCAATTCCTAACTTACTCCATGTTTCTTTGGATTTCTGAAGGTTAGACTTCTGCCATTGTTTCACAGATCCAACCATTGATGGAGTAGATGACCCTCCAGTTCCAGGTTCCCCTAGAAGCTAACAAAAAATTGAAGCTCTCTGTTAGGATTCTGAAATTCATCCACACCAGCCAGTGCAGCCACCGGATTACCATTCAATCAAATGCGGCTGCACATAATTTTAAAGAAACATTCATATGATATGTCAAAATGAAAAATGAATTTAGAATTAGAATGACAATCCTGCGATGTGCTCAAGAATTATTAGCACATTCATTTACAAAAAGGAAGAGAACTAAAATTGGCAATGACAAAATTTTCACATGGTATCAATACCAGCATCAGCCATCGGACCCAATGGTCAATAAGCAGTATGTCAGTACCACAAGCCACTTAATAAAACTGTAAACCCCATGTTACTGACATAGCAGACTAGCAGTTCAGGTAATGACCAACTTAAGGAAAAGCCAAGTTAGCAATCATGAAATGAGACCAAATTCAATAATTGAGTTCAATGCACAAAATAGCAACTCACAAGTGACAGTAGAGGAGGCAAAGAAAATTGAGTCTTTTCATGGTTCCACTTCTGGTTAACAATATCAGCCACCACATCTGAAAAGCAATTCCCACCTACAGCCTGCAAGTGTTGCATTAGATAAATCATCGATGCACCACTGCAGACATATCAGCACATCAAGTGCATCTTCAACTTGGAACATAGAACAGCACAGTAGAAAATCTGTTTTGACAACAAATTATATGTAGGGCTACATGTATAGCATGCATAATCAATAAGAAATATGTTCTTTTTAAAGAAATAATTTGAATAAAATAAATAATATAAACACTTTTAATTGTGTCGTTATGTTATATGTCACAGAATTAGTGTAAATCAGAACACATTCCAGTAGAAAAAATGTATTCTGGCAAAAGTAGACGAATACATCTCAAATACTACAAAGCATACTGAACAATCTGAACTTATGGAGGTCCAAATGATGAATTGGAAATATTAGAGAAGACATTTAACATTGGATTAGAAGAATAAGCATAGTGCAACAAGATCATTAGATTTTTAACTAATTTCTCTAACTTCAGCTGTCTAACCTTGTATGTGCATAATCCCTACTTAATCAAATATAGGGTAGGTTCCCCAATCCCCACATATCAATTTGTTCAAAATATAAGTAAATAAAATCATGCTTCTGGAGTATCAATGATCTTTTGCATTTGCAATAGTTCACTTGCTAATACTTCAAATTCAGTCATCGGCATTAGCAGGTTAGGAACAAACTGGAATTCTTCCATTAACTTGTCTCATTAGTTGTCAACATTAATGGTGAGAATACTGATGGAAACACTGCACTTATTTTCACAAACAACTATAACACACTGTGATGGTAGCATGTTATGAGTGTGTCTTACTCTAGCTACTTTACTAATAAGGTTCAGTTACCTTGCCTGAAAGAGTTATATCGATCTATTATTAATTGATGGGGCTCTCAACGCAAAAATGTACAACTTAGCTAGTTAGCTGGGAAAAAATAACTAAGCCCTATATTTATTTAAGCAACCATGGACAGCTAGATTTCTCAGAAAAGAAACAGCAATATCAACCATGACCTCAAATAACATTGCTGAATTACAAAGTTGGTGAGTCAGAAAATTGTCTGGCACTCAGAGTTGTGTACCTGAGCAGATGAGAGTATGTCTGGAGAAAACCTAGTATACCGTTGACTCCCATATACAGCAGCACTAACATCAAAACCACTGCCAATTTTCCCTTGTGCTATACAATGTGCACTTTGAGCAATAGCATGCACCAACTCAAGATCTTGTCCAGTTGCACTATCACTAGAAGTTTGTCCCAAACATGAGAGGCTAACAGCGCCAAGATGGTGAAGAAGGGCTGCAACAACTGATGTGGTCATGGCAGCTGATGACCCAAGTCCAGTTTTGGCTACTTCAGGTTTGCATTTTTCTCCAGTCATTGTTCCATTAGCAACTTCTGAGTTAAATGTAATTGAAGAGAATGGAGGCAATGAAAGCAATACCTCTGGAGTAAGAGGGAGACCACGAGCTTCAATCTGAAGGGACGAAATG
This sequence comes from Pharus latifolius, assembly GCA_019359835.1. Lineage (NCBI taxonomy): Eukaryota > Viridiplantae > Streptophyta > Magnoliopsida > Poales > Poaceae > Pharus > Pharus latifolius. The sequence continues at coordinate 94,471,071 of CM033321.1, read as the reverse complement.
AAATCCACTACCAAATTATTTTCTAGTGACACAATGATTTGAATGAAAGCTATCATTGTAAGACATGCACAATGTCAAACAAAGAACTGAAGAAAATTTATTATGGTTCTGTAAAGTGTAAAAGAGAAAATAGATTTACAGCTTTTTAACTGTAAAAAGAAAGAGCATTTTGCATTCCTTATCAAATCTATTTCCCAAATTCCAACTTCTTCCATTTTGACTTCTACGCAAGAAAATTAGCATGGATGCATAAAACGTAAAAAAATAATACAAAATTTCAACTTCATTAAACTGTACAGGTCAAAAGCAAATGAGTATAAGCTCCTGATTGGAAATGTAACCTTTTGCCAATGAAATTGTATAATGATCATAAAAACTAACAACATCAGCTATGGAAAAAGATAAAAGTACAGAACACAAGGAGAATACAAGACTTTGTCACGTTAATTAGATATTAGCAACCAGATGTTAGTGGAATTTGAACAAGATACACATTCAAGATTGGATTGTTTGAAACTAGCAAAGCTAAATGTAGCAGCAAGGGCCATATTTAAGACCAAAACCTCATTTAGGGGACCAATAAGGCTTGGGGAAAGGCTAAAAGATACATTCGCATAAACTATTTTAATATGAAACTTTACCTGGCTTCTGTAAGAATAAAAATCATTGCAGCCCAGAATTGTAATGCTCAAACCTGCACAAAAATAGTTGAAAGACTTCACAAACAAATGAAAAATCGTTATACCATACAGAGAGTGCACAAGCAATGTGCATATCCATTATGATGCTTTAGAAAAGGATCAAATGAGTAAAAGTAGTAAAGGAAAACCATACAACCTTGCAAAAGTAGCTTATCTAGAGCATCCTTCCTCTCATTATCAGTAACAGCCACTCTAGCAGCTGCTACAGAGAACTGTATCGCCTGTTCTACAAAAGGGTTCGCGGATTCCCTGATGAAATAAAACACAATTAATAATAACACCATCAAACGTGAAGGCGAATTAGAAACTTCAGAAAACAACAACACAAAGCAATTCCTAAGAACATGAAGTTGCCTTGGAGACGTCAATTGGAGGTTGGATTTCTTCAAGGACAACTTGTAGGTAGCCTCCCGAGAAAGTTGAGGGGAAGATAGTTTCACGTCCGTCCACGCCTGATTAGAAGAGCAGTGTAAGAAATTATGAGCTGTGACACTTGTACGAAGAGGGTGGGGAGGACGAGGACCGACCCATGCCCAGCTCTCGGGCTTGATGTCGTCGTGGAGGGGGCGGACGATGGCGTAGAAGCGGGCGGTGGTGCTTAGGACGAGGCCGGCGTTGGGGCGCTCCAGCACCAGGTAACCTCCGGCGACGAGCACCTTCCCCGGAGCCGATGCCACCCTGAACAATCGCATCGCAAAACGGGATCAGAGCAGCCAGATAGTGAGATAGGAATATAGAGAAACAGGCAGATAGATGCAAATCTAGCAGAGAAGAAAAGGAAGGACTCACACTTCCATTTCCGTCTCGTCGTCGTCCTGCGGGAGACGCGATCAAGTGGTGGTCTCAACAGCTGTGAAGTACAAGTAGCTGACGACCTGAGGAAGGGCCGGGGGAAGTTGGGAGAATTTTTAATGCGATGGTGGAGGGCTTGGGTTGGAGCGCGACGGACGAACCGAGGACGGGGCGGTGGCCGCCGGGGGTTGTGGTCGAGTTAGTCCTATTGGGCCAGCCCCGAAGCTCAAGCTTGGGTCGCGGTGGGCCGTACGGTCACATGCCCCTCATTTATGAAATTTTTATATAAAAAAATTACAAATGTTATTAACAGTTTCAAGAATTTGTAAAAATTACTTGCTTTAGTAGTGCCATTGATATGACTTCCAACACGTGCCAGTTGGTTGGACGTCATGGACTTGCTGCACATCTATTGTGCGATAAGAAAAATAGCCTGATTCGTTTGAGATCTAACCTTAATTTTCACACTAAACTCACACAGATACTAATATATGGAATAATGAGATCTTACTCGAAAGTACCAAAACCTAAAAGATGATTGAAACACAGCTCAAAATAATTATACAACTCTTTATTTCAAAGAGATTACCCGTTGAACGTTAGACATATTTGCCTTAAATTTACTTGAACTACGTAATGAAATTTCTTAAAACTACGAGTTGAATAATTTTTCAAAGAGGATAATAATATTTGTACTTATTTCTTAATTATTGAAATATAGATTTAAAAAAAATCAATTAAGTGCAGTTAGTTTAACTTAAATAGATCATAAAAGTGAATCTTAGTTTTCAAAAATTCTTTTATTTAAACAGGAGGGTTATTATCTTAGAAAATAATTTAAATCATATTTATTAAAGGTAAAAATATATATGTGGTTTAATAAAATATTTTAAAAAATTAAATGTATGAATTTTGGAAACAACAAATAATTAATGTGAATTAGTTGGTAATAAATATTAACAATCAATTTTCTGAATTAAACATATTTAATAAATAAATAAACAGTAATTAATCAAATATTAGTTTAGGAAATAAAATAGAAATGAAATCGGAAAAAGAAAAAAGAAAATTTCGGTTGGAGCTGAATCAGCCCAACTCCCCTTTGCTCGAGTTGGACCGGCCTAGGTCCAACTGCCTTCCCCCCTAAAACCCTCTCTCTCTCTCTCTCACACACACACACGCACACATGTATTCAACCCACTGGCCCCCACACACCCCCCGCACACACAGCACAAAACACACACGCACACACAGACAGACACTCTCGTCGCCGTCGCTGCTAGGGTTAGCTTTGCCCACCGTCAGCTGGCGGCCTCCTCGCCGATGGCGGTTCCTCCGATCCTCGGTCTAAATCACACGAACACACACACGGTCGAGCCTCACCTAAGCCCTAGATCTCACCGTCGTGCTTCACGATTCCAAATTAGCCGGTCGCCGGTACCCCGTCGGCAACGATTTCACCCTCGGAGCTACCCTACAACATCTTACCACACAAATCCTAGATCTAAACCCTGCGCTAACCCAAATTCCTTTGGAACGTCACCGCCGCTAACCCTCGCTGGCAGCGCGCTTCTCTCGGCGGTGCTTGCGTCGCGGCTGGCCGTGGCTCGAGCCACGTTGCCTTGCTTCCTCACCCGCGGCTTGCAGCCGCTCTTGGCCGCGCCCTTGCAGCGTGGCCGCGTTGTGAGCGTGGACGCCGCGCCGGCTGACTTGCCGGCCGCTCAGTCCTCGACGTCGGCGCCTCAGGTGAGTCTTCTAATCCCTTGGATGTGGCTGTGGCACCAGATGGGCTCTGATGGGCTATGTTTGTGTCTATTCTGGCTTGGGTCATGGGATGCTTATGTGCTCTGGTGCTGTGCTGTGTTGATGTTGTGTGTAGCTCTTGTGGACGCAATGATCTATGGTTCCAGTTGGTGTTTAGGGGTGGGTTTGATGCAATTTTCACTGCTTTCTATACTAATTTTTAATAGAATGAACAACCAAAACATGCTGAATTAGGCTAGGGTTCGATTTCACCTTGCTGTTTGTATTGGATGCCTTCCTCCTACTCCTCTGTTGTTCCTGGTGCTGTTCCTGTGAATTAGGTGGAATAGAAAGATGGAAAGTTAGCTAAAATTTAGCTCTAGGTTGGATGTTTCATCTCTCTCGTCTTTCTGTTCTACAAAAATTACTGTTTTTACCTTGATTCTTACTGTCTGGGGCTAGATTATGATTGTGGCATGTAAAATAAGTCTTATGCACTGTGTTTGTGCATAAACCGCCTCAATTGTGTTGAGCTGTCTGGGTTTCACTGTTCCGGCAAACAGGTGGCAGTGTTCAAAGCGCAGTGGGTGTAGTTTGAACTGAATTGTAAAAATAGAGAACCTCAGGGGTTTCTGTGTAAAAATGCAGGGTGTGGCTGTAAAAGAGAACTTTCTAGGGGCTCATTTGCAAAACTGTGAAAATGGGCTTCTGGGCCTAAGGCCTGGTAACAGAGGTTAACAAGATATTCGGTCCTAAACCTTCGAGGCCCAGAATTGACCCGAATTTCGAATACTGAATGATGATAAACAAATATAGGGGTAAATAGCGGCACTCGCTCGAAGGATACTCTTGATAGATATTGCCCATATTGCACAGTCTAACAATACTTTTCTCAAAATAAAAATCCAACGCGTAGATCTATGTTTTGATTTTCTTCAGCATCGCAACTATTTTGTCAGCAACGTGGCCTCCAGCTAGTCGACCAGTTTCGTGGATCTCACACAAACTAATATTAATTCAAAATTTGTGCATAGTTAAAAAATAAATATAAAAATATATCCTCTCTTAATTATCCTCTCAAAACTACTCTCTTTATTCACCTAGACACTTCCCTAGTTTAGATGTATTATTTTTGAATTCAAAATTCAAAGAAGATATAATTATAATAATATTAAATCTGAAAATACATGGGACTCCTCAATTTATTCCAAGGGACTCCAGATTCAGGATTTTAGCTCTCTCTCTTGCCAATTCATGTCCCTTGAGATGGTTCTCGCTACATTTTGTGAGTAATTTTTTTGCATACACATATCATCCGTAGCATTGTATGCATTCATGCATGAAGGTGGAAGGTGGAAGACTTTAGTAATAAGTAATCTGGGGATTTGTCGATTTGTGCATTTTCATAGTGGTAAAGTACAGGTGCATCAAATACAGGAGTTCTTTACCCATCCCATGACGAGGAAATGAAAGGTCACAGGTTTGTCCTGTTAGCAGGGAGGATGACAGAATTCTAGCGACAATATAAGCATGATTCATGGCCCCGTATTTCTTTTTGTAGGTTCTTCGCGAGGCTAAATCTGTAAAGTGATTTCAATATGTCTATACATCAATAAGGTTTACACATGACATTGGCGCGACCTTGAATCGCCCATTCTTTTCATCTTGTCCAGCATAAAGGCTTCTGTGCAATCATAAAAGGTAGTTTGACCTATTGTGCCTAGAGATCGGATCTAAAGAATATACAAGGACAACATGTCACTTCAGATTTATGCTGAAACAACTTGGATGTTATGATGAATTTCAACTTAATATGTTAGTGGCGCATCGATGATGACTTTTGATTTAGAAGTTTGATCGACCTCAAATTTTTATAGCGGATAGAAAACTTATGTAGAAGAAACTCCACCTAGTTTCACCGGTCGGGAGTGTTTCCAAAAGATTATTGCAAACAGGCTATCATACTAAATTTGCCTGATTCTGATACTACAAGATCAATAACTTTTGATGCAGTGACTTGATAAACTTCAAATTTTTATGATAGTGAGAACACTCGTAAAGGAATATTCCCACCAAAATTTACCTTGATCAAAGATAAGGGAGATTTATTCTAGACAACCAACGAAGTCTTCCGCAGTTATCACTAACCAAATGACTAAGAAAACCACGGTGGATCAAGGAGAAATAGAAAAAGACAGGACAAAAGGACCGCCACGTGACGTGAGCCCACGCCCAATCGGTGCACCAAGTCCACGCCCTCGTCTGCAAGAAAGAACAGACTTTCCCCACCAAATTCTCACACGAACCCCGACTCCATCTCCCAGAACCTCCCCACTCCCCACGGACCATCCGATCTGGCCCACTCCGCAGAACCAACGGCCCGATCACCACCTAACTCTGTCGGCCCCTTCGCTACATGTAGCCAGCTTCGTACCCCAGGCCGCGTCGCGCTCCCCTCCGTCTCGACCCCCGGAAACCGAGGGTGTGGCCGCCCCAGGGAAATCAGCAGAAACCTGCGAAATCCCCCCCAACCCACAGTTTGCCATCACTTGCAGCTGCTTAAAGAGCTCGACGAGCTCATCTCTATCTCACCACGAATGCTCTGATCCGAACCCTATTCCTGAGGCGATGAAGCATCGTTACCCCTGTACACACCGGTAATTTTGATAGTAATAGTAGCAGTTCTTCTCAATTCTTGTTTTTTTTTTGTTATATTTTGGTGTGCTTATGGTGTGATTCATCTCGATCTGTTGTTGTTGCTGTCTTGCGATAGTTTGAGGTCAAATTTTGGGCTAGGTTATGTATTAAAAAAGGCTGCCTTTTAAGGCATCAGTTTATCAGTTGATGGTGCGGTGGCAGGATTTAAGTATGCATACTAAAAGAGATTTTTTGCCATGATGGTCCTAAGGAAAAATAATAAAAAAAGGGACTTGTTTTGCTTCATCCATTGAACAAAAGATAGGATGTGATGTATGCGCCAATGATTCCAAGAACGCCTTGTGCTTATGTTTCTTCTTGTTCTCTTTGAGTCTTGTGTTGGCCTCACAAATATGTTTGGTTTTAATTTTTGTTTAGTCATTACTCTGTTCAAAATTTCCGCTTTTGCTCTTTATAGTTGACGGTTTTGTTTGTAACGGGCTGTATGTTTACACGATGTTGGACTTATTATGTGCAATCTAACTATTAGAGAATTTGGGGAAAACCATTTGTGCTACCATAATATTTCAATGAAGAAAATATTGGAAAGAAGTGAAAAATTAGACTTTTCTCTAGTGGAAATCCCAAGGATAGTTAACTACAGGCGCCTGTTGAGCGCATGCTCACTAGATAACAAAGTAACCATACTTGCCAAGCGAGTGTTGCAAAATCACAAAGTTGATTTCTTGAATGTTACAGTACTTAATAGGCAACAGCCTTTTGTGCTTTGGGGTTCACCGTCCATCTAAATTTGGGACTGTGGGAACCCCGACAAGGTGCTTTTGATGTCACGGAACTACTCCCGAGGTGCCACCATGGGCTTATGTCTAATTTCTTCAGCTGATGACTATGGCAAGGAATATAGTGATAATTACAACTCCTATCTTGACGTTGATACTGGTGGCGACATCATTGTTGGCTCCTCTCCATCATCATCTGCTGCTGCCTTTCCCATTGAGTGGCTGGACTAGCCATATCAGCTGTGGTGGCGGCAGGAGAAATGGTGGCAAATACTATTCTTCCACAGTTGCGGAGATCAATCATAGCGCAGTATTCAGCCAAAAATTCCAGGAATGAACTCAACTGCTGGTGGCTTTGGTCCTTATCGGTAACTTCCAATAACATAAGCATCTTTGCTTATGCCTCTTGTCACTCCTGGAACTTCGTACTAGACATAAGAAGGTAAGGGGCGAAAAAATCTGACTCCAGGAAAACAGATATGCCAAAACCTACTTTTACGTTCAAGGCCATACAAGCTTTGCAGAAAAACCTTCATTTCCCTTGTTCAGAAACAGAGTACAGGCAAGAATACTTCTTTCCATAGATGCTATTGTATAACTTTTATATTCTTGTAGGACAAGGTAGTAAAAGTTACATGCTTGTTGAACTAATTTTCATTGAGAAAAAAGGAAGTATGAAATGTTGTTTGGTGCTTGGTGCTTGACTTATTGGCATTGAAGAGGTGCAACACTTGTCTTCATAGCCTTGTACTCACTACTTTTTCCAATTCTACAGAGGTTTCTTTGTGCAAACATATTTAATTAGTATCTATGCATATAGTTATGCAGGTTTTTTCATGCAAGAATAGCCAAATAATCCATTGCTCAATACTTTTTATTGAATTTTTTTCTAACACTTAATGTGCTATTAAAATAAGCTGCCCTACATACATCTTTACATCATTTTATTCCTTTTTTTTTTGTCGCAGGTTCATTTGTCTTGCTCTTTTGGATAACATGGCTCCTTCTGGAGTTTCTTTTATGCTAACACAATCTAGGCTATCATTCTCTAGATTGGGCTAGTTTTGAGTTACTGGTGTTAATCTGTAAATTAATCTCTCGTCTGAGTGGAGTTCTGTATAAAAAATGGGAGGGAAGAACGTAATCGCCTTGGATAAACATTGGTTGCATGCTACTGGTCGCAAGAGGAAGCATGACTCTGCTGTGAAGTGTACTGAGGCTAATGATGACCTGAAGTTCTCTGACTATGATCTAAGACAAAACCTTGTTAGGTTTGATGATGGGGATAGATGTAAGAAGTCCAAAATGACCTCCCATGCAGATGACCATATTCTGGAATCATATCATAGCTTTATGACAAGTGGGTTACCTGTTCGCATGCTATGCTACCATGATGGTGAATGGAGAGACTTCCCAGAGGATGTTGTCAATCTGGCACGACAGGACTTCCAATTGAGGAGGCCAATTACTTATGCAGTATTCCAGAGCCGGCAAGTGTTGTTGGACTTTATGCACATGAATTGCCTAGATTTGGCAATGAGCATGAAGAAGCCAATTGCATGGATTGATGATCGTGGTGAGCGCTTCTTCCCGGATTTATATGCAGGACTGTGCATGTCCAAACCTTCTTGGCGTGTTGGAAAAAGTGAACTAGTCAAAATTTTTCATGACCCAGATGGTAAATGTGAAGCTGATGAGTTTGCTGGGACATCTACAAGTGCAGCTGAAAGCTCAAGTTCAGTGTCTGTTGATGGAGTACTTTCTCATGACAAGGGGGTCAATAATATAGCTGAGGACAATCAGAACATACACAATGAAGTTGGTGAAGCAGTCGGTGAAAATAAATCATGTCCTTTGATCTGTTCCGATAAATCTGCTAGTGGAACTGTGCAAACTACTACGAAGCAAATCAATGGTCCACGTGCTGATTCTGCTGTTCAAAATTTGTTACTTCAAGGATTAAACCAACCCTTCAGTGCAAAAGATATTATTGGTATCTATAAAACTCCACTGCTAGATGAGCAAGGGCAGGTTCGTTTTAATCTTTTCAAGAAGCAAGTAGAAATTACCAGAAGTCACCGTGGTAATGCGAATGTACGCTATGCTTGGCTTGCTTGCTCGAGGGATACCATGGAGGAGATGATGATGCGAGGTGTTCTGGAAGTTACAAAGCCTATGAAGATACCAACGTATGGCATCGGGACGCATCTTGCTCCAGCCAACTGCTCCAATGTCTGGTAAGTTCTCTTTCTGCTTTCCTTAGTGTCATAATTATTTGATAGTCAGATGTTATATACTTCAATGCTATTTCTCAACTCTTACTTTTGCTGTATTGATGCCTTCTGCACCTCTCTTTGCTATATTGTTGTTTTTCTTTGCCGCCATTATTCTGGTAGTTCGGTCATTAAGTCAAAGCTTTGCTACTGATATCACTTGCTATTGACCCGATTACACTATAATAGCTGCTTGAGTCTTACTTCAAGTTTACTCACAGTGCCAGCTATTCAGATGTCGATGAAAATGGCATCATCAGGATGATGTTGTGCCGTGTTATAATGGGGAATGTTGAGGTTGCTTTTCCTGGATCAAAGCAATTCCAGCCAACCAATGAAAATTTTGATAGTGGTGTGGATGATCTTCAAAAGCCAAGGCATTACATCATATGGGATGCTAATGTACATACACACATCTATGCTGAATATGCTGTTATTGTAAAAGTACCTTGCATGACCAATGGTAGTACTCTATTTCTTGATTTATTTTTTTGTCCCCTTTTTCCTCATGTATAGCTTGGCAAAGAGAACTTATTTGATATTACTGCAGAACGTTTGGTTACAAAAGATGGTGCATCCAACATGTATGAGATCAGAAATTCTGGTTCACCCAACTTCCTAACCAAGGTATGCTGCTTATGGGTTCAGCTAGTGTGCTGTTTATAGCTAAGCTTTGAGATGTATGTTTTAGCACGGAGTACTGCATGTGTCTACATGATATGTATTGCATGACGCATGTTCTGGGTGTATTACCCAGGTGTAGTGATTTATTACATGGTTTAGTGCAAAGGGTGTGTACTTGGGCTTTTAAGGCATGTTATACTAGTGAGATCATTGTAATACTCTAGGAAGTAATAATATGCCAAGTTGGTATGGTGGGACAGGAAATCCAGAACATAACAGTTATGTCAGCTCTATATCCTTTTTGGTGTTTGCTTGTTCTAGTTGCTGAATCTTAGTCTGTGGCTTTTGAATAGGTTGTTACCTTTTTTTTTCATTGCTGTAGTTATGTTGTTTTCATGTTAATTTGTATCTTTGTAATTTTGCTTTGAATGGTTATGAAGGGCATGGGATAAATTTGCACCATTTTTTTTATTGTGTTTGATTGTAATAAGAATTAAAAGTGATGGAAGGGCCTCATTTCAAAGTTTGAAATGGACCCACTAGTCCTGAAAAAACAGGGGCAATGAGATTCTTCTTTTAGTAAGATTTCATATTTTTACAAAAGATGTGTTTTTTCAGCATATGAGTACTAACCATGTTCTTTGATCATAAATGAGAACTATTAAAATGGACTGAAGATATGTCAGTCCACTCCCCCAGTGTTTCTTTATGGAAAAAAAAAAAGGCGTTGACTTATGTTGTGCAGAAAGTTGATTTATAACCGAACAGTGGATAATCTTGCTTTCGATATAAAAATTTCCTTGGCACTTTTAGCTGGTCAATTTATTCTTGATTTGGTGTGATCAGGGCAGTAGTTTCCAAACCTTGGCATCTTCAGCAGATCAACAAGCAGCTCCTATGCTTGGGCGAGCTCCAAGGGCTCCCACCTCACCTTGGATGCCCTTTTCAATGCTTTTTGCTGCCATTTCTACTAAAGTACCTCGTTCTGACATGGACTTGATCCACACATATTATGAAGAATTCAAGGTTCTTATTATCCTTTCCCCTTGGAATTTTTCAGTTTCTGTTCGGTATGCTTACTCACAATAATAGCTGTGGTGATACCTCTTAATTTTGAAATAGAGGAGAAAGATTAGCAGGACTGACCTGGTAAAACGACTGAGGCAGATAGTTGGGGACAAACTGCTGGTTTCTACAATAGTGAGGCTTCAGCAAAAGGTACTTTTTTTCTGTTGACATTTCATCTTGAGCCTTCCTTGTTCTAGTATTATTCATCTTCTTGAAGTTTGTTCCTTATCCTCGATGAATCGTGATAGATGACCTTAGATAATTAGCTCTATCAATTGTATACAAAGAATGTACTCTTCTGTTGTCTGCTTACTGTAAGTTGTCTGTGCTGACTATTGATCACTTCCGCAGTTACCGCCTGTGTCAGCAGAGAAAGTACCAAGACCTCCTGGAAGGATGCAAGCTGGACCCTAAGTTTCTCCAGAAATAACAGTTTACCGACTTAATGCCGCATGGGAATCGAGAGTTCAAGGAAGTTTGCTGCATGTTGCTGTTGTAGTACTCAAATTAAAGTAGGTATTGAGTAAACTATTGTGGTAGGTTGCTCTGTGAAATCGTTCAATTTACTTTCTGCAGAAGTGCACAGTTCGTTGTTAACCTTGCTCGTTATATGATTACTTGTTCTGTCGAGCTGCTCTGTTTTTTTACCGTCCAAAGTTAATCTTAGCAGTAACTCTATGAAGTCGGGAGCAAAATTCTTTCAGCTAGTATGATGCAGAGCTGATTCTGTTCGTTTCTGTAGCTTTTCTTAGTATGGAGGTTCTGGATTAGAATTCTGTCTCAGAGAAGACAGACGGCATTTTTAAAAAAAAAAAATCTCAATCACGTAATCAAGGTTTGAGGTGATTAATTATCTTGTGAGAAATTATAATTTTTTTTAATTTTGATTTGCTTGAATGGTCTTAATAGAGAGATGTGTGTTTTTCACGGTATGATTCAGTGCCAAACACCCCTCCAGCCCACGCATACAATTGAAAAGAAATCCGGATTTCGAGTATATCTAATAAGAAAGAGGCATGTAAAGGAAAAACAGAAAGTCAAGTGGAAAAGATTTTATGGAGAAAAAATGTTTGAGATGGTTGGAATAGGTACCGTATCAGGATTGACTTAATTCGTTCGATATGGTATAGAAAACCTCACCTGCAAACGCTACTAGCATTTTAAAGCTTTTTAATGGAATTACGGACGAATCCCAGCAATTTTGTGAGTTGGCCGTGATACCAACCTCTACCAGATTGTGTGGCTTTGAGGAATGTGTGCATGTGTTACAGCTAAAACCAATCACTCAAGGAGACACGGTCGTGCCTGTCAGTTACCCACCGCACGAACAAACTTGCCGGTGATGTCTTGTTTTTGCATGCAAACTCCTACCACCATGTAGCCTTTAGCCTTTAGCCCTTACACTGCATCGTGCACGTGAACAGCTAGCTAGCTGTTGGTTGCCATCATATGTTAACCATGGTAGTTGCAACCTAAAACCACTAACCATATTACCGTACAAATGAAACGGACTATGATGTGAACAAATGGTTACTTCCATAATATCTCCTAAGTTAAAAGACTTACAACTAAGAAGCGGTCATGGGATAAAATCTATCAATAATAAAATAAATAGATAATCTATACACTTATATAATAAGACTTACACATATAATCTACGAATATTGAGATTTTAACTTTGATTTCTATTGAAATATATGAATATCTAAATACTACAATTGGTGTCCAACATGTCTAGGTCTGGACCTACCGTGTGGGCCTACGTCGAGCACGGGCTGGAGGACCAAAGTGGCAAGTTTGACACGTGAATGCTGGATTGGATTGGGTGTCGCGTTCACAAGTTAAACCACCAAAATTCACTCCGTACTTTATATTATACAACACATACCCTCACACAATATATGTAAACACCCGTGATCAATTCCTCACAAATCTCTAAACAACGTATCCACAGTCATCAAATAATACTCTTAGGTGGTGTTTAGTTTTGAACTATAATCATAATTGTAATAGATTTTAAAATCTATTGTATGTAAAGGTGAAATGAATTATGAATATATTCAATTTGAATATATTCAAATTTCTACTAATATGTATTTTGATTATATGTATTACGATTATATAGTAATGCAACCAAACATCAACTAATGTATTTTTATTATGAATAATGAGAATACAGAATAAAAAAAACTTTGAACCAAACGCCCTTTTGGACTATCCATAATCATATAAAGTCAATATTAGAACCCCTATAATATAAAGATATGTCCCATTATTCTACTATGCCATTAAAGTAGTAATATGTCATAAATTTACTAACTTTCATACTATCATTTCTTCTTATCTTTTGGTATTATAACCTCTTCATTTATCATATTGATATATAAATAGAAATCTTTTGTTAAGAACATAAGAACACATATAATAAAGAAAGAATTCTCATATTCTTTATATTTTGTTTATTTTTTATATTTTGTAGTTAGGGAGTATATCTTTAGAATGAGAGAATTCTTTTCTTATATGTATTCTTAACTATAATTGTTTTATTTGGTAAGAATTTTCTCGATGAGGTATAGAGTTTATGGTAAGGTATCCTTTCGGTTTCTTTGGATAAAATTTTTATACTATAGTTCATAGTTTATATTTGCTGTATATAATAATTCATTGCATTGAATATGACAAGGTCGGAAGTTTTTTTTCTTTCAATGAATCACATATGATTGTAAACCAAAATTTTCATGATTGTGATAATTTGACTATATATCAGAAGTTCATCGATCTTGGTAGGTCAATTGTAACAAAAAATTTACCAATCGTGATAATTTTTTTTATTTGACATGATCAGTTGGACCATTCTGAATAAAAAATGATGCGAAAAATTGTTCATAATTCATATGAATAATTTGAAAGAACTAAAAGATTTTTCAGCTTAATAATCTCTCATGTGTGGCTTGCTCTCAAGAAACATGAGACCATCACTGGTTAAAATTGGAACTAAATCTCTTGATTTTTATAGAAAGCAAACAAAGAGATATGCGTGAACCCGCAAATCTACTAAGTGAACCATTTATAAATTTTATGATTGTAATTGATGCTTCGAATAAATTGTCACATATCTTCCTATTATCAACTCGCGATCTGGAATTTGTGAGATTATTGGCTCAACAAATTAAGTTGTGAGCATAATTTTTAGACCATGTTTTGATGATTCTAGCTATTTTACTTCAAAAAGTTTTAGTAATTATTATATGTCGATTGAACTATTTGTTAAACATCTTGTAGCATGTTAAAAAAAAAAGGCATTATAAAATCACTTATTAAATGTCTTAAGTTAATAGTAAGATCATTGTTAATGACATCAAAACTCTTAATATATATTTGAGATCATAATATTTTGCATGCAACAATATTGATTTGCAGCAAACGAACAAGTAAATATATTTCTTCCCCTTAATGATTGGATTTTGTCAAGAACCAAATATTTCCTATCTAACAATTTTTTGATGTGTAGCATATGTTCCGTTGGTCAAGAAAAAAAAAATTAAGATGGGACCATAAAAATAATTGGGAATATATGTTGGATATGAATCTCATCTATAATTTGAGACATCAACAAAATATTTATTTACAGTTAGATAAACTGATTTTTATTTTGATGGTTTGGTTTTCCCAACAACAGGAGAGAAGATAAGCAGTTAAACAATAAATTAAATTGGAAAGAATTATCATTGTCTCGTTGTGATCCTCTAGAAAACAATAAGTTCAATGCATAATTCATTTATACAGTATTTTCTATTACAAATACAAAAAGAGTGACTAAATCACTTATACTAGTTACTAATGCTAAAAATTGATATCCTAGAAGAACAACTGTCTGTTGCTAATGAGACAAAAATAAGTATAAATCATAGTAAACTATTGCGTTCTAAAGATAAAATAAAATCCACAAAAAAGAAAAGAAGCAAAGATTCAAGATAGTCAAATCGAGAAAAAAAGATCTCACGAAATCTCCTAAAGAGATAGTAAGCATGACTAATAACAATGTCTCTGAAGAACTAAGGTACCTGATTATTGTAAAATTGAGATCTCATTAATTTTTTTATGTCTGAAACATTATGGAACCAAAATGAAATCAACGTAGATAATGCATTTTCATATGATCTAGCACTATATAAACTATAAATGATAACGAGGATCGAGGATCGAGAATCTAGTTACCTTGAGGAACACAAACATAGAAATGATTGATCAAAACGGAAAGACACAATAGAGGCATGGTTGAATTCTCTCTAAAAAGATATGTTTTTGGGCCTGTAGTTTGTACAAAGAAGTCTAAAACATGTAGGTTATAAATGGATCTTTGTACGAAAATGAAAATGAAAATTGAGAAATTACGAAATATATGACATGATTATTTGCACAAGATTTAACCAAAAATTCAATATTGATTATGAATAGACATACACTCCCGTGATGGATGCAAAAAATTTAATAGTTTATTAGCCCAGCAATGAAACAAGACCTTGACTTGCGTCTAATAATATATGTATGAAAGTATTTGAAGGATTTAAATCGTTACAAGTAGATTTTCAAGAACAATATTCAATCAAATTGAACAAACCAATCTGGGGATGTGCATTTATAGTCGTGTTACTAAATATTTGAAGAAAGGAGGGTTCAAAATGATGTACCCACATATTTTTTTTCTTATAAAATATTTGAATATGAATTTATGATAATTGAGTTCTCAATGATTGTAATGTCATTTAAAGACAAGAAAATCATTGTCCTTGAAGTGCTACAGTTAAGTGATATAAGAGAAACACGTATCTTATTTCTCATACATGATTTGCAATATTATTTTTTGTTCATTTATTAGTGAGATATAACTAATGTCTTATAGAAAAATATTGGAATAAGATGAAATATATACTTCATTATCATCAAGGTACAAAGGATATGTGTTCACATTTTCTAACATATCCAATATCCAAGACAGATATTTAGTTGGTTTTGCATATACAATGTATCTATTTAATTATTGTAAAGGTCGATCACAAATCGGATATATTTTTACTTGTGATGGAGTTTTGGCAATCTATGAATTTAGTGGAGAATTTTTTTTAAGAAATCTGATTATTTGAGACAACATATTGGGCGATACTGTGATTTAATTTTATGAGGACAATGCTGTTTTCATCATCCAAATGAGAGAAGGATGTTTAATGAAGACAAAGGAATATATTTAGCACTCATGATCTTCAGAAACATGATATTAGCAATTCAACATATTTGCTCAAGTGAGAATTTGACAAATTAGCTACCAAGTCGATTGCTTCCTATAGCAAAATTCAAGAAGTGGTTTATAATGTTGGGCATTGATAGAATCATTAGGAGAAGTGGATATGTATTATATTCTTTTTCCCTTATCATGGCCTTTTTTCACTGGATTTTTTTCTTTTATGATTTTTATTAAGACATACATATTCACAAGTATTGCATATCCAGGAGGAGTGTTATGAGATAATACTCTTAGGGAATGTCCATAATCATGTAAAATTAATGTTGTAACTCCTATAATATGAAGGCATAGCCCACTATCCCACTATGCCACAAAGATAGTAATATGCCATAAATTTGATAACTCACATGCTGTCATTTCTTGTAACATTTTGGTATTCTAGTCTCTTCATCTATCCCATGAAGGTAATATATACTATAAAGTTGGTAACTTCTATATTATCATGTCTTGTAGCGTTTTGCTATTCTAACCTCTTCATCTATTATGTTGGTCTATAAAAGAATTTTTTAATTAACCCATTAAAAAAACTAAATTTCAAAACTAGCCTTTTGAAAAAAAATTTCCAAAAATGGCCTTCTGTCGCTAGGCTAGATAGCAACTGGCCTTCAATCGCAAGCCCAAACTGCGACTGAAAAAACTAGCACAGCCAGCCCTGCCTCATCGGTCCAACCCAATGCCACACCAACTTTCAATTACTGGCAGGACTAGCGACTGAATACCAATCATAATTTTGATTTTTTTTTCAATCACGTGTAGCTTCATTTATGTGATTGGTCCAATGGATGGTAGTGTGTGCCTTGTGATTTGTCCATACCTCATTGATTCCATGTACTTTTGATTTTGTTAATAGGTAATTTTGAAAAAATGTGAATTTTTTTAAATAAACCAAGGTAAAAAAAAATTGCAAAAATAATGAGCAGTTTAATATTGAAAAAATTAGGGTTAGGGTTAGGGTTTTGGCGAATTGTCAGAGTTAGGGTTAGGGTTTCAACTAATCAGGAAAATTGTTGAACCTACATATATTACACTGTTGAAAGGCCTAACTGGAATACTCGATTACACTATGTTCAACACATATATCACAAACGATTTCTTCTTCATCAATTTCTTCTCTTGCTGTAGAATCTCTATCACACTTTTCACTTTCTCTTCCCCATCATTTCCAAGCTTGTGCTCATCTCCCTCACGTCGAGGTTACACAGGATTGTGGCAATCGCATGAACAGGTGGAGTCATCTCTGTAGTAGCAAAAAGGCAATTAATCGTCGGAGCACCCTCCTTTCTAAGTGGAGACGATGTATCTCATCTAGGATAGTATTGATAGCGTTCTTCTCTTTGTCCTACTCGGAGTCTACCCATGACTTGTGATTGCATCTCTCCTCGTCTTCTCAGGTGCACTCTACAAGCAATCTCCCAGCATCATCGCAGATCCAGAAAATATTCACTTTGATGTCACTC